>OX104133.1:19021443-20221443 GCA_944470555.2 Heterobilharzia americana | reverse complement strand
GTTCGAGTGATCTTTAAAAGTCACTCATGGTTTTCGAAAGCAAATCAGACGTAATGTTCGAATGAACAACCAAAACTATTCAATACCACCACCCCTACCCTGCTTTTTAAATTTTATTTGTCGTTTGAACTCATATCGAATTTCAACTTGCTAAATCAACACTTTATGGATTTACAGTGGTATACAGTTATATAACTGTTGAAATTGCTTCGATTGAACACAATGAATAAATTGTAAATCAGTAAGTGACGACACTTTTCTAGTTTATTCTTGGAAATATGCTTTATCAGTGAAGTAAGTAACCAGCGCTTTATTTTTTTTGTTGTTGAATGAATTTAAGTAAGAATAAACAAATCAGCATATATACTGGGTGATGATTAAGGGTGAAATGAATATCTGGACCGTGGCCAGCCAGTTAGGCAAATGTAAATCAGCATGTGTTTATATTCTCATAAGAGGCAAACAGTAAATCACAGACTTTTTAGAATTCACAAAACATTTCTGAATCTGATAACCACTATAAGTTTCCGGTGTAACGGATTATTTAACACAATTAGGATTGCAGTAGAATGTACTAACTGTGAAAAAGCATGTCTAAATTGGTTGAACTGCAGTCGACAGTGCAATGTGCGCAGTTAAATAAACTGCACAACTACTCGACCTGGAAATGAACCAACAGCTCTATGCTTAACTGTCAAGAAAACTTCAACAGTAATATATCAGCTTGAAATTTGAGTGGAAGTGCCTAAATGTTGTCAGGTATTTTAATCTTAAATCAAATGTTTTTATTCCGTCTGGTAATACGTGACTTTCTATATTGCATGTCTTCTGACTGTGTGACAACGAATTTCAAGTATTCGCGTGGCACAAATGTTCTGTTTATGACGACCACTGTCAACGCCCTACGACAATTATCATTACTAATCTTCTCACCTCGTATGTGGAAGTATCACGTGAATCTGAGGAAATGAGGTTGATGTTTTTTTAATTCGCCTATGCAATATTGAAATCAAGAAATATTAAGCTTATCGCATTCCATAATGACAAGAATTCTTTTGTTCAATTCTGAGGTTTGTGGAGATTTATTGATTTCAGGTTGGCATTCGTCGTCGACTGATATCAATTACAGAAACACTGGAAACCTGGGAGCACCGGACAGTCGTTTTGTCCTGGTGTGGGACTCCTCAGCAGCATCCACCACCCCACATCTCCGGGAACTGAACTTAGAACCTTCGAGTTCCGCGGCCAGCACGTTGCCATTGAACCATATCCATATTTCCAGGTTTTATCAGTCCACAACTGAAACAACTTAGTGCTTGTTGATGACTAGCTTCGAGAGATCCCTGAAGTTCCAATGCGAATTCGTGACCAGTGGGGCCAACCAAACATGAGGACAGTCACTCAGTGACGGCATTGGATGAAGGCCGCGCTACATCGTGAACTGATAGAAGTAGGTAATGTAGACAACTGGATTCCAACCCACCAGCCGGCTCAATGGTAAGGTGCTGGCCACGGAACCTGAAGGTCATGGGTTCGATCTCTGGCGGGAAGGGGCGAGTTATGGGTGTGCTCTGCCTAGGAGTCCCATACTAGGACGAAACGGTCGTCAAATGCTTCCAAGTTTCTGGTGTTTCTCCAACTGATATCAGCGAATAGTGAATACCAACCTAAAATAAACTCATTAGTTATTTTAGCTGTGTACCATTAATTAGGAATTGAGTTGTAGTAACCGACTAATTTATTTATAGCCACTGACATGCATCTCTGTGTAACTTAATGAGCAATGGACTAAGACCCACTTAAAATTTGAGCTAGCTACTACTTTTCACCGAATATATTAGAACAAGTTTATTCTTTTCAGTTCGATGCAATCTTTAAGAAATGTCTTTGAACCGAACTATTTATTGTCACACGTTTTTGAAGTGTTCTCAACCCGTCGCTTGACAAGTTTAAAATCAAGAAGAGACGTCCTTATGAATGTCAATGGATGTTTAAGCGTACAACTACTACCAAAATAGATAGTTTGATCCGCAGATTTTTGTACTGGCTGAAATGAACCACTTCCACCAAACTTCAGCACTCTTTTTTATCCATTTCGGCCTTCAGTTCATACGATAGCTTAACAACAGCTTGTTGATACACGTTAAAGACTTATTTTTATTGTTATTATTAGCATTAGTGAGGCGCTGTGATTATTTCGTTTAAAAATATTGCACTAGGAGTTAAGTTGTTGAAATATTACATTACCGAGTGTTCCATACAATAACAAACATAGTTTCTAGAATAAAGTGACGATTATTTTAATGACTAATACATTTCAACATAAATAGCATACATAAATTGCATCATGGTTAATGAATGTTCATTTTGACAGATTAACACATTGTTCGGTTATGTTACTTTGTTTTCAATAAGCTCCTCAGTATTATGACTGTGAAATCTTTTTCTCTCTTCTTTTATTGATTAAAACTTATCTGAAAAGTAATAAGGTTGGAATGTAGTGAACAATTTATACCGTAATAAGTAGTTTGTATTATATTTTAAAACTTTCATCAGAGAATGTCTTATTGACCGATCACTTCTTATAACAGCAGTGATATTGTACGGTTGGTATAACAGGCCAATGACCTCTTTGCTGCACATAAATGAGAAGACTATAAGTTTATACCCATGAAACTTGAGTCGCTTCTAAGGCCACCCTAACAACCGATGAGAGAACCAATTACGTTTTTGTTCTTTATGAAAAAACAATCTTCACAGCCGAAATACCGAAACCGGATTGGTTTCTTTATTTCAGCTCAAAAGACAGTTTTCACAAAGTACGAAACACTGAATGGTTACTTTAGTAGATGTTCGGGTGCCTTTAAAGTCACGTTGAAACTCTCTTCTATGTTTTCAATGAAAGATAATACAGTACTTTTCTACAGCTGATTGAAAGAAAAGACAAAGAGTTTGATGAAATCATTTACTGAGCTACACATACATGAATATATACTACAAAAGAGGGAACATCTGAGAATTATTTCCTATCAGAGGCCAAAATACGTTGAATAACTGTTTCTGTACAACATTTTCTTGTGGCCTGTTTCTATAATATGCTTAGCTATAGATGGAAGGCGTTGTGATCGTTATGTATCCAAAAAGGTACATTCAACTTTGTCATGTTTGCCACCACAAGGCCATGACTGTTATAGATGAATCCTATGTTACGTAGTTTCACTTTTTATTTCCATAATCCCTCGTTTATTTTCTTACTCTAAATCTTCATTTGTGTTAAGTAATTTCTTTTCGTTATTCAATTTATTCCAACTCCTGGCTGGAAATAATTGTCGAATATTCTACCCTTCGTAGTATATATTAACTAATTTACAACTCAGTAAATGACTTCGTCTTAAGGAAAAAAATATTTCTTCGCTGCAGCCATCTGTTTTGATTTTCTCACTAGACTCACAGACGATTATTTGCTATTTCAAAATCTTACCAAAAAGAGACTTGGCAATAATACATTATTATATACTACTAATGTATTTTCAGTAAATAAAAGGATTCATTAATCTAACGGAATCGTCGAATAAAATGAGTTATGTAGCAAGCAGTATAATGCATAACTGATATCTTTAAATGCTGCTCTAGTAAAAAATACAGGGGAATCCAGTTTGAATTCTCTCATTCACGCTCCGGTCTCACTCTTATGATGAAATTATCATTCTAATCGGTACCATGTGTCTGTGTTGTTTACTCAGAGGTACTAGATTCCTCAAGATGATAACTATGCCTTGATAATGACTACCATGACCCAAAAATTCCTTCCAGCCATTTAAACGATTTCAGCTCACTACTGTATTTTTGTTGACGTAGCATTTCTAGTATCGGCTGAAGGATTCTGCATACCAGCAGACTTTAGTGATTTGTTATAGTTTCGAATTAGAAATGATCAAAAAATACTTGATCTGGTGGAACTGTAAGGAAATTGGAAGGAAACCAGGAAATCATTTGTGATCAGCCATGATCGACAGAATTCGCACTTTAAAACTCTATAGACCCTAGAAGCGGTCTTTACTACATATCGGTTCAGTGCGGCACGATATGAAATTTCTTTGATTCATCAGTCGAAACATTTTACTTGAGCTTACCAATGTCACATTCGTGACAAGTCATCCTCTTAATTTAATGATGCTAACGGTTTTATTAGCTGCTTTTTCAACTATGAAACATTTTTTGTGACTATGCATTTTTATGCTTACTTACATTAGACAGTTTGAGATAGCTGCATTTTGGCAGAATTATACTGCTGACTCTGAGATGAGATGTCTTGACAGCCAGTGTGAATACGATGAAAGAAAAGTGAGGCATCCCGAATTCATATGACAGTTTGGCAAAACCCTTGTTGCTTACACTCAAATTAGGTTGCAGAGAGTGGCTGAGTCTTGTAGCTCAGGTAGGCAATCAGGTGGTCGCTGGTTTGTATTTTACCATGACCCTGATTTTATTCTTTCTATCAGCTATCACCTTTTCCTCAGAATTTTTATCATGGATTTAAATCTTTTAGAGAACTTTCTGAAGCTAGACTGAACTGGGCATGTTTACTGTTTCTCATTAAGAGTCCTTTCTAGTGTACTTTTGACACTCATTGTGGGATTGACTGGATGATGGTTAGCTCTGGTGCATGGAATCTAACTATCTAAATTATCCATCGTCGAATTTCTGTGCACCATCCATCATGGTTAAACAAGGGACAAATTAGAACTATAAAGAGCTCCATACTTGCACACTTAGTTGACACAGGACATCAAGTGGTTACTGGAAAAGCCCTCAGAATCATCCATCAGATTCCAATTAATATACCTCATAGACTATGCACTCGGTTACTTCACATAGCAGAGGCGATTGAATCCACCTTCACAAACCTGGCCTTTGTATCCAAAAGAAGTTTGTTCGATCACTTTCCTTACCGTGGCCGTCAATATGAGGTAACTTCTAGGTTTACTTTGTACACCTCTTGCCCTTCTTGTTTCTGTCAATATTCATAGTTCCAATTTTAGTAACTCTATTGATTATTAACATCATTATTTCTGAAACATTAGCACGTGATTAGTAATTTGATTAAATTGTAAACCTATATATTTGTGTAGAGCCTAAGATGAAGACCAAATCGTGTCAATTTTCAGTGTTGAGCATTCGTTATTTATTATTACCAACAAACATACCTCTTCACACTTGACGCCATCGACATTACAGGTCGGAGATCCTTTTTAGAGTGCTAGGAAATCCCTCCGTATGCCAGTCAACACCTTGAACTAATTCGCCAATTTATTAGAAAGCCTTAAAGTTTTATATTAAGGTAGCTTGTTAAAATCTTGGCTACCAAAGACTGTCCACAGAATATGTGGCATCAAATTTCTCCCTTTTAGTCTGTTTTAATCTTTTAAATGTTTTATGAACTCATCATGTACTCTTGCACGTTTCTAAAATGTTTTCAAACTTTCGTTTCACAATCTAAGAACAAAATAATGGAAAAAATTAACGCCGTTTGGAAATAGATTTTTAATTGCTCAAAAATACAGCACATTACTTTTCCCAGGATACGCGTATGGGAATGCGAATTTCTGTGCTGCCTGACTCAACTGCCACAAAAATTTCACTCGATTTTCTGTTCATTTCCGTTTGGAAACCAGATGCTAATGTAACACCAGTTTCCCGTCTCGCCTTTTTCCGATTTTAATAGTGTTTCATTAACACTGTGTAGACGCAATAATTACTCATTCTAAAAATACTGCACAGGAAGCGAATTTGTTGAAATATTCCATGCTGAAAATTCCATACCGGAGCATACATGTTCCTTGGGATAAAGAGATTATTATTGTTAGTATTGCAAATTTTCGTTGACTACTTATTATTCTGAAAGTAGTCAAAGTAAAAAACAAACCTAGAGCGTGTACACGAGTTTTTCCACTAACAAAATGTGATTCTTGTTGGCATAACAAAACGAGGATCAGTTTTAAAGGAACATTAGGTAGCCTAAATAAAAGGCTTCATACAGAGAATGTTTTCTTAATACAAAGCGATAAAGAATTATTATTTGTTTGATGTTCCGAGCATAAATTATCATCTGTGAGGTTAATACTGACAACTCTTGGCTTTATTCACCCTATGCGTTTATTTTCACTCTCAAAATACTGAACAAGACAAGAAAAGAATCTAAATTTTGAATATGTGATTCATTTTGTTTGAGGTAACCCGGTTGCTGGATCAATATTCACGTATGCTCAGTTAACAGATTATTAAGAAAACACCCGATATCTCAAATATTCAACGCAACTTTATAATAGCTATCTGGGTGGTGAGATTGAATCCTACCGCTGTCCTTATTCTATTCCCATTACAGTTTTAGTTCACACTTACTTAGATCTGAAAGTTTCTAGGGGTCTATATATCTATTTTAGGTCGTTATTCATCACGGACTAGCACCACTTGTAAAACCATTGAAAACCTGAGAGCACTGGACTGCTGTTTCGTCCTAGTACAGCACTCCTCGGAAGAGCGAGACCAGCCACTAAACACCAGTCAAGCATAAAACCTTTATTCCCATCAGATCGCAATATAGCACGACCTCCATTCGGTGGAAAAATACTCAGCGAAGGTTCTGGATGAAGGTTGCTCTCTATCTTGAGCTGACGGGAGTAGAAAACTGTGGAGCATTGAATTCTGACCCAGTGGCTCAGTTGCAACGTTCCAGATGAGGAAACTGTAGGTCCCGGGATTGATTCGCGAGAAGGTAGAGTTATGCCTGCGCACTGCTGAGGAGTTTGGAGCTAACAAGAAACAGGCAACCTATACTAACTGGTTTTCAATAATGTATCAACCTGTGATGTTTACCAAACTGACATGTATTTGAAAAACAATTATTTGATGAGTATATAGTAGACAAAATCAACCTGACTTGAGAAGTGTTTAAATACGCGAAATTCACAAACAACTGTTCTGCCCATTTAAACTAAAGCTTATCAGTTCTAAAGTCAAACTGTGGTTCAACCAAGCAGCTTCTCGGAAAAATGACGAATTTCGATGGAACTAAAGTGTACGCAAATCATCAACACATTTTCAATCAATACTAATGAGTAGTAAAAATTATTTTCTGCATGTCTTGGCAGGTTGTGTTTAAGGGTATACAAGTTATAAGACCTTTGACAATACATTCAACCTTTTTCATTTGATTTGTTTAGACGGATGCGGAGGACGTGATTTCTGCAAATTTTTCGATATAGACATCAGCATGAATGAATCAGAGTGTTAGTGTTTCTATTCATCTAATAAAGACACAGATCTCGACGGAATAGCACTTATTTTCTCTGAATATCAGCCGATTTATTCCATTTCCAAAAACAAGCAACTTCTGAATAAATGTGTGATCAGCTGAAGATTAATGTAGTGATTTGCTCATTGATTTTGCCTAATATTCATTAGTAGTAGATATATGCCTAATATAAGTTCAACTTAATCAATTGAACAACTGTTTCTGAATGAATAACCCATGTTCCAGAAATTTAAACAAGTGACTGAGAAACAAAACAGGTTTTGACTACTCAATTACATGCATGTTTGGTTGTACTCAGTTTCAAATATTCTCAATGAATCATAAAAGACTAAAGACTTCAGAGAATAAATTTCTTTTCGGTTATTTCAGCCGATGCAACCACTCTTCAACAGCGGACAAGTAACTCCAGAAGATTGGTTACCACTAATCTACTAGGTGCAATATAACCTTCTCAAAGGTGGGAGGGAATGTTTACGTTTCTGAAGCTGTGGTAATGGAACATTGAAGACAGGAATTGTTTATTCAGAAGCGACTTTGTGACTCCCTGCCACTATTCTTAATTTTATAACTTTCCAATCCATATTTCTCATGTAATACTGTTCGCATATTGTTTTCATGCCAACAAACTGCTGAAAGGAAAGAATAACAAATGCTGACAGTTTTACGCCTGCTAACCATATTTAAATGCTACTATACGCCTGCGGAAGATAACATCAAAAATAATCTTACCTTTTTTGGAAGCGTGCAACCCTACATATTAATGGGCCACTTAGTGAGGAATCCCTGCGCAACCAGTAGGTAATCACAAATAAACAAGGAAGCGTTTAGCAAAATATGATGACTATCTACTATGGCGAGGTGTGATTTGTTCAGCATTCTGATTTTCAGCAAGGTGTATGACATCCAGAATGTGTCTGCCTTGCATTAAGTCAGGAAAGCTTAATGTGTTCAACTATGTGTTGACATATTTGCATTTCATCCACGAACACTTTAAAATATCGCCTATATCAAGTTTCTCTCTTCCATCCGATTAGGTTGTTCTAGACTCATGTATATTTTAATATTTGCAGTGAGACTATCAGTACTTATCTAGTCGACGCTTTGATAAAGTATGTTTTTGCCTTTGAGCCTGAAAACACTTTCGCCTTATAAAGCTTTTCCGTTATTTGAAAGACTGTAGTGTATTTTATACTCGGGGCCAGCTAGCAGATAAGTTTCAAGCCAGTATTTCGCCTGGTTCAGGACCTATGAGATGGATGCATCTCCATCTTGGTGTACCTAGCACCATCAAATGAGATGCCTGAGAGTTATACACTTCTAGTGAAGACAGTGTCAGCAATATTTACCGATATTTATAATATTCTGTTCTGTATTATCTAACTTAAAAAGGAATATGGAATTCATTAAGTTTATTCTGTCAATAAAGGTTTTCAACATAATATAACTCCTGACTGTTTTTACCCAAGAAATTAACTTAGTAGTCATTCTATATGTTTTGCCGTCGCCATTATTCTGTGTACAAGTAATCACCATAAATGTCTGTATACATGTGTGATAATGAGTTGCCAAATACACTGTTGCACCACCTAAGCTTATCCACAGTCCTGAAATAAATCTTGAAAATGCATATGCATTTATGCACGTATATATATATATATATATATATATATATATATATATATATATATATATATATTATAATATTATTATTAGTCCCTTGGGTTCCTAATGGAATATAGGGCTTCAGTAGCACGTCTCCAGTGACCTCTGTTCTCTGAAATCTTTTGAACCTGGTTCCACGACAGCCCACAAACTCTCATTTCCTCCTCACACGATCTCTTCCATGTCACCCTCGGACATCCAACTCGTCGCTTCTCATCGGCATTCCACTCGAGCAACTGGCCTGACGGACGCGTGATGTTCACAGTCGGCTTTCTCAATATATGCCCAATCCATCTCCACTTCCTCCTGCATATTTGTTGAGTGATAGGTTCTTGGTTGGTCCGTTTCCAGAGCTCCTTGTTGCTTATTCTTTCTGGCCATCTGATCTTCAGTAGCGAGGCAGCGTAAGCAGTTGTTGATGAATGTCTGTAGTTTATTGGAAATCCCTTTCGTCACTCGCCAAGTCTCTGAACCATATAGAAGCACTGACTTGACTGGGTACGTGTTGAAAATCCGGATGTTGTTCCACATGCTGAGTACAGAAGATCTCAACACTGGTTTCAGGCTAATGAACGCCTGTCTTGCTTTTCCGATTCAGACTTTGACATCTTCGTCTGTGCCGCCTGTAGTTGACACAGTGCTTCCTAGATAGGTGAAGAATGTCACTTCCTTTAAGTTTCTCCCGTTGATGGTGACTGGAGTTTGTTGTTGTTGTTGTTGGTGCGGTATCTTCATCACTTCTGTCTTCTCTATATTCACCTGAAGCCCCGTCTTTGCTGCCCTGCTCTGCCTCTTCTGTCAACTTGTTAGTTTTCGCCTGTAGATCTTCAAGCTTGTGTGACATCAGGCACAAGTCATCGGCGAAATCCAAATCTTCTAGGTTCTTTTCCGCAGTCCAGCCAGCGTATCCCCTCTTCTCGCTCCCCACTGTTTGCTGCATGATCCAGTCGACCACAATCAGGAATATCATGGGGGATAGTAGGCAACCTTGTTTCACTCCTGTCTTCACTTCAAAAGCATCAATGAGCTTCCCATTGTGAATTACTTGGCTGGCATGTGGCGTCTTCATATAGTTGTTGAATGAGGCTGATAAAGGTTTGCGGTACTCCGTATTAATGAAGCAGTTTCCAAATTACTTCTCGGTCGACGCTGTCATAGGCCTTCTCAAAGTCGATGAAGTTGAGGTAGAGAGCTGATTGCCATTCTATACTCTGTTCTATGATGATGAGAAGCGTTGCAATTTGGTCTGCACATGATTTGTACTTCCTGAAGCCTGTCTGCTCCGGTCGTATTTTGAATCCAGCCTCTCCAAGATGATGCGGTTTAATATTTTGCTTGCTTTGGCTGGACAGGAGAGTGATTCCTCGCCAGTTCTAGCAAACACTGAGGTCTCCCTTCTTCGGCAGTTTGACAAGGTAACCCTTCTTCCAGTCAGTGGCGGGTACCTTCTCTTCCTTCCACACCTTCTGCAATAGTGGTGTGGTGTGAGCATGTCCGCTGTTGTCTCTGCGTCTGTTCTCAGTGCTTCTGGCGGTATCCCGTCTGGTCCTGCTGCTTTCCCACATTTCAGTAGCTTTATGGCGTTCAGGACTTCCATTTTTGTTGGAGGATTTATGTTCACTTGTAGTTCAGCGGCTGGGCTGTAGGTGGTATTTCTGGACGAAGTGCGGGTGATGGTGGTGGTGGTCGATTCAAGAGCTTCTTGAAGTGGTCGGCCCATTGTTTCCTTCGTTTCTCTTCTTTTGTAATTAAATTTCCTTCATCATCTTTTATTGGTTTCGTCTGCGTTGATCTCTTCCCAGAGAGCAACCTGGTTATTTGATACAATGTTGTCAGGTCTCTCTTACACCTGCAGCCTATTCTGCTTCACTTGTCAGTGTTTCATAGAAGTGTGTTTTGTCTTTCCTATCAGTCTTCTTCACTTCTTTGTGCAGAGTTTTATACATCGTGCTCAGTTCCTCTTGTCGTTGAGCATCCTTGCACTGGTTTATCTTCTGCTTCACCATCCTCCTCTCCTCTATCAGTTTCCATGTATCCATCGAGATCTTCTTTCTTCTTCTTTCCTAATACTGTTGTGCAGGTTTCTCTCCACATCCCTTTCAAAGACTTCCAGTGTTCTTCCATACAGGTTTCTTCAGGGATGTTCCTCGATATCTCCCATTTTGTCTTGATGGCTGCCGTGAAGATTTCCTTTGTAGTTTGATCCTTCAGTTTCCGAGTGTTGTACTTGAATTGAGGTCTATCACCACCAGGTTGTTTGAAGACTTTCAACTTGATTTTGAAGGTAGATTTCTTGCACTAGATAGTGAGTGGTGTGAACCTACATCTGCTCCTCTTCTTGACCTTGTGTTAAGTAGACTGCGTCTCCATTTTCTTGAGATTGAGATAAAGTCGATTTGATTCTTAGTGTAGTGTGTCCATCTGGTGAAATCGAATCCATGTGGCTTTGTGGATATCCTTGTGCTTGAACACACTGCCTCCAATCACCAAATCTTTGAATGCAAACAATTCTCCATTCTCGTTCATCACCTCACCGAGCGCTTCTCGACCCATGGTTAGTTCTCTTCCTGTGTTGTCCCCTCCCAGTCTGGCATTCATGTCACCCATTAGAATTTTGATATCGCCAACTGACGTCTTGTCCAGTGTTGATTGAAGTTGTCTGTAGAATTCCTCCTTCTTATCTTGATCTGCATTATTTGTAGGTGCACAGCGTAGCATTATATGATTGTGACCTTCCTTCCTTCCTTTTGAATTGAATCTTGCTGTCATGATTGTGTAGGAGGAGATTGGTTCCCACTGCATGAGAGCCTTCGATGCTCTTGAAGGGGACATCATGATAGCCACTCCATAACTCAGTGTGCTCGTGGTTGTCGTCTGGGTGACAATATCGGAGTAGATTACTGACTCTCCAGTTGACAGTTTGGAGAGTCCACTCCCATTCCATCTGCTTTCGCAAATTCCAAGCACTTCAATGTGATACCTTCTCATCTCTTTTGCAATCTGGGCTGCCTTGCTGGGTTCAAACATGGTGGGGACATTCCATGTCCCCACGTTTACTTTCGCTTTGATCGAGAGAAGGGGAGACACATCGGCCAATTGGCTTCCTGAAGGCAGGCTTTCACCAACTGGCATCATTTCGCCTCTCCGATTCCAGCGAGGGATAATTTTGTTGTTATTTTTTATATATCGTTTGTGCTTTTAAGTTTCTTAGCAGTAAGATTTGTTTTACGGTGTAGGGTTGCTAGCCCTATGCCCAACCTTTCCTCTTTATGTGGGTTGAGGACCGGCTAGTAACTAGTGAACTAGTTAACCAGGCGAGGTTATATATATATATATATATATATATATATATATATATATATATATATATTATACGCAATATGGATTTCCAGTAAATGAATAATGTTTTCAGGGATCAGGGTAAGCCTAAGATCTCAAAGCCCCATCGTTGTATCGTTTTGTGAAGCAAGTGAAATCATGGCCAGTGAAAGCGTGGAGATTGCTTCTAGGGGATAAGCACATAGCCAAAAAATGGAGTCTGGTTTTGATATTACCATACTCAATTCATAAGCAAACATATGAACAGGCTAGAGATTTATATGCACTGAAATTCACCAATGCAAACAAGGTATACTAGAGACAGTCATATATTATTACGAGTAATATGCTCCAAAGAGACGCTAGATGCTTTCTTTTTTTATTGTAGTCTGACTTGTTAAACCCTAACTGAATTGAGCATTTAATCTCTATTGAAACATTGACAATTTCAAGCATCGTGATACACATGAAGTAAGACAAATTTTAAGTCTACCGTGTTTTACTACCATTTTCCCACTCAGTTGATTCCTGAAACAAAATTTGAGAGAAACGATTAGAGTTATCAGTAATTAACCCCCATTTTTAAAGTGACAGCTGACTTACAAGACTCTAAGGTGGTATTTCTCACATACTGACATCAGATGGAGAACCAGAGGAAACCTGAAGGCACTGGAAAGCCATTTCGTCCCAGTGTGGGACTCCTCGGTGTTGTGCACCCGCCTACAGGTTCCGTGGTGATCATATTACTACTGAGAGCCACAAACCTCTAAAATGAATTAAAAAATTCATCGAAAAAGGGTTAGTTTAATGATAATGAAGGAGACAAACCATGTGATTCAATAGTCTCTTCTATCCGTCGCCTAGTCCTGTTCATAGATGACAGCGCTGCTTGAAGAAGGTGTCCTACACACTGCTCCTAATTAATGTAAAAATGCATTACTATGAGGCCTGGTTAGGAACCGGTTAGTATCATGAGTCTGAACTTCTAGTACTATTATAAGTAGCTGCAAACGATACAGATTAAAACGCACAGATATGATTTACTAAATGAACGTGATAACTCAACTTTCTAAGGCAGTTAAAGGCAACAAACTGATAATCATCTTTGGGTATAATTACGGTAGCTGATTCTTGACTAACAAAGGACTATAGTATTTGCAAGAGCTTGGGCAACGAGTTAGTTTGATTGATCCGAGTGGGTTACTACTGTAGGATTGCACACGGCGACTAGCAGCTGGAAGCAGTTACGCATCTTTTTAAACGACTTAAACCAAGTGTATTTATAAAACTCCGCTTCAATTCCCTTCCCCTATTCTTTTTAATGCTGAGTAGTTTGTGAATTGGATGGTGTCTTACATTTAACTGAAATACAGAAACATTTTCGACAACTGTATTACATGGTTTTTTGATTGAATGTTTTATTCATTTGTCTGAGGGTGAAACAGTAAAGTAAGTTGTCAACCAGAAGAAAGCAACAAATGAAATTAAGGTGTAACTGGTGAAACAAGAAACAAGTCGGACCTAAGGACAGATACTCAACAACGATTTGGTTAGAGGTCGTGAACTGAAAGAAGTAGGAATATGTGGAACATTGAATTCCTACCCACTGGCAACGTGCTTCCGGTGGAACCTTAAGGTCCTGAGTTCGATTCCTGGCGAAATGGCATCAAGTATGCTCAGTGCCGCATACTGGGACTCTAAAGTCTTCAGCGGCTCTTTGAGTGATATCAGTTGGAGAGGTATGCCAACTTGAAATCAATAAAGCCTCAGAAACCTCCAAATTGAGTTAATTTACAAACATTTACAAGGAAGACAAGTTTAAATTTCTTATCTTTCTTCTATGTATGGAACAGTTTTGAGTAACTAGAGCACTTCACAGTTCAACAAATCTTTGATTCGAAAAAGATACCTCACTCCTTGCAATTCCAACTACTACTTATTTACGACACAACTTTCGTATATCAAGAGATTTATAGCATCCAGAAGACACAGGAAAGTGAGTCAGGAAGGAAACACATACAGAGGTGGTGATGGATAGTATCTAGTAGTGGAATCCAGGACTTGCGTTTCCTCTCATTTGCGACCCACACGTTAGCTGGGTGTACCTGCCTCCTAATCAGTGATATTGTTCTCAGCAGGGTTAGAACCTAGGACCAGTGGCTTCAAATGACAGAGTGTTGTAAGTTAGGCCATTCAGTCAGGATAGCTACTCCTTGTGTGATGTACATAGTTTTGATGTTTTTATTTGTAGTTTCCTGTCGTTCGTTATTATTAAAGAAGCAGGCATAAAGATAAATCTGAAGAAGCATTCAAAATGCTAGTTTTACCTTTAAGTAATAGAAGCAACAATTAAGGTGCAGCCTGATCGCTATTGGTTTCGATTCTGAGTAATGTCTTGCTTTGTCTGAAGACACCAAGTTACATGATCTCTCGGACCCCATCCAGAGATTCGTAAGATACCCGCAGTCTACCAGGTAACCTGGATGTCCTTTATTACACTGTATCACATCATGCTCTGGTCACATCTTCTCTCTTTCCAACCAAACTTAGGGCAAACGATCAGTGAGTACTGCTGGAGTTACCATGATGATATGAGGGATACATTTCTAAGCCATCGAGGCCCACCTTTCAATGTGACCATACTCAACGAATGTCTACCACAGTATCACACAAATACATGCCACTGCAACCTTAAATTACTTTTGCTGTGACTATGCCAGATTTGAGCAGTCGTGAGAAGATAACGTCGATGGAAAACGCTGATGTTAGATGTTCTATGCTCGAAGGGGTCAGATTTCAATGCGCAATCCAGAACCGCCTATGATTGAAGTTTTTTGAACGTCGAAATGAACAATTAATCCTACAAATGTCAGTTACTATATGACTCCTCATTTTCGGTATACACTGTCTGCGTTTATAAATCACCGACAGTCACATTGAAGTGATTCCGCTTAACAGATGTCTTAGTGCTCAGCGAAGTGGCGAACTTTATCTGCTCAATGCCTGAAAAGTGATATTCCTTGTAGCGACAAAGCCTCACCTACTTTGTCTAAAATGAGCGAACAGATCCACATGCGTTAATCACCTGACAGTCAGTCAGTGAATGAAGTGAAGTCCTTACCTAGTCAGCAGTCGGGTTTCATGCCTTAGATGGTAGGGTGGTGAGGTGGCGTCTGGAGGTTACTGGTTAGAATCCTGCTCCCACTAAAGTTTTCACTTCGCCTTCCACCATCACTTTGCGTGTAGAACATACGTCAGCCAAGCCAGAAGTATCTCAGATAATCATAAAGTTGTTAAAAATCAGCGTTTCTTATCATTTATCGGCTGCTAAACAAAATCATTTAGAACAGCTTCCAATAGGGAAGTGAAGGCGTCAATTGACGTTTCCAGTAGCTTTTTCAATTTCAGTTTTCATTCACGAAAGCAACATGATTAAACTGCCTTTGTACTTCATCAAAGTAAACTCCACCTGTATGTAGTGTATAAACACTTTCCTTTGTTCATTTGCACTGGCTTTTGTTACTTATAACCAAAAGTAATTATAAATTTGTATCTTTCTTGCATGAAACAGTACTAAACGTCGTAATCTGTGATGACCAGATTAGTCATCTTTGTCCTAATTCTCTTTAAAAATGTGAACAGATTATCAATTTGCATACATCATTGGACTTATCCATCTGTCTACTCGACTAACTAGAAAACAGCTAGAATGTATTGAGAACTCAACAAAGAGATTACTTTTAGGAAGTTACACCGAGTTTTGGTGAAATTTGAAAACCTGACAATGAACACAATAGCTGCGAACAGTCTTTCCATTCTACATCCATGAGTAGTTAGTATTTAACTTCTAGTGTTTCCTTATCTGTCTTCTGTACTTTCTTCCTGTGTTCCTCATTTCCTCCTTTATAATACTTGAACGATAGGACTACTTACTTTTCCAAAAGATCTCATGTAGCATACTGCTCACATTTGTTTGCATAAGTAGAACACACTAAATGAGAACGGAAATTCTGCTGTTTCCCGTTGTCATTTGCTTGGAACTGACCGGCCACACAAGTCACTGTTTCAGCTGCGATTCCCGGTAATTTTAGTTTGATAGTGTTTAAGGATGAGGTCTAACCGTGTCAATATGCTGATGATGATCCAACAATCAGGCCGAATCAGGGACAGAAAACTATAAGCTATGAAATTAAACTGTACCTGTTATAACTTACTAGACTAGGGGACAAGACCCTGGCGTTTGACGCGATGGATGCAGAGTTTGAGTCGCCATGGAAATAAAATCACTCAACAGGTATATCCAGCTGACGAATCCTGAATAAGATGAAAAGAGCATTTTATATTTCATTACTGACCACCATTCATCGCAGCGTTTAGATGTTTTGTTCAGAATTTATGATTTATGTTTAATGTCGCACAAACTCGAAGATCTACAGGTGAAAACTAACAACTCGACAGAAGAGGTGGGGCAGCAAAGACACGACTTCCTTCAGGTGAACGTAGAGCAAACATGGGTGATGAAGATACCCACCCAACAACAACAACAAGCACCAATCACCATGAACAGAGAAATCTGAAGGAACTTGTCTCTTTCACTATCCTACTTAAGCAGCATCGTTTCAACTACAGGCGGTGGTGGTGGCACAGATGAGGACGTCGAAGCCAGAAACGGAAAGACAGCAACACAGGCCTTCCTCTATTAACCTGAAATCAGTGTGGAGATCTACTTCAGTGAACTGGATTGTGCTCAGCATAACGAAGGAGATCTGGACTTTCAACACGAATGGCGGTCAAGTCAGTTGTTGTGTATGGTTCGGAAACTTGGCGCGTTACGAAGAGCATTTCCAACAAACTGCAGACATTCATCAACGACTGCCTACGCTCGATACTGAAGATTAGATGGCCAGAATAATAGGGAAAAGCAACAAGGAACCCTGACCCGGCAACGAACCAATCAAGAACTCATTGCCCAAGAAATATGCAGAAGTAGAAGGTGGAGATGAATTAGATTGGGCATACTCTGAGAAGACCAATTGGAAACACCACGCACCACGCCTAATCCTCGAGTGGAACCCGCGTCCGAAACGACGAGTTAGGCGTCCGAGGATGACATGGAGGAGATCGTGAGGGAGAAATAGAAAGTTTCTGAGCAGTGGTAGAGCCAGGTTAAAAAGACTGCAGAAAACAAAGTGAAATGGCGACGTGCTACTGAAGCCTTATTCTCCACTAGGAATCCAAGGGACAAATATTCATAAAATAATAATAATATATGCTCTTACATAACAACAAAATAAGATAGATGAGGTGTGTAACTGTAATGGACACTCGATCAACTGTTGGGATTGCCAATCAGATTTCTCTATTTTGACTAGAAAGTAGTTGTTTCGTGAAATAGGTATATCTTACTGGTAATTCCAGTCTTTCCTAGGGTGAACTTTAAGGTCACACGTACATATTTGTAGTGCTTATGCCTAGTAAAAAATGGATTACTGCCATGTGCCGTGACAGTTATTGAAGTAACCAATTGGAGTTTTGTGTTTTATGAAAAAGCAACCATCGCAGTAAAAATAAAAAAAACATGATTGATTGTTTCAGTGGTTGCTAGAGTGGCCTTTAGTGTCAATCCATGTCTTTCCTTAATACGTCTAGAGTAACTCTGAAGACCACAATTGCAATTGATGAGATATCCAACTACAGCTGGTTTTTCATAAAGTACTATCCCTCCAGTCAAAATTGGTAAGTGATTTCTATGGTCGCCCTAGCAACCACTGGAATAACTAGTTACACTTTTCTATTTTGCGAAAAACTGTCTTTCTAGCTGGAATACGGAAACCTGATTAAATATTTCAGTAGTTGCCGTGTGGGCATGAAAGTCACTTGCTTACGGAACAGATCAGTTACAACAGTTTACATGTCAACGTGTTATTAAAGCTGGAAATCAATGAGCAAATATTGGAACTCACCAATGTTCTTTAATTCTTAGACTATCAAACGGTTTTTCTGCAAAGTCAGTCGGGCAAGAATTTAGTAAACCGACATATAATGACAGACACGTACGCACACACACACAAGCCAAAATCGTCTGATCTGAACAATAAGATTCCTTACCAAACATCAATAAGTTCTTGATACGAGAAATGAACTACAGATGAAGAACAATTATATGAGTCTATATTTCTACCTTCTGCCAATCGATTGAATCTACTAACTACAGAAATCGCGAAAGGGCAGAGAATATTGAATATGCTTTGACTGATAGTCACATGACTAGTTCAATTAGGATAAGATGAAAGATAACCACATTAGTACATGTTGTCCGCAAAGCGGAACGGTAAACATAAGGGTTATTTGTACATATTGAATGCATGCAGCTTGTTAGATTCTTAGCTAAATCTCATTCTCTCAGAAGGATGCCAATGCTGATAGATTTGCCGTACAGGCTATCAGTTTAGTGTAATCACCAACTACTAATGTATATAGAATCCTATCACTTGTAGGACAGAATAAATACTTTTGACGAGTTATTTATTTGACTTACACCTCGAAGCGACACAGCACAGTAATGATGGATAGAAGCTAGTATCGGAATCCAGGATGTGCATTTCGTCCAGTTCGGAACTCGTCAGCTGCATGTACCTGCCTCCCAGCGAATGCTGTTGTCCCCGCCGGGATCCGTACTCCGGACTGTTTGCTTCAAATGCCAGAGCGTTATCCACTAGACCACCGAGTCACTATAGCCACTTCTTGTGCGACGGGTATAGTTCTAGTGTTATTGCTTGTGTTATACCGTGGCTCAGTAGTCTACTGGATAATGCTGTGGCGTTTGAGGCGACGCTCCCGGGTTCTAATCCAAGTGGGAACAACGTCATCCACTGGAAGGTACATCCGGCTGACGAGTCCCAAATGGGACAAAATGTGCATCCTGGTCTATACTTCTAGCCCCTATCTATCACTACTATATAATTAAAAATACGGGTCTCCACGCAGGAGCCCATATGCCAATAGAGACTGATCAATTCGGTTCATACGACGACCGTATAATACAAGCGTTAACACTCTAACGAAGCGGTGTTTAACTTCTAGTTAGTATGCATACTTTCTACCCTTAATACTGCCTTTAAGTTGTTATGGAGTTTAGGAAACTTATGGAGGACGACAACTCACCATAAAGTTATTATGAGCTGCAAATTGCACCTGTACTAATCAAAATAAAAATTGTTCAGTGTATTATCAGCTAGGATAACTTCTATACTTTCTTAACGCTTTCTGGAACTTACAATGACTGATCACTACAGAGCAACCAATCTCATGTTGTTTAGTCCTTAGTACTCATCAAATTCTACCGATCATATTTGCAATGTGGCCATCAAGCTAGGGGGCTGGACATCGCGGTGCGATTTGATGGGTACCATTGAATGGGGACGACTGCCAAGAATCCCTGAGCCTTGGTTTCGTGCTGGTTGGTACAGCATACATACATGTATGTAATCTAGTTCTATAGGTGGTCAGTTGTAGCTTGGATCGCTGACTGTCAACGTCGCTAACTTATACACCTATTCAAATCCCACAGGAGACGTCGGTTCTGTCAAGGTGGCAGAAACGTCTTTCTGATGAGTTCCAGCTGACAGGAAACCAAAATGAGTTAGGGCTTCTTGCCAATAGCCTCCGACGAACTTTTTGAAACAGCTTACATCGTGAAAATTCTTTTCGCAACATCGAAAGTCATGTGGATTCCATAATGGAAATTAGAGGTTCGTCATGATTTACTGATGTGAAGTTGGTTAGTACTCATGACGGACAGGCACTGATTGTAGGACCAATAAAATCCTGAGAGTACTAATGATCTGTTTCTTCCTGGCATAGAAATCCACAGTAGTGCGCACTCGTGGCCACGCTCTACCAGAGGTGGAGCCCGGAAATCTCAGGACTCATGGCGAGGATGGTACGTTTCACGCACTGTGAATTAGTTACAGACCTGTTAAAAACCTGAAAGCAATGGAGAGCTGTCTTCTCGTTACGTGCGACTCCTCACCAGTGCGAAATTAGAATCCTGTCAGGCATCGAATTCAAGAGCCACAGGCTTTTAAGCCTGAACGTTACCATTGAGCAACAAGGCCGGATTTCAATACTGCACGTTTTCCTACTTATGTCTGTTCACGATACTGACTTACCTGTAGCCCCAAAATAAGGAGCGATGAAAATGTCGAATCGTTATACGCTGATAGCTTCTACTGTCCACAACCAAGGTTAGGCTTCTTACTGCCAGCTGATAAACCTAATATATTAGTAGATTAAAGGCGTTAAAAATTTGAAGAAGTGGCGTATTTCATCGACTCTTTTTCAACTAAACACAAGTATAATGTGCAAAGCAATGTTATTTATGTAACGTAGTCATCGATAGAAAGGTAGTTCACCGATGAAAGCTAATGAAACTTATGGTACAGATTGAGGAAGTCAGAATGAAATAAATGAAATCAATCAAAATGATCAGTGGAACTTGATCACTACTCAGGTCTAGACAACATGAAGTTGGTTACCCTAATAGCTCAGTGGTAATATCTATAAGTGCAGCAGTGGGTGGCACGAGTTGGAATCTCAGGCGAGACATCAATTAACTTGAGGTTGCATATACGCCCTAGTGACGAGTACCAGAGAGTAAGAAACCTAGATGGTGCAAGGTTTCCTGCCGACTGCTTCCATCCAATTAAGATTTGTCAAAGAGCATCGCGATGTTGAGTCAGCTAGCCTGACAACCACAGTGCAAAATGATCGATCGAATTACATAACTACTCTGGTCTAGACAACATGAAGTCAGTGACCGTTCAGTGACTAGTCAATATAAAGTAATTTTGTGTTTAAACAGTGGGACTATTTATGTTCGCGTCTCACAACAAGTGTCCATTGTGGCTCTGTGGTGTAGTGGATTACGCTCTGGCGTTTGAGGCGATCGCTCCTTAGTCCGAATCCCGGTGGAAACACCATCACTTACTGGGAAGCAGGTATATCCAGCTGACGAGTCCTAAACAAGACGCAATGCGCATCTTGGATTCCACTGTTAGCCATCACTACTACTTAATTAGTGTTTATTTTCTAAATAATTTCATCAGTTATATATATTATCCATAAATATAATTTGGTCTATCAATTTAGTACATGATTTTCGGTTGCATGAATTAATTAACGCGTTGAATTCCGACGGACTTTAACTTTCATTTCCAACGTATAAATATACCTCCATGAGAAAGGACATAATTTTAGCCAATGAAAAGAGTCCTAAAATGTATTAACCAATCAGATTGTCCATTTGTAATCTATCGACCAAATATTATTATAACATACATAATAATAAAATCAATAGATTTTCCTTTAAAACAATAATTTCGTTCACTTCTCTATCTCCATCTTATCCTAGTAAATACTGTAATACAAGCAATAACACTAAATACTGTAACTCTCACAAAACGCTTTTCATCCAACAAATTTCTATCAATATTTATGCACAGCTACGAGTAGTGAATTTATAGTATGCTAGAACAAAGGGAAGTGTTGTCAAACAATAGAGAATGAAATAAACTCTGATAACAGTTTGGTTGGTAAACGTTCTCAACAGAAGTTGGATTATGCTGTCATTCATTGAAAATCCAACCAACTAGAAAAAAAATCAAAGCATATAAAGACGTACTTTACTATTGACATGGCTTAAAACATCTATAAGCGCCACAAAAAGTTGAATTGAGCCGTTAGTTGGATAATAATTGTTGAACGGAACTTGGAACAAACAGAAAACACATAAAAATGCATTCAGTCCAGACAGATACTTATCTACAGTCAGCTGATGAGAATCACACAGCTCAGTCGAAATTACTGACTAACCAGGAGCATAACACCAATAATATTTCATCTGATCCTAAGAATAACAACAATACTGATCATAATCATAATAATGACTTTATCAGATCAATGGAAGAGGCTGATAAGTGTAGCCTATCCGTTGGTCTAGTGAAACAAGTGGATTCTGATGACACGGTAAGCAAATCTTTGTAAAACTTTCATCGGGAAGGGGAATGATTACATGCTATACATGACCATTCTAGGATTATGTAAAAAACGACTATTTTAAACAGTTTTAATTTAGAAAAGACAGTTTCTTTTAATTAGACTCTTAAAGATTTCATGTTCTCGGTTAATAGTATCCTTGAGATTTGTATTTCCCAATAATAGATAAGTGTTTAAGGCAAAACTAGTTTTCGTTGTGTTACAAGTGTCTAGCTAATATCTTTTCATAGTGACCAGACTGTGTTTAATATTTTTTGAAAGAGTCAGTTCCTTACACATTGTCGTCTTTTAACTAGTTACAGACAGTCGTTAAGAAGCTCTGCTGTATCCAGGCTTTATGCTTGTTGGTATTCGTCACCAAGGCATATCTACAACTTCTATGGAACTGATGTTAACTCGGAGATCTGTATCCGTGTCACCCAGTGCTGCAGCAGGACAGGTTAGCACTAAGCTGTTCGTGCAGCGACTGACCTCCTTTAGAACTGGATTATATACATTGATTTTCCCCTGGAGAGCATGCAGTATCATGTTCTCTTGCTCTGAGTGCTGGTTGAATTCTATCAATTAGTTTGCCAATGTCACCATCAAGCTGTGAGGCCTAGTATCGTACTGCACTTTTCCAGTTGTTAGTTGGCTGGATGCAGACGGCATGCATATTGACCGTTTTTCACTGACTGTTAGGTAAACAGTAAACCTAATGCTATTTAAAATAAGACAGGCTGGTGGATTCTACCCAGTAAAGCAGCAAGAGATTACAAACATCAATAAATAATAAATAGTACCCATGGTACAAGAGGCAACTACCTTATCCCAGTAGCATAATGATAGACGCTTTAGTGTTTGAAGCGATGGGTACCAAAGCCTAAATTTTTATGTGCTACTTAAGCATTTTGCATTCAATATGCCCAGTCACTTTCGTTGCACTTTTCTCAGTTTCAATAAAATGAAATTCAATCATCATGGACTTTTGATTTACTAGCTTCGGTATGTTTTAAGACTTCTATCTCATCTTAATTCTGCCACATTTATGTTTGTATACAGTTACTGCCTAAAAATTCATATTCGTCTTCTCTTCTACAAGAACTGTTTTATTTATTAATGACTTTCTAAAAATGAGAAGCGATAACTCATAAACTATGTTTAGAGACTACTTATCTGGGAACCTATAAGTAATTTTGTCTATTTTGAAGGATATTTAGATAATATGATGAGGTGAAAGTTGCTTTTATTTACTTATATACATGATCAATTAAACGTTAAGTAGACGCTAAGTAGAAAGTTGTGAACTCTCGAAGTATGTTGTCGAACAAAGTGAGTAGTCAGAAATCACTCATACTGATCTTTAAGTTTCAGATGATCTAAACAGTCTGAACCTACCGATACACAAGAGATGAGCTTGCCATCAAACGAGCGAAACAACCACCGAACATATGGATCACTCTGCTTTAGTTGCCTGCGAAATCTCCAGATCAATGTGAGTGGTTCCTAACCGCTCAAGTTTTTTCTGGAGTAGTATACTTCAAATATATCCCAGTGACAGGTCTATTGGTTAACATCTACTAGACCGGAAAGCATAACTGCTTGAAAATTTCCCTAAAGTTCTTTCAAGTTGTTATTCGTCGTAGACTGACATTAGTTGGAGGAACAAAGGAGTCCCATACTAGGACGAAACAGCTGTCCAGTGCTCCCAGGTTTCCTTTGTTCCTCCAACTAATGTCAGTCTACGATGAATAACAACTTGAAATAATTCCCTAAAGTTCATTGATACCCCCAGTTTGAGTTGCCTAAAAGTTGTAATCTTCTAACAATACTCATATAAAATAATCTTATAGTTACACACTGAGCTCTCAAGAATTTGAACAGCAGGATGATTACCGAATTGTTGGTGCTACCAAGAAGCTGCTTATGAAATAACTAAAGTCAAAGTTTTGCAAGGAAGTATTTCAGTTTAGTTTATTGCTGGAGTGTGTGTGGAATAGGAACTTCACCAGAAGCCGTTAATCCTTGAAGTCCTTCACAACCAATCATTTTGCTTCGAAGTTTTCAGAAACAGCACGTGAATAAGCAGATTGGTTGGAGAGCTAAAAATCAAGAAGATATGTAACTCTGGAATAGCCAAGATATAGTCCAGGTCATTGTAAAGATATACAGGCTTTTGCATTTTATGCATATTTTGACGTTATAATATACCCGTGTCTTCTATTTACCAAGGTAATGAGCGACCATCAAGGTTGGAATTTGAAGTTTATTTTTCAACTGTCCACTCTTATATATGATTTAATGACGAATATTTATATTGTTATTATTTGTCCCTTGGGTTCCTAGTGGAACATATGGCTTCAGTAGCACGTCTCCATTCCACTCTCTTCTATGCAATCTTTTGAACCTAGCATCATGACTGCCCACAAGCTCTCATTTCTTCTTCACACCATCTCCTCCATGTCACCATCGCCTCGGATGCCCAACTGGTGGTTTCCCCTTTGGATTCCATTCGAAGGCGTGGCCTAGCGCCTGATGTCCCCAGTCGGCCTTCTCATTGTATGCCCAATCCAATCCATCTCCACTTTCTTCTGCATATTTGTTGGGTGATAGGTTCTTGGTTGGTTCGTTTGCAGGCCACAGTTCCTTGTTGCTTATTCTCTCTGGCCATCTAAGCATCAGTATCGAGTGAGCGTAGGCGTCACTGAGCTTCCCATTGTGAATTACTTGGCATGTGGTGCCTTCATATAGTTGCTGAATGACGAATATAACCCAGTACAATAATTTTTTCATAGATCTTGTGTTTTGTATCTTTTTAAAAACTTTAATAAACTGTTTATATATGATCCCATGTAACATAAAAGAGACTGAGAGATATGTGTTAAAAGTTATTCTCTAATTAAAAAATTTTTTCTAATAACTCAAGTACGACTTCACAACCATATACCGCAATTAGATATCGTATGGACTCCTACACCCCGAAATCGGGTGGATAACTTATCGCTGTTCCTCTGATGTTACAGCAAACCTAATGGGCCTAGCCAAATACATGGTCCAGTCCAGACATAAAAAAGACAAATAAACTTGTTCCAAAGTAGTTAGTTCAGTTTCATAAAAGTTCGTGTTACAAAGGCCCCAGTCTTGCATAAAACATTGTGATTGATCTGAACGCTTTTAACTTGTCATTTTAACACCATCGTTACAGCATAACTAGTAGTTTGTTTTCTGCCCCCATTGTAATGTAATTCGCTGATTACTCTTACTATGTTATTGCCTCAATTTGCGGACAAGGTCATATTTGATGTGTATGCATACTCACACTTCAAAAGGTGATTGATTATTATACTCGGAGTAATAATCTCTTTCATCCAGCTTCGGTCTTTTACTTTATTCGTCTGAGGTTGTAGCCGATGGCTCTTGCGTGCTAAGTTAGCTGTCAGTTAAGCATGTGTATTATATTCGTTAGGAATATATAACTAACTGTTCGATCGGAGTAGTTGAACGGACTTTCCATTTTTCCAGTGAATCATTATACCGATTTACTATAAACAATTTAAGGCATAATAATCAGTTTTCCGTAGGTTTTAAGAAGGTAGTCTAGTTGCCTTTTCAATTCATTTAATTAGGTGCTTCGGTTACTTTTAGGGCTTGCAGACAGAGAATTGACAAGTTTTTCCTTTCTTTTTTGTCTAGCGAATTCAACGTTTGAATAAATACACAGTGAGATATTCCCTCTAGTCTGTGAACATACTTATGATTCGCTTATCTTTGGCTTCACTATACTGGTAACAGTTCAGTACTTAAATATCGACTGCCCAATTACGAATGACATTGATCTGTTTCACTCAAAAAACAACTGATAGTATCAGCAAACGTTTTAAACCAAACTAAACTTCGTGTTAAATACAGTCCTGGTTTCTGAAAGTCAGTTGATGGGGCGATAAGTCCTAATCAGCTTAGATGGTTTAGATATGTGTTACGCACGTCTAGTCACCGTCTACTCCATCGTACATTGTTAGATGCAGTAGGTTAATGATGTAAGATTAAAACGACATCAGTCTGTGAAGTCTCTGACTTTCGGTCTTCCTCGCTGTCTGGAAATAAAGACTTCCTGTCTAGAGTTTATATGGTGACGGAAATTGGTGGATGGAAACTGTAGGTGATATGACTCAGAATCAATCTCAGCGACACTGACGCATACACGTATCATTATACTGATTCTCATTATTGCTTCATACTTTCTTGTTTTCTTTTGACATCTTTCTATCAATATGATTAGTTCCTTGCTTTGTTCTCTCTCTTCTATTTCGTCTATTAGCTTGATGAGCTAAATCACTACGCAATAAAGCTGATACTGACGAACTGATATGATACAAAGTCTTCGTATGCATAGGAGTCTATAGGCAACTAAGGATTATTAATTTATTTCCCCTCTTCTATAAATCTCAATATAGCAAAGACAATTATTGAAACAGAATAAATCGAGATCATTCTTATTTTAGGTTGGAATTCATCTTTGACTGAAACTAGTTGAAAGAACATTGAAAACCTGAGAGAACTGGACATCTGTTTCGTCGTCAGCAGTTTGCACTCATGACGACGAGGACATAAGGACAGTTACTCAACAACAACATTCGATGTACGTCTCGCTCTACCGTTAACTGAGAGTATAAGAAAACATGGACCATTGTATTCCATCCCAGTGGCTAGTTCGACAGTAAAGTGCTGGCCACGGAACCTTAGGGTCCTGGGTCCGACCCCTGGTGGTGCGGGCTCATGGGTGTGCACTAGTGAGGAGTCTCACACTATGACGAAATAGCTATCCAGTGCTCCCAGGTTTCCAATGTTCCTCCAACTTAAGTCACTGCATGATGAACTGTAACCTATAATCAATTATTAAATCTCTACAAAACTTCGGATAGAATCATTCTTATTTTTGAGATTATCTTCATTTGTCAAAGACCTGAACAAAAATAAAATATGTTAATTTTAGTAAAAACATGAATGTACTCCACCATATTTACTTTACCACAACTATATTTACTTTCATATCACTCTACCTACTTGTTATTTGTATACTTTTGTGAGACGTGATAACTTGAACCGAGGTTCTACGTTGATTTTGTATCTGTCAGAAGGCAGGTGTTGAAGTTCAGATAAACTTCAATTGATAATCATTCTCCTTGTGTAATCAAAATAACTTTGTTGTATATATTGTTGCTTCCTCACAAAAAGTATCATGTTTGATCTATATCTACTGCAAATAAATCAGCAAATTTCGCTCCCCATTTCTTACTCTGCCACAACTTAACTTTTTTCTCCCCTATTATTGTATGCAGGATTTGATGACAAACGTACCTCAGAAAAGAAACTGGAAAGGAATTCTGCTCGCTCTACTCGTCATTGTATTTATATCTTCACTTATTCTTACTGCAAGCATTTTAACAACACCAAGTGAGTTAAATCACTGGATATTGCTAATTGTAACAAAATGTTTTTATTTAACTGATGCCACATGCTATAGTAACCCCTTTTAATGATCTACGTAATGATGTCAGTCTGTGATGAATACCATATAAAAGGAATAAGCAATAAGTCGCTGAGTAGTTGCTTCAGATTCCTATCCTACATATGTACCAGAAGAACCTTAACCAAAGAGCTGATGTCTGTTATTATTATCATTATTATTGTTAGGACACATAATATGATACGAAGCATTTTGAAAAATAATGTTAAAATGTGATACATATATTAGTACTAG
Source organism: Heterobilharzia americana (assembly GCA_944470555.2). Classification (NCBI taxonomy): domain Eukaryota; kingdom Metazoa; phylum Platyhelminthes; class Trematoda; order Strigeidida; family Schistosomatidae; genus Heterobilharzia; species Heterobilharzia americana. The sequence continues at coordinate 20,193,352 of OX104133.1, read as the reverse complement.
CAGGATGACGTAATTAAAGTACATTTCACGAACCGTTTACATTTGTTCAAGCAGGAAAGTTCTAATGACATCCGAGAGAGTAGCTGTGCACAGGATAATACTAGAAGCGTGCTGTTTATTGTATGAATGGATGCCGTTTACGTCACTTTGTGTTTTCTCCCTAGAAAAAAGAGTTTTGTTATGTTTTCAGTTCATCATTTTGCAACTTCACAATGAAATTCAGAAAAAGCATCTTGATGGGTCGCAATGGCTTCTAAAGTGTTAACAGACACAAAATGACGAGTTCTTGATTAACGCGCACAAATAACAGCTTAATTATTTCGGTTTAAAAGAAGAGGGAGAAATCTTGTCACAACTATAGGAGAATTGGTTTGACTAATATTGTGTCCAAGATCCTAGGAACCATCTTTATTTGGCACTTAAGTGGGAGTAAGGAGTATTAAACTCAGAACAACTAGGCAGGTATCATACAGACCTGGATGAGTGCGAATCGATCGTACTTTATCTTACAACAGGTTCTGGGACACAGTCATACTTACTGACCAATAGGAGACACTTGCTATATTTCTTGACCTGAAGGTGGCATTCGACTCCGTCAACCATGGGGTGTTGTTGTAATGTTTGACTGTGAACAGAGTACCAAGAAAGCATATAATGACAAACATAACTGTCTACACAAATTTACGCAACAGTGTCATGCCTTATGTAGAGTTGTCAAGTCAATTGTCGACTACTCGATGTCCACTGCCACCGTTGATATTTAACCTCTTCATAGAGGTACTAATGGACATAATCATAGATATGTCTGACTAAACAGGGATTGACCTACCCCTAGAGTTCATCCAGTTGACTTGGAGTATGCAGACGATACTGCCGTCCCAGATGAAGACGCTGACAAAATGAAGGGCCTTCTGGAAACGTTGAGCAGAAATCTGAGTACATTTGGTATGTGTTTTGCTGCCATCTGTCAAATGCAAGATGATGCTCTAGGACTGGTCTAATGCAAGTACTCCCAGTTTAATGGTAGTGGATGTAGTGTTGGAATGTTTCGACAACTTTACTTACTTGGGGAGTTGCATCAACTCGAACGAACTGGTTGCTGACGAAATCTCAGATCGGATACACAAGTTCCGCTTAGCATTTGCTAACTTGCATCATCTGTGATGCCGGCTGGCAGAGATATCCGACTATCTACTAAAGGACGAATATTTTACATTGAAGTCCGTTCTGTCCTCTTGTGTACCTGTGAGACATGGCCGTTAAAAGTAGAAAATATGAAATGATTTCTGGATTTTGATCACAGATTTCTTCTTAGTATTGATCGCATTTAGTGAAATCAGCGTGTCAGCAGTGTTGGGGTAAAATGAAGAGAAACAAGCAAAACAGTCAAGCCAGCCGATGAGATAAGGAACCTTATTCGAGTGAGACAGCTTGGACATGTACTATGCATGCTTTGCCACCGCCTACCTCGTGTCCAATGCTAGAGAAAGTTTGTCTGGGTTGGAAGAGGGTTCAAAGTAGCCAGACGAAAGCGTGGCACTGATTGATGAAGTCTCTTACTGTTGGTTTGAGCCATGTAGGGAGATATAAACTGCCTGGTTATAGTCGCCAAGACGAAAAGAATCAGTGGTTGAGGACTGGCTCTTGATGAAACGGCTGAGAACTTATCACAGTTGCGTAGATGCATTCGCTCCTTGGTATCCTCTAAAGCTTGAATATTCGCACAAACTTTCATCTTCATATTGCTTATTCTCTCTCAAAACTTCATCTGTTTTGATATTATTATTATTATCCTATCTACTCGTTCTTTGTATGCTACCGTGAAGTGTGTCAACTTGAGCTGATGCAGCTGTGTGGGTGGTTCTACGTTGATTTTGTCAGCCTGCCACTTTCATCCTCTACCGTCCATCATAAATCAAATGCATCAGCAGCACAATTTTGACTTGATAACCTGTATGATATTTATAAAGATCATTCTTCAATGCCATACAATGTTTCAACTGCATAAATATGTTTTGGAAGCGTAGTTAAGTATGTCAGTCCCATCTGGCCTGCTTCCAATTATGTATCCTGTAGGTTTTCAGTGAAATATCTGCATAAGTCTTAAATGTCAACATAAAGATTTGAGGAAATGCAACTGTATTTGCCTGACAAACATTATTATTTTTATTTGCCCCTCGGGTTCCTAGTGGAATATAGAGCTTCAGAAGAACGTGATAATCTGATCTGTAGTATCAAGCGTAGGCAGCTGTTTGTTGGAAATGCTCTTCGTAACGCGCCAAGTTTCCGAACCATACACAACAACTGACTTGACCGCCATTCGTGTTGAAAGTCCAGATCTCCTTCGTTATGCTGAGCACAATCCAGTTCACTGAAGTAGATCTCCACACTGATTTCAGGTTAATAGAGGAAGGCCTGTGTTGCTGTCTTTCCGTTTCTGGCTTCGACGTCCTCATCTGTGCCACCACCACCGCCTGTAGTTGAAACGATGCTGCTTAAGTAGGATAGTGAAAGAGACAAGTTCCTTCAGATTTCTCCTGTTCATGGTGATTGGTGCTTGTTGTTGTTGTTGGGTGGGTATCTTCATCACCCATGTTTGCTCTACGTTCACCTGAAGGAAGTCGTGTCTTTGCTGCCCCACCTCTTCTGTCGAGTTGTTAGTTTTCACCTGTAGATCTTCGAGTTTGTGCGACATTAGACACTAGACATAAATCATCATGGGCGGAATGCAAATCTTCCAGGGTTTGTTCATTGGTCAAACAGTGTATGATTCTCTTCTCGCTCCTCATAGTTTGTTGGATGATCCAGTCCACTTCGGTCCAATCAGGAATATCATCAGTGTCTAACAAACAGTCTCATACTAACTTACGTTGCTCCTACTCGTTCATTGTTTTAACGATAAATTCATCCAGTTTGCTGTTCATATTCGAAAACTCTCTTGGCTAGTAGTCTGTGGTTAGATTACTTCTTGTAACTGCAGCCTCTTTACACCACTTGCTCACAAAATGTTTGTCAAATTCATTTGTACACCTTATTGGATATGGTGTGGATTATCACTTGGATCTGTCTAAAACCAAGAAATCAGTAAATTCTGACTTATGTATCAGATGTGTAATATACAGTGTATATTATAGAATATAAGAGACTGGTTTTGTATACATTTTCAAGAATATCCAGCACTAATACTATTCACGGGCCAATATAATGTGTTTGAGAAGTATGAGGTAAAACTTGAGACTAGTATACATTTATCACTGAAGTATTGGTTAACATTGTCATTAATATTTCAAGCTGTCTCAGATCTTCTTTTAACATTTGCTGCGTTTAAGAAACACTTTGTGAAATTTGGAAGACTTCTCTCTTCATCTCAATAGACCTAGAAGATGATAACAGGTCACGTGAAGTGGGGACCCAACTGTTTAACAAAGTTCAAAATATAACTTTCAAACACAATATTCGATTTAAGTTCTATCGTTTTAGAATTCTTCCAATACACGGAAACTGTTTCACTAACTTACAGTTGAAGAACAGCAAGGTGATGAAGCCTTCTTTGATGTTTTCATTTTAAACCAGTCATTTATACGCCAGCAAGCTGATGTTATATTACTTAGTGTCTCTAGTCAAATAAATATTTATTTTCCCCTTTTTATTGCAGATGATGTTTACAAGCGTTCCAGATCTTGAATCTAACTCGAAGCCTAGGTCGTGATAAATTTTAAGTAGAGTATCTGGAAACTTTTCGAATATTTATGTGATCATCTTATAGAAATCTCTCACGCATCATTCTCGGCGGATATATTAACTACTTTCACTTGTATGTACACCTTCTCTGAAATGTGTAAGTGTTACACGACAATTCGCTCATGAACAGTGAAAGTAATTTTCATGCTGGCACTGTTGAGCATATTAGTGCTGTTCTAGTCCAGATAGAAGTGTCCGATATGTTCACTACACCTTCCTACATTGCCCGTCCGGACTTGACCGTGTATGACAATGATCCTTGCATCAAATCTGGCTGGGGCTTATCAAGTGCAACACTATTGTTTACTAAGGATGTAATACGGTTTCATGTTTCTGACCACGCGTGTCATCATAGCATTACCTGCCCATAGTGGAATCACCGATGGGAACAATGCTGTGGTGAGATGAAGGGTAGTAGGCAAAGAAGGTAGGTTATTCAATGAGGCTGTGAACTATCAGTGACTGAGGTGGCTTGGACACATGTTGCGCGTGCCAAGTCATATCTTACCTTGAAGTGAAATTCTAGGCGAATTTGGATTAGGCTGGAAAAGGGTTCGTTATGGCAAGACCACGACACGGCACAAGTCGACTAATTCCCTGACTAATGGTCTAATCCATTCAGGGAGATGTAAACTACGTGGTTAGGGCACCAAAAACAAAGGGAATAGATGACTGAGGACTCTGAGTGAAATCGCTCAAAAATCACTCTTTGACATCTTCTAAAGCTTGAATGTTTTAACTGATCTTAATTTACAAATTCCCTTTTCTTCTACACAAATTAGCTCATTTTGCTATCTCCATTTTTTTGTCCACTTATTCTCTGTATACTACTTTGGAGTGTGACAACCTGAACCGATACACTTCTGTATGAGGTTGATATTTCAGTTTGTCTATCAAACTGGTGTGTTTCGAGATACTATACCTTCACCCTTTCCGTTCCCTTTCTTTCTGTGAAACTTATTCTGCTAAAATTGGTTTTAATAAATATATGCATGACCTGAGAGTTTCTGTACCAATCGCTGTAAGTTGTACTATTTTCCGAGGATTAGCTTCCTATCTGAAATTTGCCAGGGGTCTTCTAAATATCAAACTGTTAATGTTAGTCATAGGCGAATATTACAATATGGATGGTAGTAATATAGAAGTGAAATCTTTCCTTTTTACTTCATAAAGTTTCCGTTTTGATTTCTGTTAGCTATCACGTATCTTGGATGAGACACTACTCCGTAACGGTCACAGTTGCTACACATCATATCAGCACGAAAAGATGAGTAGCAATTACTCAAAACTTGATGTTCATAGGGCTAAATACAAATACTTGAGGATATTTCATGTATTACACATTGAGTGTGAAAAAGGAAAATTTAGAAATTAATTTACTCACTGACTTTATACAATAAGTAAGTAACTCATTCCTTCTTGTTATTGTTTGCATTACTGAGCTAGTATAAATATGTCTACTAACAATATTAGATTAAGTATTTGAAATTATTATTATTAATATTCTCGTATGAACCACTGTTCGACTACTATTCATGGGAACCACAGAAACTTGTATAATGTAAACAATTTTTACAAATATTAAATAAATCGTATCATGCAGTTGACATTATTATGATAAACATTAATAAGACCAGTGAATAAATGAATCTGTTTTTGTGCCATCAACAAAGACATGTTAACATGTGAAGATGTACAGTTCACGTTTGTGTGCACATATCTGTCAGATAGACAAATGGTGTCCTGAATTCCTCACTAAAATACTCTTTTCATCAGAGATATTCAACAATCCTTTCTCATGTTGATATTGACTGGATGGCTGGCTGTCTAGCTACTGCGGCATTCCAAGAACCATCATAAAGGATAACAGCGGACAATTAACTTCTGCAGTACATTCAGCACTCACTATCAAATGTTCCAGCAGAAACATTTTCGATACATTTAAGCAATAATAATAGTAATAATAATAATAAGCAAACCTTATTGAAGGGGAACATAATCAATAACATCTTTCTAGTAACTTACGGAAACACACTGTGTCACAATATACCAGACGGAAAAAATCTTCCCTATAATGTACGTTTGTCCAAAGCATACTAAGTGATTTTGCTTCCATGCGTTGCATATCTAAGTCTAAAAACATGAACGGCTACACCAAAACAAGAAATCTCTTCTTGGTTATGATGTTCTGATGATAGCATCTTAAGGTATAATCTGTGGCAAGTAAGGGTAGTCAAACAAAATTAAGACGTTATTTAGGGGAGCGCAAGTTGTTTCAGAAACGTGGGCAGGACACGTAAGTCAAATAAGGTCTCAATCTCATGACCATCGCAAAAGAATTATTTCCCTCAGCTCATCACGAGGCCGGTTACTAGATAATCTACAGTGGTCGGAAGATATATTAGAACGTAGAAGAAATAATGGATATTGTAAGGCTTCAGTTAGTTCGAAAGCACAACGATACAGAGCAATTCGTTCCAAAAATCCTTTCAAAAAAATCTAAGTGAATCCAAAGGAGACGTCATATTTATAGTTGAAGTTTCAAAAAAGGAGTATCAAGGAGTGAACCATTACCTCCTGGTTTTTTCTATAGAAAATTAAAATTCCCTAAAAACTTTCTCAACCAATCACTTCACGTCGAACATTTCAGAAGAATTACGTGTTGATGTATGTATACTCCAAATTGGCTAATTGTCTTTCTAGAAAAATATGGAAAATGTCAAGTTTGCTGAAAACATATATACCGTCGTATTTAATACAAGTTTTGGCATGAGAGCAAACTCTTGTCATTTTGTCGCTTCTTCCTGTTTTCAAAGAAGAGTGAAGTCTTCGGCTATTGTTCAAGAGTCGAAAATTGTCTCATATACTGACTTTGTATCAACTGATTAGATGCTAGCAAGCATTCTTCACCAGAAATATCTAACACCTTCTGTGAATTCTGAAGCAAGATAGTTTGCTTTGAAAAGAATACTGAGACTGAAAGCAGCCATACTTTCGAAGTAGCCTAGTATTAAACAATCTTTTACTCGAAGTTGATCTCAAAAAACTAGGCTAAGACTGATTGTTCTTGCTCATTTGGAAAATTCTGCAATCGCTAGATTCTTGGTTCACATACTCTGGTCATCGGCATATGTTTTCAAACCCAGTGGTCTAGTGGACAACTCCCTGGTGTCTGGAGCAATCAGTCTTGGCTTCAAGTCCCAATGAGAAAAAGATTACTCACTAGAAGACAGGTACGACAGGTTGAGGAGTCACAAATAAGATGAAACGTGCATCCGGAATTCGGCTACTAGCCACAATCCATCAGTACCGTTATAAAAAACAATTTTAGAAACTGAAAAATATTACATAAAGTAGAAATAAAAAACATTTAATGGTTGGAGATTCTCAAATGGAAAGAAATGTATTGACCACTCGCTAGACTACAATATGGGTTTAAAGTAAGTACATTAGCAGTAAGTTAAGGTAAGTTAGTACACGTTTGTAGTAATCAAGCTATGGGGACTTACATCCTTTTCATGTTATACCTTTTGCATTATTTTCTGTGGTTTCTGCTGGCATTTTACCCATAGTTTCCAGTAGTTACAGTATCCTCACTGAGTACACCATGTAGATGAATGCATGACAACAATGGTGCTGTCAACTACTTACACACTGATAGGAATTATTAAGATGTATTCATTTCATGAGGATTTAAGCATTTTTGAAATCTTAAGGTACGAGAGTACAGAATGTTTAGGCCTTCATTTATTATTTCCTTGAAAATTATTCTATTATCCTTTAGTAAACAAGTGTTATCACCAATTTTTTCGAAAACTCTTGTGTACATAATTACTGTTTCCAATGTTGTTGTCATTATAATAATGTTTTATAGAAAATTTGGCATCTTCTTCAAGAGGTAAGAATTCGAAGTGCTCTTAAATTTTAAGGGTTAAAATCACTTTTGCTTTTCGAATACTTATTTACTGATCATTATTACTAGTCAAAAAAAAACTAATTAGTTCGTTTATTATTCGTGTATTTTGTGTGCGTGTGTGTGTGTGTCTGCTATGCAACAAATTCACCATCATCTTCATAACTAATGATGATTGCTTTTACTGTTTGTTGGCATTTGGGCTTTATCCGGATGCTTGATATCTCCTAAACATTTATTGCTAATTGATTCAGTTGTGGCTAGCATCAAAATCTATAATGCACGTTTTATAGTATTTGGAATTCGTCAGCTGGATATAATGTTGTTCCCCCTGAGATTCAAACCTTTGATGATCTACATCAACCTTGGGCTACTAAAATTTTCCACTTTCATTTTCTTTTAATCATTCAACTATGTCTTCTTAACATGCTATGTACTATTGTACAGTTTTAAAATGTTTTCAGCTAACCGTTTCTCATATTCTCAATCCTTGGATGCTTAGCTCGAATAAAAAAATTGTTGTATTTGCTGAATGAACTGTCACCACCAAACTTAAGTTCAATTTCTGTACATCCTTCATTCTGAATCGGAAGTCAATCCAACAACAGGTGACTTCTAGACATTCCCTTTAATAAGTGCTATTACTTGTTGGTACTTGTGCTCTAGGTTCCTTTGCAGCTACAACCGAATCAACTAATAATAATTGTTTTGTTGATTTGATTTTAGATATTCCAATGAATGAATATCTTTTTAAATTACTTCTTTCAAGGCGTAATACAGTTCATTCTGTCAGTGAATGTACTACTTCTCTGTTGCTTTAAATTGATATAAGATCTGAATTGAAATATTGCAGTCATCAGATATTACTGCATGAAGTTTGGGATAATTCTGTCACTGTTCATAGAGTGTGAATGAAAATTTCATGCATGGATCCTCACGCTACCCAGACTAAAAGTTAACTACTGGTTAATGGTTGAGGGCGAAGTTTAATTCAAGGTCATGGCAGAATTCAAACCAGAGACCACTGCTTTACCGGCTTGATAATCTGTCAACTGAGCTAACCAGGGTGTCTCAGCTCACTTCATAGAGCTCCAGGCTGATAACTTGGACGCTAATGGTCCTAGTCCTTGCATGACCCAGATTTTCAGTTCACCTTAGTCACTACCCAGTGGTTAGTTTTTGAGCTGATTAATGTGAGCATCAACGAACTAATCCACACACTATTACCCTGGGGTAAGAAGTATGTGAAGGATGATATATTTATACCAAACGTCCATCAGCCACTTTATTCGAGTCGTATTTTTTGAAATTATAGTTTCCTGGTACTATTCAAAAGCACTAGAAATAAATTAATCTACTTATGCTTAGTGGCAACACAACATATTGTGGCTTAAAATTTCCGCTCTTTGATTGGACAGAATTGATCAGCTAATATTGACATATGAACTCCTGTGCAGTTGTCTAGATATTTCCCTAATATTTTATAACTCACTAGCCTAATAAGCAACACTCTAAAGTTTGAAGCGATTAGTCCAGGGTTTGGGTATCACCAGGAACAAATTTAGTCCAAGTGGTAAAACGTCTAACTCTATTTAGTTCAAAATGAACTGCTAAAGTTGCTTATCTTTAAAATTTATTGCTGTAATTCACGTGGTAAGTTACATGGCTTTGATAGTGCAAGAGTGATGCATAGCGGATTAATGAGAAAGAAAGTAGACCCTTCTTAAAATCTGAATTTATATAATCCTTTATGTAGACAAGGAGTTTTTCTGTATGCCTACAAGCTATCTATATCTTGTGTAGTAAATTTATTTATTATAAGAGAAGAGGTTAATCAGATTCATCATAATTCACTATTATCATTACCATTCATATTTAAAATAATATAGAAAGGCATGACTATAGTTTCTTTGATTATGTGCTCTAAATGACATCAGGATGTAAACTTGGTATTTCGTTCGTTAAAAGAGTATATATGGCATTGATCTGAAATTGATGATGTGAACAATGACTCTATAAATATGGTTTTAGGGTCATTTATTTTGTTTCTCAGAGCAACTATATCAATTATACGTTTTTGCTTCCTCATCTGTCTCCCGTTATTAGGAACAATACAGAATAGGCTATACGAATCAGGGTACAATGTCATTGTGTTTGCCTAAACTAGCAAAAACGATGTCAAATTAGGCGACCAAATATACTTTATGTCTTGAATGTTAATGCGAGGAAAAACAGTTTATGATAAGTTTGAATATTTTTTGGTTAGTAAGTCTCCCAACAGTCTCTGCATAGCTGTTTCAGCTCGGATAGTAGGGTCAGCTTTGTTTCGGCCACATTTTTATTCAGGATGTTCCTCTCATTCAGATTAAGCATTGACTTGAAGACTGAGATGATCAACGATTGAGACCGGAGGCGATCACATCTGATCCCCTTACACCAAATAAGATTTCAGTCAATCTGGTAAATAATTTTCGGTAACTTTCCTCAAATATCCTTGATGCAAACCGCTTATGGCGCCTGCTGTTCTTCATCGTTCCAGGTTTCTTCGAGCTTCCTAAGCTGTTCAAACAGTATGTTAACCTATTGTTGTGAGTTCTGGTATGCTGAGAAGTCGAACTGATAAATCTAATATGGCAGTTACTAGATCTAAGCGAAAGTCACACGCAAAAAGTCAGAAGTCCAGAGCAAAAGTTTTGAGGTTAAGTTTTTGGGAAGTAATAAAAATATTGTAGTATAAATAATAATAATAACCACCATTTTCAACTGCGATACTTCTGTGGAGGAAGTGGCAGAATCCATCACAAGAAAGAATTAACAAGAACCAACTAAGAAATTATTCAAGAAGTAGAAGTCGTGACCAGTGGGGTCGACCAAGTCACATAGGAGGATAGTCATTCAGCGACGAAATTAGATGTTAGTAGAGCTATATCGTGAACTGACAGACGTAGGAAATGTGGACCACTGAATTCCTACAACAAGAACGTGCTGGCCACGGGAAGGTCTTGGGTTCAATCCTCGGAGGTATGGGCTCATGAGTGCGTCCCATACTATGACGAAACAGCTGTCCAGTGCACTCAACACGCTGTTTACGAATAAATTTTCCAATACTCTCATAAAAAGTATTGAACGATGGGCCAAACAAGTCACGTGTCTGGATAAATACTTTACGATGGTATTGGAACAAGGTCGCGCCATAATACCAAATGACAAGACTATGAAAATTCTGGACACCGGATTCCAACCCGTTGCCCTAATGGTAGTGTACATGCCGAAAAACCTAAATGTCCTTAGTTCGACCTCTGAGAAATACTATGTTAAGACAAACCAGCTGTCTAGTATTCCCAAGTTTTCAGTTACTGTCCAAATGATGTCAGTGAGTGGTTCAGTATTACAGAGACACTGTAAATTCAACTTGTCAGGGTATGTAGATTTGCATAAAGAAGAAATAGAAGCGTAACCTTATCAAGACTCAAGATGGTCACATTAGAAATATTTCTTATGGTCGTTATCAATGACATTCTGTCTGCATTTCAACTCTTCACCGAACAACTATGCATAGACTCTTCGTGTAACTGGTCACTTCAAGTTAATTAACTGGTCACACAACAACGGTGAAATACTATAGTTCCATATATCCAACCTTAAAGGTTACTTTCACAGAATAGCTTTTTCTTCCTGGTGAGTGTTTATATGAAACAGAATGAAGTCAGTATTAAAAACATGTAAAATTGACATGAATGAATTACCTAGTAATATTTGAGTGGAATCAACTAATGACTGACTATATGTACCGATAGTCAGCATGTGAACTTACAAACTGGCCATGTGAAAAACTGTAATACCGAACTTAAATATCCTGGTTTCATATGTGATTTTTTTGCCTTGTTTTTTTCTGATTGGATTATTTCACATTTTCATAGTAAGTGACTTCCCGTTGAAACTAATTGGTAATATTGTGAACATTTATTAAATCATTTTCCTCTGAAAACATCGAGGGTATTTCGTGACTTTTCGTTTTTTTACATTCTTTCTTTTTGACAGAGGAGAAGAAGATTGACTATGGATTACCACTCACTTTTTCTGATCTTATACAAGTCAATAAATTGGTGGACATATTTGTCAGTCAGAAAATAAATGGTATGCGAATAAAACTTGCTGCTTGTTTTTTCTTTCTTTTCTATTGATGATAATCATAATAGCAATTAATTTTTAAATCTTGTCCCATTTAAGCACTTTTTTTCACTTCCAAAATAAACTACTAAACGTCATGATTAGCTAGAAACTGTTCAGGGTGATCTAGTTGCTGGACAGCCGTTTCATTCATTTAAAGCCAAGCCCATCAGTAGTGAACGTGGAAAAACACAGCTGTTCAATCCGAATGAGTTTAGATCATCTGAATCTGGCTGGCTGACTTCAGCTGACTATCTGACTTACTTGAACCGGTATACCTAAAGCAAGAGGATCAATCTGCAAATGATTTACAAACTGCACGGTTCACGTTGACATTTCTCAGGCTATTTAACTTTGACTTTTTCACGAGTAGCTCACTGGAATACATGTTGTGACAGCAGTCAAAATGTTTAAAAAATGATTGAAAAGTGAACGAAAAAATGAGTGGTTTGTGATTTACTTCAACTTGTTAATTAAGCTACCATAGAAATAGAACTGAAAGAGCTGGTCTTGGTCACACAAAGAACCCTTAGATTACAGACTCAATCAAAGGACAGAAATCTATTGAAACATGAAAGAAATTAGTCAAAATCGGTCAACAATTAGTCATCTGATAACGGATGTACATAGATTTTGTTTTACTTGTAATTCTAAAATGTTCACTTGATTTCCTTCTATTCAGAAATGTGATCGTTTCAAAAGATTTATATTTTAGAGAATGACATATGTCAGTAAACCAGCTTCATCATTTTGTTGAGGTTTCAGGAAAATATGTTTCTAATAAATTGTGTTCTGAATGCACATTTTCCTCAGTAAATCAGGTTGTATTGTAACTCTCATTTCATTAAAGTCACCGTTCTATATTTTTAGTTTGGAACAGAATGCTACAGACTACTATACAATATCAAGCTTGCATTCATTACAGGTTGCCATCATTTGGAAGCACTGGATGGCTGCTTTCTCCTAGTTTGGGTCTATCCAGCAGTCTGCAGCCTGTTGGCTGAAATTTTCTTACTTCTCTCAACTTGTTCTTGCATAACTGGGTTCATCCGCTTCACTTTCGACTTGAAGGAGCACATTATAATTTCAGGAAATCTCGTCACTAATAAACACTGTGGGGGTTGATTGATTTCGAAAAGGATATCTTCAAGTCTTGTTGAGAAGCCGTAGCCCTTGGGAAGTGAAGCAGATGATGAGATTCAATGAACGTCGCACCACTTTGCAAATCAACAGAAGTAGGAAAATGTGAACTATTGTATTCGAATGGCTCAGTAGCGCTAGGTGTGAAGCTTGGATATATACTGTGTTCGATCCACGTTGGTGTACTGAGTGCGTGGTGTTCAGAAGTCCTATAGATAGACGAAACAGCCAGCTTTTTAGTGCTCATAGGCTTTTATCTCTTCTGCAAAATGATGTCAGACTGTGATGAGTGCAACCTTGAAACCGATAAATTCATCCCTACATACCTGCAAACTAAATTAGTGTCTTTTATCTTTGGCACTAGAAAAAATATATATTCATCCTTAAATGGAATTTTTCAAACTGAATTCATCTCCATATTTTATTTTAATTCAGATTATCTCATCTATTTGACTGAAAACCATGATATAATGTTGCTTGATTCACGAACGCTTGAAGAAAAACTTCTTTTATCCAATCTCACTATAATGGAGGTAAGTTCAATTTACATAATTGTTGTAGATTTCATTTCTTTTTCTCTTTTTACTACTTATCTACTTTTCTTTCATAATCTTGTTACCCCTAAAAAAATACATTTTCATATACCTGATTCGTCCATGAAATCATAAAGCTAAGTGGTGCACTTGTATGTAAAAAACTGAATTAAAAGTCTGATTTATGTTTTAGGTACTCGATTTGAAGCTAGATACTTAAAGTGAAATACAAATGTATCAAGTTTGTTATAAATGCTGTTGAATACCTTGCGTAGAATCAGTTATTTTATTCAGTACAAACAAGTGATATGAAAAAAACAACAGAAACAAGTGAATCATCAGTGTAGGTGCTTATTATTGCGCATATGTCAGTTCACTTGCTTTTATGAAGCCAGGCATGTAGGTTGCTCTATGCACGTTCGATCCAAATAGATTAGAGAACAATGCTCCTCTCTGCAGCTCCAAGTAAATGTGAGTGGATCCACTAGAAGTACAAGACCAGAATACCTTGTCTTCACTTCTTACACAGACACAACTGATTAGATTTTCTTAGTCATTTTGAAAGTGAGAAATAATTTTCCCAAAACAGTCTTCTGTTTACTCTTAGATCCTTTGCTATATGTCTAAAGAAGTTGGCTTTAGGTGTACAAAAGTAATTTATTCGACCATTGTTACCATCTTCAACTTTGACAATAGCTATGAACGTCAACTCTCCGTCTTTCTCCTTCGCTATTGATATGTACAGTTTCGTTAGGTTTGATTACATTTGTTTAATCAATATAACACTACCTTCATTGCCTTTCCATGCTATCCTTTATTTTGTTTTTTCATCAAAAATTTTGACATATTGCATGACCCACGGTTCCAACCTTTCGTTGACGTTCATTCCTACGCTAATTTGTTATTATTCTTCATTTGGTATCACATTTAGGACATTCCTAGTATAATCTTTATTTAACTTGATCTCTTTTACTGGACTGTCTTAAATAATGTTAAATAGTTGACAGAAATCAGTACGAAGACATGTTTAGCCCAGAGTTTTGTTAAATGGCACCCGTCAGCAACGTGTATCTGAAGGCTTGGAGGGACTGATGTCCTCTCAGAGAGTTGAAGTCGTATCATACAGTGTTACAGTCACAGACGTTACCACTGAGCCATTTCGAGTGCGATTGATCTTTCGTATAACTGAATTATATACATTGATTGATTACTGAAGAATGATTCTGAGCTGTTATGAATTCTATGTATATACTGGGTGATGATTGAAGGTGAAATGAAATTTGGATCCCGGTAGGATTTCGAACCACCGACCACCGGGTTCCCAGCGCCACACTACCAACTGAGCTGTCACGTCCGACTGCTGACCAGATTTTTATTTCACTTCATCACCATGGGTTTTGCCAGATTACCATATGAATTCGTGACGCTGAGATGACTGAAGTGAAATGAAATGGTGGTGAGCAACTGGACCACATAGCTCGGTTGGTAGAGCATCTGGCCGAAAACCTGTTGGTGGCTGGTTCGAATTCGGCTGGGGTCCAGATTTTCATTTCATATTCAATAGTTACCTAGAATAAATAGTAATCCGCCAAACTACAGCTGCCTCAGATAGTCAAATGATAATTTTATGTATATGTTTATACATGTATGCACATGTGTATTTATTTGTATGTGACTGTATGTACAAATAAAAAGACTTTCATAAAACTCAGACAATTCACTGTCTTCTTTGGGGCTACTCTAGGAAATTCCAACTCATATAGATTCACAGTTATCATTGATTCAGGAGTTTAGATCAATTTGTGCATTAAATGAACATAAAAACACTGATGATGCTTAGATGTCCTGAAGTTTTGTGATATCTTTTTAAATTTATGATACGAGCATGTCTTGTATTTAATGTTCCTGACTTTCACCAATGTAAGGTAAAAATTAATTAGCTATTGAAAACTGGAGGTGAAGATTTAAGTGCCGTATGAAGTAGTTAATCTTTTGTCATTTCACTGGCGAATAACTCTCATTTAACCTCTGTATATAGTCTTCGTTTTTAAATTGTACCATATCTTCATTAATTACTGATTAACTGCTGACCACTAACGATTTTCCAAGTTTTTTCATGTAATTGCTTAGCCTACTAGCTCTTTAACAACCACTTATTTGACATCCATGTTTGCTTATTGTCTCCCCCACACTCCACTGCTCCAGAATTTTTTATCTCATAGATATAAATAGCCGTTGATTTTGACTAAGATTTGTGATCATTAGTCCTTTTTCCTTGACTTACTGTCCATATTGTTAATCCTGGATTTCAAATCTTCATTTATTTTTACGTATTTAAAGTGTTTTTATGCTATCATTATAACTAAAACTTTATTTCAACTGTAGGCTGATTGCAGCTGATGAAAGGCGGTGAAACAAAATGAGCTCAGTTTATTCTATAAATGTCTTAAATTATTCAAATTTGTCAACAGAACTAAATGTATGACAGACATATCTATCTATTCATGGGACAGCCCTAATGAAATCAATAATTGCGGAGTAAGGAAAGGGAATAAAAATAATAATATTGATGGATAAAAGAAAAAGAATGAACAAACAAGTATAAAATAAATAGATATTTTATGGAGATTATGACCAAGGTAAAACTAAAGAATTGACTTACCTCTTGCGAATATAGAGATCTGGCTTGTGCTGATGAAACTCGAAGTCTTCTGCTATGCTCAGTTAGAAGATCCTCACTTCATCTGAAATTTTTTGTTTCACCTTACATTTGGCTTTGAATGAGGATTCTGATAGAGGAGGGTAACCATAGTTAACCAGATGCTCAAGAATCAAGTTGTTAATCGCTTTCCACTCTCTTTAAGACTTAGCCGTGCAGGATGATATTCAGATATGCATTTGGATGAAACATGCTTTGTATGGCCTACTATCTTTTTCAATTTTCTGCTTATATTGTTGACGTTTAGTGGCTAGCAGTGGGATCTAGGGCGTACACGCTTCATCCTATTTGTGACTCATCAGTTAGATGTACCTACCTCCCCGTGAAGGAGTTGTTCCCACTAAGAAATGAACGTGGAACACATTAAAGGCAATTTTTATGGCGCTGATATTCATCAGAGACTGACAACAATTGGAGCTTCTTTAAAAATCTGGGAGCAATGGACAGCTGTGTTCACCAATGACGTCTCTGGGAATCTAACCCAGAAAGTTTAGGTTTTGTAGCGCGAAGGACACAGCTCACCCAATATATGGGATTCTAATTAATCCCATTTTCCTACTTCCATCAATTCTCGACAAAGCATGTATTTCATTTAATGCCACTGCTGAGTATTTTTCCTCTCATCCAACCGGGATAAAATGCACTTCCAGTGTTCCCGGATTTTCATTGGTTCTCGATTTGATATTACTCGGTGGTGAATACTAATTTGAAATCAATAAATCCCCATAAACCTTCAGATTCAGTTGATATCAGCTGTGAAAGAAATATACTTTCAATTAGACGGTACAGAAGTATATTGAAGTTGGTCTTACTCTCTGTCTTTTATTTGCATGCAGTCAGTAAAAGAGGTATAGGGATCGAAACCAACACAAAACACAAGAAGTGTGCGAATGATAGGCATAACAGGAGATAATTAGGAAATGGATAAAATACTGCTAAGTACAGAAGTTTTAATAATATTAGAGGTAGTATTCCTAGTTAGTGAAGATGTGGATTTTCATTGTAAAGAGTGGCAGGTTAGAGACAAACGTCTAGTATGCCTAAATCAATTTCAGAAGAAAATTAACGTGAATTACTGATGGCTATCAAATTCGTAGTAAGACGTACTTGCATATTATTGCACGATTTCCCTTCGCATGCGTAGAAGTGCATTCATCTCACTAAGACCAAGTCAAAAGTGAGAATGAAGTATAATCCACTCAAATCCCCCTTTCAGGCTTTTTATTACCCTGTAAAACTAATTAATTTCATCAACTAATTAAAGTAAGAATGTAAAAAAGATTTTATATGCTTTCTTCAACTCCATTACTTTTTAATACTATTTCTCCTTGCAAAGATAAAATTTAATTTTCTCTCATTGTTAAAAACTTAATTTTTAGAAAAGCACATTCGCAGGTATTTTCTCAGTAGCACAGGATTTATCTGCTATTGTTTTGGCCTATGATTTGAAGGATGTAAGTGAAATTTAGCTGTAAAAAAAATAGATTACTCCTATATGTTACTTTTTGATTTCTGCATTTATTTTAATGTCTTCCATTATGAACTCCATTGTGGAAGGAAATTGAAGTGAACATTGTTTTTCTGAAAATTATTTTCAAGGAAAATTTATGGGGATGTTTAGCCGACAAGATTGTCTCGTCTGAAGAAAGGCGATTAAGAACCACAAAAAGATTCAGGATACTTCTCTCTCTCTCTCCATATTAAAATTATTTTCACTGTGGTAACCAAATATATCCTTTGGATGTTACGGTTTTAAAATTCTACGACATTTATGTATGTGTGGTCTTATGCCCTAACAAATTCACAGGATTAGAGTCATTTTAGTGGAAAAAAACCCTCTTGAAAAAAGAAGTATGATACAAGTTGGTGGTGAGTGTTACAATTGTGTAGTCGCCCTGAAGTAGATAGTGTCCTAGCTCAGTGACCACTTTGCATAATGATCGATTGAAATTGGAAAATTCTAGTAAGATGAAAAAAATTTCAAAAAAGCTGGATCATAGCTATACATGCAACCAACCAAAACCACACAATAGGGTGGAACACGGTGAAAATCCTAAAATTTAACATAGCAGGGTGGAGGGAGAGATTGATAACTGAACCTTTGTTTGTCAAATCGGCGCCTAATACATGCAACAGAAGTGGTCCAGCATCTGTTCTGGATATATAGAAAATCCTTTCATCCATATTACAAAGGAGGTGAGGATATCAGGGATATATAAAGGATCTCTCAAAACTGTGCAGTTAACTCGATGTGACTGAGGACGATAAATTATGTTCGAAAAGTAATTCAGCGAAAAATACTGTTCCAATCTGTGATACATCTAGTAAACCAACTAAAACAGACGTGGTTTCAGCGAAGAAAAATTTTCTCAGGCCACTTAGCTCCTTTCGAGAGCTCATTTAAAATTCTCTACAAGGTTCGATCAAACCAATTAAAGGAAGTAAAATCAAGGCATCTGTTTATAGCTGAAGCACTTGCCTGTCTATTTTCTCACTCTAAACACAAATGTGTATGAATTAATTTCCTTTAGTTACTCAATATATTTTGACCTCTTACTGGAAACAATTCTGGAACATTCTACTCACTGTAACATATATTCAAGAATGTACAGCTTAGTAAATGACTTCGTCGAAAAGAAAAAAATTTTCTTCGCTAAAACTACACCTTGTCTTTTCCTATGATCAAATAGATGTATTCCGCTTTTTATGTAAGGCTTGCAAATGTTTACTGGCAACAGTATTACGAGACAAGGGAATAAAAATAGTTGCATATGAAAATGAATAGTTTTCAAGGAACTGTTGAACTGTAGATTTTTAAATTCTAACTGAGGTCGTATTTTTTTGTTAGAAACTTCAGAGGATATCCAATTTTTCAAGACCACAAGCGTTATTTTTAACAACGAACCCGTAACTCGGTGAAGGCAATAAACTATTTTGGGACTACATAAACATCAAATCTAAAACTAGAAATTCACTAACTCAAGTTTCTGGTATATATTTCATGCATAATAAAACACTATATAAGCTTGAGTTTGTTTAATGGTACAGAGTTATTATACAAAAGCTGGTACCAGTACATAAAGAATATAGTAGAAACAATGTACGGAAAATTGTCCTCGTATTTGATACTCAGAGATAACCACAACAGGTGGTCAAAGATTTTGGGTGACATGACTCTGAGTTAATTGTAGTGAGGTAGTTACATCTGAATTTCTGAAAGCTGCAGCATCATGTATTAAGTTACTTTCATCCTCTTTTCTTTCTGTATTATGTTTGTTCCGTGGTAGTGCAGTCATGGTTCTTTGGCTTCTGGGCTTCATGTTCAGCTAATGGGTCATCAATGTGAACATCCCTTCACCTGCTAAGGTTTAGCGTTAGGGGAGCAATGTAGTATGGATAGCCCTCACATCATATGTATAATGCACAAGGTTTCTAAATTGACTTTATTCACTCATCACTGTTCTATAGTAGTTGATAATACTTTCGTTTAACTATTTTCTCTGTTACCATGGTGATGTTAAATTTTGTGGCTAGACTCCTCACACATTTATGACAGCCCGACCGATAGCTGCTACCTTGACGTGGTGGTCGGGCTTGCATATCACAATGACCAAACGAGCTATGCTGGTGGAACGCTTGTTACCTCGAGGTCCTACCATACCAGAAGGGTCTGTTGGATAGTGGTTAGACGAAAAACAGTTACCGTTGTAGTGTAAACTGCCACACTATGATGGGGTCTGAGGGCGAAGTCGTACTGCTGCTAGCTGGATGGGGTGTGACAGCAGTAAGGTGTTTCCCTTGGATGACCAGCAGTGCCAAGCTGATGCTGCCTTCTCAGTGGAAGGGGGGGGTTAGAAAAGGTCGGCCCCGAAAATAACACACTCCACCACGCCCCACGGTCTGCCGGGCCGGCGGTGTTGGTTCACTTGTCGTTTCCATTCGACCATCCAGCCCCAAAAATATAAAAGTTCAAAATATTCGTACTCAAAAGGCTGGGTGTGACAGGCCTCAAGTAGATGTCCGATGGGCTCTGCGGTCACACAAAACTCTTTCAGGTAACTTAAGAAGAAATAGCCTTCCACGGTTTAGGCAGCCGGGAAGTGTCAGCCGCCCTCACAACTCTGTCAGCACTCAAGTTCCTTCTGACTGCTATCCACCTCCTCCATCATTACCTTCTAATCTTCCTTCAAGTCTCTTAATTAATGATGCTGCATCATCTTCAGTTTCTCCTAGCTCTGCAGCCTTCGACAACGATCTGAGTCCACAGAACAGCATCACTGGTCTCCTTAAACCACACTCCAAATTACATACTGGAGCCTTCAATGTCCACACCCTCCGTCAAATTGGTCAAGAGGCTTCGTTGGCAAAGACTCTAGCAACTCGGGGCATGGATATGTGCTGTGTTTGTGAGACACGCATATATATATATATATATATATATATATATATATATATATATATATATATGGTTTGGCAGAAAGTTGTTGTTGATGCTGCGTGGTGACTGAAAGTAAAACGAAAGTGTGGGTGTGCGTCTGGATCTCAACCATCAACCTTCAGGTTACCAGTCTGGTGCTCAAGACAGTTTAATCTCACCTCCCTAATCAAGACCATTCCGTTAAAGTTTTTGTACAATTACATACACCAAAAAATGTAAGTTACTTTATAGGTGAGCATTTATAAAGTCAACACGTACTTACAAAGAAAAAGACAAAAGTTTCATCTAGACATTCGAAAAGTTGCAAGATTATATCACAAAGACACGATTTCCCCTAAACACAAATGTATCGTTAGTTGACAAGGTAATAAACAACCTTAAAGCTTTCCCATTATGGCCTATTAGTTTTGGAAGAAAGTGATTTTCGGCCGAATTGACTAAAATGCATCCGGAACAGTTTTTGGTGAGGTGAAATTACGTGGAACGGTCTTTGGTAATTAAGTTTGCTGACTGCATCAGCTGACACAGGTGTGCCTATAAGAGAAGTTGATAAGCTATTACACTCTCTCGTTTCTTATTTCTCACCCCCACAGCGTAGTCGTCACAGTGGAAAATCGAAGTATGACATCTTGCGTCTAAAATGGTAAGCAATAAATGGTTTCTGATAAATAAGTGCGTATATTTGATATAAAAGTCTGTAAAATGACGCAGTAACCATGATGTATTTTCTTTTTGATATTGTTATTATGATACTTATAATTCGCCTTTGCTATACGGGGCCAAGTTAGTTATCGAAGAGGAGAAACAAGGGGAAAAATAGGCTGGCCCTTTTCATAAAGCTCTCGAATCGACCAACACCTCCAACTCGTCCAGAAATACCAGCAGCAATGGCAGAACTACCAGTGATCACAAGCCCTCCGACAAAAGCAGAAGTCCTGAATGCCATAAAACTGCTGAAATTCTAGAAAGCAGCAGGACCAGATAAAATTCCGCCAGAAGCACCGAAAACAGACACAGAGACTACAGCAGACATGCTGACATCACTATTGCAGAAGGTCTGGAAGGAAGGGGAGGTACCTGCCCATTGATTGGAAGAAGATCTACTTTATCCAACTCACAAAGAAGGGAGACCCATGTCTTTGCAAGAACTGATGTGGAATCATGCTGTTGTCCACCCAATGCAAGCAAAATATCATGCCGCATCATCCTGGAGATACTAGAAGTTGTGCTGGATTCGAAACTATGACCGGAACAGGCTGGATTCAGGAAGTACAAATCATATGCGGACCAAATTCCAACGCTTCGCATCATCATAGAACAGAGTATAGAATGGTAGTCAACTCTCTACCTCAACTTTGAGAAGACCTTCGACAGTGTAGACCGATAAGTAATTAGGCAGTTGCTTCAACACTAAGGAATACCACAAACCTTTATCAACCTCATTCACCAGCTATATGAAAATATCATATGCCAAGTGATTCACAGTAGAAAGGTCAGTGATGCCTTTGAAGTGAAGATAGGAGTAAAACAAGGCTGCCGCCTACTATCACCGATGACCTCCCTCATTGTGGTTGACTGGATCATGAGGAAACCGTGATGAGCGAGAAGATGGGCATATACTGTTTGACCGATCAAAAGACTGTAGAAGATTTGGATTTCACCAACGATGATGATTTATGTCTAATGTCGCACAAGCTCGAGAATGTACAGGCAAAACCCACAAGTTGACAGAAGTGGCAGGGCAGCGAAGACGGTTCTTCGAGTGAACGTAGAGAGGACAGAGATGATTAAGATACTCAGCAACAACAAGTACCAATCACCATGAATGGGAGAATTCTGAAGGAGTTAGTCTCTTTCACCTACCCACTTAAGCAGATACGTTTCAACTACAGGCGGCACAGACGAGAATATCGAACACATTATTGGAAAAGCCAGATAGGCTTTCATTAATCTGAAATCAGTGTGGAGATCTAGTGCACTTAGCACAAAGAAGAAGATCCGGATCTTCGACACTAAGTCAGTCAAGTCAGTGCTGACATATGGCTCAAAAACTTGGTGCGTCACGAAAATCTCTTCCAACAAACTACAGACATTCATCAACAGCTGCCTACTCTGGCTCGATACTGAAGTTCAGATGGCCAGAAGAAATAAGCAACAAGGAACTGTGGCCTGCGAACGAACCAACCAAGAACCTATCACTCAACAAATATGCAGAAGAAAGTGGAGATGGATTGGATTGGGCATACACTGAGAAGGCCGGCTGGGGATATCACGCTTCAGACCAGGCCTCCGAGTGAAATTGAAGGGAGAAGCGACAAGTTAGGCGTCTGAGCTGAGGGTGACATGAAGGAGGTCATGTAAGGAAGAAATGAAAGCTTCTGGGTAGTCGTGGCGTCAGGTTCAAAAGACTCCAGAGGACAGAGTGGAATGGAGACGTGCTACTGAAGCCCTAATTTCCACCAGGAACCCAGGGGAAAATAATAATAATAATAATACAGGGCCAAAATGCAAATTGGCTTCTATGTGGATGCCTTGATACTCTTAAATATTGACGATGCTATACTGATGTCAGTGACTATCAGAGGTTCCAACAGAGATCGAGCTACTGGACCCTGTATAGCAACTGGGAATTGCAAGCATCATAGCAACGACTGATGCCCGTTGCACAACAGGTGGATGTCGTACCTTAGTGGCTCAGTGGATAGCGCTGTCGTGTTTAAAGTGATAGATACTGGGCTCTAGTTTCACTCATAACAACACTGGCGGTCAGGTACATCTATCCTATGACTTAGAAAAATAGGACTAAACGCGCGTCCCCAATTTTTTTGGTAGTTACCAAGATGAATGTAACATCATAAATATTTGGGAGTATCGAAGCATCCGCATAGGAGCCCATCCGCCAATAGAGGTCGATCAATTCGGCCCTGTAGAGCAACAGGAAATTACAAAAATCATGACAACAAGTGATATCCATTACAAATGAAGTGACTTTCCTGCCTCAGTGGCTTAGTGGATGACGTTTTGGTGTTTGAGGCTGTGGGTTTAGGGTTCGCGCCTCGACGAGAACATGGTCACCTGCTTGTTTGTCCAGCTGATCAGTCCAGAGTGGAACAAAACAAACATCCTGGATTCCACTGCAACATATTGATGTATAGTCCATTGACAAAAAGTAGGCTAATAAAACCTTAGGAAAAGACCTGAAGATCACACTTGTTTTTTCAATAATTCATTCACTTATTATATTTAGTAAGATACACCTAAATTGGTAATGTTGCAAAGGCCTTGATTACCGTACAGTATCTGTAATCTTAGCGCATAGACAAGCAAATCAATGTGGAACCTAACTGACAGAAGTGTATTAAGAAACGAATACAAAATGATAACCATTAAAGTGCATAAATATGCAGGAGCGGGGAAAGAATGAAGACATGGAAGTTCATAAAAACATTTAAGACTAAAATGACAAGAAGTGTTCGCATATCCACCACTGTATCACCGACAATCTCCAATCACTGGTTCCTATCATCTTGAAGACCTCAACCAGTCAGTCAATATCCTGCTACACAGCTAAGACCAACACTCGGAGACTTCATTAACGGGTTTAATTTCTTGGATTAGTGACTGCGTCTTCTTCGAACCCAATTCTACCTTGGTTAACATAACGCGTCTAAGTAGCCAGTGGCTAGGTATACGTAATGTATCCTAACGCAAAACGATAACTAACTGTCTCAGGTGCTAATGCAGTGAGAACAGTTGAAACTGACTTGCCTATCTTGTCGTATCTATCCTGTGTTAGTTGTTAGCTTTGGGAATTATTAGCAAAATTTTACTGAGTTTTTTACTGACTGCTTTATCTTTTGGAAACAAATATAGAATAGTGGTGAACGCCTTCCTGCAGTAAACGTTTGTAATTATCCAGCTTAATTCCGTCATTATTGTTTTTATGTAAGACCGAATTACCATATTGCTATGTTGAAAGTCGAGCGTTTATGCACGATTCACGAAGAAATGTATTCAAGTTTAACTGTTCTCTGAGACTATAGTTTTCTTATCTGAACTTTCGACGTCATACAAGGTTTCATCAGGAATTTGAGTTGAATAAGTTAAAATAACTGGAAAATAGGTATATTAATTTAGATTTGGTAAACTGGGCACTGAAGCAGATTTCTTCAGTAATCGCTGTCTATCACTTTCCTACCAACCATGCCGTATCTTACCTGTCATCAGTTAGTGCAGTGAGAAATATGTGCTAACAAGCAGTTTCACACTAGGTTTTTTAAGTTCTTTTCATGATTCCAAAGATTACAACCGGTATGATATTTGAATAAAGACTATTTAATAACCAGCGAAGCCCTCACAAAAATGATATAACTGTATTTCTTTTGGTCAGAGAGTCATCGATCCAACAGTTTTAGGTGCACCATGAAATACTCAACTTCAAGCATAGTTCTAGTATTTTCAATGATAAATCTTCATAAAATAATCATCTAGGTGGTAACCAATTATTTTAAAAGATTTTTCTTTTCACATAACATTCCATCATTTATGATTAGGTCGGAAAATGGAACTTCCGTTGAACAGAGAATTGAAGTTGGTATTATTGATAAAGCAATTGAACAACCGTATTTAAATCTTATCAAATGGTCACCCAAATGTGATCGGCTAGTAAGTGAACGAATTTCTCAAGTTAACGATTCATTTTCTCAAATTATGTCCATTTCCTATATTTTATTAGGTTAACAAACTTGAAAGATGGAATTTAAGTAGCATTCTGCAGCAGGTATTATGTTTTTGTTTCACTAGTTTCCTAGCAATTGAATAAACAAAGAGATAGAATTACTTTGGAAATCTAGTTAAGTGTACAAGTAGAAAGAGGTAAACTGAAAATTCTTGAATATATATGACCATTCTAAAATGAATCATCAGTGGACAAGGTAATGATAGTTTATTGATATGTTGGTTTTCAAGTTGGTATTCATCCCAGACTAATATTATCTGAAGAAACTTTGAAAACTTGGAAGCATAAGACAGCTATTTCGTCTTATCGTGGGGCTCTTGAGCAGTACATATCAATAGGTGTGATTACAATTAACGCAAGTATTTAATTTGAAGCAGTTAGCAATCTGAGGCATACCTCTTAATGCAACCTCCCCAGATGGAGTTAAAAGTATGCCTACTTTTGGGGCATAAATACAGGTGAGTTAATCAGATAGTAGTGAATTCCCTAATTCAGTACTTAGTTAGAACTTCTTGTCGGTTGACTAGTGTAAAGACTTTTGGTGCCTTGTAACAACTCGGCTATAAATCACTATACTTAAGGGATGCAGAATTTCAACCATGTGTTCAACAGTCTTGCTGAATACTTATTTCTGTATCTCCCTAAGATTTTTGTTTTTCAAGTGTATTAGAACATTCTGAGTCAAAACTTCTTCCTACATTTAAATGGAGTGAAGACCATTTCCAACTACTACTTTAAAAAATCTCACAACTGATTATAGTTTGCACATACCACTTCTCATCAGTCTGACAACTGCTTAATGAAAAGTGAAGTTTAAGGAGAACAAGAAATACAGCAACAATGGAAAAAGATTTCACCATAAGCAGAAGAGAATCCTCCGAATTTAAGCGGATTCTGAAAATTCTACTTCCTTTGCTTTTCTTTCTTTGCTCAATGATAGTTTTCTCTGTTATTTCTTTTTTTCCCTGATTAGGCTTTTGTTTATCGGAAAAATGTCTACTTACTCTTAAATCCATTTGATGCCAGCAAAAAGAAACTTGTAAATGTTACACATTCCCTTCCACAAAGTGATTTTTTGTACGGAGTATCAACATGGCTATACGAAGGTGAGTACTGGTGTAATGTTTCTTCAAATTTGTGTAGTCAGGTATCTCAGGTGATTATTACTAGTACACATCAGTGCTATAAGTTTTGTCTACATCATAAAGCATTTTACAGACTGAAAATTCAAAGGTAATCATACAAAATACAAGTTGAAAGAGGGTAAAAATAATAATTATGATTAGGTGTTTAATCCTGGTGTGACTCCTTAGCAGTATGCATTTACAACCCAGACCCACCAGGCATCGAACTCAGAACCTTCAGCTCTCACAGGAAACGCGTTAGCTCTTCTTCCTCTGGACCGAAGGTAACAGAAGTAGGAGACTGTGGACCAACTAACCTCAACTCAGTGGTTGAGTGATTGTTAATTTCGCCGCGGCACCTGAAGACCTTGAGCTTAACCACTGGGGAGTTAATTGATGCTCATTTTTGAGGAGTCCCATACTAGGCTGAAACAGCTATCCAGTGGTTCGAGGATTTCAGCTACTTTCAAAGTGATATCATTCTATGATGAAAACTAATTTGAAATAAAATAAAATACCCATAGACCTCAAACTGCAAAATATGTCTTTAACTCGATTACTTTGATCAGTTTTTGACAGCTACGTGATTCATAAGGATGAACTACTTCAGTGACAAACTGTATCAATCTCTTCTCTGAATATTTTCTGTCAGATTTTAATACAATCCTTATTTGAATGAAAACAGGGGAAAATCAGATCTCTTTAATAGATTCTAAAGAATTTATGAACATTCCAGTAACCGACTAGCACGTAAATTTGTTGACGACAGTAGACAAAACGAAACAATCAAGTTAATCTATCATAATTTCATTTAAATCTATAAAACTTCGAAAAATAAAACTTATTTTTCATTCAATTTGAGGCTGATTTAGAAGAAAACTATCAAGCAGATTTTGTTTCCATGACTATTTGGACCAAAAGTGTTCATCATCAGACAAAAATTGGTCCAAGTTTCACCCCTACTACCAATAGAGTGTATGAGTTGATTGATAAATTCTAGACAGAATGCAGCGTTATATCCATTGTTATCCAATGATTAATCCCAGTAGTGGCTTTCTCATGCTTACTACTTAAAAAAAATGTCTGTCTTGAAAAGATGAGTAGGGTGAAATTTTGTTTTAATCAACGACTGCACGTTTTTGCAATCAACTTTTATGCCTGAAAGGCATTCTGAACAATCGGATCGTGTGCACGCACTCACGCACTTGTCTGAAGTAATCGTATGAGTCTTATTCACGAATTAAGCGTAGGTGAACAGTAAAGATATAATGAGAAGACACAAACCCAGGCAAACGTAAATATGTCTCTTTATGTAGCGCAGATCCTCTCCAAGTTATGTACTAGAATGTCAAACTGAAGAAGCAGATATACAACGCGGTTAGGTGGTGCTTGGTTGGTGATTCTGGTTCATGAAAACCGGTGAAATTCTGTGCATTAAGAACTACGGGTCAAGCTTATTTAAGTGCGGCAGTCAGGGTCCTCTTAGACCAGCTAAATACCAACCACTGCGCTATTAAGTTGATGTAGGAAAAATGTTGCTGAGGATACCCTTAGGCGTAAAATCAGTATTGCGGATGTCCAAACCACGGATGATTTTTAAAGCTGTCAGGAATCCAGCCAGCCTTCTAGGGGCAGTACAAACGAAACGTAAGTTGAATTCAGCTTCCTAATTCCGGTATTCATTATTTTTAAAGCAATCTTAAGAGATGAAAGTAGTTTTACTTTTGCGAAAGTGACCGATATTTAGTCTGGAATGCTGATATTGTTGGTAATAGCTCTGGCTGTATTTCAGCACGCTGAAGCGAATCACCACTCTGGATGTGTTTACAATATAGGATCATGGGTCACGCATCCTAGAAGAATTTCTTACAGAAAGATGGACTACCCTTAGGTATCCAATGCTGTGAAGACCCCAGTGAAATGCTTTCTATGTTCATCTACTCACGAAAAAATGGATACAGTTGACGAAAGGATTACTCGGTTGATTTGGATATGTTGAGGCTTGAGAGTTGGAAGGACTGTTGAATATCACTTGTCGGTTTGAGTAGACGTTAATACAATACCCTAATCAAAGTGTTTTTTTACATGTGGACTTAATGCTCGAAAATTTCCTACATGGCAAGTGAACAGGTCCCTCAGCCTTTTTGTGAAAACATCCATAAATCTGAAGACTGGCGTGAAACTTGGAGAAGAATCGAAAACTAAAATGAAACTTCTAATACCGAAATAAGTAAAAAAAATCACTAAGATTGCTTGAAACTTGCTACACAATTACATATAACAATTCAAATAAACTGCCTTTATGTTTTCAAATGACAGCTGTTAACGTGGGGTGATGACTGAGTGAGTGTGTGGTGAAAACCTGATTTGCGGCAGTACTGGAATCAGCAGACTTCGGAATCCCGGTTAGGTTCTCTGCCAACTGAGCTAATTTTTTTTGTTTCAAAACGTATCATTGTATCTGTTTCAATCTTTTTTAAATTTCCATTATCCAGAAGAAGTTTTAGATACTAATGAAGCGCTCTGGTGGAGTAAAAGTGGAAAATATTTAGTAATAACTGGCTTCGATCAAACAAATGTTAGTACTTACGAAATACTGAAATTTGATGGTGAACATGAATTTGAAAATAACAATGTTAAGGTTAAATATCCAATGGTAAGTAACCTGAATTTGAGAGTTATACTTGTTAAACCTCTGTTTCAACGGCTTAGTCGATTTTCTAGACTTACTCTCACTTTGAATTTCTTATTGTTTCATGATCGACGCCCTGAGAGAAATGCTCAATGCTAGTGTTAAGTGGTGTTATTTCTCGATCACTGTGCATGAGTTGGTCCTACAGGCACTAAGGTCACACCAGCTAATTCGAAGAGACTGTGACGTTAGACGTCTAGCCCACGTAATGCACAATTATATTTGTGATGTAGATGGCTTAAACAGGAGGTGACTTCAAAGGCCATTCCAACGACAGTTGGAAAAACCATTCGGATTTCTTTATTTCTCCGAGAAAGGTAAATATGCATATAAAAAAGATATTCAACCAGTTATTCTAGTTGTTTCTAAGGTAGTCATTGCAATTACCTTCTACCTCATACATTGTTGTTAGAAATAAAAAAAGTAAATAAACTACTGTTTTCCATCTCATTACTTGTTTCACCTCAAAAGCTTAGTGAATTTTGCATATTTCATAAGTACTGCTTTTTCATTAGACTACTCATACATCTTACCGTACATGAATTCAGTTGTTAAACTCAAGTGATAGGACTTCTGAATGCTATACACAAGAAGTACAGAGTACTGATATATAAATTGTTAACTGTATTAATACTAACAACCACCATGGTAAATTATGAAAGTCTCAGCATGTAATATTTTAACAAATTCACTCTTTGAGCAATATTTTCAAACAAAATGACCACCGAATTTGAATGATGTTAGGTATAACTAATAAAGGCAGTATTGTGAAACAGTTAGATAGTGTATTGAATTAGTAGTATTCAATGTAGAATGGAGAACACACGGGAGATCGAGTATAAGAATAGTGAGGATAGATCATTCAGCCAGTACAAGAATCTGCTATCCGAGCTAATTGTCCGAGGAATAAAAATATAATATATTTGTGTACATTTCTTAGTACATTTTCAGAAATTCATTAAGTGAATGGTTTATAACACTGGAATCTATGGATTTTCAAGCAGAACGTACATTTTATGGATAAAAAGACGAACATTGACTCAGCTTTCTGATCGTATTCTGATTTACGTTCACTACTGTTCAGTTGTAAGAAATATCTTGTGTAAAAGAAATCAAAGTAATGTTTCTGAGGCTTAAATTACCAAAAGGGGTGGAACAAGTCAAGGTTATATCGCTTCCTAATAGCTGCACTTGTTTGACCTTTTTACCTTAACTTGTACCGATCGCATAAATGTGTTTAACCTCTCGGTCTCTTAATAACTATTATTTATTCATGTCTTGTTTGAAATTATGATTATTTTACTGAACTCAGAAGTAATCAGTTCAAAAAATTAAGCGTCTGGTTTATTAAACTACCAGCGTAAAATAGATGAGACAGTCAACAAAAATAAAATAATAAAAATGTAATTTAAATTTCATTTTTAACCAGTGGCTTTGTTTCAGGATATTAAGAATTTGGTTTCGGCAACACAATTTGAAGAATCAGTCGATTTGCTGACAAGAAAGACTTTCGAAAAGTAATGCCAATGAGTGAAGCTCTTATGCTTTTTCTGTAATTTTTCAAAGAGATAGTCTAATACCACTAACTATAGGCAGAGCAAAGCAAAAAACACAGGGGAAGGGGGGAAACAGTCAAGCATTGGTAGTAGGTCCCATCAATACACTAGAACTAAATTAGTTTCTATAGGGTAAGTGTATAAGTTAACCAAAATAATGGAGTGAGACTTATATTTTAACTGAAGGTTTTATGAATTGTATTCACGCCGTCTCCATGTCACCAATCCAAGCTGTTTTTGTCTATGAGTTAATATCTGTCCTCTGATACTGAGCCCCTATGTGTTGTGAAGACTGCAAACTAGTGTTATTTTATCCTGCATAATTTGATTACTGGCGGAAGTTCCCACTGAAGCAGCCCAATGTTAAAGCGATTAGACACTTGGATGAGATACGAATAGCTACTGTTCTCCCTCAATACCTTATAATTCATTCAACCAAGAATATATGTGTAGACAAGGACTGATCTAAGACTGTAGGGAACGTACTTCATTTGACAAAAGTACATCATCTGTATAGTTTTTCTGCACGTAAAAAACAAATCTGTCAAAAGCAAAGTGACTTATTCTTATTGGCCAACTGCAGAACAAACGTTTCTAATCATCTTTTTCTTGACCACACAGTGACATGAAATACAAAACGTCTACCTTGGAGCTGATGGCTTAAAATGTTGATTTCCATTAAGGCCGCTTTCTATCAGTCCTACTTGAAGTACATATGAAATAACGTCTTGTGTTGATTGACTTATCAGTTAAATTTCTATCGTCAACAGATATTTTAAGACAGAGATGAATCCATATGGTGTATCTTTAAACAAAAGTTTCAGCTAACAATTAGCAGAATGCAAGTAACCTTTATTGTATGAATAACTGAGATATCACTACTGATCAATGACTATAAACTATATTTAAACTCTGCGATTCAGTAAATGATAATGGAGTGAGGTGATTGTCAAGAAATAGAATTCGTTACCATGCTGGTTTCATATACTAAGCACTAGCGTAACCACTGCTCGCTGTATCTATGTATTGCAGAGATTTCATCACTTAT
This sequence comes from Heterobilharzia americana, assembly GCA_944470555.2. NCBI lineage: Eukaryota > Metazoa > Platyhelminthes > Trematoda > Strigeidida > Schistosomatidae > Heterobilharzia > Heterobilharzia americana. The sequence goes on along the minus strand of OX104133.1, from coordinate 20,161,540 downwards.
AGTATTCCTTGATGCCACTTCTGTGTTATGTGCTTCTTGACGGGGTTAATACCAGCTATTTAAACCAAACTGTTTGTAAGGTCACAAACATACTGAAATAGTACACTAGCTGACAAACTACTTTACAGCTACTTGATTTTATATGTTCAGTTATGATGCTAATTGTCAGCAGTAGTTCATGTAAAAAAACAAAATCATACCAAGTCACCCTTAAAATCCATTGGGCAGCGGTTTTTTTCTAGCACAGAATTTCTCAGCAGTATTACAAGGGACATGAATATATCGCTATGTCTTCTAGATGTGTCGAGAGTATATGAAGGTGTTGCGCGGACATGTAAAGCAGAAAGAAACATAATAAAGTATTTATTGAATTACAGCGACATTTCTTAAGATGAATTGCATCTCACTAATCAAGACTTCTTTCTAAACTGTACTTGTACTTGTAACTCTACACCATGAAGAAAAGTTTTACAAAGGAAAACATTCTTTAATTGATTCCCCTCTAAATAAAATAAGAAACGTTTTTATGACATAAAAAATTGGTTGCAATGACTGTCAACATCACTACGTTGCTCAATTAAGTTGAAAAATAGTTCAAAGAATTTGTGAATATGAAGTAGCAGCCATGTGATACGATTTGTCGTCATTGTAATCTATGCACATAGATGAGCACAACTACGGCTTCGGTTGAGACAACAGGGGGATACTACCATAGGCAATCTCAAAAACTGAAAGGGAATACTTGGCAGTACGGTTTTCCAAATAATCGACAATCAGCAAACACATAAGCGGTGCCTTAGTATATGGACTACTAAGAAATCAGTTAAGCAAATCAGTAATCAGACGGTAAGTCATAAGGTCGTATAGGTCAACCGTGCTCAATGCCGTCAAATATCCTTCATAAACAACCATCCGAATGAAAATATGCTTCACTTTTTAAGAATATCCCGATAAGGTCGTCTAATCTGATTTTAAAATGTTCAATAACAAACCCTAATGCTGGGAGTACGCTAAACAATTCCTCATCCCCACCCTTAGATACAAATCTTAGTTACTTTCTCACTTTTTGTACCTCGTAGAGATGCCTGACAAACGGTTTCGCGTCTTCTTCCCAGCGAAAAAAAAACAGTAGCTTTCATTATAATACTACAGAGTATGTTCATTTCAGCTTTCCCAACAAACCAATATGTAAAAAATTCTCCATATTTCAAACTCGTCATCATCAATCTTATGGCGGGTAGGGACATTGAAAACTCTAATGCGTAATTTGAAGCGCGGTTTCAGGAGACTTAGGATGCTGTTCTGTAAGCTTAGATCGTTGTCGAAAGCTGCAAAGCTGGAAGAAACTAAAGATAAAGTAGGACTGAGGGATGTGAGGAAAGATTACAAGGCATGTATCTGAAAAGTGATCCAAGAGAAACTGGAGGCTAGCAGAGTTGTGAAAGCTTTTCACACTCCCGGAATCCGCACACTGTCAAAGGCTAGACCATTTTGAGCTGCCTGAAGAAAAAGGCTATTGCGTGACCATCGAGCCCAAGGAACATGTGTTTGAGGCCGGTCACATACGGCCTTTCTGCAGTCTTGAGATTTAGATTCGTTGCACTCATGTTCAAATATGACTCCATGTCGCAGAGGTTGGCATACCTCGAAGTTATAGGAATGTGCTATTTTGAGGCTGACCTCTTCTAACCCCCTCTTTTCAAAGAGGAGGTAGCATGGTACTCCGGGTCATCCACGGAGTTTGAGTTCGCCTCTAGATCCACATCACAGTGTAACAATTTTCACTGCAACCGTAGGTGATTTCTTCTTACTGCTGCTCAACATACCTTTCTGTCATGGTAAGACCCGGAGGGAGCAAGCGCCCCAGATAGTGTAGCTCGCTGGTCACTGTGATATACAAGACCGACCACCACATCAAGCTAGCAGCTATCGTTCAAACTAGTCTTTCTTGGCAGCTCTAAAAGTAACCAGCTTTCTTATGCATCTCCATCAACATCGTTCAAAGGCAGATCCTTGAAATTCATTTCCTTAGGGTAATCAAAAACGTAACAGGCAACAAGAACAATGAATATCATCCCTTGTGGGCTAATAAGATGCTTTACGTTACGCATCCATGGATATAAAAATCAACGAAGAGCTGATGTTCGAATTTTAATTTCACATTTTATGGGAAATAAGTCCCTCTGGTGCACTGACAGTTTAAATGCTTACATGTGGTTTTTTCTATACTTCACTGGTCTAAACAGTTGACTTTCAGCCAGTGGATCACGAATTTGATCCCAACTCCACCTATCGAGTTTCGGACGGTCAGTTAGTATCATTAAGCTTCACATAAGAAATATAGCTTAATTCTGAATGAGTGAGGGTTGCAAACAGTTACTGAAAGAGTTCAGTTTTTCATTATCCTAACTGTTAATCTAGTTGATAATTCACTGGAACATGAAAATTCTCATGTCATGAATATGAAATTTATCTAATGTATTAATAAATTATCTGACGGCATCATTTGATCCATACAAAGAGATCTATTTTTAAGGGACTTTAGCAACAGAACTATAATGACTGAATTATCAATGAAGACCTTGGAGCACTGGCTAACTTTTTCCCACTAGCTTAAGACTTCGTAACAGTCCTCACTTATAACCACTTAAATGATGGGCTTCAGAACCATCATGTCATACAATGAACACATGCCCTCACACAACTTTAACTAATTGCTATTAAGGCACTTCAAACTACAAAAAGTAGCTGTCCAGCATTCCCAACTTTTCAAATATTCTGCAGCTGAATTCAAGGCTAAGTGAAAACTATTTTATAGTCAATGAATCACCTTTTGCCTCCAGTGGAAAAGCTCTTATAACACCGTATTAATTAACATATTCAATTCAGACTGAAGAGACCGATGAGGTAAATGTCATAAACGCTCTGCTTGTTTTAAATTTCACAGGCTGGTGAAACATCATTGTATAATAATCCAGTGGTCGCCTTGTACTTATACGATAGTGATTCACAAACCTTGGAAATAATTCCTCGACCAGAACCGGTTCCTCAGTAAGTGTTTAAATCATGTATGCGTATTTTTTTTATAGTTATGAGGATATAAAGTTGTGCAAACATGAAGAAATCAGTGAACTCCAGTGAAAACAGTATGTAATTTGACCACCTCATGCTTGTTAGATTACGATTATTGCTACAGTGTACATTAGAATGAAATGAGTAGGATTAGTCACTGAACTGTAATGTATTCCCACTTTAGAGACAAGTGGTGATGAAGCCTTGACGAATTACTAAGAATACCAAGTGATTAACGGAACTCAGTATAATAGTCATCACGAAGTCGATTAATTGACGTATACTCCTAATCCAGCATAGACAGAACATCCAAAGATTTACAGATGTGCTACCTGATAGAAGCTATTTAATTTCTGAATTTCTCGCTTTAAACTTCAATACGAACTCTCACATTATTGGAGACTGAACTGTGTGCATATTTTATCTTAACAGGATACAGTGGTATGGCTGTGCAGTCACAAATACCACTGAAGCATCAAGTGCCAATTTTTCGCATTTCAGAATGAGTATGAGTAAAACGTATAGGAGTTGCCTTGGACTGAAACAGAACAGTAGTAATGTTTCATTTGAGAGTTTGGTTCAGGCTTTTAGGAAATCATCAGAACTTCAGTTATTATAAACATAAATTCCACCGAAAACTTGTAGTTCACCACTTTATCAGGTTCTAATCAGATTATTTGTATGATGACTGTTAGCTACTTGTTGTTAATCTATAGCTGGTGTTTGTCTTATGCATACACGCTTGTGTGTGTGATACTTTTAATACGACTTTCAATGAAAATACTTGGCCAAATTGGGTCACGAGTGTCTCAATGGTCATTGTATTCGCTTTCTACTATAGCAGATAGAAACGTGAATAGATGGAAAAGATTTGTAGTTCAGGATGAGGATGATTGTAATTTGATGTTCTCTGAGATATGGTATTTCGTCTCCGCCGTTTCATCACAGGCGAAGAGCACTAAGCAAGAAAAGGGATTCGATCGATAAAACTATGAACCTTTGTTGACTGAGATGGCTTAGGCATGTGCTATGTGTGCTGAGTCACCGCCCACCTTGTCATACAATCCTTAGCGATGTCAGATTAACTCGGAATAATATGATAATAATTAGTAATTTTTTAAAATAATTATAATCGCTTTATTTCAGACAGCAAGCGTGATGCAGTGTGGAATTCTCAGTATTTAATACTTTAACGAACTCACTCCTTGTACACTATTTTCAAACGAAATAATTATTGCAGTTTAGCTTCCGGTCCGGTTTAGGGAGTGAGTAGAAACTAGAGATAAAGCTTGGTTTTGGTGGCTTATTCAGCCCGTACAAAATTTTGCAATTCCACATAAGTATCCTAGGAATAGCGATATGCTGCCTTTTCGTGCATTTATAAGTCCATTTCTTACCAGCCTAACATTTTTCTTTTGTTTTGTTGTGGGCCTAAAAAAACTACGACCCAGCAACATTTTAGAACATTCAAGAATACATGACACGTTTAAATTATATACTTAGAAGAGTTTAAAAATATATATTCGTCAGCAAATTTTTGGTATCCCATTGTTGAAGCAGGCTACCATGTCCTACCAAGAATTAGTAGCAATCTACCAAATCTCTGACTGTTGGTATGAGCAGTGTAACGAGGTGTACGCTTTCTGGCTGTAGTCCTGGGGGGATAGAAATCAGTGTCTGGAGACTCCGTGATCTGGCTCAAAATCGGTCTCACTGGCACATATTCATTCATTCTTTGACGTTTTCTGAAGCTTGGATGTTTTGATTATCCCAATGTTTAAATTCGCTATTCCCTCATGCATCTTTGTTTACCTTGGTATTACACCTTTTTTATCCACTTGTTCTTTGTATACTACTATGTATACTATACCTCGCACACTAGTGCGAGGTTCTCCGTTGATTTCTTCTGTCTGTCTCTCTAAGTTGCATTGTTTAATTTTATTTTCCTTTGACACTATTAGAGATGGACTAATGGTGCTTGCTCGCTGGATGGATGATGATATTTTTATACATGCATGGACTAATCGTATTCAAAACCGTGGATGGATATGTGTGTTTAGTCGATCGTTGAATGAAAGTTGGGTTGTAAGTTAAAAAGTGAATTTTCGCCTTCATCCACTAATAAACATTTTTTGCATGTATTATTGCTTGTATTATGCTGTCGCTGACTTGACCGAATTGGTCGATCTTTATTGGCATATGGGCTCCTGCGCGGATACCTTGATATTACCTGTGTTCTAGCTGACAAGCCCCAAACAGGACGAAATACGCATCCTGGATTCCACTACTATCCACTATCCATCATTTTTGCATGCGTTAGAAACTAGTTGAGATAGAGTATTGGTTAGGTTTGTGACTGCAAGACTAGATGGCGCTAGTCTGAATCTCTGAGGTGAACACAAGATCCTTCAAGATTGCAGATGCGCCTTACAAATGAGTATCAATAAGCCTGAAACCCATCAGAGGTTCCTATAAATTATGTCAAACTAACTAACATCTTCTGACCTACTGACCACGTTTCAAAACGATCGTTCAACACTCAGGGCTCGGCAAAATGAAGTTGGCTGCTTTTAACTAACCAATCAATATTTGCTTGATTTCGTTTGAAAACAGATGTTTTACAGAAAACTTACTGGCTTTTAAGGACCGTTCAAAACACACCGCAAGTGTTTAGAAACCAGTTTACTGATAGATGGATTTTTTAGATGATTGTTGACTACTTCTGGAAAGGATGCCAATGTTAAATGGGATCTTATAACTCATGTAGTAAATTAGAGAATTGGGTGCGACGAAACCACTTTTTCAAATCTGTCTGTAAGTGAATCTTCTGTCAACTTTATTCCTTGTCTTATGCCTAGACTAACCTTTAAATCAAAGTAACATGGATATTTTCATCACTCAATAACTACTCGTAGTGTAATAGCTAATAAATGTTTCTTTTCTCTTATTACACTTTGTTTGTGCTGTAGTTAGGCTCAGTCATGGTGACCAACCCAGTCTTTTCCATGGAACCTGCTGACATTGTAGTACCAGATCAAACGAAATGTCGATTATGTGCTGAGTTCATTTGGTTGGAAAATTAATTTTATCTAAGCGCCCGTAATGGGTATTGAAATATTAGCCTGAATAAAAACCAAATGTTTATGTATGGTGTAACCCATTTTCCGAAAAAGGTACCCTTCTCAGTCGTTCCAATTGACAGAAGGTTAGATACCAAGCCACGTTACTTTGTCACCAACGGTTACTAGAAGGTTTTTATCCCTATTACGTTCTTCATGAAATTATAAATGTGTAATCCTGGTTGCTAACAAGGGTTGCTGGAGTTGTTTCCGGATGACATGCAGTTCCTGGTGAAGCTGGCAGTGTTTGGCGCTATTTCGTACATCATGCTGACTAGCAGTGTGCTGCTAACGCATTTATGAGCGTTTACCATAGGATGCATTTACCTCTAATTGGCCATTTACACTAAAACAGTGAGACGAAATGTTGGAGCTTAATTATTATTATTTATCCCTTGAGTTCATAGTGGAACATAGGGCTTCAGTAACACATATCCATTCCACTCTCTTCTCTTCAAACTTTTCAACCTTCCTCCACGACTCCCCACAAGCTGTCATTTCTTCCTCACACGATCTCCTCCATGTCACCCTCGGACGCACAACTCGTCGTTTTCCATCTGGGTTCCACCCGAGTACCTTCCCTGGCGCGTGATATCCCTGAATGGTCTTCTCAGTGCACTTCCATTTCCTTCTGCATATTTGTTGAGCGATAGATTCTTCGCTGGTTTGTTGCCAGAGTTATATGTTGCTCATTCTTTCTGTCCATCTGTAACGAGCGTAGGCAGTTGTTGATGAATGTCTATAGTTTGTTGGAAATCCCTTTCGCAACGCCCCAAGTCTCTGAATCATCACAAAGAAGCACTGACTTGAATGAGTTAGTGTTGAAAATGCGGATTTTGTTCACGCTTTATGCTGAGTGCAGATGATCTCCACACTGGTTTCAGGTTAATTCAGGAAGGCCTGTCTTTCTGTCTTTCCGATCCTGGCTTTGACGTCCTCGTCTGTGTTGCTGCCTGCAGTTGAAACGTCTCTCCCTGCCTAGCTAGGTGAGAGAGGCTACTTCCTTTATGTTTCTCCCGTTCACGGTTGTTGGTGCTTATTGTTGATGCTGTTGTTGGTTGGGTATCTTCATTACCTTTGTCTTCTCTACGTTCAATCGGCTATCCTACCTCTTCTGTCAACTCGTTAGTTTTTGCCTGTAGATCTTCGAGTTTGTGCGACATTGGACACAGGTCGTCGATAAAATCCAAATCTCCTAGGATCTTTTCCCCGCTCCAGCCAGCGTATCCCCCTTTTCTCGCTCATCACGGTTTCTGCATGACCCAGTCGACCACAACCAAGAAGATCATCGGTGATGGTAGACAGGCTTGTCTTACCCCTGCCTCCACTTCAAAGGCATCACTACCTTTCTACTGTGAATCACTTGGCATATGATATTTTCATATAGCTGGTGAATGAGGTTGATAAAGGTTTGTGGTATTCCTTAGTGTTGAAGCAACTGCCTAATTACTTATCGGTCTACACTGTCGAAGGTCTTCTCAAAGTTGAGGTAGAGAGTTGACTACCATTCTATACTCTGTTCTATGATGATGCGAAGCGTTGGAATTTGGTCCGCATATGATTTGTACTTCCTGAATCCAGCCTGTTCCGGTCATAGTTTCGAATCCAGCACAACTTCTAGTATCTCCAGGATGATGCGGCATGATATTTTGCTTGCATTGGGTGGACAACAGCATGATTCCACATCAGTTCTTGCAAAGACATGGGTCTCCCTTCTTTGTGAGTTGGATAAAGTAGATCTTCTTCCAATCAATGGGCAGGTACCTCCCCTTCCTTCCAGACCTTCTGCAATAGTGATGTCAGCATGTCTGCTGTAGTCTCTGTGTCTGTTTTCGGTGCTTCTGGCGGAATTTTATCTGGTCCTGCTGCTTTCTAGAATTTCAGCAGTTTTATGGCATTCAGGACTTCTGCTTTTGTCGGAGGGCTTGTGATCACTGGTAGTTCTGCCATTGCTGCTGGTATTTCTGGACGAGTTGGAGGTGATGGACCATTCAAGAGTTTGTTGAAGTAGTCAGTAGATCGTTTCCTTTGTTTCTTCTCTTCGCTAACTTGCTTTCCTTCTCTATCTTTCATCGGTCTCGCCTGCGTTGATCTCTACCCTCCCAGATAGTTATGGTTATTTGGTACAATGTTGTCAGGTCTCTCCTACCAGCATCCTGTTCTTCTTCCCTTGTCCATATGTCGTAGGAGTGTCTTCTGTCTTCGCGCGCATTCTTCTTCACGTCTTTGTCCAGTGTAGTGTTTTAAACGTTGGACTCAATTTTTATTTTCGTTTTTCATCCTTGCACTGGTTCATCTTCTGCTTCACCATCCTTCTCTCCCTACTCTATCAGCTTCCATGTGTCCGTCTAGATCCATTCCTTATCTTATTTCTTCTTCCTTCCTAAAACGGTTAAGGTTTCTTCAGGGATGTTACTCGATATCTCCCATTTTGTCTTGATGGCTGACGTGAAGATTTTCTTTGTAGTTTCGTACTTCAGTTTCCGGGTGTTGAACTTGAACTGTGGTCTACCTCCACCAGGTTGTTTGAAGGCTTTCAAGTTGATTTTGAAGGTATGTTCTTTGCATTATGTAGTGAGTGGTGTGGACCTACATCTGTTCCCCTTCTTCATATTTCGTCAAGTAGACTGCGTCTCCACTTTCTTCACTTTCAGATAAAGTCGATTTGATTTTTCGTGTGCACATATGGTGAAATTCAAACAATGTCGCTTTGTGGATATCCTTGTGCTTGAACACACTGCCTCCAATCACCAAACTGTTGAATGCACGGAATTCTGCGAACAATTCTCCATTCTCATTCATTTCACCTGGCACTTCTCTACCCATGGTTAGTTCTCTTCCTGAGTTGTCCGCTGCGAGCTTGGCATTGATACTGCCGATTAGAATTTTGATATCTCCAAGTGGGGTGGAGTCTTGTCGAGTGCTGATTGCAGTTGTCTGTAGAATTCCTCCTTCTTCTCTTCATCTGCATTATTTGTTGGCGCGTAGCACTGAACGCTTGTGACTTTCTTTTTGAGTTGAATCTTGCTGTCATGATTGTGTAGGAGGAGATTGGTTCCCACTGTATGAGAGCCTTCGATGCTCTTGGAGATATCATGACAGCCACTCTAAAACTCAGTGTGCTCGTGACTGTCATCTGGGTGACAATTATTGGCTCTCCAGTTAAGAGTTTGGAGATTCCACTTCCATTCCGCCCTTTTTCACAGATCTCTGGCACTTCTTTTGCTATACCTTCTCATCTCCTTTGCAATCTGGGCAGCCTTGCTAGGTTCAATCCTAGTGCGGACATTCCATGTCCCCATGTTTACTTTTGCTTTCATCGAGTGAGAGAAGACACATCATCCAACTGGCTTCCTGAATGCTTTCATCAACTGGCATCATTTCGTTTCTCCGATTCCAGCGAGAAATGAGTTAGTTTTTATTTTCTACATTTTGTTTGTGCTTAGAAGTTTTTGTAGCAATTGGATTGGTTTTACGTGGTAGGGTTGGTAGTCCTATGCCCAACCTTTCCTCTTTACCCGTGCTTAGGATCGGGTAGTAACTACTGATCTAGTTAACCAAGCGAGATTATTGGAGCTTAATGTTCTCCACTAAATATAGCAGCTTCTTGACCTGAAAATATGCTTAACAGAATTTCAGAACTCCTTCATTTAACAACCCAAGCATTCGGACTTCAGAGCAACGAAAAGCAAGCTTGGAAGGCATAACTGAGAAATCGCAAGAATTCTGTATCCTTCTCAGTAGGATCATCGATAGTAACATTTTAGAGCGTAACGACTATGAATTATAAGTGTTATGTTATTTTTGATGAAAACAATTCGTGGAAGGGGTTTTCATTAGACTTGGACGTTGGATAATTACTTGACAAAATGCTGCATCCATATGGAGCGTCTAACTCTTTCCCGACTTCAAGTTATGAAACGACTTACGCTGATTTTCATCCTCATTCGTTCTGGAAAGGTGGTCCCAAGTATTGTATAAAAGCCCTACTTGCTACAGAACTGGAACTACCTACCAAGATGTGTCTGTTGAATTTCCAAGGTCAGTAATTGCACGAGTTCTGAAGCTCATGGAAATCAGCTGATGCGTATAGAAATCATGTTGGTGTTTTTTCTCATAAAAATGTTACTTGATGGTTCGTTTGGATTGTTGTCAATTTCATTCGGACTAGCTTAGGTCTTTTATCGTATGCCAAGGCGATGGAAATAAAGAAATAAAAGCTTATAAATATGGTTAGAATGTATAAGTACCAACTTTAGGGGACTAACTGTTCTGGAGGTTATGAATACAATCTCAACATGTACAAAAAATAAGAACTTTTATGTGTTGTACTTGTTCGAAAGTTAACAGTAGAAACCAAAACGAGACATTAAATTGACCGCTAAGATAAATCGCATAATAATGATGGATAGTGGTTAGGAGTAGAATCCGGGAACTGCATTTCATCCTACTTGGGACTCTTCACCTAGGTATAGAAGCTATAACGTCTAAAGAGATGGTATATTTTTAGAATCATACTAAATAACTGAGGTTTATCCATATTATTCTAGGTGGTGTTTACCAAATCCCATTACTTCCAGTCAAACAAGTCTGTTAGAATTATCATAGCTAACACGCATATCTATGTTATTGATTTGTAAACCGTTGATTTCAGTGGTTTATATGTCACTGCAGATAATTACGATTATTTAAAGTAACGTAGAAAGGCAATCACTACCTTTTTAGTTATGAAAAGAAAGCTCTAAGTCAACTAAGCATGAAAATATGGTGTACTCCTAGCTTTATGTTTCTAAAAGCCATTCCACTGAAAATGAACAACCTTCATTGTTCTTCATATATATACATATTTATAAGTATGCATAAGTGAGCATATGAATACAGTCGCATTGAAGTGAACACTCAGGTCTGAGTCTTTTCCAATATAGTGTTCAGCAAAGCCCGTAGATATATATGCAGAGTAAAATAAAATAGTAAGGTGGAGATTGTGGTGAGTCATATACCATGACGTCATGAACACTACCCTATTAAATAGTAGCTTGACGTAAACCCAGATTATATACACTTCCCTGACCTACAAATCCTAAATAATAATTGGATGGTATTTACTTTTGTCAATTATGCGATGATGTTCATCCACATTGAAAGTTATTTCCACATTTTAATCAAAAAAGGAACCTATCTAATTAAAAGGTTAATTAAGGCCTTTTTGTAAACTGAAAATAAGATTTCAAATTTTCTAGGTAGGTTCTAATCATTGGTATATTTCAGTGATAATCCCTTTGTAAAAATGCAATCAAAATTGATCTCACAAGATAATCTCAGAGTCAAGCAACCAGTAAAGCATTCGTGGTCGAAATATCTCAGTGGTAACATATCTAAATAAAGGTATGGGTGAGGTGGGTTCAAATCTCAGTCGCGACGTCAGTTCCATCAAGGTTGCAAATACGCCCTGTTGATGAGTGCCAGCAAGTATGAAGTCTGGGTCCAGGGTCTCCTGCCGGTTACCCTCAAAAACTAAAATCTACCGATGCGCACCGCTCTGCTGAGCCTCCTAGCTTGATGTTTATATTGCACATATGATTGGTAAAATTTAGTCTTCATTAAGGACTAGACAACACGAATCAATCAACCTACTAGTGTTAGGGACCAGACATATCTAACAAATATGCTAGAAAGTATAGATCGTAACAACTTTTTGTCGTCACAAGACTGTCATATTATGTGTCATACTGATTTATTCATTCACGTATTTATTTTCTAGCTATTTAAGACTGGTTACAAAAACGGATGGGTGAATTTGGTAAGCATAGATTATGAGTTTTTTCCAAAAATATATTTACCTTTTAACTTCACTCCTAAATTAATTTCTTTGAAATAATTTCAGCTGACAGTCTTGAGGTCATTTGTGTATATTTTTGTGCTAAAAAAGGGAATTATTGTTTCGCATACTGTAAGATCAGTTCTTCACATAAGTAACTCATCAGTACCAGCTTATCAGATTCCTCCATCAATGTAGTTGTCTAAGCTTGATCTGAATGCGAATAGCTTATATAAGCTGTAACCTTACGAGAAAGGAAAACTAATTAGTTTCTCAGTCAGCTGTAGTTACTTGATATAGTCAATTACTAAATGATTAAATGACTGAGATTATGTGACAAGCCATCTTGCTGACAACTGTACCATCTTGGTAGTCTTTGACAATCAAACTAAACGATGATAATACGAAATCCATGTCGGTGTAGTTGGTTACAACACATGAAAGATGTCTAACTTTTTGAAGAATAAAATTTCAAAAGTGTATACAACCCTGAATATCAAAATATATAGTGTAACTCCATACTTAACATGCTTAAACTCACTACAAGAAAACAGAATGTCGGTAAGTAATTAAACGGAAACTTTTGCAAAAGGACAAGGAAAGGTGTACCTTGACTTTACTGAAGATATTCTGAAGAGCCAACGACTGACGGGAAGTAACAACACAATCACTCTCATCTACTTGCTTTTCGACATCTACCAGATGTCTTCACCTCCTTCCAAATAATAGCCAAATTTAGTAACACAATTCTACTGAAGTCTCTAGAAGCCATAACCACCAAATAACTCATAACTCATAAGCATTCAAAAAGAAGCCATTTTTCAACCTCTTTCTACTTTGATAACCGTTACTAACTGTTATCTGATTACACCATCCTCTATCAAATTTAGATATTTATTCCTTCACTCTTATTCACATCAGATGCTTTTAAATAACTGAGCTTAACTCACAGTATTTTTCATACGGGGTCATGATTGACTGACTGAACAGCCAGTGCAAGTACAACCAAGCGACAGTAACGTGTCACCAATCCACATAGTAGTCGGTCAAAACCCTTAGCAATTAGAGTGAAAAAGATCTGGTCAGCGATCGGACCTCGCAGCTCAGTTAGCAGAACATGGGGCCCGAAACCCGGTGGTCACCATTTTGAGTCCGGATATAGTCCAAATTTTCACTTCACCTTCAGTCATCACCCAGTATCAATACATCATAAAGCCATTTTTAATCTCATCTACTTTTATAAAAAGGTTATATTTAGAAGCTGCTGACATTTTAATCTTTAGCCGATATCCTTTTAAATTGCGTGCGGTTGGAATTATGTACGTTTTTATAAAATAAATTATTCTTGTTGTATTTCCCTTTATCTCTGGCTTTTGATATCTAAGCTACCTTAGGAACGTATGATTATCTGGGCTGAATACATAATGAGTGATCCTGAGATAATCGAGAAGTTCCCTCAGATCAGGATGAGAATGATCGTATTTTGGTGTTCTCGTCATCACTAATTTCATGATGAAGTTAATACTAAGAATGTCATCAAGCCTAGTGATTAAGGGGTTAACTGATCAAGCCTGAGATTTTTATGCACGCTGTTCATTGTCTCATTTGGAAGCCTTTACGACAAGTTTTTTAATCCTGTATAATTAGTTGTTGAACCTAGTCAGTTGTTACACCAGAAACCAATATTATGTAAAAACCTACCCTGGTTTTTTATTCAATCAATGGTTTTAGTCATTTTAATTCCCTTTGTATCGTTTAGATGAAACAAACTCGTACAGAACCGTTAATTAATCAAGAACAACGAGAAATGTTAATTGTGCTTCCAAGAGATTATTCAGAAAAAGCGTACAGAGGTATAGCTAAGCTGAAAATTGTAAGTACTTTCCAGTAATGATGCTCACCTTTCTTATTACAACTGGAATCATGAAGTTTGGATTCTCTGTCATCCAGTTTGTAGCTGAAACGGTGCTATCTACATAAATTTTTTTAGCATGACTAAGAGAGTGTTAAAATTTTGAGTCCAGCGCAGCAACAAACAAGCAAATTCCAGACCGATATTTATAATGAACCGGTATCAGTTAGAGAACCATTGAAAGCCTCAAAGCACTGGACAGCTGTTTCATCACGGTATGAAATTCCTCAGTAGTGCACGCCAGTGACCTCGTCAGGGGTTACACATCCGAATACTGATTTTTTTCACTTATACTGGAAGTTTTGAGATCTTAAGTGTATTTGTCATCTTTGAATACGCATATGAACTGAGTATAAGGTTGATTAGTACACAGTGAACTTATACCAATATATTTCGCGATTTGTCTTTTTATATTACCCTGAAAATTTTCTCAACATGCATTTCAAAAGTTATTTTAATCGAAAAAAATATAAAAGAAATTTACCACGTTTACTGTTTAAGATATTGTGTTTGTGTGTAAATTCTGAGACACGTTTACGGTTAATGAACATTTTTAACAAAAATCAAAAATGGTAGTATAGACACTAGAATAAGCAAACAAAGAAATGTTGATTTCAAGTAAGTAGTCATCATGGGCTGATATCAGTTGGAAAAACACTGGAAACCTGAGAGCACTGGACAGGCGCTTCATCCTAGTATGAGATTCCTCAGCAGCGCGCACCCATGGCCTCGCTAGGAGTCGAACCCAATGCTTTCGGGTTCCTCACACAGCGCATTAACATTGAGCCAGTGGGTCTGAATCCAGAGGTCCGCACTTCCTATCTGTTTCAGCTAACAATGCAGTGTGACCTCTAGCCAATGAAGTCGTTGATTGACCGTCCTCGTGTTCGACTTGGTTTGCCCACTGGTCGCGACATCTCACTGGAACTTTAGGGATCACCTATCGAACCCAGTCACCACTCAGCACTAGGTCAATTCATTTTGGAGGTTTTTGGAGGCTTATTTATGAACCTGAAGTCAATAAATAAATCCTTATTGACCTCCAAACTGAAGAAAATGTTCCGTATTCTAAGTATATCAACAACACGTTTTTCAATGTGTTGGTTCCATAAATAAACTCTGAGAAACAACTAGATATAGAGGATTATTTTCCACTTTGTTAATCCCTTCCATATAACTGGGAATGAGGCAATAATTGAGAATTTAGAAAATATCACCAACGTCGTTAAAGTTATTTTGCTTATGATAAGTTGAAACTGATGAAATTCATGCTTGTCAGCGGAAATAAAAAAGAATTCACAGGTTAGTGTCAACAAATCAATCTACAATTTCAAAATGACTTACAAGAAATCGCTTATATCGACAGCGGAAATAGGGCCATCAGGTTTCTCATCTTTTCGAGGCATTCTGGTAACAATAAATACATCAGATTCGATCATAGTCTTGATAATAATGGACTCCTTTTCAAATAAAAATCACGAAAGGCTCAAAGCACCTCATAGCTAACATTTATTAACTTTTCAGTCTTATATATAAATAATGAGTCTCGCCTACTAGACTGTGTACAGAACGAATGAAGAATAACTGGCAAGCGATTTTCTATTGAGAGTGATTTTAGAATACATTACATTGTATAGTTTAAGGTTTATGGAGACTTTATTTTTAAGCTTGTATTGATCATGGTTTAATATCGGTTAGGAAACCATAGGAAATTTGAGAGTATTGAGTGCGTACTAGGATCCCACGTACTAGGTTGAAAAGACTATCCAGTACTCTCATGTTTTCAATGTTTCTTCAACTGATTTCAATCCATGATGAATAGAACATTAAATATTATTAAGTAGTACTTTTCTAATATCTTAAAATTTAGATATCACATTCACTAGACCAGTCCCTTTTTTAAGATTTCTTTGCAAAAGCCCCAAGAAATATAAATATTGACAAAAAAGTCAGAAGACGTAAGTTTTCTAAACCGTGTAATGCATTTTCGCAACACATTTTGAACTATCTAATCATACACTTACAGGACAAAATAAACGGAGCTTCATAGCCAAGCTGTTCACCTTGTCCAACAGAAAATTGTCTTCATCAGTCTTCCGTACACTGGTGACCGTCATAATGCAATCCTTAAGTGCAGACTTAACGGTGCTGTTAGAAAGGTTCGGCTAATAGAAACCATCAAGTTTATTTATCTTCTGAAACCCACACAGCCTATGAAGGACAATGTCACATCCCATTACACCTTCCAATTCAAATGTACATGTGGTGACACACAAAGGGGAGACTCTGCAAGTAAGGACCTAGAAGCATATTCCAAGGTAGTTTCGGAAATAAACTAAATCACCTGAACCCATACACGTTGGTAGAAGGTGTCCGGGTTCTTCGACCGCTAAACAAATCATCGAAACAGGTCACGGAATTGAAATGGCTACATCCTTTAGACCTATTTACAAAACGTGTTAGATACGAACATTTAAATTTGTTGAGGTCCTAACTATTAGGAAGTTTAACCACCTTTATGTGTTCAAAAACAACTTATTATCACATTAAATCTCCCCTGGTGAATTCAACTCTTAAACCATGTTCACTTTACCATTATTCTCGCTCTATCGACTTTCATGACCGTTTGGCCTTAAATTCAGTTTTCCTACTCGACATTTCTTCATATTCTCATACATTATCTTTATTAGTTTTCAACATAAATACCTATGACAAGTACATACGGGATTAGATAGTTTGAAATGTATCACATAAATACATTCTTATTGTTTTGTCAATGTGTATAGTAGAAACTGGTTACTTTAGTTAATGCTGTGTTTCATCCTGCCTTATTATACTCGTCAAAGCATTAAGATTATCAAGCTTATATTATCGGATAGTTTGCTGACCAACTGGTACACTTTGCAAGCTTTGAATCAGTTATGATATGTTTGACTGCTTACATTTTTTTGCATTAGGCTGATGTTCATTGCTTTAGACTACCCATTATCAGCTGTTAATTTAGTTCATGAAACTTGTATAAACAAGCAGTTTTATTATATATCACTTTTTCACTCGAAAATGATAAACTCCAATATCTGTTGAATACAGTGATTATAAGTGAAAAATGGTTGATGTTTAGTGATCGGATAACAGCATCTGAAGGTTTATTGACTGATTATCCAGCAAGAATAGCAGCTATGAGTAGAACAAACCACTGACAGTTCGGTGTATATTCATCATTCTTCCAGTAAAATGAAAAATGCTGATGACGTAAAAATCTGTATACATGTATCAACAATGGTAACAGATTCAAGTTTTGTTCATCAGAAAATTTTTGAAGGTAGCCTTGAACATCAAGTATACTGAACTGACAGGGCGTGACGAGTTTTATTTAGCTTCCCTCTCGTTTAAATGACTGCGAGAGCTAAGGTTCTTTTGTTTCTTTGAGATAGGTATAATAAATTATTAATGACGGATAATGACTAGGAGTGGAATTCAGAAGGCGCATTCAATCCTCTTTCAAGACTTCAAATATATGTACTTGCCTCCCAAACATCAGTAATGTTCCCACCAAGACTAGGACCAACCTAGGATCATTTGATCTAAGCAGGCAAAAACAGCGTTGTGCCTAGCACAGAAGTTCATGGGTTCACACTGACAAACTTTGCAGTAGTATGCACAGAACAACTGTATAGGAAAAGGTTGATATCAAAATAGACAGAGTTACTTAAGAGAATAAACAATCTAAAGATAAAGGTTAGCGCGATTATTGAAGTTTTAAAAGAACGCCAAAGTGTCAACATATCTGCGCCACTGTGAATTATTTTCAGCTATTTTCCTAACCACTGATTTCTATTGTTTCGGGGACCTTAAGGTAGGAAACAATTCTTCACACTACTCAAATCGAGTCAGAGGCTTCATATACTGGTGCAAAGTCTTGGTTTGGCTAGCTTAAGCCTCTTTCTAGCATAGTAAAACTGTTCGTTGACCTAAGCTTTATAGCGTTATCCACTCGGCCACTGAGTTACTAGATTCAGCACTAATTTCAAACTGAAATTAGTCATGATATCGGGGCATCCATGCAGCAGCCTCTACGCCTGTAGTAAGCAGTCACCTTGGTTTAATCACCGACGAGGAATTACAAGTGGCAACATTAATTATCTTCAGATTTTCATTGTTTCGCTTTTAAAGTGTTTTGTAGTTGTTAAACTATCCAAAGAGACACAACCTTGAAAGTGTGCCTTTTTAAGAGAGACGGAAACCTTTTAACTGTTTAAGACTCTGTGGAATTCTAGAAGAAAAGCCTTAATTTTATCGGAAGATAACTGCATTAATTTCTATTTTCAGCCTACAAAACCCGAAGCTCCACAGACTCCTAAATGGATGGTTATGCCAGAATTTGATGTGAAGGATATATTATACTATGATGGCGTTGATGAAATCATCTTCATAGGAACTGGTCCAGACCCAAAAAATGCTCATATTTATTGGTAATTATGAATACTTGATGAATTTCACTTTCCATAAATTAACAGAGTACAAACCTTTGCACTTTTCAGTGTATCATATTTCCCTTCAACATATTTATATGAGATTATCATTTCATTATCTGAGATAGTCGTAGTTTGGCAGACTAGTGTCTTCACTGGGTGATGATTGAATATGAAATGAAAATTTGAACCACCGCCGGATTTGAAACAACCACTACCGGGTTTCCGGCCCAATGCTCTATCAGCAGAGCTACGAGGTCCGATTGCTGACCAGATTTTTATTTCAGTTCATTTGGATTGGGATGAGAAGTCCTGACTAGACAGCCAGTGTGAATGCGATCAGTCCGTAGTAACGCACCAAGAATTCACATGGTAGTCAGGCAAAACTTTTGGTGGTTGGATTGAAATAAAAATCTGTTCAGCAATGGGACTTCATAGCTCGGTTGGTAGAGCATCTCACCGAAAACCCGATGGTGGCTGGTTGAAATCCGGCTGAGGTCCAACTTTCATTTCACCTTCAATCATCACCCGGTATTTACGTGAGAGTTAAAAGGTAAGGTTCATTAAAAAAATAATTGTATATTTAGCTGAATATTGTCCACCATTTTAACGGGATTACTTACTGTAACGGTTTTTAGTCATGAGTAAAAGCAACTATGCTAAATATTTTAGATATTAGTTTGACTATCTGAGTTAGCTGTAGTTTGGTAGAATTTTGATGTTGTCAGCCTGAGATAGTCAGACTGATAATCAATATGATGCTGTACCTCTCTAATCGAGCTTGATATGGATTAGAATGAAACTACCTAGTTGAGCAGCCAGTGTGAATACCATGAACGAACAGTTAACCATAAAGAATTTGCAGTGTCAGAGGATAACCGTTTGTGAATGGAGTGATAATGTGATCTTCTTTACATAGCTGAGCTGGTTCGGTACCAGGCAGGTAACTGGAATTCCACTAGTCAGAATTCCGCCGCTGCTCAGACTTTCACTTTGCAATGAATCACTACCCAGTCTCAAATATTTTAATCAAGTACCATCAGGCTTTAGTCATAACCAGAGTTTGAGTAGCATATTTTTGAAACACACTCATAATCTATGATAAACAGTGCAGATAAACCAAGACTAAATAGTTATCTTTGACCTTAAACTGACCTATTCCGAGCTTTCCATTTATATCAGCAGCTGGAATACTTACCCGTTTTCAAATGAGAAATTCTAAAAAGTCACTGACCGCGTCTTCGATCAATTTAATGAAGTACAAGGTATGTAGTTTAGTTCTACTAGATGCTTAGTGGTCAGTGAGTGGGTTTTTATAAATAGCTATATCAGTACTGAATCTAGAGACTGTTCAGACGCTTCATCTTATCTATAAAACGCGGAATAAATAATTAGTGTAGTAACATAGAAATAAATGTCCTGTTAAAAAACACGAGAGAAATATTACAAAGAAGTATTCTACATGAACTGACATCAGTTGAAGACCAACTAAAAATCTAGGAATGCTGAATAGCTGTTTCATCCTAGTAAAGGACTCCTCAGCAGTATGCATTCACGACCCCGCCTCACCAAGAATTTAAATCATAACCTCCAGATTTAACAGCCAACGCGTTAGTCATTGAGCCAATTTATTGGAATCCAATATTCCACATTTTCGTATTTCTGTCGATTCGCGATATAGCAATACTATCCACTAAGGCCTTCATTTGGGATCCGCTTCACTCCCAGCTATTGAGGAGTCCTATATTAAGGCTATATAGCTGTTTAGTTCCTCTGGGTTTTCAACTTTTCTCCAACTGATGTCAGTTCAGGACCACGGCAAATTTACAGCACACTTACTAGAGTAGTTGTCAACTAACAAAATAGAAACAGATAGTAATATCGTATAGAGAGTCTCAGTTACAACATGCTACAGTCATTTTGATTGATAAAAATATCCCAAAAAACAGATTGCGTGTACGTATCAACTACTTCACGACTAAGAATATATATATATATATATATATATATATATATATATATATATATATATATATAAGATGAAGTGGTACTTGACAAAGAATACTCTAATTAACAATTTACTTGAGGTGACGAGACCTGTGTTTGACATTGTTTGTACAATACAGGTTACAGTGAATTAGTATTATTCTCAATTTGACATTTGGAGCCAAGTTTACCGGGTGTAGTCGTATAATTCAGATAGTCTCACAACTTTCTGACTCAGTTCACGTGCTCTGATTCCTTTTCATGCTTTGATTTACATGGTAGAAGGGTTTTAAATATATCCGAAACTGATGCTGAGTCGTTTCTACCGAGACAGCTTGCTAGTGATAGAATAGAAGAGTATGCGCGTTACTAATGATTGAGCTACTTTGTATATATACAAAATCGTACAATAAAGTGAGACAAAGTGACAGTAATGAAGGCTAGTGTAGATACTGTTGCTCAGTCTATTTATCAGATTATTCGAATGCAGTTGTTTTTCTAACAATCTCGAGATATGCTCCGTCACCTCTGACTTCATTGTTTAATTACTCCCCCTAACGTATGTGTCACCACACTTGTATACAGAGAGGGATGTGACGTAATCATATGTGTAGTGTTGAGGTTCGTTTTATGATGCTGAGCCTGGCTGTAAAGTGTGTCTTTCTAATAAATAAAATAAGCCTTCGTCGTATGATCGTACTGTTTGATTTCCTTTCATATGGCAGCGTGATGCAAACATCCAACTTTAAGACAGAATACTGATTTGATTAGTTCGTACTATTGAGACTTCACTATAACGATCGATGAACTTCACAGGATATGCGTTCTTCAACAGTGTCCCTGTTAAGTATTCCATTTCTTCGAGTGTATTTGTTGTGCAGACACGTTGGGTCCTTGTTCAAGTCCCACATTTATAACAGTCTGGAAAAAGCTTGGTTACAGCTAGGTGTACAACTACACAAAACCGCACAATAGGATGAGACAGGGGGGAAATCCTCAAGACTGACACAGCGGGGTGAATGGAAAAACTGATTGCTGAAACTATGTTTATCAAATAAATGACAAGTAAATGTAATAGGAATAACTCTAGATGTATAAGAAATCCTAATACCTGTACCAAAACGGGGTAGCGAAGATAAGAACCAAGTAAACCATGTCTTAAAATTGTGACGCTATTTTCATGACTATAGGAATAAACTGTACCCGAAATGTAATCCAGTATAAAATGTTGGTCCACTCCGTGATACATCTGATAAATCAACTAAAATCGAAAATTCACCAGTCATTGTAAGGACTTAAAAGAAGAACTGAAACACAAACAACAAGCGTTAACAATTATCCTCTACTTCTTGTTATGAAAGTCTTATAAACACAGAAGTAAGAAAATGATAAGAGTAATACTAATGAGTAATAGGGACAATACGAGGGGAAAGGACTTCAAAGCCTCTACTAGTCAGGAAGGAATATCAGAAACTCTACGTAGGAGTCGTAAAAAGGCTGCGATTACTTATGGTGCCGTCTACACCTACAAACTCAGTCAGGGATGAACTTTGCCGGCTGACTTAAGCATCCGAATGAACCAATCCAACAAAATAATCTCATCTACCGAATTCCATGCAATAACTGTGACGTCACGCGCATGGGTCAAACAAGCCGTTTGCAGTCAGTTAGATTAGTGGAACCGGAATTTGGCTAACTATAGAACGACGGAGGCGAATATGATCAACGGTCTAGAAAGAAACTCGAACATTGCAATGTGTGCATGAACAGACAACCACATGGAAGGGTGGTGGTGATGAAACCACTGTACTTGAGGCGAATATAATAAGGTGGAGAAAGAGATTGTTTACTGAATCTTTGTTCATCGAATCAACATCCACCCAACATATGGGATAGGATTGACAAAAGCCCTATAGAAGAGATATGGAAAATTTTACTACCACTAGAAACAAAGAATATGAGGTGAGAGGACTATACAAATTGTTTGTTCAAATTAGTGTGGTTGGCTATATTGATATGATGATGCGCAGTCAAAGCTTTTGCTTGAAACGTCATAAAGTAAGTAATACTCGATCACTGTGTGCTATACATCAAATAAACAAATCTAATATAGAATTACATCGCATCTGAGTGCTCAAATTTTACACTTATATTTATTCTTTTCTTAAGGACTTCATTATCAAGAAAGAATATGTCCTGCCTTACTTGTGATAATGTGAATTACACTTACAATTTGGGAGAGGTGTTTCCGAATGGGAAGTATTTCATACAAGATGTTAAAGGTTCGAGCGTACCAAAAACAATGTTGAAAAGAATTGATCGAAACTCATCTGGGACAGATAGTGAGTTTAAAAAATATGCTTAAAATTGATATTGTCTATACAGTTTCTCGAAATACATAGAATATCTATGGGTTTTTGTTAGTTACGATTCCGTTTTGCCAAATTGTTGAATAAAGAAGATGTCTACATGTAGTGTACTATTTGGTGTCCTAATTATAGATTGTGATTTGCAAGCACACATATTCTAATAGTTGTTATCGCATGCATGTTAGTTTTACCTAAGTCATCGAGTATGCCTTGGATTTGTGGTACGGTGAAACTACTCAAAGAACACCATCCAGTTAGACCGATGGTGAGCTTCAGGACCACTCCTACATATAAGCTGTCAGGTTTCCCTACTCATATGCTACGACCAAAAGAAACGATTCACAAACAATGTTAGTAGACTCATTCGAATTAGCGAAGTGACTTAGAGACACTAGAATCAATGATGAAATATTATTTAGTTTTGACATCAATAACCTATACACAATAGAAGTGGCCATGAATGCCCTAAAATGAAGTACAGGAAAAGGTGAAGTTCCTAGAGAAAGAACACAGCTCTCGATAGAAGACATATAGAAAGCGGAGTAGCACTTTACTTAACAGTGACCTTTATCAGATGTTGTGAGTCGTACCAACAAAAATAAGGGGTGGTAATGGGATCACCTACCTCACCATTAATAGCGGATATATTAATGGATTTTTTGGTAAACAACGCTTTAAAACCATACACATCTTCAATTAAAATTTTGGTGAGGATATATTGATGATTCTCTAGTTATAATAAACGAGGAGTATATCGAAGAATTCCGCTCATATTTAGAAACCAGATGGACACGATAAAATTCACTATGGAAACAGAGAAGGAATTCAAGAAACTGTCAGTGTTGGACTGCAAAATCGAAACAGTAGATGGCAGTTTAAAAACAGCGTTATATAGAAAACCAATGCATTTTGGAAGGTTTATGAATTACCACGCAGCCCACCCAACCACAGTAAAACGAGGGTTAATACAGAATCTGTTAAACAGAATCCGTCTGTGAACAACATACCCTAATGATCAAAATGTTATTCAAGAATAATTACCCAGAGCAATTCATAAAAGATAACATGAAGAAGAAGAAACAGAAGTCGACATCAGGAGTCAATAAGAAAGATAACTACAGAAAGACAGTAGTATTACTATGTAAAAATATTACGTCGGAGCCAATTAGAGTAAACCATAGAAAGGCTGGTATTTTCACAGCATTTAAACTAATAAATCTGTTAAAATAAGTAACTTGAACCAACTAAAAGATCCGGTTAACAAAGGACAAGAATAATGTTTAAACTTTTCAGTAAAATGTACTTATAATACTAGAGTATTGTGGTGTATAAAATACAGTGTGAAAACTCCCGAATAAGCTATGTAGGACAAACATCAAGATCGTTGAATATCGGAAGGAATGAACATCAAAGATTAACCAAATGTCAAAGGGACAAAAGTACAAAAATTCGGAAAAAGATTCATCGATAGTAGTTCATGCATGACATGAAAAACAAAACATCGATTGGAACAACACTACCGTACTGTTAAAGTTTAACAAAAACAAACAGAAGGAAGGGTCAATAACGGAATCAATATTTATACATGTAATTACAAACACATGCAATAAATATGAATCAGTACAACGTTCAACTATATGGAGCACTTTATTAACATCCAGGCCATACTTTTTACAAATATCCTGAAAGAAGTTGAACGTCGAGTCAGTTTGATTCATTATATATAGGTAAGTTTTTATACAATCCCAGCGTGTTTAGAAAATCGAAAACAAGATTTTTCTGAACGTTTCGTTGTGTGTAACCACAGCTTCTTCAGCAGAATATTCGGATTTTATTTAACATCAAAATATATACCGTCAAAAGTACATGTAGAAATTTCTGTCTGAACAAAACAGCTAACCAATTACATAAAGACAGAAATTTCTACATGTACCTTTTGACGGTATATATTTTGATTTTAAATAAAATCCGAATATTCTGCTGAAGAAGCTGTGGTATACACAACGAAACGTTCAGAAAAATCTTGTTTTCGATTTTCTAGATACGCCGGAGTTATATAAAAACTTACCTATATAATGGATATATGGAACACTGTTTTGGACTAACAGACTAACGAAGAATCAGTATGGAATATACATATATCTTAGTTGTATGGTGTTCTCTGAACTCGTCTAGAAAGATGATGAAAGCTTCACTAATAAACACCCCAGCCCAGAGAACACAATGCAACCAAGACCATCCACCTGAGCTACAAATATTCTCCATTTCAATATATATATATATATATATATATATATATATATAAAATATTCCGTCTGTTAGTGTGATCACGGGCAGTAATGTTGCTCGAAATATTACCATAATAAAAAAAACTGTTTAAAGTGTAAACCTTTTGTTGAAAATATACTCATATTACTGATAAGATGGCCAATTAGATTCCTTTATTTTATGAAGAACTTTTCCTGGCGAAATACTGAAGCCTGATTGGTAATTCCAGTATTTGCTAGGGTGGCCTTTGAAATCGCCCTAGATTGGAATTTCTATGTCCAAATGTTCTGCTATTATCACATTTGTGTTTATTATGTGTGTGAAGGCGGATTAAAACCAGATCAAGTTCGAAGGGTGCTCAACAAATGCAGTATCACAGTGTTCTACAGGATATTAAACACATGAAATCAAAACTGGAAAAAGTGAACCCCGAAAGGCTTCCACCTAACCCACTAGAAATTTAATAGATCTGAAAAAGCTTGAAAACACTTCAGCCATTACTCTGCAGGTCACAAAGTCTACTGTAACTACGCTGAAATTATCCAGAAAGGCTTTGTAAATTTTAAAAAAAGTCTCATAGCAGAATCATTACACATGATGGGATCGAAGTTGTCTAAATAGGAATGAGGAGGTAAAACGTAACCAGACCTGGTTTCAACCCACCCCCAAATTTTGACACAACCAGAATGCATATTTTAATGATGGATAGTGGCTAGCAGTGGAATCTAGCTTGACTCGCGTTTTATCCCATCTGGAAATCGTCAGCTGGTTGTGCCTACCTCCTAGAGACAGATGTTGTTCCCACTACCAGTCGAACTTGGGACCGATCGCTTCAAATTTCAGAGTGTTTTCCATAAGATGACTGAGCCACAATAGCCACTTCTTGTTCCTCGAGAGTGTACTTTGAATGTTTTAATGCACATGATAAAAACTGTCAGCACGTGTGCATTTACAAATCTCAGTCAAATGGCATACTACATATAGACATCTTTGTTCAACAATTTGGCAACAGGGAATCATCCATCCAGAAGAATGCTTACCAGGTTATCATATATAAGCTTGGATATTGTGAATTCCTGCTTATTATAACCTTAATAATGTTAATTATGATAAATTGGTTGGTTGTGGCTAACAGAAGAATCCAGGACACGCGTTCCGTCCTATTTGGGACTCGTCAGCTGGATGTACCTGTACCCCAGTTATGTTGTTCCCACTTAATAATGTTGTTGAAATTAAATAGTGAAACGCTAGTCAAAACAAATTTCTTTGTTTTGTTTTACATTCATTGGAAATAATGAATATCATTTACTAAATGTCCAAATTTTTTCAAACCATCAAATCCCAATTTCATTGTTAGCCACTATTCATCATTAATATAAAATCCCAACTTCTTTTGGATATTTATGGTCTTCCTAGTGGAAGGTTGGTCAGCAAGGTTATACGACTTTCATAAAATGAAGTAAGACTCAAAAATGACTACATTTTGAATACTCAGTGTTTGTTAGCTTCTGTTCAGTTGACGAATGCTATATTTTTCCTCTCAAAGTGCTTTGAATGTGTTCAACAATCCTCTTGCTAATCTCCACTAACTTTAATATGCTGATAAAATAATTATCTTGACCTAACTCTTAGTTACTATTGTTCCTCTCTTGCTCTATGAAAATATTTGACTGGGATGCGAAATATCTGTCACCGTCTGTATGTCGCTCATTTACTTTTAGCTTCAACACTAACTTATTAATAATATTGCTTAAGTTAATGGCCCTCATTTATTACTAATTGTACATAAGCAGTCATTTGCATAGAACAAGCCTCGAAATTAATGTCGCTACATAAAGGTCCAAGTTGCCACACCTTATATCGCAGTAGAAGAAGCAAAGTTTTAACACACAGAAGTAAGAAAAAAAACCTCCTAAAGTGGTAGAAAGTCGTGAAAACAGAACAGAAAGGAAATGGAACAATACTGAAAATTAGAATGACGACTTAAGTGAAGATAATGTGGGGATACATTTGGACTACTGATAAGTCTTTAACCACTGATTACGTTCGTCACATGAACTCCAGTTTTGAATTCTGCATTTCCGCAGTCAGTGGGTGTGTAGATAGAGATTACAAAGAGACAGTGGCTACTTTCACAACTCCTTTTTAGTCTTCATTGCACTGTTTAGTCGGACGACGTATAGAGGTAACATAATCTAGCGGTGCACCTTATACCTAGGGATTCAGTGCTAAACACACACACCCAAGATCACAGGAAGTAGCCACTGAATTTCCACAGCAGGGGGAGTGTAGTTATTGTGGACCTGCCTGTTCTAACCCTCCTCATGCAAGGAAGTCAACACCAGCATCATACTGCTGGTCGTCCGGGGCAAACAATTCACTGTTGTGGCACGTCAGTCTGCACCCCTGATTCCTGTCAGCGGGTCACAAGGCTCAGACCCCACTTCATCTACTATGGTCCAAGTATCATTAGCCCTCAAACAGTGGGTTTGGCTCGTCGACTCTAATGAAAATATGTACAAATTTATTGTTTTGCCATTTTTCACTTTCATAATCTTCGTACAGACAGCATTAAGAAATCACCTTGAAACCTTGGTCATAGCATGGCGAGTAACACTATAGCGGTAACTTCCTCTTGTCTTATCACACTCCATCAGACCTTTCTGGTATGGTGGGATGTCAAAATAAATGTTCTCCGACAGCATAGCTTGTTGAGTCGCTGTGATATGCAGTCCTGACAACCATATCAAGTTAGAGATATCCCAAAGTTATAAAATATGTTTAGAAACATGCTGACAACTCTTAAATCGGTTTCTAGACATTCTCGAACTTCAAAGTAAATGTTCGCTACCAAATGAATTTGTGGAGCGCTAGTAAGTATTCCATAAAAATCTAGAAATTGGTGTGGATAAAATTTCTATGAGGGATACTTGTAGGAAAACTAATGAAATGAGAATGTATACTTCCTTGACAGAGCTAAAAAAGAGTCGCAATATAGACAGGGATGAACAAAATGTCCGTGACTTGCCATCAATGACTAAGGCCGAATTGGGATCATAAACACTTAAAATCACCTCAGTGCATTTTGGCCAAACAACCTTGAATATATGCAGATTTCAAGCCTGTGAGAAGTACGCTATAAGGATTAACAGCATCAACTAGATTCTGGGATAAACATTCACAACAACCGTGGCATGTGATTCAGTTAACCGAAAAGTATTACGCAACCCTACAAGCCTCGAATTACTGATGGTGCCGTCTACACCTACAAACTCAGTCAGGGATGAACTTTGCCGGCTGACTTAAGCATCCGAATGAACCAATCCAACAAAATAATCTCATCTACCGAATTCCATGCAATAACTGTGACGTCACGCGCATGGGTCAAACAAGCCGTTTGCAGTCAGTTAGATTAGTGGAACCGGAATTTGGCTAACTATAGAACGACGGAGGCGAATATGATCAACGGTCTAGAAAGAAACTCGAACATTGCAATGTGTGCATGAACAGACAACCACATGGAAGGGTGGTGGTGATGAAACCACTGTACTTGAGGCGAATATAATAAGGTGGAGAAAGAGATTGTTTACTGAATCTTTGTTCATCGAATCAACATCCACCCAACATATGGGATAGGATTGACAAAAGCCCTATAGAAGAGATATGGAAAATTTTACTACCACTAGAAACAAAGAATATGAGGTGAGAGGACTATACAAATTGTTTGTTCAAATTAGTGTGGTTGGCTATATTGATATGATGATGCGCAGTCAAAGCTTTTGCTTGAAACGCCATAAAGTAAGTAATACTCGATCACTGTGTGCTATACATCAAATAAGTTAAATTTTTTCACAGTGCCCAAGTTGTAAAATTATTTTAATAATATGTACTATGGATTTCTTTCTCCCGAAAATCATGTGATCATCGCCTGAGAACCATAATGAATATTATTTTGAAAAGTCTCATCACCTGACGTACATTTTTATCTACCACATTAGCAGTAGTGTTTTGAAAAAGTTATGTCATTCACCTTGCTGTTGGCTTCAATCTTCACAGGATTGTCACCAATAACATCTTAAAATGGATGAAGACAGCTTGAACTGTTCTGCTTTTTTAATGTTTTCCACTTGTTACTGTTTGCGTAGTGAACTTGAAGGAAGTTAGGATCCGTTCAGTTTGAAGCAAAAATCAATCGATATGACACACAAAGTCAACGTAGAACCTAACAAATAAGTGCTGAGATTCAAGTTGCCACATTCCCCAATAGCAAACGAAGAACAACTTGATAGAAGACTGATTTGAGAGTAGACAAGTCGTTTAAGTGAATAAACAATTTAAATATGAATGATAGTGAAAATATTCAAGCTCTAGAAGATCTCAAAGGCTCAATACACCTGGACCATATATATATATATATATATATATATATATATATATATATATATATATATATATATATATATACTTAAAAAGGTTATAAATCACTCCATTATCACTAACAGTTGAACCCATGACACACATTTCCTCCTATTTGAAACTAATCAGCAGAATGTAACTGTACTACTGCGAGCCTCAAATAAGATGAAACGCGCACCGTTGTTTCCACTGATAGACACAACCAAGTCAATTATAACAATACATTTTCAGTTAATGTCGATAAATCTGCACAGAAACCCATATGTTAATAGAGGTCGATCAATTCGATCCAGTAAACCAAAAATGAATTATATGGATCAACAAATAATAAAATAATCACCCAAAACAATTGCTTGTAAATACTAAATGATTTTTTTACAATTTATAATTTGATACCGTTCCTATTTAAGATTTCACAGTATCTTCAACATTCATTAAATACTTTGTAAATAATGCTGAGTTTGAGGCATTCGTTAATTCACGTGCACTGCCACGTATTACATATACAAAGTTGACATTACGTCAAGGTACAAGGCATCAAATTGATGTGGAAGCTAAATTATATCTTCCACCTGAACTGGATCCAGCCCATATTACTCAATATCCTCTATTATTATATACGTAAGTTACACTTATCCTAATACTCTGTTTTGTTTTATTTGAAAATTTGTGGAGATTTAATTGATCCCTAGATAGTATTCATTATAGAGTGACATAAGTTGGAGAACCAGCGAAAACTTTTGGGGCACTAGATAGTTCGTTCGTTCTGTTATGGGACTCTTTAGCGAAGTACACCCATCATTTCATCCTGCTGGGGATCGAACCCAAGGCCTACAGTAAGCACGCTACCACTCACTCGATTGGTTCGAAATCTTTTCGTCGAAATTCCCCCACTTCTGTAGATTTGGGATGAACTCTGAGAGGAAAGTGATTCAACTTCTTTTCAAGTTTCTCGTAGATCATACAGTTCCACATCAGTGATCGGTTACTAAAAATGTTGATATCTATTTAGTGCACTTCTTATCAAAATGTCACTGCATCTAAATCCTTCATTACTTCTGTCAATGTAAGTAGACAAATAAGCTTTATTGATCATAGTTCGAGAGTACTTAGGTATCATTTCCCATAGTATTCTGCTGACACACACCTGATCCAAAGATGTGAGAAAGGTGTAGTTCAATTAAAGGCCAAATAAGGTTGCTAAATATACTCATTGTGAAGCAGTGTTGTCTATATTTGCCCACTGGGTTAGCATTCTTATCTGAAAGTCAACTTTTCTATCCATCTAGTTAACCACTAACACTAAGAAAGGAAGTTTTATTTCAGGCAATGAAATTAGTCAAACTTTGCTGACGATTAAAATTGGGAAATGTGGATAAAATGCTTTCTTCACATCAATTTCATCCCTTATGCATATATGTAGAATTTTGAGAAAACTTTGCAAAATTAATTAATGCTAAAGTTCCTAGACAAAGCTTACAGAAGTGACTCCTTTTAAGAATGCAACCGACCTCAGTTCTTTTTTCTGCAAGTTATTACAGATGCACAACCTACACATAATCTGTAATTGTCTCCGACAATTGCTAAAGCCAAAAGCTTATAAATGTAGAAGAAGGAATTTTCTTGCGGTTAGGGGCTCAAAGCATTTCCTTAATATTCAGGAATAAATTTACTGGAAACTTTCAGAACTAAAGTATTCAACATGCAAGTATGACTGCTCCTGTATAACTATTTAAATGTGGCGTGCAGTTGAGTAATTTCACCGTAGAATATCTGAACAGTACCCGCTGTGACTGAGTATACGGCAGGTAAAAACAATAAGAAGCTCAGTAACTGAATATATGACAGATACTGGCCATAAAGTGAATACGAGCATAGAATCCAAACTTCGACGTATTCGACGTACTCGCTTTCTACAAACGGCAGAAGCTGTTATCATTCACGTCTACAAACCAGATACCTGTACTCAGAAGACACTCCTACAACGTCCATTATAACTTGGCCCTTACAGTCAAATTAAGGTTTAAATTCCTTTCTTTCACTTTTTGTCTGTAATTTGTCGGTCAAGAAACCCCCCTTTTCATCTCATATTATGTCCTAGTTTTTCGCCTCCCTTTGTATTACGTAATCCCGTTGGCATGTATCCACTTACCCAGAGTCTTCTGAATCGATAACGAAGACCTACGTGGAAAGAAATATTTCTTCGCTTAATCTACCTATTGTTGCAAAAAGAATGCCCAAAAGTGTGAGCGGCATGGCTTAAAGTTTTGAACATTGACATTATAATGATTGTACAAAATCATGTGTTGTCTTGCTTTGATAAAAGAACCTGCAGAAGATTTACCAGAACACTATGTGCAAGGTAGATATGAAAATGTTGCTGTGTGTAGAATGATATGATGCAAACTTATAGATATCCCTTTTGATCAGTAACCATTAACTAATGAAATCAGAAAAATACATACCTACAAATTTATAATATTCACTTATGTCTCAAACTTTTATGACACAACCTGTCTTCTGTTCTTTCATTAAAATTATTAGCTATGGCGGTCCAACAAATCAGGTTGTCAGTACGAAGTTTATTATGGATTGGATAACATATATATCAGCGACGGCGAAAGTCATTGTTGCCCTGGTTGATGGTCGAGGTACAGGCGGTCGGGGAAGAGTTTTTGAGCATTCCATTTATAAGAAACTTGGTGTAGTTGAAATTGAAGATCAGTTAGATAGTGTTAGGTGAGTGTCAAGGGCTTCAAGTTACCAAATAATATTATCTGAAGATGTTGATGTTGATTTTCCTTCAGATTTGGAGCGTCCAATTAGCCTTCATAGTAGAAACGACGACTGTCAATAAAAACATTAAACCTCAATGATTTTCAGTGGCAATGTTCATATGCAGTTATTAAATTGAAAGTATTTATATGTATATTAAAACAAAGACGTAATAGAGAAGAAAATTTTCTTTTTGACAAATCATTTTCAGAAGTTGTATATTCATATTTATGCCTACAACAAAAATATCTGAGGTCACCAAAATGATAATCAATATAATACTCCCCTACGTAATTCAGCTTGATTTCAGTTAGGATAAGAATTCTTGGTAGGGCAGCCAGTGTAAAATACGATGAGCGAATATTAATGGACTATGAATTCACATGAAAGTCAGGCTGAACCTTTTATGACTGAAGTGAAATTAGGATGTGGTCCGCATCTGGCTTTAAAGACTCTTACTGCGACCCAGATTTTTATTTCAACTTCGATCATCACTAAGTATCATTAATACAGGTCTACTCAACCTAAGGTATCTTTGATGGTCAAAGTGATAAAAATATATATCCGCCAAGTGATAATGAGTCAATACAAGGCTAGCAAAGATGATCAAGAAAAGTACAATGTAATGGCTGGAAGGTCAATACAAAGTAATCACAAGGTGAATACGTAAATTAAATGTTAGGAATTTTTCACATCTTAAATGAGTAATAATATTTCAGTAAGAAAGCAACACCAGTGTCAAGTCAGTGCTTCTATATGGCTCAGAGACGGTGCGTTACGAAAAGCATTTCTAACAAACTACTGACATTCATCGACAACTGCCTACGCTGGCTTGATACTGAAGATCAGATTGCCAGAAAGAATAAAAAACAAGGAACTCTGGCAACGAACCAACCAAGAACCTATCACTCAACAAATATGCACTGGGAGGAAGTGGAGATGGATTTGGCATACACTGAGAAGGCCAACTGGGGACATCACGCTCAAGATAGACCCTCGAGCCGAACACAGATGGGAAACGACGAGTTGGGCATCTGAGAGTGACTTAGAGGAGATGGTGTGAGGAAGAAATAAGACAGTCGGTTTCCACTCGATGTGCACAGCTTGTGGGCTGTCGTGGAGCCAGATTCAAAAGTATGCAGAGAACAGAGCGCATTGAAGACGTGCTACTGAAGCCCTATGCTCCACTAGGAACCCAAGGGACAAATAATAATAAGGAAACAATAGAGACAATGAGAAATAAACTCACAGAAGAAAAATAAGTTAATTTTTCATACATCAGTATTCCATTACGAGTTTACTGATTTTTATTTGTTGTTTAGGAAGGTTTATTCAAAAATTGAATTTTTTGGCTATTTTTGGCTGTATTGTTTCTGAAAGAGGACGAATTCGGATATTGCTCAAGGTGGAAAGTAGATATAACTTCTGTGACTCTGAGACACATTTTATTGGTTAGCATTGTCAAGTTTCGTAACTTAGTTAGGCTAGTAATTTTTCTATGGTTTCATTCTTTTTAGCTACTGGTGTCTAATATGTATTTTTAGTATACATTCAAAAAATAGTAGTCAGTAACCTATAAATACTGATTTATTTTTAGAGCCTTAATTCGACGCTTCCATTATATAAATGAAAGTCAGGTTGGAGCTTATGGATGGGTAAGTTATTCCGGTCTGATTAATGATTCGCATCGTCACACTCATATTTTTATGTAGCTATAGTTAATTGGTTAAGGTAGTTAACTTTCAGTCAATATGTCACTTGTTTGAACCCCTCCCCGCCCAACAAGGTCTAGGCAGCTCTGACACAGTAGGTGTGGTTTATCAGTAATAACACAAACGTATAGAAGCTTGTTTAGTGTATTTATTTCTTCTTTTTAATACTTCTTTTTTACCTCTACTAAGGCATATTCTTATGTTTTCTTCAACAATCTTCAAACGAATAGATAGATTTTAAACCTCAAAAGGGCTTAATCATTACTTACTCAGTCACTAAGGCCTATAATTTTCCTTCTTCGTGAACGAGTGCCAGCACTAAGTCATGGGAATTATCAATATGTACAGTGAATTATCGAGAACACGAGGTAAAAATAGAATCCAGGTTTATGGAGTGTACACTACAAGATGCTTTTAGTATTCTAAGTATTTGAAGAGTGAAGATATCCTATGGGAATGATGATAGGTTAGTAGAGCTAAGGTAGAATATTTTGCAGTTCTAATAAAAATAACTTTTAATACTTCTAGTTTCAGTAAAGTTGCTTCTATCACTGTGTGGTACATGAAGTAAAAAAATCTAATATATAATTACATTCTACTACAGTGTCTAATTTCTACACTAGAACCTTTAGTAGTTCAAACGCAAAAGTTCATCTTAATTGCCGATTGACTAAAGCATAACATTCAGTTGTACCACTTGGATACTAACCATTCAGCCATTTCCTTGGTGAAAATTTTTTAAAAATTTCAACTCACTGATATTTGCTAGAGAAAATATCAGAGTTACTGCATAACACAGCTGTGGTGAACCTTGAAAAAAATGACACAAAAATTAAGTCTCTGTTATCACCGAACACTAACAGGAAACAAAAAAGCAATGAAAATATTTATAAACATAGAAACGTACCCGGTGAAATTATAAGTACTTTAAATATATTCAAAAATAGAGTTACTTTTGAATACAGTTGTTATTGGGTCCAATTTAATGCAAATCTAGTCTCCATGACACTGGCTGAAGCATCGAAAGATGTGATAACAGCGAGATTTGAAAAGTATTGTGGTAGAATTGATTAGTGATGTGCTTGGAAGTAGGAGATAAATTTTCTGTAAACGTTTTTATAAAAATTTATGAGTACTGGTCTTCGAGTAGTAGCGAAAACAGGAAAAGCACGGTTGAAGTGATTCAACATATATTTCTACATAAGCCACACTTAGTATGGAAATCCTCTGCACTACCCATCCACTATCCGGCTAGGGATTGAACTCAGGACCTTCAGATTTCACGGCGAATGCGCTAGGCATTCAATCACTGGATTGGATTTCACTGGGTCACAATTTTCAACTTCTGTCAATTTGCGATATAGTGCAACTATCACCCTGGGTCTTCTGTTGGTATTTGCCTCACTTCCAAGTGGTTAGTCACACAGGTCATGACTTCTTATTAAAACACTTTTGCCAAAAGAATTGAAGGTCCTGAGTTCGATCCTTTGTGGAGTCATGAGTCCGCACCGCTAACGAGGCCCATACTAGGATAAAACATCTGTTCAGTGCTCCCAGGTTTTCAGTGGCGTCAGTTTGGATGATGAATAAAGGCAAAATGAAAACTTGGACAGTGGTGTCCGCCAAACTATGGATATCTCAGACAGTCAGACTGAAAATCTTGATACTGTTTGGTTTTCCGATTGTTCTAAAACTTTTATCAAGTTGTACATCACAATTATGAACAGTGGTCATTCAAAGCATCTATAGCCTAAACATTGAAGGTTTTCATGAGCATATACTTGACAAACCTTATATATATATATATATATATATATATATATATATATATATATATATATATATATAAGATCCTGGGGGTTATTTGTGGAGTTCCTATCTACACATTAAAAGATGATATCAAGTCGATGCTGTGAGAATTCACAATAATTACGATAATTTTCAGTTTGAGCATGGTTAGACAGGTAACAATATTGAGATGATGATCATATTATAAAGTTTCGAAACCAGGTGTTTAGCCCGATGAACTCATTATTTCTATGGAAGTTTGTTGCACTACCATTAGTTTCTTAAAATACATATATTGGCTCCAAATTGTAGACGGTTTGTGGTTAGGATGCCCAGCTGTTGACCACGTCTTCACTTAAATCACCAGGTGTTTTGCATGGTAAACACTTGAATCCACGATACGTAACTGTCTGCTGATTGTAATCACACTGTCTGACCAACCAGCCAGCAGAACACCTTCAAGCACAGTTCAAATGGTCCTCAACGACGTTTCAGTTTCCTAACATCCAGCCGTACACATGATCTTAGGTACCCCCGACTTGAGTTGGATTGACCTACTCCCCGGAGGTCATTTTAATGACTTGGAGTATGTAGACAACATTGTCCTGTTAGGTGAGGACGCCGGTAAAATGCAATGTCTCCTAAACGCGTTGAGCATAAATCTAAGTACGGTTGGCTAACGTGCGTTTCTTACATTTAAAATGTAAGACTCTGCCCTATAACTGGTCTGATGCAACCACTACCAATTCTACTATAGGGAGTGAAGTGGTGGAATGTGTTAACCACTTCGCTTACTTGGGAGTCGCATCAACCCAAAGTGGCTGACTGCTGACGAAATCTCATCTCGAATGCAGAAGCGTCATTCATGGTGCCTACCGACAAGATATCCAACTGTCTACCAAAGGATGAGTATGGAGCTCTGCAGTCTGTTACATTCTATTGTACAGTTGTGAGACACCCTTTAAAAGTAGATATGAAGCGTTTTAAGGATTGTGATTACAGATACCTGCCTCCAGTCCGTGAGATGGTAGGAATCAGAGGTTGAGGACTCTTGGTCACGTGGCTAAAAAGCGATAACAATGGTGGAGATGTATTCACTCCTTGACATCTAAAGTTTAGATAGTCGCACTAGCCTTTATCTTCAGACTGTCTATACCCATACAACTTTATCTAATTTGATATCACTTTTTTTCTCTCTACCTGTTCTCTGAGTATTACTGTGAGGTGTGGCAAATTGAACCGATGCAAAGTTCTAAGGTGATTTTGCCAGTCAGTTTTGTCACCAACTAGCTCTTTTCATTCTACTTCAAATCTAACTGAATTAAAAAAGAAATAGCGTCATACTGGTTTCCAGCGAAACCAATTGGGATTTGGTTTGCAAACTGGCATTACCGATGATAAGTTATGCTTGAGTTCATGGCAGACAGTGGACTTATGAGGAACTGGCCGCCGCGTATCACCGATTTACATGGAAGTTGGGCAAATCCCTTGGTGATTGGAGTGAAACTTAGATTTGTTCAACAGCTGAGTTTTACTGTTCAACTGATGGAATGTCGGGCTGGTAATTTAGGAGCCGGCTGTTCGAATCCTCCAATGACCTAGGTTTTGTTTAACTTCAGTCGCCACCAAGCATCAGTAACATCAGTCTGCCAAGCCATGGTTATCTAAGATGATCTGATTGATTGTTTATAGTAATCCAACTCATTCAGAGTGATAAGACGTGATAATTATGATTTTTGACGCACTTCTCGCAATTGAAACTAGTAAAAGCTTACCGAAATGTTTTGTGCTAAAAAGATTCATTTCAAAGTGAAGTAGCCAATTTTTCTTATTATCCATCATTCAGTATCCATTTCATCGTTTACTGCAGTGCAAAGTGTTGCCGTAGCAACTCACGTTACTCTTGGTATGAAAATTAAAATCAATACTACCAAGGTAGGTGCAACGTGAATATTCGCATAAAACTTGGCCACAAGCTCTATTTTTTAGATATTTGACTAAGCTAGCCTTAAATGACATAACATGAGATGACCTGAAGTCTAGATACCTGTTAGTGTTTTGGTTTCCTGTAGACAATGAATGAACTTATAACAATTTGCATTTTTCTAACAATATCCCAGTCAAGAAACCTTACCTTACTTTGTTTCTTTTTCCAGTAATTCACTTATAAAGCATGAGATTATTAGTTTTGATTGCAATCAGTTAATCTTTTCTGATCTTTTTTTGTACACTTTAGTCATATGGTGGGTTTACAGTTGGTCAT
The DNA here is from genome assembly GCA_944470555.2 of Heterobilharzia americana. Lineage (NCBI taxonomy): Eukaryota > Metazoa > Platyhelminthes > Trematoda > Strigeidida > Schistosomatidae > Heterobilharzia > Heterobilharzia americana. Next base: position 20,123,570 of record OX104133.1, on the reverse strand, counting down.
TTACTCACCAGACCTGAAAATGAATGGATTCGTTGTGGCATTTCAGTAGCTCCAGTCACCGATTTCAGATATTACTGTGAGAATTTTATCTGATTACTAACTACATTTCTTTTCATAAGCTTCTTCATTGAAAAAAAAACATGTCTCACTGACCATTTCGCACTACGAAAATACAAATTTGTTTTAATTGCACTTCGTATATGGTTGAAGAAAGCACTGCGTCTGTACGTTAAGCTCGATGGCTAGAGTCAATAGTTTCTTTCCAGAATTGATGTTATTGACTAATCCTTATGCAGCAGAGGCTATCCTTCAAAGGTGACCGCAATCATTACCTAAACGTTAAAATTCTGATCAGCTGATGATGTGTACATGTTCAGTGTTGATACAGAATAGATCATTAATACAATAGAGCATTCACTGGCTTACAAAGAGTATGGTTGAAACAAAACACTTTTGATATGAGACTGTCAATAGTCAGCTAAGGATTAACCGAAGGTACATAGTAGCCCATAAAATCATACTAATGGATGTAAGGTTTCCAGCCACCTAGTTTTCTCAATGTACCTGAATAACAAAATGAAAACAGCATTTGCGGAATGATATGGCATGTTTATTTCAGTTGAATGGCATCAAACCCATGCAAACTTCATGAATAAATCAAGAGTTAGTCACTGTAAAATACTTGACATATTGCAGTTTGGGGATCCTGAGATATCAACTTATGTTTTGGAAATAAGGAAAAGCGTAAAACGTCTATAGGATACAAAACTGAGATATGACGCGTCGTTAATTTATTGATTTCATGAGTCAAAGCTTTTCAGTAAAACTTTCCTTGAATCCTGTACTGAAATCTTCAGGATTTTTTTGACAGCATTCAAATGAATAAACACTTTATCAGCTTACTCTAAGTACAAAGAGACCTGTTAAGTACATGAGGTATTGGAATGACCAAAGTCATTTTTATTGACTTATGGCAAGTGAAGCAATTTTGTACAGGTTCGATGTTTCCCATCGGCAGTTGGTAGCGAACTGAAAGCTGTTTTATTGTTGCAAATTTATGCAAAGTAAGATTTACGTAGAATGCATTTCTTCAAATGATTTATTTCGTTGGTCAATGTGACTAGAATAGAAAAAAGACTCGTGGATATAATTTTTTCGACATATTCCGGACTCTTATTGTTTATCGCTTGCTAACTGATAGCCATGAAAGCAATTGCAATAGAACAATCAGAAGATGTAGTTTATCTGAAACATGTAGTGTATGGCCCAAGACATTTTCAGTAACCCAATTGAACACTTACTTTTCGTACATATACGTATGAAACATAACAAAAGATAAATAGTTTTCCTATTATAGCTTATAAATTTCTGTTATTAGATGTAATGCATTGATTGGTCACTATTGGGGTTTGACTTTGGTGTTGATCCCTCAGTGTCGCCAGTATTTCAGTTTTGATATTAATGATCTATATTGATAGTATCTACAAAAAAACCGAATTGCCGATAGTGAGAGATCTATTCGTTCCATTCAATGACTTGGTGGCTTAGTGGATAATGCTTAAGGGTTTGTAGTGATTTTTCTTGGGTTCGAGCCTTAGTGAGAACAAAATCACCCATTGGTAGGCATATAAAACCAGCTGACGACTTCTAAATAGGAGGAATCGTGCTTCCGGGATTCCACTACTAGACAGTATCCATCAATAACATTAAGGGTCAAATGAGTCTTAAAATAATCGACGCGATAAAGATTAAAATTGTCAGGCTACAGGTTACATCATGAACGGCAAAAAAAAAAGATTGTTCGCTGATCTCTCTTTATAATGAGGTTGGGTTACTAAGAGAGATTTATGTGGTGAAAAAATGCTTCTCAACACAAAAAAGTAGGTCAGAACTTTTTTATAGCGAGTTTTTCGACAAAACCTAAGGATGTTAACCTCAGAAGGCTTTGTAAATAAGTTTGAAAAATGCATACAAATATCCCGTTTCCATGGCATGCTTAGCTACAGACGGAGGTGTACATTTATTACCTAGGTTGATGAGCTCATTCGTTTTGGGATATGTTTTGAAGATATCACTATGTTATCAATCTGAATTTTCTTTTCATTCCTTCAGCTACTGTGTACACCGAAAGATATTTGGGAAGATTTATTGATGAACCTGATGCTTATGCAGTAAGTTAATTCCTTTTAGCTATAAACATTGCAGGTCTGACTTAAAATAACACCTATTTATTGCTTGTTCACCAACCAGAAGTACTTAAAATCTGAAAGAATCTCAAACTAACATTTCCTGCATTGTCTCAGTCAAGCATGCTAAGTTAGAACCTACGAGTATGCAAGCTACTCCTAACAAAATCCAGCCAGCCAACTTGTTTGGCAGTTATTCCTTTATTTTTGCAATGTGAACACACTTTGGTCACCTATAAGAAATAGAGGATATTATTAAACAGTACTTGGTGATCATTTCATGAACAAAAAATTGTCGTATGTAGAAGGAGAAAGTGTGGCAAAAGTGCATACCACGTATCGGAAAGTATGATTCCAAATGTTATGATTCTATGCAGATTTGGCAAATCCAGCTATATATAATTGCTAAACTTAGTGCAACGAAAAACAATTACTCCTAAATCGTTTCCCGTGAATTCAATCGTATAATGACGGTGTCAACAATAAGCGCAAATTAAGCAGTTCACAACTAAAATAAGGCTACCATTTTTGTTACACATACAATGAGAAGAAGCCAAATGACAGTCCTAAACTCAAACTTCATAAAGTAGGAGGTGTGTCCAATAATTGGAGATATCATTATGACCATCTGAGATAGCCGTGATTTGTCAGACTAGCATTGGTACTAGGTGATGCTTGAAGGCGAAACAAAAAGTCTGACCACGGTCAGATTTAAACTGGCGACCACCAGGTTTCCGGCTCGATGCTCTACAAACTGAGCTACGAGGTCAAACTGCTGACCAGATTTTTATTTCACTTCAGTCAATAAGGGTTGAGTAAAATGATAATCGATATGATGCTCCACCTCTCTAATCCAGTTAAATTTGGATTTGGATGAGAAGTCCTGACTAGACAGCCAATGTGAGAACGATCACGTTATAGTGACGTATCACGAATTTACATGGTAGTCAGGCGAAACCCTTGGCGATTGCAGTGAAATAAAGGTCTGGTCAGCAATCGGACGTCGTAATTTAGTTGGTAGAGCATCGGGACAGAAACTCAGTGGTAGCCGGTTCAAATCCGGCCACGGTTAAAACTTTCATTTCACCTTCAACCATCACCCAGTACCTATTGAAGATTTGTCCACTAGGTCACCACTGAATGACTTAACACTTATTTTTAGAAAGAATACTACCACTGAACTGCTTTAATAGTTAGAAACCATTCAGATTAGCCTGTAGACTTCCCTGGCAGCCAGATCAGAGTAATCTAAACAATTCTGTGTCACAGATCACTCTTTGTGGACTTGCCTGAAGGGTGGTGTGCAAACGAAATTTTGTTGACATCACAGTTGGGTGACAGTTGAGAAGCTACTTAGCTGCGGTAAATGTCAAACTGGACCATGTAGTTTGTAAATCATTTGCAAATTGACCATCTTACCTATTCTAGAATGTGAGAAAATGAAAGTATAATAGCAGTGGAGGAATATTTTGGAGTTATTTTTGACATGGTGACAAGCTATTCTCAGTTTTACACTCATCCTTTGATAGAAATACCTATATTTCATTTGCGCTATGTTCAGTATGTCTCAACATCGCAGGCTGTAGTTGCAGATCAGACCATCGACACTGTCATGAAGCAATTAATGAAAATGATAGAACTGTTTGGTTACAGAGTGTGTTAACATAAATAAATACTGAGCTGCATGCATTCAAATCCAGCATTACCCTAAACTGGTTCTACATATCAACTCAATAATTGAGAAGAATGAGTTGTATTCAAACTAAGTTGTATTTAGATTCAAATGGTTTTAGGATTTACTGCTAGGTTATTCATCATTTTTACAACATTTTCATTTCATTCTTTCTAGCGCACAGCAATTAGAAATGTTAAGAATTTGGCTTCCAAAGGATACTTACTAGTTCATGGTACTGCTGATGGTAAGTGTTATGTGAAATTTGCCACATACTTCACTTTACGTTCTGATATATCTAGCGACCGATCATATCAACTGACTTTTTAAATCATATCTATTGTATCATGTTCGATACCATGGTAGGGTAGATGAGAATTCTTTTTCGAATAACTGAGCTGTGGTCTTATCTAGATGAATGCGATTTTTAAGGTAAAGTTCTATTAAAGTCATGAAATGAAACCACAAAATATTTTAGACCACTAGGTGTGTTTACAGTTGTATTATTGTATGTCTAACGGCAATAGATAAGTCAGGCAAGACTCATTAGTAGTAGGCTGTCATTGTACTGTGACAGATAAAAAACACCAGTGGGTGCCAATTGCTTTACTGTGAACTAGACGGCTGGTGGATCGTTTGCTACAGAGATGTTCCTACTTATTCAGTCTAAACTGTCATAGGTTATTTGCATTTTTTTAGTTTTGATAACTCGTATGGTTTATCATTGTGCTGCATAAAAGCCAGAAATCATAGTCTTTACCGTTTTTCGTTTTCGCTGTACGTGCTTTTCCTGTCTTCCCGTTCTATCTAATTGTTCACGTCACTTTTAGAGTTACTCAACAACCTTAGAATGCATACCCAAGTCGATGTCTAGATATAAGAATTAGTAATAAGTGTTGAACAGCTCAAGTAGTTATCGACAGAATAATACATTAGGTTCTAAAGGAACGGATCATTCCAGGTACTCAAGAAAAACTTCATGTGTTTGTCGTCTTTAAAGGTGCTTCCTATGCTTAGCTGGGACCAACAGTATCCAGAAAAAGTGTATTACTGGACGATTTCAAATGAAGGGCCACTTTGACTAGCGACCATACCCAGTTGAACAGGCGCTACATTTACAGAGGAAATTTAATTATATTAACTGTCAGGCTTTTCTATCCCAAGCGTTTGATCCTTCTTGATTCGATTTCACTCAGTTTCAAAATTGTTTGGATTTTATTCTTGGTTTTACAGTATCATTCACTAACGAGTCCACTTAAAATTTATCTTATTCGATTTGATGTGTGTTCGAAATCGAACTGAGAATGGTTTTCTCATGTGCCTTTGGTTTAAATTCTTTTTTGATAAATCAGTATTAGAGATTTTTGATGTCCTTCGACCTGGACGTCTTAATCGTGAAGGTTTTGTTGTCATTGTGAGCAACATCTTCAGCACAAAGGACAACGCTCACATCGGCAAGACAGTCGATCAAAACACGTGTGAAGATAACGACAAGATTACCGCTGGAATAACTAATCTCACCGAAAATCATCAGGGCAAGCCACTAAGCCGTTTGAGCAGAAAATCTCATGGCTCACTTCTTTTTGAAGTTTGAGCTGATGTTATTTTGATGATCAATAGAAGTTTCACGAATAAGCCATCTAGTTTAGCTGGCACAATAACATCATCCTCCTGAGCTAGAGACATTATCCGTCATCTCAAGAGTTACAGTTATTTATCATAACATAATTTCCAATGTTCCCTGAAGAAATGAAATGTTCGAACTCAACAGATTTATTCACTTCATTAGACTTCCACATGATTGTATATATTTCCTGGCCTGTTGTTAAGTTACAGAAATGACCGAATAATATTAAAATCAAGATTTCTCCTAACTAATGGCTTACTAATTAAAGAATGTTATTGTACATTCCACAACTTTTTGACATACTACAATGGATACTGTTCAAGGAAACCCTATCTTCGCACTACTGAAAGGATGGCAAGACTTGTGACTCTGAAAACGAACGAAAGTAAAATGAAGATATAGCTGTTTGCATAGTTATTTTACGCTACCAACAACTGCCAAGTTTAATATAGAGAAACTGTTTTCTCAGACGTCAGTTAATATTGACCTAGTAAAAGGCCAAAATCACGACTGTTGACCAAGGCTAATAACAAATAGTTAATTCACATCTTATATAAAAGATATTGAAAAACCATCTGTTTTTCTGTCCATTTTAGTACGTCCGTTTATTTAGTCCCATGAACTCCATCATGCTTACACTGAGGGACCACCAGAAAATATTTTTGGGTTTTTGAACAGTCTGTAATCTTCTGAGCTGTTTTCCTACTCAAACTTATAATTGCTATTCACCTGACTTTTATATATTCATTTCTCCACGCTTCACTCCAACTGATAAGGTTTTTTAAAGTTCGTTGTTTGCACCAGTTGAGCCTTCATGTTTTCTGATGTAGTTACATCTAGTGATTCTTAATGATAATCTTTATTATCTTTCTTACTTCAAATAAGTCAGATATTAGTGAGATTTCCCCCAAAGCTTCTGTGAAAACTCTCAAAACTCCTAAAATAGAAAATACATTATAGAATTCATAATCAGAGATCTGAGATGTCAACAAACGTTGTAGAAGTTGATATCATATCTGGAAAACTCATCTCCCTCCTAATTAAATTATAAATAAACACAAGTTACCCTTCCTTCTTCCAATCATTTTAATTTCCAACGTTTATGTAACCCTTCCACATGAAATAAACTCTATTAATTCTCATTCAAATTTCCCAATAAAATTTACAGATGTTCAATGCTCACAGGTTTCCAGCGGTTTTCCAAGTGATATCAATATATCCCCACAAACCTGCAAGCTGATTTACTTTCCAGCGCTAATTAGTGACTTGTTTCGAGATGAGATTTCTCAAAGTTCCGATGAGAGGTTTTGACTATTGGAGTAGACGTACTCAGGTATCAGGACATTTACTCACCAATGGTATCTGATGAAATTTGAGCTGTGCCGTAAATTGTCAGAAGTAGGAAAATGTTGATCATTTTATTCCAGTCCAGTAGCTCAATAATAACGTGGTCATTGCGCAATCTAAGTGTCTTGAGTTCAATTCCTGGAGGGGCGACATCATGGTTGCACACTGTTTAGGAACCTCAAAGTGGGCCGAAACATCTCTTTAATGCTCCTAGGTTTTCAGCAGTTCTCTGAGTGATGTCAACCCGTAAGGAAACCAATCAATCCTTTCACACCTCCAAGTGGAACAAGTATTTGAGTTTTCCAACTTTTAAAAGGCACCAATTACGGTATTTTTAAGATTCGGCACTTTCGTAAAACGTTTATAGACTCAAAATAAGGTTACTTAACGCTAAAACTACTCTGGTATTGTGAATAAATCAATAAATATAATTAAGGATTAGTAGTTTATACACTGATGGATTTTCCAAAGACAAATGAATGATATATATTGTCTTTTTTCATTTTATAAAAGCCTTCTATGGTATTCAAAACAAGAATCTCTGTGTTCTATTTGTTTATTCTACATGGTTTCTTCAGATAATGTTCATTTGATCAATACAGCAAGATTGACAAAAGAGTTGATTGCTGCAAGTGTAGATGTTGATTTGATGGTAAGTATTGTGTTCATGATTTGAAAATTGATTAATTCCCTTTGCCGTTCCCTGTCATTATTCACTGCTTAATTCATAAATCTTCCCAGTTCTTAAGGCAACCTAACTTTTTGATTTCTATATTGTTAGTGCATAACCAAGTTTTGTTTAGCGAAGTTGCAAATTTCTCATCCCATTCCCTACTGATGACTGCCGACTCATTCTGTCACAAATTCCTGATTTCTTGATTTCAACTCACATTTACTCAAGTTATCAAATATTTTCATATTTCTTACTTAATTTTCAAACCAATAACTATTATTAATTGGTAAACATTGAAGTTTTTTGATGCATGCTAACTTCAAGCAAATGTGATTGTACAGATGAAGAGGATGATGTGACCGAAAATGAGTTTGTCCACTTAGAAGTCTTTATCGTTTCATGACTCTCTTTTGCACTCTTTAATGCAATACTGTTTAGATAGACCAGTATTATTATTATTATTTTTCCCTTGAGTTCCTACTGGAATATAGGGCTTCAGTAGCACGCTTCCATCGCACTGTCTTCACTGTAGTCTTTTCAACCTGGCGTCATAACTGCCCTCAAGATCTCATCTCTTCGTCACATGATCTCCTCCTTGTCGTCCCTTCCCTCGGACGCCCGACTTATTGTTTCCCATGCGGGTTTCACTCGATGGCCTGGGGTGCGATGTCCCCAGTTGGCCTTCTCAGTGTATGTCCAGTACAATCCATCTCTACTTCCTTCTGGATATCTTTTGAGCGATAGGTCCTTGGCTGATTGGTTGTCAGGACAGACTTCCTTGTTGTTTATTCTTTCTGACCATCTGGTCTTCAGCATCAAGCACAGGTGGTAGTTGTTGATGAATGTCTGTAATTTGTTAGAAATGCTTTTCATAGGGTGCCAAGTTTCCGAACCATCGCATAGAAGCGCTGACTTGACTGGCATTAGTGTTGAAAATTCGGATCTTGTTCCACATGCTGAGTGCAGTAGAACTCCACAGCGATTTCTAATTGATGAAGGCCTGTCTTGCTATCCTTCTGATCGTGGTTTTGAACTCCTCGTCTGTGCCACCGCCTCTTGTTTAAAACGATTTCTCCCATTCAAGGTGATTGGTACTTGTTGTTGCTGGGTATCTTCATTATCTCTGTCTTCTCTGCGTTCAATTGAAGTCCCGTCTTCCCTGCCCTGCCTCTTCTGTCAACTTGTGGGTTTTTGCCTTTACATTCTCGACCTTGTGCGACATTAGACATAAATCATCATCGTTGATGAAATCCAAATCTTCTAGGCTGTTTCCATCGGTCAAACAGCCTATGCCCATCTTCTCGCTCATCACGGTTTCCTGCATGATGCAGTTGACCACAATCAGAAAGATCATCGGTGATAGTAGGAGGCAGCCTTGTTTTACTCCTGTCTTCACTTCAAAGTCATCACTGACCTTTCCATTGTGAATCACTTGGCATGTGATATTTTCATATGGCTGGTGAATGAGATTGATACAGATTTGTGACACTAAAACCGTAGTGTTGAAGCACCTGCCAAGTTACTTATCGGTCGACACTGTCGAAGGCCTTCTCAAAGTCGATGAAGTTGAGATAGAGAGTTGACTACCATTCTATACTCTGTTCTATGATGATGGGTAGCGTGGCAATTTGGTCCGCACATGATTTGTTCTTCCTGAAGCCATCTAGCGTGTTCTAGTCGCAATTTTGAGTCCAGCGCAACTTCTAGTATCTCCAGGATGATGCGGCATGATATTTCGCTTGTATTGGGTGGACAGCAGCATGATTCCGCACCAGTTCTTGCAAAGACATAAGTCGCCCTTATTTGGGAGTTTGACAAGGTAGTCCATCTTCCAATCGGCAGGTACCTTTCCCTTCTTCCATGCCTTCTGCAATAATGGTGTGAGCATGTCCTCTATTGTCTGTGTCTGTTTTCAGTTCTTGGGTCGGAATTCCATCTGGTCTCTGGTTCCTGGATTTCAGCCACTTTATGTCATTCAGGACTTCTGCTTTTGTCGGAGGGCTTATGTTCACTGGAAAATTCTGTGGCTTCTGGTGGTATTTCTGGAACAGCGAAGATACCTAGTGCGAAAGGTGCATATCAGTCTAAGGATAGATAAGATAAAGTTGAAATGTGAAGTTATGGCCGTATTCGGAAGCTGCGTTTTCCACTTATTCAACATAAAAATAAAAATCTGTTCAACTAGCTAAAAGTCAAAAGTTAAAAAATAGAGAGATTAGATAAGCCACAGTTTCACTCAAGCAATCCACAAAGGAAAGAATATTTCATAAAGTGAAACCATTCCATAAAATGGTTATTAGCTTCAGAGGAAGACATCAATTTAGTGAGAATGTCTTCAGTAGCGATACTAATCTATACGAATGGTTTTCATCCTTATTTCGCTTTGTCTGTCACTGGATAATATTGCACTGCTGGTGGAAATAAACTTAATATGAATTCTTTTTGGTTTGAAGTAATTGGTTTCATGTTCATTTATGAACAATTCCAAACTGGATGAAATTTGAAGTCGGTACCAGCCGATCAAATATTTAAAAGCAAGGATTACTGAAAAAACACTTAAGCCCATTGTGTTAATTCTACGTGACATCCTAGGTGAGGTATGATGGTATCACAATTCAGAAGAAATGCAAGCAACTTCAAAATTCTACCCACTGGAATCAGCGATGATGACTCTTCAGCTAAATGTGCTCACAACAGAATCTGAGACGTAAAGATTCGACCAAGATATGAATCAAAGAGAATCTTCTTTGTAATTGACGGAGAGAAACATAACATTTATTCATTTGTCTTTGGTTCTTCATAGATATTTAACTATGTCCATCTGTTATAGTGAATCCCAAGGTTTTCGAAAGACGTACTAAGTTCCCGAAGCCTTTCAGAACTAACTGTGTTACTTGGAAATTCCGAGAAACACCACAAGAACCAACACATAAACACCAGATTGGTTAAAGAGGCAAAAGGCAACAGGATATTCCTTTCCCCAAAGGTCTAGAAATGTAAACAAACAATTGTATTTTATACATATTTGGACGCTGCATTACATCTTCTGTTGTCTTACCGCCTTTTCTATTTACCAAAAAATTTAGCAACCGTCAAGGTTGGAATTTTAAGGTTAATGTTTCAGTGTTCACTCAGATACTTATTTATTTAATTAACCAAGGATATATCACTATCTTGTGATAAAAATGAATTTCATATTTTGTCGAAAATAGCGAATCCAATTAGTTGGTTTGACTATTTATAAATGCTATTTCGAAAGAAACGTTAAAATCAGATGATGACATCTATTAGAAAGTTATACTCATTGTAGTCAAAATACCGACAAGTATGTTGCAGAATAAATCTGCTCAACTTAAGTATAACTTTGTCATGTGTAATCCACCAATTAGCAGTTGATTAATTGCATATGTATAAACTCTGTTTTTCTAAGCATTTTTAGTCAATGAAATGAACTCATCTAATTATGATATACAATCAGTGACATTTCCATTTATGAACCATATTTTGACACACAAACTATGATGTATATAATATCCCTTGTAGAATATTCAATTGTATTATTACATTAAAAATCATCTGGATGACGTCTGCTGAAAGCTTTTCTTGCCAGTTTCATTTTCAGTAATGTATCATTTTAGTGATGGATCATGGCTGGCATTGGAATCTAGGATGCGCATTTCGTCCTATTTGGGACTCACTGGTCACCTGGATGTAGCTGCTTTCCAATGAGTGTTGTTCCCACCGGGATTCGGACTCAGGAGTGACCGCTTCCAACCCCGGCGCGTCATCCAATACACCACCGAGCCACGATAGCCACTTCTTGTGGGACGGGTATAGTTTTAGTATAATTGTTTTTATATCATACTGCAGGTACATCCAGCTGACGAGTCCCAAATAGGACGAAATGCACATCCTGGATTCCACTGCTAACCACGACCATCACTAACATAATTAGAACGCTGGCAACATCAAGGCGTCCACACAGGAGTCCATATGCCGGTCGATTCGGTCCAATCAATGATGGTATGATACAAAAACAATTATACTAAATGCATCATTTTAGCTAGAGTAAATAATAATGTAAAAATTAAACCAGTCACAAAGATTTTTCTGTTAATATGATGTCTTGCTAAACAAAAGAGAAGATGGTTCAGTTAGCAGATGTGATTACAGGAAGATCATATCAGTAGATCAGCCACACACATTTTCTTAGACACTTATCTATTAGTGCAGTGGAATGAGAATAACATGTTCTGATAATTCAACACAAAGTATTAGCAGCTATTCGAAATCCATTGATCTAAATGGGCAATCCTAACAGCCTTATTTAAAGAACCGTCAACAAAGTGAAGGGAAATTAATATGAATTTTGCCACCGTTAAAAAGAAGCCGCCTTTCATGAAACCGCAATTCAGGGAAGATCTAGTCAGAGAAGCTTCACATCAGAGGCAACTTAGAATCAATAAGAAGACCTTCTGTACTGGGGAGTTCTGCCTGCCATCTTTTAGATGACCGGCTGTTGTTACACAGATAAAAGATAAGTTATCTAGTTTTGCCATTTCCATTTTATAAGTTTAGCTGCTTCTGTGGAACAAACCATTTGAGGCATAATATTATGCAACTAAATAGACGTGTTGCTGAGCATCGACTATCATGATTTGGAAAGGGGAAATCAAGCAGAAGTTCTGTTTTACTGCGTTTCATCTCTTTGATCATGGTCACTTGATAGGTAACAACAGTGCCTGGAAAAATGCTCAATGCATACCAGTTAATCTTCGAGAAGGTATTCGAACTCGCCTGTTGGACATAGAAGAAGTGGGAATTCAGTTTACTAATCCCTTTATTGGTCTCCAGAAGAAGTTTGTACACCAACTATTTCACCCTTGCCCATGAAAAAATTAATAAACAACTTTATTATTAAAAGTTTTCTACTTCTTTCTCATTCTTCACCCCTTTCAAATACTTACTACGTTTGCTGAGACTTTATTTCCCCACTTACTTGATCCTACAATATTATCATGCTGTCTTGGTTCCTGTCACCATTTCCACCTATATTACGACCGCTTTATTCACCGCTGTCATTATGGGGGTCAAGGTTATCATTACTGTGATTTGAGGTTAATGGTGATTTTATTTTCAAGTTTCTATTCATCTCAGACTGATAGTGGTCGGCGAACCATCAGAAACTTAGGAGCACTGGACAGCTATTTAGTCCTACGACCTGGCCAGGGGTCGAATTCAGGATCTTCAACCATCCAGTGCTCTCAGGTTTTCAATGGTTCTGCAACTGATATTTGTCTGTGATGAATGCAACCTTAAAAATAAAATCTGCATTAACCTCAGAATACATCACTATACAGTACTCACTACTGATGTACTTTCAAATGGATATCTCAAGCTTTAAACGAGAGGCTACAGTCTGTTGAGTTAGCCAATAGAAAATGAATTAGTCACGCTGTATCTCGAACTGACAGAAGTAGGAAGCTGTGAGCCACTGAACTCTGACCAGTGGTTGAGTGGTTGAATGTGAAACCTGAAGTTCCTGAGTTATTATTATCGCCATCATTATTTTCAAAGACCTATCATATTAACCGACAAATCTACTTATGCATTTAGCTATAAACATTTCAATTATTTGAATGCAATGAATTGAAAGTATTATTAAACATCCACCGTGAGGAAGTTATCCGATTTCTACAATCCCAGTTATTTTCACATTTTGTGTAGGACACTTATCTGCTCAAGGTTCACTTATTGATTTATTTTCTTCTTTTTTTTGTACATAGATTTATCCAGATGACAATCATTTTCTTTCGAAAGGTAGAAATCTTGAACATTTATATCGTAAAATGACAATATTCCTATTGGATTGCTACAACAAAACATCGGTCAAATATTCTTTAGACTTATCAGTGAAAGATGATCTTTGATTATTTTTGTGTTTTTTCTTTGTTCTTCTAAATAATCAAATCAAATTCAGCCAGTTATTGGGACAAGATGTTCATTTTAACCTTATTTTTCATTTTTATTTTCTTGTTTAGTAAAATTGTATAAATACTTATTTGTCATAGTAAGCATGACCAAAATGATGGTGAACAAAATCACATATATGTAGCTGACAGTGATATAATTAATTATCTCTTTTTTCAAGGCAGTCACGTAATTATTTCTCTGGCTTAATCCTTCTCGCCTGCATCAAAGTAACCAGAAAATGACTAATTGAACATTGTATTTAATCACCAATTATTAGAAGTTTATTTAACCTTTCTACTAATTACTTACAGAACTACACAGTATTTGTGACATATCCTACATCATCTTTATTAATGTTTGTTATTCTTTTGCATATGTGATGGATTGTTATGTTAAGCATAAAAGTTTTCATTCTCTCCTTCATATCCTTCTTACTTTTGCTAACCCTTCCTCTAAGATAATCTTGTTTCGATTAACACTTTTTCAATTGAGTTTGATTGGCGTTGGGTAGCCTAGACTCAATGTATCCATAAAGAGGATGTAAAATTTATTGGTTGTGCATGTAAAGATGAACGAATGTATAGGCATTAAAGAGACAGACAAACTCAAAGTAGATCCTTGCACTAAAGTGGATCGGTTCAATTTGTCTGACTTTACAATAGTGTAAAAGGAAGAGGTCGATTGAAAGACTGATATCCAAGTAGATGAAGGTATCTGAAGAAGAGAAGAAATTGGATGGTGACGGTTAGCCAAACTATTCAAGCTTGAGAAGAAATCAAAGAGTGAAAATACATCTGCGCCGTTGTCACCGATTTTCAGCCATATCACAGACCCTCCAAACGCTGATTTTTATCCCCTCCAGAACAGTAGCCAGGAAGTACACACCTCTTTACTCATACCAACAGTCAGAGATGTCTTGGACTGTTACAATATCACTGTCTGGTCAACACAAGCCTTCTTCCAAACTGGTCCAACTCTTTCCAGTTGGAGGCTTGGTATGAGCGGTACGTTTCTAAGCCACCTTACTTGATGAAGGTGCATGAACTCATCGACTGATCAGTCTTCATTGCTAAGTACCTTTCAAGTAACCCCAACACTGACGTATAACGGGAAAAAATTGGCTTCAGCATACTAAACTACTCCGTCAGCGAGTAGCCAGATATCTTGCCAGTGCACACCACCGATGACGCAACTCGGCAAATGTTAAACGGGCCTTCTATATCCAAAATGGGATTTCATCATTAACCAACCATTTCGGGCAGACGTGCCTAAGCTTATATCCATTAATACGTCTGTAACGAAGTTAAATGGAAACGGCGACAGTGGTCATACCTGTCAGACATCACTTGTTCCTGTCGATTTACATGACAACTATCCATATACTGTTGCATGGCTGCGGGAATTTAAGTCTAGTGCTTTGCTAAGCACTACATATTTGGTCGATACTCTCTTCAAAGTTAGGCACCGCTACAACATATGTTTGAAAACAACAAATCGATTGAATAAATGTTTCCTTTTGATTAGTTTCTCGTTGATGTTATTGCAGCAACACACAGCAATTTTAACTACCAAAATAACATAGTAATACAAGGTCAACATTCATTCCACTGTTGTATTTTACACCCTTTTAATACACTGGTTGGGGGGAAAAATTGGGAAATAAAATGTTTGTTCTATCCGATAAGCACTTAAGAAGGAAATATAATCCAGATTCTTCTCCTCACAGATTTGAGTACAGAGAAAACAACAAATATTGTGGGAAACGAGGAACTTATAGTATTACGTCTACTTGGCTCCACCTACCTACAGTCGATATGGCATCCATCTATAAACAAATGAAAAGAACTCCAATGGGATAACCGATATCGAGACTAATTGCGGAAGCAGTGATACAGAGACTGGAAGCCATCAACCTACATGTGATCAAACCGAAAAATTGGATTCACCATGTAGACACTACTTTTGTCATCATTAAAAAAGATGACATAGAAAACACTCACAATTTGATCAAAAACATTTTCACTAACATCAAATTCACAATGCAGAAGGAGTTGAACAACTAATTACCGTTCCTGGATGCTTCAGTCAGTAGGACAAATGCCGGAAAGCTGTATGCCCAAGTGTACAGGAAGCCAACACACTTTGACTGATCAAACACTCAACTATTGTAGTAACAACCCAATAACGCACAAAATTAGTTGCCTGCAGACTCTATTCAAAAGAACGAGAACACAATGCAGCACAACAACTTCAAGGAGGAATGAAGAACATTTCTTGATGTCTATCCTGAAGAAGAACTGCTACCCATGGGACTTTGTCAGAAGATGCCTATCCCGCACACCATTAACTACAAAGTCGTCGACAGGAGTCAATAAATGCATCATCCTACCGTACATAAAGAATATATCAGAAATCATGACAAGATCACTGAGATCACTTGGTGGAATTGGTGTGGTCACTCATAAACCAACAAATTCCCTGCAAACACTATTATGCAGACCAAAGGATGAGACAATCAAAGAAGACAAACTGAATATTATTTACAAAACCAACTGCAATAACTGTAGTCAACACTAGTTTGGACAAAGTGGTCACCCTCTTCGTCTTCGTTTACATGAACACCAATCGGCTGGTAGCTGTCACAGACGATATTTCATCACTTATTTCAATACACGTGGATGACAGCTATGGACATGGATTCAATTTTGACAATATAGAAATTTTGGACGGAGAATTCCTAGAAGCTTGGCATTCAAGTCATTCAGTCAGCAATCAATAAATGTACAGACATAGACCCAATTAATCAACCAATGAGAAAAACAACAAACAACAGAGAGGTTAGAGGTCAAGCAGGAGGATTTATGCAGTCAGTCAATGACACAAGGATCAAAGGAAACAACCAATCGCAAACCAGTTGGTCAGAGTGACCTGCTAAATCACTCACGGAGAAATACTGATAGCTCACTTTGTAGTGAAGTTGGGGCTGATGATGTTGTCTAAAAAGACGATCAAGCTTCGTGATCAAAAACCCAGCTCAGACAAAACAATATGATCAAGACTTTTTGCATCCCACCTTTTTTTCACTACTGATATCCCTTTTATCACCACACTTTTTCCGCGAGACTTAAGCCGACCTCACTTTAAACCATATCATACTGCAGTTTAACCGATGGTTAACAGTAAGACCCAGGACGTATGTTCTTTCCTGTTTGTGACCCACACGTCAGATAGATGTACTTGTGACCAGTGATCATATCCCCAATGAGACACGAACCATGTACTCATTGCTTCAAGCATCATAGAGTTATCCAGTAGGTCGCTGAGGTACAAAAGCCACATGTTGTGCCAAGGGTATCAGTTACTGTTTTTCACTGATAATCGTAGTTTTTCGCCGTTATTCTGAATCGAATTGACCAACCCCTGGCTCTAAACTGTGAACATACAGTTACATGCATGCCAGTAAAACTAAGAAAAGTGATTAGTTTTTGCAATCTTTCCGTGTACAAGGCTGTTTTACATTTCATTTCATTTAGGCTTTTAGTCGAATACTAACTACATTTAAAATATGATTAAGAATAATTGGTGTCAGTTTAAAGTCTACGTCTAAGATGTTCAACTTTCATCGTGTATTGGTACAGTTGCACTTCACACGAACTTAAATAAACTTAGAGACCTAAGGTTATATTAGCCAAACTCAAATGCTATTCCTACCATATAGTTGCTGTTTTTTCTCTTAAAAAGCTTACTAGTTACGTAATACTTTTATTGCTCTATACTGTTATTTTCTTTTAAAGTTTCGTCACTATGGAAATACTCACTGTTTAGTATGTACGCAAAAAGTTGTATGCCACTGGTTACTACTTGAATAAATATTGTAGTTGAAATTTTTATTTCTCACTCCTGCTCAGTCATCGTCTACCTGACAGTAAAAGGCCAGCTGAATTAGTTTTCAGCAGGAAGAAGACTAGAGATGACGAGGCTAAACTTTGTCATCAGTCCATTAAGTCTTTAGCTGTTCGTCTGAGCTATGTACGGGAATATTGGTTTCGCATGACAGGTGAAATTGACTGTTGGAAACTGTAGATGATACGTCTCACCAATCGGTCACAACATTGCGTATGAATCCTCACCTTTTTTGTTATCTTAATACGTACTTGGCGTTTCATGATTTGTTTCACTTTCTCCACTTGGTTTCGTATCACTTCTGCTTCTTCTGATCATATTTTCTTTGTCTTTCCTCTTTCAACTTAAATCTTGATATGTGGACGTGAGGTGTAGCAACTTCCATCGAAACATATTGTTGCGAAGTCTCGTGTTGGTTGACTGCAGTTGATCTCTTCTTCTTCTTCAAATAATTAGCAAACAACACAAAAGCTGTTTCAATGAAACCTTGTTTTGATTAAGTTTACCGTTTTTCCACCAGAAATATGTGACCTCTGAGCAATAACCAGCCTAAGACTAACAAAAACGTTTTATAATTTGAGCATGTCCGTCTATAATCAAAATGAATACCACTCAGAATAATGACAACGATAAATGATAATGGCTAAGAAATACTGATTAACCACAGGTTTACTGATCAACTTGAAGTCACTTGTTATGATGATGACTATTAAGAGTAAATGTCCAGATTTCCTATACGTCATCGGTACAGTTTTCTTTTTCATCTCAGATTTCCTGAATTCATCAGTTTTCTTTCTGACTAGAGTTTTACAAAAGATTGATGAATTCCTAGTAAAAGGAATGTAGGTATAAGCTAAGAATATAGTCTGTCTCAATACATCTGTTCTTCCATGCATGAAGTACCAAGTACTAATTTCCATCAAGATGAAGATCACATATCTCCGAGTATATCATTTTACTACTTATGAGTAGCCTAATTTGTTTGATGAAAGTCTCAGTTGCAATCAAGTGAATATTTAACCAACTATTATCATCTGACTGTTTGAGATGGTCGTAGTGGTCGCTTGTTTGAATCAGGCCCCGGTCCAGACTTTCACCTCACCTTCAATCATCACCCAGTATAAACTTTTTAATTAATAAAATAGTTTCCTGTATATTATTAGTGGAATATGTGATGTACATTTCATACTCATACCTTGAGTACTGTTTCTCTAAGGGAGACTCGTAACCAGCATTCACCACTTTAACCACACCACCTGACCAAAGAGGATCATTAGCTTTTTTAAAGAGATGCGGAGACTCGGAGTTCCTTACAGACGTATTTTTACCAATGTGTGGCTCAAAAGTTTTTTTGGACTTCACTCCCATAATTTTCAGACTTATTTTTAGGATATTACTGGATTTTCATGCTTCTTTCTTACTGTGGTAGAGAGCCAGTCACACTTCCTGTCTAGTTCAGTTAACCAACTACTTCATAACTCATGGCTTTTATCAGAAATATGAAAAATAGCAGTAAGGACTGAAAAAGGTTGGTGAACCAATGGTCACCAGTTCTAAGAAATACTGTGGTTTCAGTGAGCACATAAGAAGACATAGAAACAAACAGTCTCTCACATAAACAAGTATGAACAAGTTGTCAGGTTATAAAGCATCATCTAGAGAAGAAAAGAGTGAAATTTTGTAATTACTGAAGATGTACGCGCAACACCGCTATGGACTTAATCTTTTCTTCACTACTCAAATAAGCAATTAGTAATAGCATAGATTTGTGTTGAATTTGTTTATAACTGCACTAATGTTTTAAGCTAGCTCTTATCGCAACCTGCATTGTACGCCATAGAAAAATGCTATCGAAGCATTCACAAGGTCAGAAATTTCGAATACAACCTCTTGAAAGCCAAACATGGAAAATAATGTCTGACTATTTTTGAGGATATAATTCAAGTCGTTGTCTGATGGTAGATGTAACTAAGTTGTTGTACATTAAAATGTGTTGTGTCAGCCAATTTCACATCAGTCTGATAACTTCTGTCGTCTTACACCACGTCTTGCAGGAAATATCCATTTATCTGAATTCTATGAAAATTCATTGCATAATTCAATGCTACAAAGGAATTTTGGTTTCATTTCACCGCCTTCATAACATAATGAATATTGTTCTACGCCAGTTAGACTAAACAATGGTTCAGTAGACACACATTGCAGTGGGATTGTTACCCAGCCATCATCTGAGGTGGTAGAAGATGGAATATCACATCTCCAGTCTGGTAGATCCTTGCTAATGAAATCTTTGCATTTTGTTTTAATCTCCGGTTCACTTGGCTTCAATGATGAAGGCTTATTATCCACAACAGTATGTCCTGTCAATGAAGATGATGATTTTGAATCGATATTTGATTCATTCGATACACATTCCGCATTTGGAACATACTTCACACCTAAGCATCTTTTACATCTAGCGCAAAGAACGGTATAAGCTCCATGAAGTATAGAATCACTGAATTTAAATATGTCAGGTAAATCTCATACAAAAGGTTTTTTGAGTACCTTCAAATCTACTGTCTCTAGCAGTTGGTCCCACTGAGACTCGAACCTCGTACCCATCGCTTCAAACCTCAAGGCGTCATTTACTATGCCAGAGAGGTATAACGCTTCCTGCACTTCTTGACTGAACTGTTATCCTTTCTCTGATTATTAAGGTTAACTAATATTCGCATATTAATTTCATACAGCTAATTGATATGTAATTCAGTGTAAGCTAATGATGTTGAGGCAAAGCCAAACAGTTGACTACATATGTTACAAGTAATTCTGCAACGATTATTCAGCTTTGAATGTGATGGCATAGTTGTAAGCAAAGGTAAAGCACATTTAATCGGTAATGGATCCAAGTGTTTTGTTTTGCAATAAATAAATAAAAGCTTCGTAAGTAAACACAGATACTCCAACAAAAGCAGAAGTCCTGAAATCCATAAAGTTACTGAAAGCCGGGAAAGCACCAGTACCAGACGGAATTCCGCCAGAAGCACTGACAGCAAACGCAGAGACAACAGCGGACATGCTCACACCACTATTGCAGAAGGTATGGAAGGAAGGAAGGATACATGCAGATTAGAAGAAGGGCTACCTTGTCAAACTCCCAAATAAGGGCGGCCTGTGTCTTTGCAAGAACTGGCGTGGAATCATGATGCTGTCCACTGCAAGCAAAATATTAAGCCGCATCATCTATTCGAACAGTTGATGACGACCGTGACTTTGCAAATCAGTACTTTGTTTCCCCAACGGCACAATCAAGCTTCGTTTTCAAAGAACCCAGGAAAGCATTTAAATCTTCAAGTGAAAACAGAGAAGCAGTACTGATATGATCATCTGAAGATTCCAGCGTCGTTATCAACGAGGAAAGAGACTGCTTGAACAGGATGCTTATTACAATAATTGATCCATGTATGTTTGTTCCTAACATATCAGATGAGGACATGACTTTGGCAACAGGGATACGAGTAGCAAAACAGTTGGAAGATCTTCTGAAGAAAACGACGACCGGCAGTTCAACTTATAATAAATAACCTGAGATCCGAACAATAATCTTAACTTTTTTCATGTTGTTTATCACACACGAACTAGACAAAAATTCAGTAAGGGGAATGTAAGTGTAGGTGTTAACTTCTCCCTTGCAAAATCGAACACTTTGTAAGGTAAGAAATTAGAGCTGCTTCGAGAAAAACCAACTTTTTATATAAACTGAATAAAACTTTTGATTTGCTGGGAAATTGAATAGAAGAAATATTTCCAAATCAATCTTCGTGTTGTTCCATATACCCTCTTTACTCACTAGTCTCTCACTTGGCAAAACAATAGTAACATTTTGTCTGAAAGTTGATTTGCTTCATCTAAAGACGGCATGGAAAGGATGACCATTTGTAAATCAACCCGAGAATATGGATGCCTTGCATAATCTTAACTCAGCAATTAAACTGTTCCTGTGGAACAACTTAGACACTTTCGTCTCATGATAGGTGAATACCTACTGAAATGGTTTGCAAAAAGGGTGAGGTGACATCCATTTGAAGCTCTATAATAGCACATCTGGTAGATACAGAGCACTAAATAGGTGCTAGCACAGCTTTTACCGTGGTACATGGCATTGTGAAGACCCTTCCATCTGCCATTCGTTTTACATTCTCCAAAGTGTAAAAGGTGTAACTATAAGATAAAATAAACCTGAATTTTGTGTTCAAGAAGAAAACACTCCAGCCTTACTTCTGTTGGGCTTTCATTTAATTGATAACATTCACTCATCTCTTTGTATCACCTTTCGCACTGATATCAGTTAAAGAAACTCTGGGAAAATAAGGTCACTGAGCATCTTTTTTGCCCCATTATTTAACGAGACTCTTCAGCAACACGCACTCATGCCCCACCAAGGTTTTAAATTTAAACTTTTGGGTCTGGTAGAAGTACGCTAACCATTCAACAACTGGATCGGAGTCTCCTACTTGTAAATACATACCGTTATTCGCACTTATTACTCACTCGACCCAGTGTAATCTCGAAGTTTACCAATAATTTTCTTTTATCTTAGTAGTATACGTTCCTTACGTCCAATCAACAGCCAATTAACAATTATACTCAACGCATCGCCACAACTGACAAACTAATATATAAGTCACACCATCATCCATCTAATTTCTTTTATAATTTACCGACAAAGTCCACTTCACATTTGACGGTGTAGCTATGGGTAGTCCTTTAGGACCACTACTGGCTGATATTTTTATGTCATATATTGAAAACATGGCTGGTGATCTCATCGCTAAAGTTCCTCTTTACAAGAGATATGTTAATGACATCATAGTGATTTGTGAGATGCATGAGGATATGGTTTGTCTCCTAAATAGACTTAACGCCGTACAAACACACATCAGCCTGGCATGTGAGAAAGAGAATAGTAATCAACTGTCATTTCTAGATATACTTCTCAGTCGACGAGAAGATGCTTCAATAAGACGGTCAGTTTACAGAAAACCTACATGGACAGGACAATACCTGACTTTCCACAGTTTCTGTCCAATCCAATACAAGCGAGGTTTAGTAAAATGCCCGTTTAACAGGATCTATCGTGTCAGTACACTAGATGCGATGGATGTAGACATCAAATTACTGAGCAAAGCACCTATGGAAAATGGATATCCGACGGAGTTTATAAACCGTTGTAGAGGTCAAGTAGCACCAAAGTCAACTCTATACACGGTCCCTAAGAAAAATGTCCATATCACTCTACCATACAGAGGGGAGCTAAATAGTATCATTTTGAGACGTAGGCTGACATCAGCCATTAAGAAAACGTATTACGCAGCGAATCTTACCATTGTGGAGAAAACAAAACACATGCTTCATCAAAAACCTAAACACTACATCAGTGATTACGTCACATCTCATTGTGTTTACCAATTTACACATACATAGGGAGGAGTAATCGAGTTATGCAGTTGAGGGTGGCAGAACATGTACACCTAAATCCCTTCAAAAACAAATGGAGTGTGAAACAGTGATAAACGCTGGTGGGGGACGACCCTCTTTATCTATAGGTAAACATATCATGGAAACAGGTCACAAAGTTAATGTTCAAACAGCTTTCAAAGTTTTATATAGAAACAGTCAGGGACGTATTCTGAGATTTGAGGAAGCCATAGCCATATACAAATTTAAACCACCTTTATGTGTAGAAAAACAGTTTGTTATTACACTACACCCACCTTGGTAAACTTTTTTTTCTTACCAAGATTAGGACCAACCATATCACTTCCTGTTCGTCCTCATCTTTCTTAATTTTAATCCCCTATTGTGTTATTGTTGTATTTATCCTCCCTCCCAGTCCTCGGTTTAATATATATTGACTTGACAAGTAAATATGTGATCAGGTTGTTCGAAATGTATTGCGCAAATACATCACATTGCTCAGATAAACTTCCTTTTTCTAATTGCGCTATCGAAGTTCATGAAAGGGACTAACTGTTTTAAATCAACTTTATATTGTCTACTTCTATGTGCTGACTAAATTCTGTCGGTCATATTTCAACGTGGCCACCAGACCAGATAGTTCAGCATCGCGATGCACTTTGATAAATGTTAGTTGGATGGAGGTTTTCAACAGGAAACCCTGGACCTAGGTTTCGAGCTTGTTGGTACTCATCAGCAAGGCCTATCTGTGACCCAATGGAAATGATGTCCCACCTGAAATTCGAACCCGCTTCACCTAGTGTCTCAGTCAGCAAGTTTACCACCAAGCTGTGCGGGGCGCGAATGACCTCTTGACTGATCAGTGTGCTCAATCCAGTCCTACAGGAGGTCGCATACAGCTCGCATAGCTCAGTGGTAACGTCGCTGACAGCAACACTGGATGACGCGGGTTCGGATCTCCGACGGGATATCAGCTCCACTGGAATTGCAGATACTCTTTGTTGTCGAGTTCCAACAAGTTCAGAACCTAGTTCCAGGGTTTCCTGTTGACTACCTCCATTCCAACAAACCCAAAACTCATTGCTTAAAAATTGAATTTCTAAGACAATCAGCCACATCTCTATGATTCCCAGACAGTAGCTATTATTTCAGTAGTTTCCAAGAGAAGTAAGTACAAAAAAGTAGAGACTGTTTTCAAACTTAATGATAATGACAGGTGCCTGATCCACTGACTAAATTACTGTAGTTATAAACCATTCAGGTGATCAAAAAAAGAAACAAACAAACCGACTTCGAAGGTGCTAGATATTAGTAAATAGACTTTTCAGAAAAACGTTGTAATAAGCCTATTGGAACTAATCCCTATTCTAACTGATAACCAAGGGAAATTATGCATCATCAGATCTGGGAAGCTACTGATAGATTTGAACAATTTATTCAAAGCAGTGCTAACAGACGTCAATCACTAATGTTTACCAAGGAGAAAATCTTAGTTTAAGAGAAATGGTTGCTTGAATTTGAGTAGCATGACTTCTGTTGAAGGTGAACAAACCAGTTTCTCAATAATCATTACTATTTTCAAGCTTACTTTTAAGTAATTCTAAAATACTCACAATTAGGCGATGAACCTATGGATTATCAACTTCAGTTTTTCTCATCTAAGTTTACAGCTAAAAGTTTTTTTGAACTCTTGGTGATAGGAGTATCGTAACAATAAACCAAGTGGTTTCCTATTCTGATCATCTTGCACACATCTTTTCACTAATTGTAGGTGTTTACAAACAACTACTGTTAAGTACACTCCTTTCCTTTTTTTTCGTTTTCCAACTGCATTTATCAGGGTTTTTATGCTACGAAATTAACTTATTATGACTGGTTGGCGTATGTTTCATTATAAGCATGTATTTTTTTGGACCACTTTGATTGAACTGTTTAATTATTCAGTCTTCTTTTCTTTTGATCACCCGATGAGGAATGAAAGAGTTGGATGGAATGTGGTCCATTTTTGTGTGCTACAGGGAGTATGTAGGCAGTCGACAGCTCCCAGATGTCCACATCATGGAAGGATATTTCTTCTTAAGGGCTCTTAAAGATAAAAAGAATTGTGTGGCTGGTGAGCCCATAGAACATCTGATTTAGACCTGTCACACACAGCCTTCGTGGGTTGTTGTTTTGACGTTTCGTTGTTCTAACGCAGGCTAAAGGAAATCCATACCACCTTTACCGGGAGACTGTAGAGCAGAAACGGGTGTGCTATTTTCACAGCCAACTATTTTTAATCTCCCCACAGGGAAGGCAGCACTAGAGCGACACTGCTGGTCATCAAGCGAAACAGCTTGCTGCTTTCACTCCCCAGCCAGCCAGCAAAGCAACTTTGCCACCAGACCCCCATCATATTGTAGAGATTAACACTTCAAAGGTAACCGCTTTTCATCTTATCACTATCCAACAAACCTTCCTGGCATAATAGAACGTCAAAAGAAACAAGTGTTCCAGCCACTATAGCATGATAGGTCATCGTGATATGCAAGTTCTAGTATCACACCAAGGTAGCACCTTTCGGCTGGATACTAGTCAATGAAGACCGTGACTGCTGATCTGAGCCGTGTAGGTAAGTATAAACTGCCTGAGTGGGGTCTTCGAAATGATAGAAATCAGTGGTTGAGGGCTCTTGGTGACATGACTAAAAATCGTTCACAGTGGCGCTGATAAATTAACTTTTTGACATCTAAAGCTTGAATATTCCCACTAACATTTGTCTTCAAATCGTTTATTCTCTCACAACTCTGCGGACTTTGACATCAATTTTTTTATTCAACTATTCTTTGGATACTACTATGAAGTGTGACAAAATGAAGTCAAGCGTGAAAAGTTCTAAGTTGACTTCGTTATGTCTTGTTTAGTTTATCTCTCATTGCACGGTAGTAAGTGATACTTTAAGGCTCTGTAGTATCTGACTAGCATATTATTGACCTCAACCTTGAATTGATTTTCACCCAAGGTAATGAAGTTACTTTGATTTTAAATAATGATATTATTGAATAGAATTTCATTTTCAAATACTGAAGACCATAGTCCCATAACCAGTGATTATCACCATGTTCACTTGCAACCCATTATTTAATCCTTGAAAGATCTGTACTTCTGTAAAAGTGTTGAATAGTAAGAAGTGTAACCCCGAATTTGTGATATAAAGTCTAAGAAATGCTATAAATGCATGAGTCGGTGCTGTAGATTTTGTTCGCATTCTGTAGCTGATTAGTGCTGAGTTGAGGAATCGGAGACATACTCCTTTATTTTACCTCTTATATGTGTAATCATCAGTTCTTCTGCTGTTATGAAGCAAGTTACATTCAGTATATGACTAGCCGATTTCTTCGTCAAATATCCGAGCATTACTCGTCATGGTCAGTCAGGTGATTACCAAAATCGTAACGAAGCTCTTCACTCTCTCATATGTCTGACACTGGTCAAAAAGCTGATTAGACTATACGTATAAAGTTTATTCTCGCATTTCTTTTTCAAATTGCAATCGTACTTTACCAGTCTGCCTTTCTAATGCGACTGAAGGAAGTTGAATGCACCTGAAAATGTTCAATTCTTGTGTTCAGTAGAAATTCATAACGTCCTCTTTTTTCTTGCCATAGTCATCCATTTTTGTGCAAAGATTATTCTTCCCTTTAAGTGAACCCCGAGCGATTGTCAATAATAATGATAATAATATTACACACAGGATTTATTAATAGTACCTAATCTGAATAGATGACCACCCACCTTCTCAAGAGGAAAAGTATGAAATAAACACAATAAAGTTATCATTATACACTGAACATTTGCTTTATTTCATATTAACAAAGATATCAGACAGAGAAAAGTAAAGTTTTATGAAAAATTTTCAATATTTGCTTTATTGTCATTGTAAACTTTTAAGCTTTTAATTCATTAAAAACCTGATTGAGAGGACTTTGTAGAGATGCATATATGTTTTTCTAATCAGAAGTAAAAAGATTCAATGCTTTTTGATGACAGAAAATCTTCCAAATAGTAGTCTAGGTTATATCAAGTTGGACAAATCATAAGTTCATTCTTTCTACAAAAGAGATTGGTAAACATTTTATGGTATTCTAAAATGATATCTCACATAATATACGTTTTTTTAGAACTGATCCACTTTCAGTTTTTAGCAGTTGTCTCAACTTCTCTCAGAACTAAGAACTTATATTTTGTCAAATGCTTTGCTATGAAAAGCTCAGTCACCGATTACAACACTTGGTGGAGAGAGGAGAGACAATTAGAAACTCAAAGGGAAATCACTCCTTCTGAGTTTGTAGATACACCTTGTTGACGAGACCTAAGTCTGGTAGTGCTCCTTGTCGACTGCCTCCAACCAACTAACATCCTCATTGCTCCAGGCAAGCATTCGTAACCTGTAGAGATCAATGGTAAACTTTCCGGCCTCAATACAGAGTGACAGGCTTTATTCACAAAGAGAACAACAATTTCTTGATGCTTCACATGCCGTCTGCTGATGAACATCAGAAATACAAACCTAGGTTCAGGATATCCGGATGACTGATACTAAGTTTTTATTACTAAAACCGTTTGAACTCCAATATCTTGTCACTTAACCTTGTTGCCAGTTAACAAACCGTCTCAATATACTTTGATCAGTACTGAGCATTTAAGGCTTGGACTAGATCAGCAACCAAAGTATGACGAATATGTAAATACCGTGAGAAACGTCAGTAATTAAAATGTCAAAGTGCCAAGCCAGTTAAAGCACATTATGTATTAGTAGGTATATGGATGAGGCTGTCTACTTCTAGAATGCTCAATAAAACACCACTCGACTTAAGGCTATTTCTTTCATGCATCACATATATTGAAAAATGTCCAGATCTTACTCATTCAATCAATTAAAGCTTCAACGGTTTCTAATAAAAGGTTCTAGCTGGCCTTAGGCCTTATCCGTATGTTTAAACCTTTCATGGCCAATCTTTGTAACAAGTGTATGGAAGTGTAATCCTTATTTCTTTTAATAAGGAATTATAAATGAAAGACCAATTCGTCCTAGTATGCTAGTGCTCAGCAGTTTAAACACACGATCCCGCCAGAGATCGGATCCACGACTATCAATTTCCGTGGCAAGCACGTTACCGCTGAGCCACTTGGTCGGGATGCAGTGGTCCATATTTCCAACTTCTGTCAGTTCACGACAGCGCGACCACCGCGCAATGTCATCGTTGAGTTTTTGTCATCACGGCCACCATGTCTGCACCACTGGTCACGACTTCTCATTGGAACTTTAGGAATCGCCTCTCGAAGCTATTCACCAATGAGTACTAGTCCAATTGAATTTGGGATTTGTAGGGATTTAGAGATTTTTCAAGTTGGTATTCACCATGGACTGACATCATCTGGAGGAACATTGGAAACATGGGATCACTGGATAGCTATTTCGTCCTAGTATGGGACTTCTCAGCGCTACGTCATCAAGTGGCGGAAGTTGGAAATATGAACCACTGGACTCCGACCCAGTGGCTCAATAGTAACGTGCTGGCTACGGAGCCCGGTGGTTGTGGGTCTGCTCCCTGGTGGGGTCGTGGTTGCGCTCTGCTGAGGAGTCCCATAATGAGATGAAGCAGCTGTCCAGTGCTCCCAAGTTTCCAATGTTCCTCCAACTGATGTCAGTCCATGATGAATACCAACTTGAAAAATCTCTAAATCCCCACAAACCTCAAATACAAAAGACTGATTTATTTTATCCCTAATTCTCACAATCTGCTTTCTTCTTTGATATTATCCAGTACTCGCTAGAAGTAAAATTTCGTTTACGGCACCACAGTGATGTCCGATTTTATACTTATGGTCCAGTGTACTGTACTGCAGTTCACAATGTTCTACTATATGCCTGTGAAGCATTACACTTGAAGGAGGAGAAGATGAGAAACACAGGCCATATACCTTGGTGTCGCCATGTGAACAATGTTAGACGTCAGGCGTTGAGTTTTAGGGACGAGAGGAAAGTCAACCGGTGTGGTTGTAAACCTTCATCGACTGAGATGACTGAGACCTGTGTTACGCATTGCACAATCCAAGTCGATGTAGGTCCTGGCTGAAAAAACTGCTTGTGGCGCCGAGGCTGAAACACGACATCAATACATGAAGTTGTTGACTATTGGTCTAAGCCATTTAGAGAAATACAAACCAGCTGGTTGTAGTCTTTGTGACAACACAAACAGGTGATTGGAGATTATTGCCGGTTATGTGGTGTTGTATCCACACATTAACTTAACTGTTCTCGTGAATTCAGCCGTTTCTGATTCCTCATTCCTATCTTTTATCACTTTCTATTGCTTTTGACTGACTTTCCTTTCTTCCTTCATCTCTCACGTTACTGCTTTGTTACTTAATGTCCAGACATAAGGTGTGCTGATTTGGACCGTTGCGCACTAATGTTTTGCCCTATGTTGATTTTGATTATTATGAAAAGTGAAATTTATTGGGTCATTTCATTTTAATTGCGATCCGTCAGATGAATATATATATATATATATATATATATATATATATATATATATATATATATATATATACTTCAGTTTCTATGCGTCTATTGAATCTAGCACTCGGCACTTAAAAATCTACACTTTTATCTATTAGACTATTAAGTTCACTGATTGTTTTTCCTTTACTTGTAGCTTTGCTTGTTTATTTATCCAGTGCAATACAAAAAGCCCTACTTCTATTCTGCATGCCTATTGCCTTTAGTTGTGACATTTTACTAGGCGATGGAAATCAAACAAGTTGACACATTATCTCTATATATTTTTCTATTTATGGATAGCCTAATCCAGATCTTTGAGTTTTGATGCATTTATTTTCCCGTTCGAAAGTTCCTTACTGCATATAAGTGCTCTCTGTTAAGTTTTCGTTCAGCTAATAAGCGAGACAAAATTATTTTATTTTGGTTTAAATGAAAAGCTCCACTGAAATAATCCAGTTCCCACCCAATAATATTAAAGTGCAATGAAATTACTCGCTGATTTCCAGTGACTAACAGAGGTTCCCTAGCATGGTCAATTCAGTTGTCTAAATGTTGCATAACGCTTCATTTACTACGTGACTTTTTTCATCTCTTTTGTGAGATCATGAGTGTGCTCTGTTGATGAGTTCGAAACTAAGTTAATTTAGCTGTTTAGTAATTATATGTTTCCAGTGATACATAAATCTACCTCAATTCACGATGAAAACCACTTTCAAGCATGTTTAGTTAAGAAAAATAATTTTAAATTAGTTGATCACCAAGGCTACAACTAACTGTGCTTTCAATATTGACGTAATTAGCATTATTCCTTAAAACTGGGAGAAAAATGCTACTAAGAAGCATTAGTAGTCGTCAATCACTCATAGTAGCGAAGACAAGAGTTCATATGATGACTTCTGCTTACCCAATTATAGAGCGTAAGAATGTAATACCAGCTGTCAAAAAATTGATTCCCTATGGAAGCTAGTAAAGATCTGTTAGTTTCACGTTGATTTTCAACTCGAACAGACCTCAGTTGCGCAAACACTGGAAGCATGGAGGCACTGGGAAGCCGTTTCCTCCTCGTATGGGTACCATCAGTAGTTGAAACCCTTGACCCTGGTCCACCAGAGGTCAAACCCAGCACTTTTGGCTCCCAAGGCCAGCGCTGGGTTGATTTCATAGCCATAAGCTAGAATTCGAGAGTGAAATACTTATCTTCCGTGCCTTAATACCTGAGGTTTAAATTATATTTCCCAATTATTCAGTCGATTCTTGACTAGTCTGGTGGGGAAAGTTTTTCAGACTCCTCTTTCTTTATTGTTTAAAGTATAAAAAATGGTATCATGTCGAGTTTTCCGTAGTTGTTACTGAAAACATCTATTCTTAATGAAGACAATAGTAAGTATTATGGAAGAAGTAAAAATAATGTTTGAATGACAGACGAATGCCATTTTTCCGATGACCTGTCCATTTTCCTAGAACAAGACTGCAAAATATAACTTTTATTTCATGTACGTACTGTTCTTTAAAATTCATGATGAAATAGTGTCCCGACTGATCCATCTTACAGTAAATGATGCACTAATGAAAACCCAATTATGTCGAGGTAGGATAATGTTGTTGTATTCTAAGTTCATTGAATACATGTCTACATAGTTTGTTTGGGTTGATATGTTCCTCTGATTATACTTTTTATCCTTCAAAGAATCAAGTCACAACTCATAGAATTACTTAAATAGGGTCAAATGTATCATATATATATATATATATATATATATATATATATATATATATATATATATATATATATATATATATATATACCTAATATCACGCTCTTACCGGAAAGTAGACACCGTAATTTATGATCAGCTTGTATACTACATCATACTTTGAATTAGTGAATCCTTCTGAACTCTTAAAGTTTTCAAGCAATTAGATACATGTTCTCCACATCTATTCAGCAATATGTATTTGTGTATAAATGTATTTAGGAGTATATTTAGATGACGCTGAATTATCCAATTTAAACGAAACTAGAAAGTAATAGCGTTATAATTGTCCTCCAAAAAGGATTATGTTTTATGACTACTGTTATTATTATGAACCTTTAATCAGGTCAATTTTTCTTTTTCACCTGTTTATATTTTCTTTATACCATTTCATAGAAAATGTTAACATTCAGTAGTGAAACTAATGGAAAACCAAGTTATTCTTTATTTATTCTGTTCATATTTATCCATTTCAACAAGTAGGTTTTAATTTAAAATCACTCTTCATTATTTAAAAGGATAATGACTTATTGTTTGAAACTGGCTATTAAAATCCGGGAACTAAATTGCTAAAAAACTCTCTTTTCGGCATACAGTTAGTGATTTGCTTATGCACACTTGTTGTTGACTGATACTTATGATTTTTTGTTACTATACTGGCTCGAATTCCTCTACCTCTGTTGGCAGATAGACTCCTGCATGAAGCTTCGATACTGCGCGAATATTCGTCATGTTGGGCGATTCGGGACAGTCTAGCAACGAGAAATCATAATTATCAATAAACAACAACGGATACTCGTGGTACAAGTGGCGCCTCTCATGTCTCATTCACTATTGGATAATATCCTAAACCGATGGATATAGGATTTGAGTCCCGATGGGAGCAGCAGCACTCATTGCTGAGGAGTAAGTCTCAGTTAATATGAAGCACGCGTTTATGTGTACCTGTTGATAATGAAGGCAGGAGGTTTATGGTTCGAGCCTTACAGCAACCCAAATTTTCATTTCACTTTCAATCATCACCTAGTATCAGTTAAATCTTTCAAAGATAACCCCTTTTCCTATGTAATGTTCTTTGTTGATCGTGTCTGTATGTGGCTAGTTAAGGAGTGCTGTTAGGCGGTAATGGTAAATTTTATAAGGTTCAATGTTTCATTGTCTCTGAGAATTGTTCACCTAACACTGACGACTGTGGTACTATTTTGACGTTAGTACCAAGCAAACAGTGAAAGACAAAAAAGCAACTTGACCACAAAGACAAGGGACTCAAAATCAATTCATGCCGTATCTAAGTTCAGAAGAATAAAGTCTGTGACTGCCACTTTTGCCTTGAAGCATACTGCATATATTGTTAATAATAATAACAACAAGTATTGATACCAGAAGATGATTCAAGGTGAGATGAAACACTTTTGTCACCACGGGGTTTATAGCAGAGACCACTGAATTTCCAGCCTTATGCTTTATTAACTGAGTAACCAGATCAGAAAAAAATCAATAAAGATTAGAAGGCGTATCGTTTAGGAATGAGATATTTACTTTTGTTATCTGCCGATATTGTTAAACCATTCGATAGCATTTCAGAACTAAGCGTCTTTCCAATTCTATCCCTTACTCTCTTGTTCATTGTAATTAAATACTTATTTCATACTAACTGTGAAACTCAGATTATTGTCTAATATCGCCACTAAGAATCAAATGTTACTTCTAGCAATCCAACAGAAGTGTGGATCTTGATATAAAGAAAACAAAGACTACATCCAAAAAGGGCCACAGCTTTGCATGTATCCCGTTCACTAAATTTAATTTATAACCCAAAAACTTATTTTCTGTATCCTCTCAGCTTCGCTTCAAAGGCTATCATACAGATGATAAATCGTATTTAAGCTACATCCAGTGTCTTTGATCACTAGTAAACTTATCAGTATCCTTCCTCGGCAGGTATTTATAACATACCACATCGGCCGATGCAACCAACCTGATACTTGGTTTGATATTTTTTATAAATTAGTTACAAGGAGCTTCCTTCTCCGTAATCCATGTGTATCTTTACTCGCTCAATCAATTAGCATACCTTATTGACACTGTAATGTCGTATCCTTCCAAACGCCTTAAATAGCAGCATGATACTTTACCGAACAGTCAGTGGATTCTTTATTTTCTTGACGGATTATTTAATTATTTTTCTTTGCATGGCATAGGTGAAATTACTTTCATATGTCTTCACAAACAACTATCTGTAGTTAAAGCATATGCAATCACTTAGGTTCAGATTATTTCAACAAGCGATTGCTGGTTTTCGAAAACTGAAACTATGTTTCTTCTCGCTTGTCTTATTTAGGTGAATCTGTTCTTTCTTTCCTTTCATTGTTGAAGTAAGCTGATGCTAATTAGGAAATTTTTCAGGAATTATTTACCTTACATGTGATTTGATGAAGCTGTTTTCATGTGAGTTGAAAGTGACATAACTCACCTTACTGCATTTCAGACATTTTACAGTGGTGATCCAAGATTGACAGATTTTAATTGCATTAAAGAAATATCCGTATATAAGCGCATCTCCAAACACTGTCTGGTTGTCTGTCTGGTTGCCTACAGGTGAGTGCTCAGTAATTAACAACTCGATTCTTGAGCATTTGGTTAACTCTGCTCAATCTGCTCCACCAGAATCTTCCTTAGGATTAACTTGGAAAATCAAATGAAACATCTTGAAAAGAGGGCAGATGCGCCATTTGAACACTGTGGAAGCCTTGGTAATTTATCATATCAAGCCTGGTCTTTGCGTTGAAACACGTGAGTTTAATCTCTGCTTTTACTTTGGTCATGGCCTACATGAGTTTCTTTCTTTCTTTCTTGATTGTTTTTAATTCATATGTTAACTTTTTTGTTTTCATTACCTTTTTTTACTACGTAATTGATGATTTTAATAGGATTGTCCCACTTTCGTACTCATTCCATTACTTCATAGGTTATTACGTAATCACCTTTTAAATACCTTGTACTGACCAATCAGTAACTACCTTTTTAACGATTTTTAATAAACTTGAATTGACATACTGGCGATTGGCTGACATGTATTCCTAATGTGACTATAAAGACGAATGAATAGCTTCTGAAAATGATTTATCACAGAGTAAATACTCTTCACTGAATTCTAAAACGTAAGGATGGAATACTACAACAAACGTATGACTGATTGAAAAATAAATAGTGTATCTTTTCAGACGACAAGTGTTTCGTATTAGTCATCTATGATGAGTGGTGGGCATCTAACTAAACAGTAGCCAATTTCTAACTTTACGTTTATGTGGATTTTATAGACCACGGATTAATATCATTTGGAAAATCATAGAAAACCTGGAAGCATTGGACAAGTGTTTCATCCTAGTATGGAGGTGAAGATCTTGGTGGATGGCAGCGCTATATTGCCAATTGGAAGAAATAGGAAACCATGAACTAAGTACCTAACTTCGATCTATTGAATGAATGGTTAACGTGTTCGCTATGGTACCCAAAAGTTGTAGTTGTGGTGGGGTGGGATCTTGGGTGCGTACTGCTAAGGGGTAGCAGCTAGCTATCCAGCTAGCTGTCCAGTGCTCCTAGGTTTTGAATGGTTCACCAAGTGCTTTCGGTTCTTGATGAATACTTCCTTAAAAACAAACTGTCCGTTAGGAAGTGAACACCTGTGTCTCAACAAACGCAACCGACTACAGCGTGAACATCATTGTGTACTAACAAGCGTACATATGAAATGCATCCTTACATCTAAACATCACTAAACAATAAAAGTTATGACAGTTGAAATATAACGATAGACTATAAAGCAGTAAACTGTACAAAAGTTCTACATGATTCTTACCATGAGTCCGCTTGCCAAAACGTTGAGGAGTGAAGCCTATTGTTCAATTTTTGAAAAAAGAGAAATATATAATGATAATTTCCAACGAATCTAATTACTTAACAAAAAATGCGAATTGCTGGGATAATGTAAAGTGATTAAACAGTGTATCAGAGAAGTAAACTTTATATCTAAGCTGACCATGGCAAATGCATTCGAGATTTTATTAGCGCTCAAGTTTTACCAACTCGTTTCCTCTTTGGAATAGGATATGCTATTCAGTAATAGTTTAAGCACTTGGATTCAGAATATGATAGACAATACTGACAAAAGATGACGTACAGAAAGAAATATACTGAAAAAATGATCACAGTCACAAAATTATTCTCTGTTTCGATGTTCAACAAACTTTTTATCTTTCATCTATCAAGTTAGTTACGGGGAAAACTCGGTTGGAAAATGATAGTTGCTTTTTCGAGAATCAAATCGAACAACAATTTCTTCATATCAGCTGAATTTCTTCGTTTAATCTTGCGCTATCATAATTGATTCTGGGTAGCTTTGGGTGGTTCTAAGCAGATCATACAGAATTTGCTTACCTGTTTAAAACGAAGATCTAAATGTGTTTTTTTATTTCTGTCCACAAAAAGTCACGTAAATTCGAAAGTTTTCCGATTTTCACATTGACTAATCACATCAAAGTGAAAACAATTTCATGTTGCTGTTATTTCTTGATACTTGTTACGTCTCCTTGTTATTCTGGATCATAATGTTTGACTGCTGTTGACGGACGAAATCCTATAGAGATACCACGATATTGCCTGAATACTTATTGCTGTTATATGCTTACTAATATGTACTAGTGGAATACACGACACGCGCATCGTTCTATTTAGGATTCACTCAAAAAGCACGCGACAAGCAACGTTATCACCGGCTCAATATTAAACCTAAGGTGCTGGGTTCGATCCCTGGCGGGTTTATAAGTGTGCGCTGCTAATAGATTTCACACCAAAACGAAAAAGCTGACAGTGCTTTCAGGTTTTCACTGATTCTCTAAGTGACATCATTTCGTGAAGAATATCAACTTTATGAATTTATTCACCAGCTGACAACTTTTTAAGATCTTAAATTCTGTTCAGTCTTCCATCAGAGTACACTTTTAAACATTTCTGGTATTTCTTATTCATAAACATTATTTAAATGTATGGTAAATCACTGAGGCAAAAAGGAGAAGCAATAAAGAGTTACGGGTCACCGATCTAATAAATAATCAACACTGATTATTTAATGAGCATGTATAAACACTAAGATTATAACTTCATTCCACTGAATAAAAATAATATAAATATCTGCTTTAACTCAACAAAGGAATAGTAATGCTGCTAGTTTTCTAAATCAGTTTTGTTGACATTGAGTAGTGAAATCTAAGCAGTTGTATGTGAAGACATGAAAATATTCAGATGCATATCAACGTTATAAACGCAAAAAGCAGAAATAAACATATTTTAACACAAAGATTCTTATTTATAAGCACCTAGAAAACATTTGTATAGTATATAGCATCGTATGGCTAACTGTTCAAATGTATTTAGTTCGTTGATTCTTATATTTTGTTTATTAAAAGGAACAAAAGGATTAATATTTTTGTTCACCCGTTAGCAGACACCATGAACCAGTTTGTCTGTCTGTTTGTTTGTTACATTTCCTATACTTATTATCTGTTTACTCAAAATAATGCTTAGCATAAACAACTGGCGTGAAATATACTAATTTGTCATTTCTCTAACAATCTGAGTGAACAAGTTAATAAAAATATATCTTGCATCCCTATAATAGTCAAACAGGCTTCTTTGATTGTTTTAGCCAATAATATAAGTCCCATGGACTATAGTATATACACTTAGCAGCTGCGTCGACTAATTTAGTGCATTACTCTTACTAGTTAACAATACGATCTAGAAACCACCGACGATTAGAATTTGCCCACTGATGTGCTAAATGTTCTCAGTAAATCAGAAGAATTCAAGATTGCCAAGATATCAATAAACCTGACAATGATACTCAATATGCTATGCAGATCTATTTCAACACTAGGGTCTACAAAATGACATCATGCGCCGACTACTGGTTAATTAATAAATTGAAATGCCTGATTTATACTGCTTACTGAAAAAGAATTACAAGTAGTTTATCATCAGTGTTATCTGACAGTACAAGTTCAAAAGGAACAATTTTAAATGATGACCTGAATGAAGGATGTTATTGGGTCCTTTCCACTTTTAAAATTTTATTCGCGGCCAACTAGTAAAGAAAATGAGTGTTCACACTGTTGATAGATTTACTCAATCAATATCTTGTTACAATATTTGGAGTAATTTTTTACTTTTTCTGGTAAATATCATGAACTTAATTGATTAAGGTGTGGAAATATCACACTGTCACTGTGTGGCAATTCTAATAAACAGGCTAAAATGGAATCACAACCTGCCACAGTATCTAAGTTGTACTCCTATATCAGTTGTAAAGTTGTTATACGATTTCTGAAGTGATAGCCTAAATTACTCACCGCCACAAGGATTCACCTAAATACTTGATTGAGCTACTGTAGACCATGTATGCATTAGTCACCAGAAGGTCTTAGATGTAGGTGTCGAGTTTCTTGAACTCAATACCGATTCATGTCTGTCGACCATAATCAAAATCTGGCCGCTAGATACATGCATTCATTACTTTCTGGTGACGAATCTAAATATATAATGCAGCCATACGGAGGGTCATTGCAGCCTAAGTAGGTCCAGCAGTTATGTTTCTAACTTCAGCACTGAGTAATTCAGGTCGAAATCACCAAGCGAATACTAGTTTTCACATCGTTACAGATACTATTTGATAAACAGTGCCAACAATCACCAAAAACAAGTCCTTGGCCTACTTCTGAGTCACTCATAGTGTATAATACTGACTTTAAGTCAAAAAAATAGTCAAATGTGGATTTTATGAAATGACCTAGATAAAAACTATTTGTTGATATATTTGTGATTCTCCGTAAGTGAATGTTCTAGAATATTTTATTATCATGGAAAAAAAATTAGAAGCTTCTTGAAACAAAATACAGAAATTCAATAAAACGGAACACCACGAAGTGTTCAGTAGTAAAGAAGCTTGTAAGATTTCTGCATTATTTACCAGAAATTCCTGTTCGAAATTCTACAGTTCCTTATTTTATTGGCTTCTTTTTTAATTGTTCATCATCCACTCAGCTTTTCTGAGTATAAAGTTCTGCCTCCCTTAACCTTAGGTTATAACTTGTCAACCCCTTATTAAGCATGACTTAGAGTAGCCAGAAAATATGTCCATCTTACCAGAGTCTTAGAAAGCCAGAGTAATGACCAAATTAGAACAGGTAACTTTAGAGTTGAGTGTCGTGTTAATTACCAGCTAAACTATGTGTCGAAAACTAATTTTTCCTCAACTGTCATAGCAATGAGTAGTATATTGCTTTTGGAATAATGTTTTCTGCAGAACTAGTCGTGGACACAAGATTACCTGCCATGATACACATAGGAAATATGTTCAACACCGTTTGCAACCAGCTGATTGATCTCTGGTAACATAATGAAGTTAATTAGAAACAAACTATAAATCGATGTATACTTTCTTGTTTCATTTTGTAGGCTTGCCTACCAATAAATAATTAAGTAGTTTGCAAATATATAGATAAAGAAACAGCGAACAAACTTTCACTGTAATAGACTCATCTTACCTAGATAAGAGCTTTAATGCATTAATTTGATTCATTTCGATAACTATTAGAATAGTTTCTAATTAACGTAAAAACGTTCAGATGAAAAAAGACGTCTGTACTCCTCTTATAGTGAACAGTATAAGTTGTAAACTGGAGGTAACTAATGAAAAGCTTTTGGTTCCAGCTTTATAAAAGTTCATTGTCAATGTCTATGTGCAGTTTTCAAGAGTACTCCTTCACATCGTTTAAAAATTTAAACCAATTTCATAATCAGTTGCCATCTGAGTTGTTGTTCATATAGCAATATAGTTTAAGGTTAATGGGGATTTCATTTCAAGGTAGCATTCATGAAGGACTGAAACTATTTGATCAACCAAGCTTGAGACTTCATGGTAGTATACATATATAACCACACTATGGGTCAAACTCAGAACCTTTGGGTATCACAGTGAACCAGCTGACCATTTAGTCACCGGGTTACAGTTCAATACTACCACTTATCTACAACTGCTTTGAGCTATGAAAGTCCTTTTCCCTCCAATAGTTAGTAACTAGCTATATCAATGAAACAAATATTAAACGAATGTCTGGATACTTTTGTTTCCATATCGCACTATGGAACTGGTTGCATTATACTTCTGATCAAGTTTTAAATTCTGAACAGTGAGAGCGTACCTAAAAGGAACGAAATATCTAATACCCTTTTCTGCTTTAATTAGTCTCTACAAGTTCACTGTAGAGGATTTGTTGATTCAAGGTTGGTATTCATCACATAATAGTATCACCCTAAGGACCACTGAAAACATTGCAGCAGTAAATAGTTATTTCATCCCAATATGGTACTTCTTAGCACTGCTCACCCATGGAGCTAACCTCGTCACGGATCGAACCCAAGACCTTCAGGTTCCGCAAAGAGCATGTTGCCATTAAACCACCAGGTGAAAATCCACTGGTTCACATTTTCTTACTACTGCCACTTCGCAATGTGACCGTATGTTCACCCAATAAATATCAAACCTTTAAACTGAATTACTGTTCAGTCTTCACTACTGAGCTGCTTTGAGATGAGCTTTCACGAAATACCAAGGAAGTGAAATGATGCAAAACGATGATTCATAAGTACTACATTTTTGAACACAACGAGAGCATAAAGCACAAGGAAGCCTTACTGAATTCATGTTAATTTCAAAATTTCGGATTGCTGTAATATCTTTAACTTGGTTGGTAACTATCGTCGATTCCAATTAGTCCAGGTACATTCTATTTGCTTGCCAACACAATACTTCATATTTTCATTTCGTTTTTCTCAATCTCTGATTATCACACTGGCTGAGTGCACTGTAAACATCAAACACGACCCATTTCAACAATACACATAAGATCCACAGGAAAAACAGACATCCTAGATTATTTTCGTGTAAATATGTTTGTATCAATCTACTTCATTCGGCGCCAAAAAGAAATACTGTTCCAGTTAGATTAGAATGTATTTCGTTTACGGAACTTACTCAGTTAACTGATTTGGACGTAAGCGTTTTCAGCAGTTACAGTGTCAAATAAAAATTCTTTTTCAGATTATCGATTTCCAGTAATATTGATTAGACAGGAGGGTGAAATCTCAACAACACTTCCCAAACTGTAAATAGTCACTCGTCATCAATACTTTGTAGTGTTTTCAGTTGCTTTCAACACTTATCAAAGTTAACAATCACACCGCTTAACTGTAAAAGCTTTTCCCGAGCCAAAATAAGCTTCCTAGACCTATCTAAATACCTCACCTATCAGTTACCTAAAGCATGAATAAATTTAGTTACCACTTTAGGTATAACGTTCCATATAAGTCAGCTGGCCAGATTCAAGTGACTCTACAGGCTGAATTTTTCGAGGGTTACCACTGATGAGCCGGCCCCAAACGAATGAAATGGCTATCTAGTGTTTAAATCACTCTTATCTGGGTGCTTATGATATCTACAGGTTCACGTGAGCGATTTCTAACCACTGAAGTCGTTCAGTAGTAGTAAATTCCAGATAATCTCAATTAAAAATTTCAATAAAATCTTACCCATATGGCGCTTTCCAAATCTTTGAGGTCTAAATTGTCGTCTTATTCGATAGCGATCATATAAATCAAGATTTTTTCCTTTGTTTCTGAAAACTTCATTCTGTGGATTTTCCCCATAATCCTCTTCATCATAGACTTGTAAGTAATCATTGCTCTGAGTTTCAGACTGGGCTGTAGACTTCCTGGTCCAGAACATTAGTAAAGCGCAGATGATGGCCAATATAATCCTCATTCTTATCCGAAAACTGTAGATAAAGTGTATAAATATTAAAATTGGAAAAGTCACCTAAAGTGTTAGCCAACTTTTCAAATTAATATTAGCCTAGTTTGAAAATGCTTCTGCTATTCAGTTTCCAAATCATCTCTCCATTCTTATCTCTTTATTAAACCACAGTGCTTTGATCCAGTTGGTTAAGATCATACTCAGTTATTTTTCACTCTAATTGTTTTTTATCGGATTCATTTGTATTCCTTCCTGAAAGCATTATTTGTAACATTCGCTACATTGTCTTTCTATTTGTCTTCCATCAGTGTCTTCGTAAAACCTAGATTTACACATTTCATGCTTAATGTTTCTACCATAAATTATTCCATCTTATATTTAGATTCTTTATTTTTCTACCACAAAAAGAACTGATAAACCTATTCATTTCTCAGTGTTACTCTATTCTTCTAATGCATCTGAACTTCAACATCTGATACCAGATATTGTGTGTATAAAGTACTCAGTAGTAGAATAGCACTGAAACCCGTGAAATTAGGCCCCTATTTTCATTTCTCGTTTACTAACTTCTATGAGGCATAAATAAAAGTGTAATCATATCACACAAGAATTAGAAGTGTTCCCTACAGTTGAGTAAATCGCTTCTTTGCACTAAAAGATACTGTTAATCTCAGCGTTTGAAATCCTGTAGATCAGATTCATTGATGTTACTTTGACATTTGAATGAGTTGCTACCAACTGTAAGGTGAATTACGATATTAATCTTTTTTGTGTTTTAAAACCATCAACTGGGCCTATCGGCACCTTTTCAGGTATCGATATCCGTATATAATTTCTTATTCAGCATTCATCTTTCCCCGTAAATCTAAGATAATTTTTGCATTGTTCATTGTTTATACTAAATAATGTTTCTATACACAATTGCTATCACTTTAACCACTTAATCTGGTAGTGCAGAGCATAGCCATTTCTTATCTTGTTAATATTTTGTCAGAAATGCAGAGTTTAAATGTTTGCTCTGTAATATAAAAATGGTGGCAAATTCCAGATATTTGCATCTTCTCCAAAAACACCTTCCGAGTTAAAAAAATTTTCTATACTGTCTAAAAATATGTATACTAGCCGAAGATTATTTATTTGAACCTGATTAAGTATGACAGTGAATTGTTAGTCTTTCCTCAGAATCATTTTGAGCGGATCAATAGAAAAAATAACAATAAATTTTCAGAAGAAACTATTCAAAGAGATACGACTGAACAAATTGAACAGTTGATCAAAGTCCTTGAAAATATGAAAAACTAGTTGATCATTAACAATGATCATGTTTGAGCATCTAGAACCATCAAACTCTATGATACCATAACTCTATGGTCTGCTAAAGGCATACAAGGAGAAGGTTTCACTCAGTCCAATTTTAGATTTCAACAATTCCGCATACTATGTGATCGCTAAATGACTGACTGAAATTCTTTAATCGGTAGGAAGTCACATTTTATTTTGTCGTCCCAATAATGAAGCCCAATGTAGCCGAAAAAGGATGCTTTCTTTGGATATCGCTTTCCTGTTCACAGATGTTCCAGTTACAAAGACTATTTGTTTCCTGTGTAACTACATCCAAACTACTGATCTAGAAGTTTGTATTTCAATTCACTGTCTAAAGGAATTACTTCTACAATACAGTTTTAACATATAATTCAAGTTCAGTTACGAATGTTATCGACAGAAATATGGAATAACCATAGGATTACGACTGAGCCTTCTTGCTTCATGGCTGGTTTGTAAAACGGCCTGTTACATTCAATTATCGACCAGTTTCATGTATTTGGGATGTACATGAATGATATCTTCATCATGTGCTCTAAAACACTTATCTTGCTGCCAATCTCATTGAACTCAGTGGCAGTCATCTTTTCATGGGTTTCCTGATGGAAGTTATAGACAACTCAGAATTTCACTTTCTTGATATTTTGTTCAAGAGATGATTTAATGGCTCCTTAAAAAAGTTAATCTATAGAAAGAGAACTTTGAATTCATTCGCTTTGCACGGGTATGAGAAGAATATACATAAATGACACAATGGACAAAGAGTTGGAATACCTTCAAAAAGTACTTATTTAGAAAGGTTATCCTCCAAGATTTATCTCAAAAAGCATGAAGCCACAACGGTGACAAGAATACGTTCGCTCTGTTGC
The DNA here is from genome assembly GCA_944470555.2 of Heterobilharzia americana. Lineage (NCBI taxonomy): Eukaryota > Metazoa > Platyhelminthes > Trematoda > Strigeidida > Schistosomatidae > Heterobilharzia > Heterobilharzia americana. Next base: position 20,080,368 of record OX104133.1, on the reverse strand, counting down.
TAAGAAAACATTTTTCATGAATACTAAATCCAAAGGCTATGGCGTAGCAGAACTACTCAAGAATCGTCTTTCTATGTCATGTTATGCCGGGAAATCGCAAATGGCTTTCTCCAGTTAACAGTTAATTTAAGGATGCATGAAGAGAAAACTACCATTTAGGGCCATATCCATATGGGTCTGTTGGTTTATTTGCTTTTTTAGAGCTAGTTATCAGGATCAAACAAAGTGCAACTTTTCAAACACATCTCTAAATACCATCGTCCATGGCTGTTCACAGGAAAACGCGTGTCAAGTAACACTTCTATCTTTAGAACAAGCAACGAAAGTAAAAAGAAAGCAGAATTTAATGAATTCATAAATTCAATAGTATTAGTCAGCTAGATACCCTGCATACTTGATTACATATACTATTAGACAATGGAAAATACTAGTGAAGAATGTATACCCAGAAACCTTTATCAAAAAGCGCGCAAAATGGGTAAGAAATAGAACAACATCCCCAAAGGTGCAGAAGGAACCAGTCTATATCACCTTGCCATTCAAAAGTGACGATATGCTAGAAGTAGTTAGATGAAGACTGGAGAAGTTTGTCAGAAGGACTTATTACGCTGCTAAACTTGTTCTCCTAAGTATCACCGAAAGGGTGCTGCAACAATCAGCGAAAGACAGGGCTCTGATCCTCGACACATCTAAATGTATATATCAGTTTGAATGTACCCGTGAAAGCATATATGTTGGTAGTACAGAAAGGTGTCTGTCTACCCGAACGGTTGAGCACCTACCAAAGATGGTATATCCAGCTGACGAGTCCCAAATAGGACAAATTGCGTATCCTGAGTCCCACTGGTAGCCACTAAATCTGTCTCAGTTTACTTTATATATATATATATATATATATATATATATATATATATATATATATATATATATATATACATATACATATACATATACATATATGCATGTATGTTCTTTTGTATTGTCTAACGGTATTTGTAATCAAGTGTGTAGAGTATCCAGTTGAAGAGTACTACCGAAATTTATGAATCCATTAGATCTTGCTTTTTTTCACTGTCGTCGCTTGTTTTAAATTTGTTTTCAATTGTGTCTTTGAGCATTTGATCAACTCCGACTGTGTCACTGCCCCACAGCATTCTTTCAAAATCCTATCAATACAAAGTCAAACTGATCAGCTCAAAAGAAGTGTGGATACGTCACTTATGCATGCATATCATAGGCGTTGTCAATCCAGCAACTAAAATTCATATTATGCTTACGGAATAAGTACATCCATTCTCTTATTCTGCCATAATCCTTGCATGAATTTCTTTTCTGCCTCAATATTCATCTTATTGAAAGTGATTGATAATTTTTATTTTTTTTTAAATACATTCATAATTCCCACTGCAACATCAAAAACAAGATATTCAACGAAAAGGAGTTTTTCCAACGAAAAGAAAGTTCCGGACAATCCTGACGAATATGTACTTAATTACTCTTCAGTATTTCTTTCGGAAATCCAGTTAAAAACCCTATCATTGGGTCCTAAGTTCTACATTAGCACATCGAAATTTAACAGACTTCGCACTCAATTGCAATTTGAAAACCTATTTAGTCAGACTTCTGATCTTGCTCCGGCATCATCACAAGATTTCCACTGTTCTTGATTGCTGTCACCATTTCACCAATTCAAAATATAGTTTGAATCATCCTCTGACGAAGGAGCATATAACACAACTCAAGTCGATCACTGATAATCATGACATCATCTTAAGTCGTCCCGATAAAGGATGGGGTGCCGTTCTGATGAATCGTCAGGAATACGTCTTGAAAATGCTATCAATTCTCTCCGATCAAACTAAGTTTGGTAAACCTGCAGGTGAGAGGGACAGAATACAACAGATTGAGATCCAATTCACAGGCATCCAGAATAAAATGAAGGATAATGCTTTGATTTCCTCTAGTTTATATGAACGCATCCCACCTGTCGGTTCAGTAACTTCACGTCTCTATGGATTGCCGACAATACATAAAGCATGTTTACCACTTCACTCGATTTTGGATATGTCAGGCTCTCCTTGTCATTGTATCGCCCAATGGTTAGCTGAAATACTGAAACCAGTCAGAAGGCAAGTGTCTCATTATTCTATTCGTGATACATTTGAGTTTATTGATAACATTAAGGATGTTGACACCACGGGTAAAGCTATGTTTTCCTTAGATGTCACCTCATTTTCACGAGTGTACCACTCACTGAAATTGTTTGTTACATAAGTGATTTCATCGATTCACACAATTTAGAAATAGGAATTCCAACAAACTACTTGCGAGAGCTATTGATGAAATGCATTTTTAATATGTAATTTAGTTTTGATAATGAGAATTACCGGCAAAATGATAGGGTTGCAGTGAGATCCCCCTAGGGACTCAAATGGTAGATTGTTTTAGGTTAAAACTAGAAAATTCTATTCTTAGCCAAACTATTAGGTATTTTGACATCTATAAACGATATATTGATGATATATTCGTTATTTGCGACTTGACTATCAATCTAGGTGACATCCTACGTGAGTTTAACAACCGCCACTCAGCGGTAGAATTCACTACTGAGAAGGAATCGGAATCAGCTATTCCTTTCCTTGACGTACTGATTACGAACGCTGAAAAGATCCATCAACTAGAAACTCACATGGAGTGAACAACGCACTAATCTCTGTAGCTGGGTGTCGATAATGAGGTAGAGAAACCTAATCCGTTCACTGGGCCATCGAATATGTAATATTTATAGCATGGGATGTGTCCAACCTGGACTTGACTTTCTAAGAGGGATGCTCGTGTAAAACGGCTATCCTAGCCGAATAATCGTTAAGAATATGTAAGAAACATATGCGAAACCAGTCACCAGCGCAGTTTTAAAAAAGACTTTGTTCATGAACCTGAAATTAAAAGGTGAGGCAGCATCAGATATCCTGAAAAATCATCTTTCTAGATCAGTTAGTAGGACCTTTTTAGCAGCAATAACCTCGCCTGGTTAACTAGTTCACTAGTTACTAGCCGGTCCTAAGCCTGGGGAAAGAGGGAAGGTTGGGAACACCACTAGCAACCCTACCCCGGAAAACAAATCTAACCGCTAAGGAAACTTCAAAGCACAAACGATATGTAAAAAATAATAACAAAATTATTCCTCTCTGGAATCGGAGAGGAAAAATGACGCCAGTTGGTGAAAGCCTTGAGGACATGGAATTTCCCCATCATGTTTGAACCCAGCAAGGCAGCCCAGATTACAAACTAGATGAAGAGGTATCACATCGAAGTGCTTGGAATTTGCGAAAGCAGATGGAATGGGAGTGGACTCTCCAAATTGTCAACTGGAGAATCAATAATCTACTCCGATATTGACACCCAGACGACAACCATGGGCACACTGAGTTATGGAGTGGCTATCATGATGTCCCCAACAACATCAAAGGCCCTCGTGCAGTGGGAACCAATCTCCTCCTCCAGGATCATGACAGCAAGATTCAACTCAAAAGGAGGGAAGGTCACAATCGTACAATGCAATGCATCTAGAAATAATGCATATGAAGAGAAGGAGGAGGAATTCTACAGACAACTCCAATCAACACTGGACAAGACCCCACCCCACTTGGTGATATCAAAATTCTAATAGGCGACATGAATGCCAAACTGGGAGGGGACAACACAGGAAGAGAACTAACCATGGGTCGAGAAGCGCTCGGTGAGGTGATGAACGAGAATGGAGAATTGTATGCAGAATTCTATGCATTCAACGATTTGGTGATTGGAGGTGAGGCAGTGTGTTCAAACACAAGGATATCCACAAAGCCACATGGATTCGATTTCACCAGATGGACACACTAAAAATCAAATCGACTTTATCTCAATCTCAAGAAAATGGAGACGCAGTCAGCCCACTTGACACAAGGTCAAGAAGAGGAGCAGATGTAGGTTCACACCACTCACTATCTAGTGCAAGGAACCTACCTTCCAAATCAAGTTAAAAGCCTTCAAGGAAGCTGGTGATAGACCTCAGTTCAAGTACAACACTCGGGAACTGAAGAATGAAACTACAAAGGAGATCTTCAAGGCAGCCATCAAGACAAAATGGGAGACATCGAGGAAGATCCCCAAAGAAACCTGTGTGGAAGAACACTGGAAGTCTTTGAGAGACATGTGGAAAGAAACCTGCACAACAGTATTAGGAAGGAAGAAGAAAGAAGACAAGGAATGGATCTCGACGGATACATGGAAGCTGATAGAGCAGGGAGAGGATGATGGTGATGGTGAAGCAGAAGATAAACCAGTGCATGGATGCTCAACGACAAGAGGAACTGAGCACAATGTATAAAACACTGGACAAAGAAGTGAAGAAGAGTGCACGTAAAGACAAAAGACACTTCTACGAAACACTGGCAAGTGAAGCAGAACTGGCTGCAGTCTGCAGGTGGGAGAGACCTGACAACATTGTATCAAATAACCAAGTTTCTATCTGGGAAGAGATCAACGCAGGCGAAGCCAATAAGAGATGATGAAGGAAATTTAATTACGAAAGAAGAGAAACGGAGGAAACAATGGACCGACCACTTCAAGAAGCCCTTGAATCGACCACCACCTGCACTTCTTCCAGAAATACCACCTACAGCCCAGCCGCTGAACTACAAGTGAACATAAATCCTCCAACAGAAATGGAGGTCCTGAGTGCCATAAAGCTACTGAAATGTGGGAAAGGAGCAGGACCAGATGGGATCCCGCCTGAAGCACTGAGAGCAGACGCAGAGACAACAGCGGACATGCTCACACCACACCACTATTGCAGAAGGTGTGGAAGGAAGAGAAGGTACCTGCCCACTGACTGGAAGAAGGGTTATCTTGTCAAACTCCCGAAGAAGGGAGACCTGAATGTTTGCAAGAACTGGCACGGAATCACCCTGCTGTCCACCGCAAGCAAAAAATTAAGCTGTATCATCCTGGAGAGGCTAAAGGATGCGCTCGATTCAAAACTACGACCAGAACAAACAGGCTTCAGAAAGTACAAATCATATGCCGACCAAATTGCAACGCTTCGCATCATCATAGAACAAAGAATAGAATGGCAGTCAGCTGGATCTCTACCTCAACTTTATCGACTTTGAGAAGGCCTTTAACAGCGTCGACCTAGAGGTAATTTGGAAACTGCTTCATTACTACGGAGTACCGCAAACCTTTATCCGCCTCATTCAACAACTATATGAAGACGCTATATGCCAAAAAATTCACAATGGGAAACTCAGTGATGCTTCTGAAGTGAAGTGAAGACAGGAGCGAAACAAGGTTGCCTACTATCACCCATGATATTCTTGATTGTGGTCGACTGGACTGGATCATGCAGCAAACAGTGGGGAGAGAGAAGAGGGGATACGCTGGCTGGACTGCGAAAAAGAACCTAGAAGATCTGGATTTCGCCAGTGATGACTTGTGCCTGATGTCACACAAACTTGAAGATCTACAGGCGAAAACTAACAAGTTGATAGAAGAGGCAGGGCAGCGAAGACGGGACTTCAGGTGAATATAGAGAAGACAGATGTGATGAAGATACCCAATCAACACCAACAACAACAACAAACCCCAGTCACCATGAACGGGAGAAACTTAAAGGAAGTAACCTCCTTCACCTATCTAGGGAGTACTGTTTCAACTACAGGCGGTGGCACAGACGAGGACATCAAAGCCAGCCAGGATCGGAAAAGCAAGACAGGCGTTCATTAACCTGAAACCAGTGTGTAGATCTTCTGCACTCAGCATACAGCGTGAACAAGATCCGGATTTTCAACACCAACGTCAAGTCAGTGCTTCTATATGGTTCAGAGACTTGGCGAGTGACGAAAGGGATTTCCAATAAACTACAGACATTCATCAACAACTGCCTACGCTCACTCCTTACTGAAGATCAGATGGCCAGGAAGAATAAGCAACAAGGAACTCACTCTGGCTGGTGACGAACCAACCAAGAACCTATCACCCAACAAATATGCACTGGGAGGAAGTGGAGATGGCTTGGGCATATGCTGAGAAGGCCGACTGGGGATATCACGCGTCAGGCCGTCGAGTGGAATCCCCATGGGAAGCGGCTAATTGGAAGTCCGAGAATGACATGGAGGAGGTCGTGCGAGGAGGAAATAAGAGGTTGTGGGCTGTCGTGGAGCCAGGTTGAAAAGATTTCAGAGAACAGATTGGAATGGAGACGTGCTACTGAAGCCCTATGTTCCATTAGGAACACAAGGGACTAATAATGATAATAATAATTTTAGCAGCAAGACTTCATTTGATCTTTACCAGTCGTAAATTGTTCCCCGTTTGTATAAAAGACAATATCCCTCGACAGGCCACATCCATGTGTATCTACCAATTCACCTGCTCCTGTGGAGCATGGTACATCGGCCGTTGTCAGAGGTTGCTGTCTACACGTATACGAGAACATATTTCGGCCTCGTTTTATAAGGTTGAAAAGAATTGCATCAGAAATTCTATCCTTGAGCATTTAATCGATTCCAACCATTCGACCGACCCAAACAAAGATTTCAAATTTGTGTATCGAATTCGCCCAAACACCTCACGTTTCCTCCGTGTTCACCTTCTAAAAACAGCAGAGGCTTTGGCTATCCATGAACTGAAGCCTGACCTTTGTGTACAAAAGAAATATATATAGTCTTTTCCTCTACTTTGCCCTTATTTATTTTAGTCTTGGTGGGCTTCGTCCTCTTTTTTCGCTTTTGACCCTCCTTCCCCTTTTTTGTCAGACTAATCTTTGTACTCTTATATCGTCCTTATCACCTTATTTTTTATATTTAATTGTTCCCGGTGTTATTTCATATGATCTTCCTAATAATCGCAACTTTTCAAGTTGTTATTCATCGAAGACTGACATGAGTTGGAGGAACAAAGGAAACCTGGGAGCACTGGACAGGTTTCCTTTGTTCCTCCAACTCATGTCAGTCTTCGATGAATAACAACTTGAAATATTTCCAAATCTCCACAACCCCCTCAAAATTTAATCGCAACTTTTAACAAAATACTTTCAATTTACTCCAATTAAATTGTCTCACTTATATTACCTAATCCTTTTAATCTATATGCACCTTACAAACGATCTGAAAATCTTACGTAACCCCTTTTTGTTATCATTCGACCTTTGCGTCATCGACTAGCAACAATATAATTATCACCACCATTATTATTGTTGTTTTAACCCCCCATTATTTAAGTAGAATCTTCCTCACGGATTACAGTCTTCAAAGATATTCAGTGAAGAGAACTCTTTCGACGAATTTATATATATATTATATATATATATATATACGAATGTACAGCTTGAGAGTAAATTCGTCGAAAGAGTCCTCTTCACTAAATATCATGTTATTTTCTTTTCTTTACTTAATAGCTGACTTTGAAACATTTTACCAAGCTAGTATCAATCTCCAGATAGAAATCTGAGATTACTGAGTATATCGATGATGATCATTTTTTAACCTCTTACTGTGACCTACTGCACTCTTTCATTATCCGAGCTGTGATTGCACAATTCCTTCCTAACTCTAGAATCAACTCACTACTGCACCCTAGAACATTCATTTTTCGATTACCTAATGTCAGCCTATTAGCCAATAATAGACTTATGGGTTGGTTTATTATTACCATCAATACTGTAGTATAGTCATTGAAAATGATCCGTTGGAAAAAATTCTCTTCGCTAATTACTTTCAGTTTTTTGGAAAATTATATTTTACCGTGTAGAGGTGTGACTATATTAGAACATTATTATAAATATATACGGTTAATACTTCACAACATATTTTCAAAAACAACTTCAGATGATGGGGTGTAAAAAGAAAATCTCTGAATTTTTGTTAGTTACAAGTAAACAAGGAATTTTCAACCCCACTAAATATTTTCCTCATTAACTTGAAGAATGCAGTTGGATTTCGTACAACTAATTATTATGTTTTGCAGAACATATCAGTGAGTTGTATAACTACTGAGACCTTGTCTGCAAGACATGAAGCCAAGTCAATGAGTGTCATATTACATGATAGACTAAGTCCATTCATAATTTCTTCATCTTCAACCATAAATCAGTGTTCAGTCAGATATGATACCAGTGTTATGAAGACGAAGTCTTTTCAAAATAGTTTTGTTTGCGCTTTGTAATCATTTGAATTTGATGATTCACCTTTGTGGGTTGTACAGCTGAAATTTTTGTTATCGAAAAAATTGCTATTTCAAAAATAATTCAGGCTTGTACGACAGTGAATTACCACTTCCTAAATATTGACCAACAGCTCCATATATTTCGACATCTGTTTAGTCTTCCACTCTGAAGTGCAAATTTAGCATACGCTGATACCTACTGGTTTCTTCAGAGTGTTGAGTATGTGAGGTTTGGCTGTTAATATGTCATAAAAATTGTCTACGAACCACATGAGGATTGATATCACAGAAAGGACGAAACAATGAAACTGCAAAGGCATTACTGTGGTTTGATGGATGACAGTTAGCAGTGGATTCCAAGATGAGGGTTTCATCTCATTTGAGACTCGTCAGCTGCACGTACCTGCCTTCCAGTTTGAGATGTTCTTCCCACTGAGACTTGACCCCAGTGCGCATCACTTCGTAAGCCAGATTGTACTCACTAGGTCCAGTGGACAACACTATGTTTGATTCCCACTTGCAACAACATCAGTAACTGAGTAGCAGTTGTTTTCAGCTGACGAATCTTAAATAAGATGAGATGTACCTCCAGGATTCCACTTTTAATCACCAAGTTCACTTCAACAGAATTAAAACTTAGTCGTTATCGAGGAATCCACATAGAAGCTCATTTGCAAGCAGATTTCGAGCATTTCGACGCAGTCCAACATCGGAACTTTATAAGCGATAGCAAATATCAAAAGTAATCAGTTAACTTCTCATAAACTGGGTTTAGTATGTTTGTTCAACTACTGTAGTCTACCTACGTGCACTTATACTACCAATCTCAAATGGAACGGATTAATTGTAATAAATTACTTTACTTCTAATGACTAGAAAAAGTTTTCCTAATTATGAATAAATAAATCTAACTGATTGTAAAATGTGATGATGATCATTTTAAACGATAATTACGAAATCCTATTTAAATTATCAACAAGTTATTCATGTTTTTCAGCAAACATATACGCTACTTGTTTTATACATATGTTGGAAGATACCTTACCAATCCGTGTGAACATCAGGTTATCTATCTTTGAAGGAGGTCAAGGCGATGTTCTGGTAATAACTTCGCTTTGCGTGCTCTATTGCTTCTCGTGATTAGTGGACTGGAGAAATTGCCCGGTGCAAGTCCCAACGAGCATTATACTCCAAGTTATTAAGTTCGACTTGATTCCATTTCGCAAAATATATGTGGGCAGTGTATGAGGCTTACACCAGAATAACCCAAAAAGCACTTGAGTCGATTGCCGAAGGTATCATTCTTCAAAGGAAATAATACAACCTAAGATACACTTTGTCGTAGTCTTGAGTTTTCATTTGGAACAGGAACTGGTTTAAGACACAAATTACTGTTTTAGTCTCCAGAGATATATGATGCGCTTAAAATACTTTCAGAAACTACTGATGATTTTATTTTAATAAGAAAGAGTTTCAGTAAATTTTCTAGTTTTAGAAGAAAACATTAGACTTTTTTGTCACAATTTTTAAATAGGATAGAATATAGTAGTAGAACCTCTCCGGCTTCAACATCAGCAAACCTGAATCATACTATATTTTTAGTACGCAAATAAAAATGTCAATAGTTTATCTGAACTCACTACGAAATATCCTAATATAAATATTTCTAAACCCGTTACGCTGATCACCAGTGCTGACTGGCCAGATCAAGATGATGTTAATACCGGACGACAGTTTCACCTGATTTAGATTAAGCTCATCAGCGATATATATGGATTGATTCAGCTCAAAGAGCCAAATTGCTCAAGCCTCTCAAACTCCTGCCTGCTACTTGAGCGGATTGGTTACTACCATGATTAAACCAGACGTTCACAAAACACGTAGTACATAGTAAGAAATCGCACTACATGATCTCATTAGTTTGATTTCTATGAGGTACCATGATGAGATTTCACACTACTGGTTGTGTATTTCCCTAAATACTTTTCACATCTTTACTCTCAAGGCTTCAGAAACTCCTTGCTGATGAGTGCTAAACGCACGAGACCTAGGTCCAGAGCTTTCTCCTAGTTGGCTACAATTAACTTATATCAATCACAATGCACCGCTGAGGTGAATCTTCTAGCTTAGTGGCCTCAGTGTAAAGATGATGGAATTCAAAGCAACTGGTCCCTTTGATAAATTTAAACAGCGTAATGAGAAGACAAAGATTATCTGAAACATGTGATGTATGAGCGCTAAACATTTCAAACAATCTGATCACACATGGACTTGTCGAACTATCTATGTGAAACATTGTATAAGGTGTATTTTTACTTGTGCAAACGTCAATGAAGTTAATAAGAAACATAGGAATAGGAAGGGATAGAAAAAAAAGGAAAACCTTACACTTGGTATGAAAATTAAAATCAATACTACCAGGGTAGGTTCAACGTGAGTACGAATTGTTTTTGTATACATAAAGGGGGTTTAAATTTACGGATGGCAAGAGCTTCAATAAATTTAAGCACTCGACTCTGACCACTTTTATGTAGTACTTTAAAGGCTGTTTTCATGTCTATCCTATGGTTAGTTTCTAGTATATGTTTAGCGATAGATGAAGATGGATGTTCGTCACCTGCACTTATCGGATCTGTTGAGGTCATTTGTTTTTGTAGCCACTTAGGTGCATCTTCAACCTTCCTTAACTGCATATCACGATTACTCCCCCCTCTATATATGTGCACACATACATGTAAATTGATAAACACAGTGGGATGTGATGTAATCGTTTATATGTTGTTTCGGTTTGTGCTGTAACATGGACTTGGTCTTCTCTACAGTGATGACCTTAGCTGCATAATACGTTTTACAGATTACTGATCTAAGTCTTTTCCTCACAACAAAGCTATGTGAATCACCTCTAAATAGTAATGAGATGTAGACATTTCTCTTAGCAACGGAACACTGTGTACGTTTCAGTGGTACATAACTTTTGCACCGGTCGATAAATCCCAACCGGTATCCATTCTGTGTCAGAGCTGTTGTCAGTAAGTTGGTTTCTTCCTCTCTAGTGTCATCGGTTCAGATACGGTTTATCCTGTTAAATAAGCATCTGACTAAACCACGTTTATACTGGACTGGGCAACAGCTATGGAAATTAAGATATTGCCCTGTCCATGTAGGTTTCTTATAGATCGACCTCCTGATCGAGCCATCCTCACGTCGACTGAGCAATACGTCTAGGAACAGTAGCTGGTTGTTCGTCTCTTGTTCGCAAGTCAGGCTAATGTAATTCTGAGCCGTGTTCATTTTCTGTAGCAGGCACATTGCATCATCAGGCTTTTCACACATAATGACTATATCATCAACATATCTCTTATAAAGTGAAACCCTTCCGATGAGATCGTCAGCCATGTTTTCAACATATGACATGTACACATCAGCTAGCAACGGTCCTAATGGACTGCCCATCACGACACCATCAATCTGTTGAAAGTGTTCGCCCTCGAATGTAAATTCAACTTCATCAGTGCATAATAACAATAAATCTTTCAAAAAATTAATAGGGATAGAGAATATAAGACTGTTAGAAGAAATATAGTCCCATGAAATATCAATTGTTTTTACTAGAGGTACATTAGTAAATAAAGAATTTACATCGAACGAGTACATAGTCTTATCCTTGATATTAATATCGTTTAAACAGTCAATAAGGTCAAATGTATCTTCCAGTGAGGACTTACATAAATGGCTTCTGACAGGATTCAAGAGCTTTGCCAACCATTTGGCTAGATTATGTATGGGTGATCAACACATAGACAATATTGGACGCAGTGGGTTGTCAGACTTATGAGTTTTAGGTAACCCATATAGATGTAGATGTTCAGATCCCATAGGTTTATTATTATTATTATTATTAGTCCCTTGGGTTCCTAGTGGAACATAGGGCTTCAGTAGCACGCCTCCAGTGACCTCTGTTCTCCGAGATCTTTTGAACCTGGTTCCACGACAGCCCACAACCTCTCATTTCCTCCTCGCATGACCTCCTCCATGTCACCCTCGGACGTCCAACTCGTCGCTTCCCATGGGGATTCCACTCGAGGGCCTGACGCGTGATGTCCTCAGTCGGCCTTCTCAGTGCATGGCCAATCCATCTCCACTTCTTCCTGCATATTTGTTGCGTGATAGGTTCTTGGTTGGTTCGTTCCCAGAGTTCCTTGTTGCTTATTTTTTCTGGCCATCTGATCTTCAGCAGCGAGCGTAAGCAGTTGTTGATGAATGTCTGTAGTTTATTGGAAATGCCTTTCGTGACGCGCCAAGTCTCTGAGCCATACAAGAGCACTGACTTGACGTTGGTGTTGAAAATCCGTATCTTGTTCCACATGCTGAGTGCGGAAGATCCCCACACTGGTTTCAGGCTAATGAACGCCTGTCTTGCTTTTCCGATTCTGACTTTGACGTCCTCGTCCGTCCCGCCTGTAGTTGAAACAGTGCTTCCTAGATAAGTGAAGGAGGTTACTTCCTTCAAGTTTCTCCCGTTGACGGTGATTGGAGTTTGTTGTTGTTGTTGATGTTGGTGGTGCGGTATCTTCATCACTTCTGTCTTCTCTATATTCACCTGAAGTCCCGTCTTAGCTGCCTCTTCTGTCAACTTGTTAGTTTTTGCCTGCAGATCTTCAAGTTTATGTGACATTAGGCATAAGTCATCGGCGAAATCCAAGTCTTCTAGGTTCTTTTCCGTCGTCCAGTGTATCCCCCTCTTCTCGCTGCCTACTGTTTGCTGCATGATCCAGTCCACCACAATAAGGAATATCATGGGGGATAGTAGGCAACCTTGTTTCACTCCTGTCTTCACTTCAAAGGCATCACTGAGCTTCCCATTGTGGATTACTTGGCATGTGGCATCTTCATATAGTTGTTGAATGAGGCGGATAAAGGTTTGCGGTACTCCGTAGTATTGAAGCAGTTTCCAAATTACTTCTCGGTCGACGCTGTCAAAGGCCTTCTCAAAGTCGATGAAGTTGAGGTATAGAGCTGATTGCCATTCTACGCTCTGTTCTATGATGATACGAAGCGTTGCAATTTGGTCAGCACATGATTTGTACTTCCTGAAGCCTGCCTGTTCCGGTCGCAGTTTTGAATCCAGTGCGTCTTTAAGCCTCTCCAGGATGATGCGGCTTAATATTTTACTTGGGGTGGATAGGAGAGTGATTCCTCGCCAGTTCTTGCAAGCACTGAGGTCTCCCTTCTTCGGCAGTTTGACAAGGTAACCCTTCTTCCAATCGTCAGGTACCTTCTCTTCCCTCCACACCTTCTGCAATAGTGGTGTGAGCATGTCCGCTGTTGTCTCTGCATCTGTTCTCAGTGCTTCTGGCGGTATTCCATCTGGTCCTGCTGCTTTCCCGCATTTCAGTAGCTTTATGGCGTTCAGGACTTCCATTTTCGTTGGGGGATTTATGTTCACTTGTAATTCAGCGGCTGCAGGTGGTATTTCTGGACGAAGTGCAGGTGGTGGTCGATTCAAGAGCTTCTTGAAGTGGTCGGCCCATCGTTTCCTCTGTTTCTCTTCTTTTGTAATTAAATTTCCTTCTTCATCTTTTATTGGTTTCATCTGTGTTGGTCTCTTCCCTGATAGCAACCTGGTTATTTGATACAATGTCGTCAGGTCTCTCTTACCTGCAGCCTGTTCTGCTTCACTTGCCAGTGTGTCGTAGAAGTGTCTTTTGTCTTTGCGTGCACTCTTCTTCACTTCTTTATCCAGTGTTTTATACATTGTGCTCAGTTCCTCTTGTCGTTGAGCATCCTTGCACTGGTTTATCTTCTGCTTCACCATCCTCCTCTCCTCTATCAGCTTCCAGGTATCCGTCGAGATCCATTCCTTGTCTTCTTTCTTCTTCCTTCCTAATACTGTTGTGCAGGTTTCTTTCCACATAGCTTTCAAAGACTTCCAGTGTTCTTCCACACAGGTTTCTTCAGGGATGTCCCTCGATGTCTCCCATTTTGTCTTGATGGCTGCCTTGAAGATCTCCTTTGTAGTTTCATCCTTCAGTTTCCGAGTGTTGTACTTGAATTGAGGTCTATCACCAGCTTCCTTGAAGGCTTTTAACTTGATTTGGAAGGTTCCTTGCACTAGATAGTGGTCTGAACCTACATCTGCTCCTCTTCTTGACCTTGTGTTAAGTAGACTGCGTCTCCATTTTCTTGAGATTGAGATAAAGTCGATTTGATTTTTAGTGTGTCCATCTGGTGAAGTCCATGTCGCTTTGTGGATATCCTTGTGCCTGAACACACTGCCTCCAATCACCAAATCGTTGAATGCACAGAATTCTGCAAACAATTCTCCATTCTCATTCATTTCACCTAGCGCCTCTCGACCCATGGTTAGTTCTCTTCCCGTGTTGTCCCCTCCCAGTTTGGCATTCATGTCGCCCATTAGAATTTTGATATCGCCAACTGACGTCTTGTCCAGTGTTGACTGAAGTTGTCTGTAGAATTCCTCCTTTTTCTCTTGCTCTGCATTATTTGTAGGTGCATAACATTGTATGATTGTGACCTTTCTTCCTTTTGAGTTGAATCTTGCTGTCATGATCCTGGAGGAGATTGGTTCCCACTGCATGAGAGCCTTCGATGCTCTTGAGGACATCATGATAGCCACTCCCTCAGTGTGCTCGTGGTTGGCGTCTGGGTGACCAGAGTAGATTATTGATTCTCCAGTTGACAGTTTGGAGAGTCCACTCCCATTCCATCTGCTTTCGCAAATCCCAAGCACTTCGATGTTATACCTTCTCATCTCCTTTGCAATCTGGGCTGCCTTACTGGGTTCAAACATCGTGCGGACATTCCATGTCCCCACGTTTACTTTCGCTTTCATCGAGAGAAGACACATCGGCCAATTGGCTTCCCGAAGGCTTTCACCAACTGGCGTCATTTCGCCTCTCCGATTCCAGCGGGGAATAAGTTTGTTTTCATTTTTTATATTTTGTTTGTGCTTTGAAGTTTCTTTAGCGGTTAGATTTGTTTTACGGGGTAGGGTTGCTAGCCCTATGCCCAACCTTCCCTCTTTACCCGGGCTTAGGACCGGCTAGTAACTAGTAAACTAGTTAACCAGGCGAGGTTCCATAGGTTTTAGACGATTAAATTCCTCCTTATTAATTAAACTCATACCAAGCATTTTCACAAGTTTAGAATTTACTCTGCCTTCCAATTTACGTATTCCCTCACATGGGGCATCTGACGTAAATTTGCTTTCATCACTGAGAATAGATAACATCTTACTTTTATAATCAGACTTGTTCATGACGACCACACCTGATCCTTTGTCGGGTTTTAGTACGGCAATATCAGAGTTATTTCGTAATCCTTTCAGTGCTTGGAAATGCTCACGCGTTAAGATGCTTTCCTGTCTTGGACCAGGATTATGAAACCCATGAGGGATGTCTACTAATTTAGCTCTTAGCCAGTTCTCATTGTCTGCAGAAGTTGGGACAAGTGAGCTCAGTTGATCATATAGGTTTTCAAATTGAGCATCGGTTGTTAAATCAGAGTTTTGTGTTTGAGGGACAGAAAAACTGAACCCAAGAGAGAGCGCCTCTTTATCAAGAACAGATAACTGAACGGATGATAAATTCGTCATATAGTTGTCTGGGTTAACTGGGAATGAATTCACATGGTCGGTAGTAATCACAAATCGAAACAACATATAAACGATTACATCACATCCCACTGTGTTTATCAATTTACATGTATGTGTGCACATATATAGAGGGGGGAGTAATCGTGATATGCAGTTAAGGAAGGTGGCTACAAAAACAAATGACCTCAACAGATCCGATAAGTGCAGGTGACGAACATCCATCTTCATCTATCGCTAAACATATACTAGAAACTAACCATAGGATAGATGGAATTCAGTCAGAACTCATGTTTAGATAATATGTAATTGGTTATTCTCGCCTGATTAACTAGTTTACTAGCTACCAGCCGGTTCAAAGACCGGGTAAAAAAGGAAAGTTGGGCATAGGGCTAGCAACCCTACACCGAAAAACCAATCCACTCGCTAAAAAACTTCAAACCACAAAGAAAATACAACAAATCAAATCAAACAGATTCCGTGCTGGAATCGGAGAGACTAAATAACGCTGGTTGCTGAAAACCTTCAGGAAGCCAACTAGCCAATGTGTCTTCGCTTCTCTCGATAAACGTAAAAGTATGGATGGGAATATTTAATGTCCGCACCATGAACGAACTTAGCAAGGGTGTCCAAATTGCAAAAGAGATGAGGAGGTATGGCATGAAGGTGCTAGGAATCTGCGAAAGCAGATGGAATAGAAGTGGACTCTACAAACTCTTAACTGGAGAGTCAATAACCCAATCCGATATTGTCACCCAGATGACAACCACGAGCACACTGAGTTTTCGAGAGGCTATCATGATGTCCCCAAGAATATCGAAGGGTCCCATACAGTAGAAACCAATCTCCTCCTGCAGGATCAGCATCATGATAGCAAGATTCAAACCAAAAGGAAGGAAAGTCAAAATCATGCAATGCTACGCGCCAACGAATAATGCGAATCAAGAGAAGAAGAAGAAGAAGAAGGAATTCTACAAACAACTGCAACCAGTAATGGACAGGACCCCACCCCAGATGGCGATATCAAAATTCTAATGGGCAACATGAATGGCAAACTGTGAGCAGACAACACAGGAAGAGAAGCACTTGATGAAATGAACGAGAATGGAGAAGTGTTTGCAGATTTCTGCGCATTCAATGATTCGGTGATTGGAGGCCAGACAGTGTGTACAAACCCAAGGATATTCACAAAGCCAGCGACATGGATTTGATTTCACCAGACACCAGGACACACTACACTAAAAATCAGACCGACTTCATCTCAATGTGAAGAAAGCGGAGACACAGCCAGCCTTCTGGACACAAGATCAGATCAGATCAGATCAGATCACGAAGAGGAGCAGATGTAGGTTCACACCACTCACTATCTAGTGCAAGGAACCTACCTTCCAAATCAAGTTGAAAGCCCTCAAAGAAGCTGGTGACAGACGACCACAGTTCAAGTTGAACAGAAACTGAAGGACGAAACTACAAACGACATCTTCACGTCGTCAGTCATCAGGAAGAAATAGGAGAAATTAGGCAACATCCCTGGGGACACCTGCTTGGAAGAACACTGAAACTCTTTGAAAGCTATGTGGGAAGAAACCTACATAGTCATATTAGGAAGGAAGAGGAAACAAGACAAGGAATGGATCTCGACAGACACATGGAAGCCGTTGGTGGAGGGAGAGGAAGATGGTGATGGTGAAGCAGAAGATGAACCAGTGCAAGGATGCACAACGAAAAGAAGAACTGAGTACAACGTATAAAACACCACAGTGGACAAAGAAGTGAAGAAGAGTGTGTGCAAAGACAGCAGAAACTTCTATGACACACTAGCAAATGAATCAGAACAGGCTGCAGGTTGGTAGGAGAGACCTGACAACACCATATCAAATAACCACGTTACTATCTGGGAAGAGATCAACGCAGACGAAACCAATTAGAGATATTCGAGGAGAGTTAGGTACAAAGAAGAGAAACGAAAGAACCAATGAGATGACCACTTCAAAAAAGTTCTTGAATTGACCACCACCTGCAGCATGTTCAGAAATGCTACCTGTAGCCACAGAACTACAAGTGAACACAGGCCCTCCCACGAAAGTTAAGGTCCTGAGCGCTCTAAGGCTACTGAAATGTGGGAAAGCAGTAGGACCAGATGGAATTCCACAAGAAGCACTGAGAGCAGACACAGGGACGACGGTGGACCTGCTCACATCACTGTTGCAGAAGTTTTGGAAGGAAGGAGGAAGGGGCAACTGCAGATTGGAAGATGAGCTACCTTGTCAAAATCCCAAAGAATGGAGACATAAGCCTTTACAGGAACTGGTGCGGAATCATCCCTCATCCCTGTCCACCCAAAGCAAGCAAAATATTAAGCCTCATCATCCTGGAGAGTCTAGCTTCAGAAAGAATAACGTAGGTGTCGATTGAATCGCAACACTGCCCATCATCATAGAACAGAGCATAGAATGCCAGTCATTTCTCTACCTCAACTTTATCGACATTGAAAAAGCCTTCTACAGTGTCGACCGATAAGTAACTTGGCAGGTGCTTCAACACTACGGTTTTAGTTTCACAAACCTTTATCAATCTCATTCACCAGCCATATGAAAATATCACATGCCAAGTGATTCACAATGGAAAGGTCAGTGATGACTTTGAAGTGAAGACAGGAGTAAAACAAGGCTGCCTCCTACTATCACCGATGATCTTTCTGATTGTGGTCAACTGCATCATGCAGGAAACCGTGATGAGCGAGAAGATGGGCATAGGCTGTTTGACCGATGGAAACAGCCTAGAAGATTTGGATTTCACCAACGATGATGATTAATGTCTAATGTCGAACAAGGTCGAGAATGTAAAGGCAAAAACCCACAAGTTGACAGAAGAGGCAGGGCAGGGAAGACGGGACTTCAATTGAACGCAGAGAAGACGGAGATAATGAAGATACCCAGCAACAACAAGTACCAATCGCCATGAACGAGAGAAATCCGAAGGAGTTAGTCTCCTTCACCTACCCACTTAGTCAGCATAGTTTCAACCACAGGCGGCACAAGCACAGACGAGGATGTCGAAACCAGGATCGTAAAGACAGCGAGACAGGCTTTCATTAATCTGAAATCATTGTGGAGATCTACTGCACTCAGCATGTGGAACAAGATCCGGATTTTTAACCCTAAGTCAGTCAAGTCAGTGCTGACATATGGTTCAGAAACTTGGCGTGTCACGAAAAGCACTACAGACATTCATCAACAGCTGCCTACTCTGGCTCGATATTGAAGTTCAGATGGCCAGAAGGAATGATCAACAAGGAACTCACTCTGGCTGGCAACGAACCAATGAAAAACCTATCACTCAACAAATATGCAGAAGAAAGTGGAGATGGTCTGAATTGGGCATACACTGAGAACGCCGACTGGGGATATCACGCTCCAGGCCAGGCCCTCGAGTGGAATCGAAAGGGGAAACGATGAGTTGGACGTCCGAGGTGGGAGTGACAAGGAGGAGATCATGTGAGGAATAAATGAAAGCTGGTGGGCTGTCGCGGAACCAGGTTCAAAAGACTGCAAAGAGCACAGTGTTACTGAAGCTCTGTGTTCCACTAGGAACCCAAGGAAAAGTAATAATGATAAATATTCTCCAGTAATCAACCAATTCAATTTCCGCACAATTCACACCATATTTTGATAATAATCTGTTCACAAGCACAACCAAAGTCAGTTTCGCTTGATTAAATTAGCTTTGTATGTCCAGTAGACACGTTAGTAACTTTTCGAATTACGGTATTATTACTTATAATCTCCTGTCACTGACTGATAAGTCTCTATTGGCATATAAGCTCCTACGTGAATGCCTCAATGTTACCTGTAATTTTATTTTAGTAGAGGTGATGGGAAGAGCGTTTCATCTAATTCAAGACTCGCCAGTCGGATGTACCTGCCCCCCAGTGAACGATTCTGTTCCCTTTAAAATTCACACCCAGGGAAGGTCACTTCAAAAGCCAGAGAGTTATTCCCTAGACCACTGCTTCAGGATATCCACTACTTCTGTGATGGAGAATTAAAAGCGATAACATTAAAACTATACCCGTTGCACAAAGGTGGCTGTCATGACTTAGTGGCCTACTTAATAACGCTCTGATATTTGAAGTCATTGTTATCGGCCTCGAGGCTTAGTGGGGACACCATCACTCACTGGGAGCCGGGTGCATCCAGCTGATGAGTCCTAAATAGGGTGAGATGCGTGCCATGAATCCCACTTATAACCACCCTACATTATATTGGTCATTAGCTAAGTAAAATCACCTGCTTCTCAACCATATAAAAATTAGTATAAACTACGCAGAGATGTGTTTTCTCTTAATCCACATAAGGTTTTCCTAGCTATAAATTTCACTAGACCAATGTTTACCAATAGGCACTTGAAAATGTCGATCATATTCATTATGCATCAGTATCATACAATTTAGTTGATTATGAAACCTGTTTTATTGACAAAAATATCTATTCTTCTCAGTGAAATGCTTTCAAAGAAATTTTTGAAAGATAGAGACGAGACTGTGTACGATTGACTAACAAAATCTGGTCTATAGGCAGCTACAGTTATCACAATGTTCAGATAATAAGCAAAAAAGTTTTCATTAGTTTTTAGAACATGTGTTATTCAAATGTTTCTACTTTCTGATTAAAATCAGTGAGGTTGACTGATACTTGAACATACATGGTCTACCATGAAAAACACTTGATAACTATCAATAGATACGGTATTGTTTACGGCACCTAAAAGGCACCAAGCAATAATCTACTGAAAACAATTTAATTTATATTTAAGATCCACTTTAACTAATTTATTAGTAAACGGAGTCATGCAGTTAATCAATTTCACTTTTAACATATTCGTTTTCCTTAAGAATAAACTGTTTCCACACTTGAAATTTACGTGAAGCCTTAAAACAGGTGAAAAAAGAAATTACAGGATTTTACTCTTGAGCTTAAAATACTACTTATTTTGCATTTTATATGTGTGTGCAGAACATTTTGGCGTAGGTCATCACTCAAGAGAATGAAAAAACACTAGGATTTATTGCTTAACAGCAGTAATTTATTTCTTTATTGCCAAAATATAAGGAACTATGTTTCTCTACTCGAAAAGGTTTGTACCTAAATGTTGGAACCTAATTTAATACAACAATAAATTCGAAGATCGCCATAGATTATTCAGAACAAGAATAATTTGAGAGAACAATTGTTTTCAATAACTTCTTCCACAAGCTCCACTAAACTACATAAATAAACACATGTTGAAACCTAGGGAGAAGGTAAAGAAAAATAATATTATGAAGTCTCTATGTCTCAGACTAAGTATTAAAGGTGATATTGCCTCAGATATCTCAACACATTGATTAAGCAGATTAGTCGAAAAGACATTCAGTGCAGTGAAACTTTTGTCAGCTTCTCAACCAATCCAAGTCTGTCACAGCGAACCAACGATATGTTACTTGTGATGGCCACTCCAATACCCATTTATGAGTTCAACTGTTCCTGTGGAGCTAGTTACACTAGTTGTACTCAAAGGGCTCTATCCACGCGTGCTTGTGAACATGTACCATCTTGGTTAGGGAAAGGAATGACAAAAAGCATCAACAGTGCAATCACTTCAAATGTAGTAAACACCAGACATCAGATTAAGTTAGATTACGCTTTATCTCTTATGTACCATGTCCGTTGCACCTTTAGAGGTGCACGACTTCGCATCTTATCTGTAGCCGAAGAAATAGGGATCAACGCAAGAAAGTCGGACCTATGTGTTCAAAAAAATGTGTACATACACTCCTTTTACCCTGGCCTACAGTAGGGTACACAAGTTGCGCATTTTAACCCCCATCCCGCTCTTCTATACTGCGATTAAATTAATAAGCATTTATTTTCTTGTGCTATTAGTTTTATGCCCTACCATTACCGGTAGTTATTTTCAACCGTGACAGCACTTCACATTTGTTATTCTCCATTTCGTTATAGTATTCACATGATTTACATCCTACCTCAATATAACCCATCACTACATAATTATTATTTGACCCTTAGTACATAAACATACACACATTTATGCCTCAGTGTATATAAATGAATCAGTATGCGTAGATTTTGTCGCCTAATTTCGTATTTGTTCAGTCAATATTGATTTCATTCCACACACTAGACTCATAACCATTCCATCATTCCATTCGATTTGATCTCCATTCACCCATGAAACAGACTGTTTCGAAACTAAACATCATACCTTATTTTGGCTGTTGTATTTCACTTATTCTCATGGATTTATAACTGTAGAGCCTGAAGAAAACAGTTGTTCGCTTAAATTATTCTTGCTTCAAAACAATAACTAAAAAGATTGACTTTTTAAACAGTTTCGTTGTACGAATGCGTGATAGCATCGAAGCAAAATAACACATCATCTATAATCACATCTGTATCCAATAATATTTCACATATTTCCCTAGGTCTAGAAAAGCTATTTTCTTATTGGTAGCTTGAAGAAAACTAATACAACTGACAGCAAATTAAAAGTTGGAAAGTATTTTTTTTCACTAATGGCTACCATCTGGTACCTTCCTGATAATCAGTGTTTCCTGAGAACTGAACTAGCGTAAAGATAAGATTTTTGTAGACTTACAATCATAGATTTTACCAGAGTAGATGTGAACAGTTTCAAAATTTTACTAGACCTTTTATCTGCTAGAAGACTTTCTGTGAAACGTTGTTCACAAGAGCTGTTCTGAATAAATTATTACTATGTTTCAAGTTGGTTTTCATTGTGTAACAATAGACAGCTGTTTCATCCTAGGACGGGACTCTTCAGTGGTAAATATCCACTGCCCACCAGCGACCAGACTTAGGACTTTGAGGCTCCGTGGTCAGTTCGTTACCAAATCCAACAATTATAGGATGAACATGTCGATAACTAACAGAAGACTAAAGAATATTTAACAGTACATATCGGTTAATAAAGTGATCTTATGAATTTTCACGAACCCTTCACTCACTCAAAGCTCGTATAACATTTCATGCATAGAATCATGATTGTCAACATTATAATATGTCATTTTATATCTGCTGCCCAGATAACTCAACTTACTTTTTAGTAATGATGGATAATGGCTACCAGTGGAATTCAGGATGTGCATTTCGTCCCATTTGAGACACGTCAGCTGGATGTACCTGCCTCCCAGTGAGTGATGTCCCCACTGGGATTCGGGCTCTAGACCGATCGCTTCAGTCGCCAGATCGCTATCCACTACACAATCGAACCACAATAGCCACATCTTGTGCGATGGGTATAGTTTTAGTGTAATTGCTTGTGTTATACCGTTGTTGGTTGGACCGAATTGATCGGTCTCTATTGGCATATGGACTCCTGCGTGGATGCCTCGATATATAACCAATCAGCGACGATATAACGTAAGCAATTACATTCATTCACTTTGTTGCACTATGACAGTTCATGGTATCCTGGTATCGTAGTTGTTTCATAGTCCAATGGGAAAGCAGAATTTTCGATAACTTTCGAATATAAACTGCTATCTAGTGACCTGCTTGAACCGCGGGTAAGCAAAAGTTTCCCACCGAATGTCTTACATTGCATTCTTCCGTTTTACTTCTATTCAATCTCTCGAATATTTCTTCATTTACTCTGACATACTTTTGAAATGCTTTTAACTAGCTGTTTTCCTACTTAATAATAAAATGAGAAGAAAAGATATTACTCTAGACGGAAGTGAACTTTTGATTACACAAAAATGCATCATATTTCTATTCCTGTAGTAGCTGAATGGACCTCTGGAGCCGACAAAATACGCTCACTTTTCTGTTAGTTTTCCATTCCAGACTGGATGCTAATCCAAATTTAGCTGACTGTTCTACATAATTGCTCTTAGTAATGTTATTAATAACATCATTCACATGCAATAGTTATTTCGTTTGAAAATATTGTTCCAGGAATGAATTTTTAAAAAGATTACATGCTGAGAACTCCATTCTATATCACACATATTGTTTACAGCAAAGCGATTATTATTATCAGTGAAAAACTTGGGCACTGTGGTAGAATGTAGTTCCATATTAGATTTGTTTATTTGATATAAAGCGCACAGTGATACAGTATTATTTACTTGATTACGTTTCGAGCATAAATTATTGCTCATAATCATATCAATGTAATCACACTTCTTTCGACATCTGATTTTATAGTCCTGTCACCTGATCTCTCTTTGTTTTTTTGTTTTTTGATTGGTAGTAAAGTTTTCCATATCTCTGGTATAGGTGTTGCGTCATTCCTATTACATGTGTTGGGTGTGGATTCGATGAACAAAGATTCAGTAATTAATCTCTCTCTCCACCTAGCTATATTAGACTTAAGTACAGTGGTTTTGTCCCACCCTATTGTGTGGTTGTGTGTTAATGAATGTAATGCAATGGCTGAGTGTTTTTCTAGGTTATTGATCTTATTGGGGTCTGCCGTTCTATGTTTAGCTAAATTCCTATGTTCTGTTAATCTAACTGACCCCGACCGGCTAGTTTGACCTATGTATTTGACTTCACAGTCATTACATGGAATTTGGTAGATTATATTATTTTGCTTAATTGGTTCTATCGGATCTTTTAGCCGACACAGCTTACCTCTAAGTGAGTTTGTTGGTTTAAATGCCACCCTAATTCCAACCTTGTTGAGAATCCTACGTATGGTTTCTGATGTTCCTTCCTTGTATGGTATCACAATAGAGGTGCTGATTTCCTTTCTACTTATGTTGTCACTATTATTTGTATTTGTATTAGTGTTATTATTTTGCTTCTTATGCGTCCGTGTGAATTTCTTAATAAAATGATGGGGATAATTATTAGTTATTAACGCTTCTTTTATGTGTTTCAATTCCTTATTTAAGTCCTTACAATGACTAGTGAGTTTCTCAGCTCTGTTATTTAGACATTTGACTAAACCCGCTTTAACTGACACTGGATGAGATGACTTGAAGTCTAGATACCTGTTAGAATGTGTTGGTTTTCTGTAGACGGTAGTATCTAAACCACCATCTATCCAATCTATCCAATTAAGCAAAATAATATAATCTACCAAATTCCATGTAATGACTGTGAAGTGAAATACATAGGTCAAACTAGCCGGTCGGGGTCAGTTAGATTAACAGAACATAGGAATTTAGCTAAACATAGAACGGCAGACCCCAATAAGATCAATAACCTAGAAAAACACTCAGCCATTGCATTACATTCGTTAACACACAACCACACAATAGGGTGGGACAAAACCACTGTACTTAAGTCTAATATATCTAAGTGGAGAGAGAGATTAATTACTGAATCTTTGTTCATCGAATCCACACCCAACACATGTAATAGGAATGACGCAACACCTATACCAGAGATATGGAAAACTTTACTACCAATCAAAAAACAAAAAAACAAAGAGAGATCAGGTGACAGGACTATAAAATCAGATGTCGAAAGAAGTGTGATTACATTGATATGATTATGAGCAATAATTTATGCTGGAAACGTAATCAAGTAAATAATACTGTATCACTGTGCGCTTTATATCAAATAAACAAATCTAATATGGATTATTATTATCATTCACAGTATCATTAGGATTTCAAGCTAGTTGCTGAACAACTTTGTTGTTTATTCATTGATTCGAGTTTTGAAAACCTCTTTGTCAGGTATAATCTCTGGGCAAGAATATCACAGAACACATTTTGAGGCTGAAACCTTGAAATACAAGAATTTATACCATCTTTGATCACGAAAACATCAGTTATTTACAAACTTGACGCTAAGAGGACATTTCTGTTTCTTAAGCAAATCGAATATGTTCACATAGAGTCAGATAGATATTTAACAACATAAATTGTTGGATCATATAAAAGGTTAACTCATAAGGATTTCTACAAAAAACTTTATTTTCTTTTCCAACGAAATAAAACTATTGAATATTTTAGAAAAAATACAGGTAACATTTCCTGTAATAAATTTTCTGTCGAGCTATTGACTAATTATTTATATCTATCATACTTTGAATACTGCACATATATAGTCCTTAAAGTTATACGGTTGAGCACCATCTGATATTTGAACTCCATCTGGACAGTTTTCATAAAATTGTATATGCCTTATCACTAACCTCATAAGCTATACTTTTTTTAGCGTTTTGTAATAAATCATTTGGCTGACGGGTTGAATTAATGAGCTTATAGTTCAGGAAGTAAATGACAATGTTATCTCAGACTAAGATAATTGGGAATTCGGAAAAAGTACTAAGTTGTCCAGCTGATCCTAATTTCATATAATCCAATGATACAGTCCAATGTTGGTTAAGAAATGCAAAAAGTACATAAAGCAGCTTTAAGTAACTATTCACCGATTCGAAGTTATTTCCCATTTAAATTATAGCTTGCTACAATTTAAGTTGAAATGTTATTCATAAGATCAACGATGAGCTTAAGAATAGCATTACTTAAGTTACGCTCAAGATAAGGGAATAGAAATGGAACTGTAAGTATTCGCCTTGTAGTATTATTTATATCGAATTGACAAATACTTCGTTTGCATCATATGTAATCACAGTGTCATCATTCTCTCCCTATATCATGACACCATGATTAAGCTCTCCCTATCGTCTTAAGTCACACTGCCCAATGAAATGAAATTCGACTATTATCTTCAGGATTCTCTGCAGCGTTTCATATCTCACACATTTGTATACTGAAGTATATTCTCTCAACATGGTATATGCAGTATTTTAATAAAATATTTCATCCGCAGATTTTGGCTAACATATGTGGGTAACTTTGCTTGGAGTGACTATCAGTAGAATCTAAGACATATATGTCTCGTCTTTTTTGAGGTTCATCAGCTGGATGTGCCTGCATCTCTTCAAAAGTGAAAGTGTTATCTACCAGCCTCTTGTGCGACAAGGTTGATCACTTCAACCCGGAACAATGAAAGGTAATTACAGTCGTCAATAAATTATAATATGGGGTTACTTTTATTTCTCATTTTTATTTTTAAAAAGATGGTAGCGATATATATTCCTTCTATAACTATTACATCACTCAAATGTATATATTAGTTCAGTCCATGCAAAAACTGTGACCAAATGATCTAAGGGTGAACTTTCACTTTTTACATTATTAAGTTACACCCACTCTAGTCATTTCTGTCCAAATAGTCAAGCTGTACGTAGTAAGTTAGATCGACAGTCTGACAAAAGAGCCGTGAAACAGATACTAGATTGTGCGATCATTTGTTGCTCAAGAAAATGATGTTCACAATAAGTTGTTCTTTTTGCTAAAGTTTCAAATGGTGAATGTTTCAGTATCATACTGCATGTTATCAATGCATCGGAACTTCACAAGGAAGTGAAGTAATCAGCCTTATAAAGTAAAGTTTTGGATCAGTATGATTTGGTTTATCGCTTAATTTTCGTATAGGGAACCTGGATCGTTGACTTCGTACCTCTAGTTTTGTCAGATACTAGGATACACTATTCCAGTATATACATTTCATAAAAAACATTGTACTATTGTACAATTCATAAGTTTCATAACCAAATATATGAGAATATACTTAAAAATATTATTGCTAGATGAGTCCGTTTTCAACCTGTTTACACAAGTTCACTTTTTAGTTTACCCAGTGGGACGTTTTCTGGTTGAACCTTTATCATCAAAATTGTTTACTGCCTTTCACAGTTCATGTCATCATTTTTGAACACAACTTAATGACATCATGATGATATCTCCGATTAAATCTGTGTTCGATTAGGTTTGATGATTTTTTGACTATGCGACGTAAAGTTTTAACTGGTTAGGATCACCAGATAAATAAAAAATCCACCGTAATCCATAATGTTCAGTAAAAACTTACATAAGGTAGCCAACATAATTGTATGATCTTTCTAGTATTACATTTGAGTTGTTAAAATGAAGTGAGGGCAGAAACATAGTTGTTTTAATGGAAAAGACAGAAATTGTCAACTAGCTACTTAATTACTTTATATGGATTTTGGTTTTAAGTGAGAATAGGGTTATATTAATTACGTAAATGCTGACTATCAGTTTCAAACTTTGTACTCACTGAACACTTATGATCTTCATATCAGCCAGTCAAAATTGGTTAGCGATGGCTGACAGTGGAATCTAGGGTTGGCATTTTTTCTTCTTTTGGACTTATCATGTAGACGTACCAGGATGCACTGCTAGTCGCCAATAATCAGATGAGACCATAAGCAATCTTCAGATAATATCATGGGATTCATATGGGCTGAACAACTTAGTTCAAGATAAGCCGCCAGCTGAGAATTCCACGTGCTAATAAATAGTCAGTTATATTTTCCGCTTTCAATTTTTAATGTTCTTTCAAATCTTTGTTATGAAGTTCCTAAATAAGGCTGCTGTCAAAATACTTTTTACATGATAATATTTTATACAAACTGTTCATTTCGCAATTTGATCCTAATTATATGATTTAGATTTTATAGTCTGTAGTTTCTTGTTGTGATTGAGCAGAATAGATCGGACACTATCAGCATATGGCTATTGCCAGTATTTTCAAATTTGATGTTATTGATAATACTCTGGCATTTGAGGATATCGGTTCTGCGTTCGAGTATTAGAAGGAACAACATCACTCAGCTGACGAGAACCAAGTGCGAGAAGATACTTGTTACTTTCATCAATAATATCATCCTGAACATCTGGTCTTGTATGCAATGGTTACCTACGAATTGCTTAAAAGTAGCTATTTGTACTACTATATAATGGCTTTTCTACTGTGTCCCTGAATAGGAACATTATCTTCCTGCAATAACATTCGATAATGATGCCTGTGTTGTCATCAGAGAATCATATCCAACTTGTCTTCTATGCATCAGCCAAACGATACAGATGACTGAAATGTCCACTGTCACGAAACGGGCTATAACATAGAATTCCCAGTATCTGATGTATGCATTGCAAAGTTAATATATATTTATTACCAGTCTGACTATCTGACATAGCCGTAGTTTGGTAAAGTTGTATCGATACTAAGTGATGGTTGAAGGTGAAATGAAAATCTCAACCATGGTAAGATTCAAACCCGGAAGTCACCCGTTTGAATCCTGCCCATGGCTTTGATTTTTATTTCACCTTCAATCATCACCCAGTAGATATATTTGAAAATAACCATTTCAGTAGATGGTTACCCTTTCATCAGAATATCTCTTTCAGGAACACAAAAAAATTCGTATTGTATTTATCCAGTAAATTACTAATATCACACCCTCTTTGCATCTATACAAATGAAGACTCACACTTTCCTTAGTTAGCAAACGAAAAGACGAAGATCTCCTAAGCCACATGCGCAGATTATGAAGTAAAGGCCAGCAAAACAAATTGGTAATGACTGAGTGTTGCTAAAAAAAAACTCCCAAGTAATTAGGAACAAAGATATTCATGAAAGTATGTGAAGGAAGAGTAGCAGTTCTTATGAATATAAACTAGCTATACTATGAAGTGATGAATGAGTTCAGTCTAAACGTTCTAAAAAATACAGGCCTAAAGTTATTGTTTGTGATTTCCAGTCGCTGATTAGACCGGATTTATCGGTCTCTATATGCATCAGCGCAGGAGCCCATATGTCAGTACAGGCCAACAAATCCAGTCCAGTTAACGAAAGGAAACTACAAGCAATAACGTAAAAACTATACCCACCACACAAAAAGTGGCTATCGTGACCCAGTTGCCTAGTAGACAGCTCTTTGGAGCATCAAGCTATCCGTCCTTGAATCACTCAGTGGGAGACAGATAAATCCGGCTGAGTCTCAAATAGTATAGAAAGCGGGTGCTGCATTCCACTGCTACGCATCATTACTGTCAAGTGTAGGTATGACCTTAAGCCCACCTGAGTCACCTATTAAAAGGCGTGAAAGCTTTTATTCATGGTTTCTTTTTGTCACAACCTCTACAACCGGACCAATGTACATCATAATGTTTCCAGAGATAACTGCAAACTGTTGAAGTAGATACGTGTGCAAAGTCCTAGTGAATTTTACCAGCCCTCTCAAGTGTACTTTTAAGTGTATTTTGCCTCCATAGTAAAAGCACTTCAGTGACCTACAACCAGTTCAATGGAAAATTTTCATGATCTGACCTCCATAGTATCAAACTAATTGCAAAGGATGAAAGGGTGGTTTGCTATGACGACGTATGCGTAGAAATCAACATTTTTATCAATAATCTTTAAAAATTCCTGAGTACCCTGTTTGCAGATAGTCACGATCTGTCGATGAGATCTCCTTCATTGCTTCATCCTAGTCGATAAATCGCTTAAATCTTATCTGAATCCATTTAATCTTCACAGGACAAAATTTATTTTTGCTCATTATCTTTTTCAAACTTCAAAAAGGGTCGCGAAATACAACTGGTGATCTTTCAATTCAAGGATATCGAAACAAAGGACATTTGCGGATCTTACCAGTACTCGCTCTTTATATATTAAGTTCAGTTTTAAAAATAAAATTAGATATCGTAAAACTGCCCTTCTGAGTTTGCTTGAATAAAAGATGAGTAAGTGGGAAGTTAATTTCAACAAATAATCTCAAACTTAAATTTATTTCTCTATTTCAACTGAAAGAACCTTTTTGCTACATAACTTTTACTTGCATCACATTGGTTGCCGTGTTCGTCAGAATTAAAGGAGATAACCAAGCAAAAGTAAAGAATACAATAGATGCTTGACATTCAACAATTGAAAGTAAACACTCCATCGGAAGAATGAGATAGAAAACATACAGGTCGAAGATAAGAACCGAAGACTGGATGAGAACATTATTCCTATCCATTGGCAATATTTAAGTTGGAAGAAATACAAAAGATTCCACGAATATACCAAATAAGATTTTTCTGCGAAAAAAACTCTCACTCTTAAAAATACTTTATTTACTGTAAGGGGCACAGTGTAGTTACAATGTACACAGAACTACATCTACACCTAAAGGACGTTTGGACTTTAACACTAAATGCATCTGCGAATTTACCCCAAGAATCTCTCACATAAGCTAGTAAGTATTTCCGATAAGCAAATCCTGTAGAGTGGCAGAAGCCACAAACCTAATCTTTGAGGGTCAAATGTCTTATTTTCAATAATCCTAAAATAGATGTTAGAGTAAAAAAGATTTTCAAACTCAAATCAAGTCTTTGCTACTACTAGATAACCAAATTAGTTAGGAACCACTCATGATGATCTATAGATTTCGCATGTACTAGGAGATGGTTCCATGAATAAATATTGGGTGATCAATCTTTCAAATCACATGACCATACTGGAATTACGTAAAGTTGCTTTGAGTTGGCCTATTTTAGAGTATTTGCCAGTGCATGCACTGTAATAACTTTGCTTTCTCTAGGTGATACATTTTAAGCCAAACAGGTTAACCTAAATCAGCTGGTTTGACCTATATATCTGACTTCACAATCATTACACAGTATTGGAAGAACAAATTACTCTATCTTATTGTAATCCGATGCAATTTTATATTCAGTTTGCCTATCAGACACAATACATAGAGACGCAGTATTATTTACTGTATATGCTATCTCAAACAAGCGATTCTAAGAAGGAATTACATCTTAACAACGTGCCGATTTTCACCTGCATTACCAAGTTATGATTAATTTCAGCTAATTATTGTTAAAGTATTAATACAAGCAATAGTACTAAAACAATACCCATCGAACAAGTTGTGGCTATCGTGGCTCGTTGGTCTAGTGAACAACGCTCTGGCATTTAAAGCAATTGGTTCCAAGTCCGAATTCCGGTGGGAACATCACTCACTGGGAAGCAGGTGAATCCAGCTGACGAGTCTCAAATAGGACGAAATGTGCATCTTGAATTCCACTGGTAGCCATGAAGATGATGTTGCTGTTAATCTTTGATGATCTTTAGAAAGATTATAGTTAAATATTAAATGGAGTTTCAGTAGGAGCGAATATTAGGGTGTGTTTATCTAGACTTTAGCAACTAACTGATTTTGATGCATTAAAATGGTGAGTTCTAGAAACTGCAAGCACATAATAAATACTGTCGTAATAAAATTTACCTATGATACTTAAAATTATTTTAGTGACAATAAACAGAGGATGCAATATATATATATATATATATATATATATATATATATATATATATATATAAATATGCACCCTGAAGTTAACCAATGGAATGCATTATTTTATAAGTGGATTTCATTGCTTTTCCACTACTTTTGAAGACTACAGAAATGATTATTTGAGACAGTCATGTTTCAGCAGGCCATTATTACATGGTAATGGTTGAAAGGGGAATGAGTTACTGTTCGGTCCCCCAATATCTGAGTAATCAGATCGGCCTGCTGAATAGATCCGTGCTTCATTTCATCCACCATTAGTTTTGCCTGACTTTTATGTAATTTGATGAGACATAAGAGTCCCTTCATCGTAAACTTAGTGTTTAACCAAGACATCAAATCTCTCCGTATTGGGCCAAATTACAAAAAAAGAGTATTGTGTCAACTATTGATGTGGATACCTGAGACAGACATCTCTTTTGGAGAGGTCCTCCCATCTTCGAAGAGTGTGAAGCGTGTTATGCTCGGATGTGTTCATACTATCGAAGAAAAGCCCCTCATTCTCTTCTCCCGATGCAAATCCTCTAGTGGATATGCACGAACTGAAACACACAACTGGAGAAGGTCTATGAGGGATGCCTATCGATTTTTGACCACACTAGCAAGCGGGTAGTACAAAACTGGAAGACCAGTTTTGTTGCAGGTTACTTCATGACCAATGTAGTTTAGCATCAGTTTAGCATCATTACTACATCATAACCTTTGAAATTGAGGTGAATTGATGCTGAATTCTTACGAACTGTTATTTTCTCATATTTAACTGCATTTCTTTCCACCGTATTTGATATTTACACTCTATGGATATCCATTTTAAGATTTTTCTAGGGGAGCGATAATCGGTATCCAAGTATACCTGGCAAGCACATTCTTAATACTTTGTGGAACAGGGTCCTAACAAGCGCTGGATGTTGCTGACTTGGTGGTATCTGCTGAAATAAAAATAAAAGCAATTTTTTGAAGTGTTCTATCAGTTTTATGATGAATGCTGCTGTCGAGAATGTTGAGTTTACCACTGTTTCCATGTTGCAGTGTGAAGTTATTGTTGTTAAGTATGCGATTGAATATTTCCAGCAAATATTTTGCAAGGTGTAAATTCTTACACACAATGAACATATCAATAGAGTACCTTTAATAGGATGTTGTTTCATCAATTGCACATTTGAGTTTTGTTAGCTACAAACTAGCCATGAAAATATTTGCCAAAATAGGACCTAATGCCATACTCATTTTCCACCCGTCAGTTGGGGGATAAAGAGTATTGTCAAACTGCAACTGGATATCTTTTTACATATCAGAAACCTTTTGAATTTAGTCGTTAACGGAAAGCAGAGATCGATGTAATAACGGATAATATTTATAGTTTCAAGAAGAGGCTCTGTATGAACAAGGAATTCAAATGAAAAGAGCGTGAACTTATTTGAGACATTAATTTGATTTACCGTCTCAACAGACTCAGACGAGTCTTCCATGGTGTTTTTAATCAAACACTGACGAAACAGATTCCAACTTCTAAGCCAACAACCAACCAACTGTGCGACAATCTGAATAAAGCAATGGTAGCATATGTCTAAACACTATATTCCGTTTGTGTACCTTCGGTCAATCATACATAAAATGCAAACAAGATCCTCAGGGTTTCAAATTTTTGCATCTGAGACTGTCAATCAACTTCTCTTCGAAAAGTTCATGAAGTGTTTTTACGATTCCTTTTCCACTTAGTCTGTCTTTTTGTTCTTTCTGTCGACTTCGATTTTTAATGAATTATTTAGAATTGAATTCATCTTGGTAATACAATCGACCACAACATCTGAAACCTTATGCGGCGATGAAATTACAGTATTCTCATTGTTTTTCAAGCGTTTTATTGCAGTTTCATGATCTTTGTACCCGACTCACCACCAAGGAATTGTCACGATGAATTTCATTGTCATAAGGCATATGTTTATTACATTATTATGTAACATTTTGGCTTTTATTTCACTTCAGACAGTCATTTACCTCTCTAAATCGTTGTTTAGTTTTAACTTATCCCCCGCTAGCAAAGCAAGCTTATATTTTATTATTATTTGTTATTGTAAATATTCTACATTGCAAACAGTTGACGAGAACAACCAAAATAATGAAATGGGTCTGTTATTCTGCCCCAATATTTGTCCTTACTATCTTAGAACATAAAATTGATTACTCTTAAGGGGCTAATCATTATAACTCTCTAGTAATTATGCTTAGCCAAGTGTAGACATAAAATCATTATCGTAAACAATCACGATGATTGAAAAAATTCAGCTTGGATGCTTAGAATACATCTTTGAACTCCTAGAAGTTTTTAATCTTTTCATAAGTATGAAACTTTAAGTATATATTTTAACTGTCTAAACAAACTTCCTAAGACGAATTGTCCTCAAAATAATTACTTGAATGCTTGGTTTTACTGATATTTAAGTAAAACAACATAATTGAAACATCATAGTTATTGGAAGTCTGAATATAGATTACTTTTCTAACAACCTGAAATATCTCAGATATCCCCTTAAATGATGTCGTACATTGTTAACTTGGAAGAGATATCTGATCCACCGTCGAACTTTATAAATTTGGAACTGAAATCAATGCTTTGTTTGAAAAAGAGTAAATACGATTGGTGCAGAACAACCATCTTACAATAAATGAACTTATTCAAGGATCTGGCTTTATCGATTTCACAGCTTCTAGTGAGTTCGTTGTGAAAATTAATCAAGAACGTATTTGGCTCAGCTTGGCTACAGAACGAACAAGTTGTCTGGATAATTCACACCTCATAATTCATCCATCTGAGACAATATACTTCTGTTATAGTGACTAGAGAAAGGAAAATAGGAATTCCAGATAATTAAGATCAGTTTTATTTTCCTGGTTTATTTTAAAAAGCACCTTACTTTAGACTTATCTATTCTTTTAAGGTCATATTCACCACAGACTGGCGTCACTTAGAGAACCACTGAAAACCTGGGAGCAATAGATAGCTGTTTCGCCCTACCACAGGGCTCCTTAACAATAAGGGCATACAACCCTCCTCCCGATATGAACCGAATTTCGGACCTTCAGTTCTCGCAGGGAACACGTTAGTCTTTCAGTCTACGGATAGGGGTTGACTAATCTACAGTTACCTACTTCTGTAGATTCGTGACATAGTGGGACTATCATCCAAGGTCGTCAGTTGGCATCCGCTTCACTTCCTACTGGTTGTCAACGCAGGTCACAGTTTCGCATGAGAACTTTAGGATGCCTATCTTGAGGCCCGCCGCCAATGAGCACCATACTAGAAAGAAATGGGGGTCCAATGCCTCCAGGTTTTCGATGGTTCTCAAATGACATGCTTTGATATGGGTATCCCCTAGTTCTCATCAGAAACTGTGACATATGTGGTCAACCAGTTGGATTTGAAGCGGATGCCAACTGAAGACCTTGGATAATAGTCGCGTTGTGTCGTGAACTGACAGAAGTAGGCTACTGAACGTCAACCTAATTCCTGAATGTTTAACACAATCACCACGTGACCTGAAAGTCATGAATTAGTTCCCTGACAGGGTCGAGTCGGTAGTACTTACCGATAAGAAGCCTAATACTACTACGAAACAGATGCTTAGTGCTTTCAGGTTTTGAACGATTCTCTAAGTGACGTCAGTTTGTGATGAATGCCACTTTGAAACTTCGCGATCGACACTCACGAAGAAACTAATGTGTAAATGATCAAGAAATATAAGCACTACTGATTTAAGTAAACGTGTCGACTGTGTAATCTTGTAGAAAGTATATTTCTGATCGTAGTTCGGTTTGTCACAAGCATAACTTTGAACCAGTTACCTCAAACTTGAATGAGAAATAAATGAGACGGTGGGAATATGCATTAATGGACAATATAATAAGAGCACTTTTACCTGAACTTTAAAACTAGAGAGGAAAAGATTATGAAAATTATACCTTCAAAACTGAATCCAAAATGATAGGAAGCATACCAAAACTTACTTTGTATTTACAACAGTTAACTAGTAAAATATGCTAACTGTGATTCTATACAACTCTGCAGATAGACTAGAATTGACTTAGAAGATTTACCACGCCTAAAAAGAAGTAACAATGAGGTGGACATTTGTTCCACAAAAATCAGCAGGCCATGGTCTTTTTAGCAAGCGAATTTTTCAGAATGCTTCCATACAAAGAAATTCGATTAGTGCTATCGTAAATGTAACTATTTAAAGATAATATTGATAATAGGTAGGTAGAAAGAGATATTCGTCAAGATACTATACGTATTTCAAAAAACTGTGAAAGATAACTGATACCAGCTAGTTCAAAATTCTGTATAATATAACTGGCTTTCTAACTGCTTTTTCCGGTAAATAAACCATGCGAATAAACTTGAAAATCATAAAAACTACTCAGATATTGAATGTTCATAATAGACAAAAGAAACGGTAAGAGAGGCTTAATACGACGTACACCAAATGTTTATCATTATAAAAGATTATTCTTCCAATAATTTTTTGATATTTAAGCAAAGAATATATAGTGACTATCAGTAAATTTTTTCACAGCGCAAAGGACTTCGAATCCTCAAAGATGATCAGAAATTTACCTTCTCCAAAAGTTATTTCCATATCCATGGAGAAAAGGGAATTATGTGTAGAAAAGAAACTTCCACAATCTTTATTAATACCTTGAACTTAGTAGGGTGATTTTAAAGGTCACTGTAGCAATTGCTGAAAAAACCAGTCAAGTGTTGATATTTCTTTGGAGAAGGTGGTTTTTCCATAAATAAAGAAACGTAACTGGTTATCTAAGCAGTTGTTAGGGTGACTTTTATAGACACTCTTACCTTACACTCGTGACGTATTTTGTCGACTAAGACGTACAGTCTCCTGATCTCTGTTACTAGGTTAACTGATTAGGTGAATAGATCAGCACACACTTTTAGATTCATATCCTTCAGGCTGAACTAACGTTAAAAGTGTGCGCATAAAATCCATTGATTTTCAGTCTTAGATAGACCTCATGTACACTTAGATACTGTTCCTGACAATGAATCATTTATAAGGAACAGTAGCATTTTAAGGCAAACCCAAAATTCATAAGAGTTAAACAGAGGATTTAGACTTTCCCTCTTAAATCCGGAAATTTATTTCAGTTGGTGTTGAAACTGCATTGTTACATGAAATTTACTGTCCGCAATAAACGATTATTATTCTTAAAGTTGAAAGTGCTGTGTTTGTAAAGGTAATTCTTATTAGGATTGCATTAGAATAGAATCACACAGGTTAGGTGACACTGAACTGTAGTGATATCTGAACTTTAGACTGATTAGTAACTGGTTAAGCACTGGTCTGTGGCTGAATTCAAACTGATTTCTATCAGTCAGGTTTGCAGGTTATGATGTAATTTGCCTCGTAATGATTAGCAAGGGAACTGAGTGCAAGTGATTCTTTCAGTCATCCACTCATTAGCTGAATGTACCTAGTTCCCAGTGAGTGGCATTGTTACAAGTGAGGCTTCTGCACAGCCCCAGTATTTGAAATACCAAAGAGTTTTCCACTAGCGTACTGGGTGACGAAAGTCACCTGATTTGCCATGAGCACAAGACCCTATTTTATGATATTTGTGATTTCTTGTGAGTGTCGCTCAAGACACCACTCTCTGAGATGTAGAAGCGGCTGACAAGCTTCGAATTGTACTCAACATGAATTATAGGCTTTACTGCTAGATACCACCAAGTAAATAATACCGTTAAAAATCTTTAGGCAATATCGGAGCCTCTTCACAGTAGCTCATGTTCCAACAAATTGTGATAACAAACACGGAATTAGATGTTTCAATTAATTGTGATTGTTGACATCAATGTATTCATTATTCTAGCTCAATTGGCAGATTGTCAACTTAAACAGTAGTTTAGTTAGAACTCATAAATACTTAAAGTGATATTTTTCGTTAGCTACTGACTAAGTAATGTGTGTATTTCGACCAAATATGAGATCGCTCACAGCTAAAATACCTGTGGTAATATCATCGATATCCGTTACATGGAATCTCTGAGGCTTCCTAACGTCTTCTGAGTTTTCAGATTTATCTTCCTCATGGACACTAAGTTCCAGAAGTTTCGTCTGAACCTTATAGTAACCTCTGAGTTCCCGTATCACTTTCAAAGTCAACACAGTCTAAGTTACTAATATATCTTATTCGAGACCTCAGAATGTAAAAATAATACTGTAGAAAGAGAACAGAGTCACAACCTTTGTAGTAAACCTAATGCAGACGTCTTGTAGTGTTACTGATGCCTAGCTATTAAATCAAAGATGCCCGTTTCGTCTCTCTGGGACTCGTTGGTTGCATGTGTCTGTACCCCAATCAGTAATGGTGTAGTACAAATATTATGACTTGAATTTCACAATATATTAGGTGTGTGTGTGAAATACATATGGGCCTTTCGCCATATACACACAAAGTGCTTAAATTAAATGTACTTAAGTGAATAAACACAAATTATTTTTAACACTTTAAATGAATAACTCCATAACTTCTGTAATCACTTTTAGGCAGTCACTAGGTATGTTATATTTGAAGAAATCTAAGTGTGTTTGAAATAAGAAATACCAACGTTTCACAAGGAAGTCTGAGCGTCTTCAGGAAAATAATCAAAATCTACATCACAGATATAGATATAAAAGGTCAAAAACCGTGTCTTTCATCTGATTGTCTAAGCGTGACTAGACTGTCGATCCTTTACAATTATGTAGACAAAATGAATCCCGTCCTGAGCGATCAAACCAAGTTCCAGAGGCTCATTGATTTTAGAGATTTGAACGCGAGAGCGGAAAAGCAGTTGACAAACTGCTTTAAGGAACTGAAGCAAACAGAGGTCATCTCACCAGCAGTGTATGAATCACTGAAGCCCACAGGATGTAGCATACCAAGTATTTTCGGTCTGCTTAAAATCCACAAAGCAGAACTTCTCCTTCGTCCAGTCTTAGATGTGTACAAGTTGCCATATCATATTATTGCAAAATGGTTGGTTCGGATCCTAGGGCCACTTTACAAACTAGTTGAAAAACATAGTGTGAAGGGCGTTTTCGATTTCGTCTCCAAGGTGAGAGAGGTAAATGTGAGTGGAAAACGTATGATATCATTAGATGTGTCGTCATTATTCACTAATGTACCGCTCACCGAGACAATTGATTTCATATGTCAACAAGCGATACAGAAAGAAATCAACATTAGAATTCCTGAGTCCAAACTTAAGGAATTACTTCTTAGATATACACTGAATGTACGCTTTATCTTCAGTAATGGGCGTTATAGACAAATAGATGGAATCACACTGGGATCACCATTAGGCCCACTCATTGCAGACTTTTTTCTGGTCAAACTAGAAAATGGACCGTTGAAGGAGGACATTTAGAAACTAGATATGTATTACAGAAACGTTTATGACACATTTATTATAACTGATCAGAATATGGATCAGAACGAACTATTGGGAAAGTCTAACAGCATACATCCATCACT
Source organism: Heterobilharzia americana (assembly GCA_944470555.2). Taxonomy (NCBI): domain Eukaryota; kingdom Metazoa; phylum Platyhelminthes; class Trematoda; order Strigeidida; family Schistosomatidae; genus Heterobilharzia; species Heterobilharzia americana. Next base: position 20,040,815 of record OX104133.1, on the reverse strand, counting down.
TGCCTTCACCTGTCAAGAAGAACAGAACAGTAGGCTAAATTTCCTTGATATTCTATTAGGCAGACAAGGAGATGGACCACTTCACAGAAGCATGTGCAGAAGAAACAATTTTGAATGTTAATACACGCACTTCCTTAGTTGCGCTCTCATACGATATAAAACCATTTAGTGAAATGTTCGACAACCAGACCAAGGAAAATCTGCTCAAACGACACTATACAAAGTGAGTTAGAGTAGATTTCGAATTCACTAGTAGAAATAGGTTGTCCTCACAATTTTATAAAAAAGCATACGAATAGGACGGTGAAGAGACCTGAGGCAGCAACCGCTAGGAGAAAATCACTCTTCATAAAGCTACAATTTAATGGAGATATATTTAGTGAAATTCTCTTCCACACACTAACTAGAACCATTAAAAAAACTTTTTATGCACCTAACTTCTGTCTATCGTTTTCTAATGAAGATTTGTTTCATGTCAGGCTAAAGACAAGTCACCTAGTTTCTCCACTTCCATGCATATTAACCAGTTTAATCGCTCCTGTGAAGACAGTTATATCTGGCGTATGACTAGGCGACTTAACCAACGTATTGCGGAACACCCACCTTCGTGGCTGCCTAAAATACAGGTCAAATCTATAAGAAGCTCTATTTTGTCGTATCTGGTTGATAGTGACCACTGAGTAGATAAGACGAAGGCGATCAAAGTGATTTACAGCATACTACCGAACTTTTCCGATAGAGTTCGAATCCACCTTTTACATATAGCTGAGGCTATAGGAATTTAAATCAAGAATCCAAAACCCTTTATCCAAAAGAAATTTATACAGCCTTTATTTCTGTTCTGGTCAGGTAGAACTCAATAAATGACCTTATCTATGAATCTTAAAATGTAGTTCTCCGTTTTATTTCATATCATTTTGTCATCCTTTCACACTACTATTGTATTCACATTCAACTCTTTTTTATTCACCGCCTTCAACCTCCAGTATCACACAACTTTATTGTCCGTTTTTGTTTTCAGTCTTTGGCCTACATTGTGTGTCTATCTGTCTGAACACCTTTTTACATTGTCGTGTCACTGTGAACATTCGCATGAAACATTTTACAATCCTTATTCCTTGTTCTTGCTGTCCCACAAATTACCTTGATTGGTTGCTATTCTACAAATATTTTGAAAGTTGTGTATATTAGAGTGATACCTGATGAGATCTAATAGGAAACAATATTGTTCGCTTAAATGTCTTGTTATAATTTTCACAGTGGGAATTTTCAGCACGTTGAAATTAGTAGAGTTCATATGTGTCATAATTGCTAATGCATAGACAACATGTACCTGTTGTAAGTATGTGGTACGAAATGTCACTTTGGGTCTATGTATATTTTATAAATTAGCAAAATACTCAAGGCGGATACCTCATTACGACCAGGTGTCGATTTTACCAACTCACCAACGCACAACTTGACAAAATAGTTAGCCAAAACCCAAAAGCTGTATGAAAAAGGAGTAATATACTTAACTCAAGAACAGAATCATGGCAACCTGCTTTGATGAAAATAAACTAATGGTAACTTTTGATGTCTCTCCTTTATTTACTTATCTGCCTATTAAAGACGCATACGACACTAAAAGCTACATTCCAGTCTCAGATACTGATCTAGATACTCGTCGTCCATCAAATTCGAGTGAGACTGTAAGATCTTTAAGATTTATGTTTAAGGTTTTCTATGTTTAGAGGAGATTTCTATGGTCAAAAAGAAGGTTCGAGACATGACCTCTGGTATCCCCGATAGTTGCCGATTTCTTCATGCGTTCACCAGAAAAATAATGCAGTGATAAAACGCTATATTAATCTTAGAATATGGTTGAGATAAGTGGATGACACGTTTCTTACCGTTAAGAGCAATAACCTAGATGAATTTTTGGACATATAAACGGCGTGTAGGACACCATCACCTTCTCCAAGGAGACTAAATCGCATGTAAAACAGTTCACTTCTTTGAATTACATGGTTAAAAAACAGCAGAACAACAACAAAATGAAGACCAATTTGTTCAGAAAATCACCACACTAAGACAGATTTATTATTTTGCGCATATCTTAACCGCTAAATTGACGGTTGCTAAGAGTCCCATTAAGTAAGGTAATCTCGGTAGCGTAGTAAGAAGATAAAGTTTATCTTAACAATATTATGGGATTGCGTGATACATTTCGAACAATCTGATCACACATTTACCTGTCAAGTCAATGTGTGTTAAACCAAAGAGTGGGAGAACCTCTCTTGGTTAACTAGTTCACTAGTTACAAGCCGGTCCTAAGCCCGGGTAAAGAAGGAAGGTTGGGCATAGGGCTAGCAACCCTAAACCATAAAACAAATCCAACTGCTACAGAAACTTCAAAGCACAAACAAAATATAAAAAGTAAAAACAAACTTATTCCTCTCTGGAATCGGAGAGACGAAATGATGCCGGTTGGTGAAAGCCTTCGCGAAGCCAATTGGCCGATGTGCCTTTTCTCGATGAAAGCGAAAGAAAGAATGAGGACACGGAATGTCCGCACTATGTATGAACCTAGCAAAGTTGCTCAGATTGCAAAGCAGATGAGGAGGTATAGCAAAGAAGTGCAAGGAATCTGCGAAAGCAGATGGAATAGAAGTGGACTCTCCAAACTGCCAACTGGAGAATCCAATATTGTCACCCAGACGACAACCATAAGCACACGGGCGGAGTGGCTATCATGATCTCGCCAAGAACATCGCAGACTCTCATAAAGTGGGAACCAATCTTCTTCAGAGTCATAACACCAAGGTTCAGCTTTAAAGGAAGGAAGTTCAGAATCGTACAATGCTACACACTTACAAATAATGCAGATGAAGAGCAGAAGAAGGAATTCTGCAGACAACTTCAATCAACAGTGGACAAGACCCCACCCCACTTGTCAACATCAAAATTCTAATGGGTGGGGTGACATGAATGCCAAACTTGGAGAGGAAAACACAGGAAGAGAACTCATCATGGGTTGAGAAGCGCTAAGAGAATGAACGAGAATGGAGAATCGTTTGCAGAATTCTGTGCATTCAACGACTTGGTGATTTGAGGCACTGTGTTCAAGTACAAGGATATCCACAAAGCAACATGGATTTCACGAGATGGACACACTACACTAAAAATCAGATCGACTTCATCTCAATGTAAAGAAAGTGGAGACGCAGTCAACTTGACACAAGATGAATAAGGGGAGCAGATGTAGGTTCACACCACTCACTGCCTAGTGCAAGAAATATTCCAAATCAAGTAAAAAGCCTTCAAGGAAGCTGATGACAGACCACAGTTCAAGTACAAACTTAGAAACTGAAGGACGAAACTACAATTGACATCTTCATGTTAGCCATCAATACACAATGGGAGATATCGAGCAACATCCCTGAAGGATCGGGCGCGGAAGAACACCGGAACTCCTTGAAAGCTATGTGGAAAGAAGCCTGCATTACCATATGAGAAAGGAAGTGGAACGAAGAAAACAATGAAATGGATCTCGACGGACACGTGGAAGCTGATACAGGAGAGGAAGATGATGAGGCAGAAGATAAACCAGTGCAAGGATGCACAACGAGAAGAGGAACTGAGTACAAAGACTGGACAAAGAAGTGAAGAAGAATGCGCGGAAAGACAAAAGACACTTCTACGACACACTGGCAAGTGAACCAGAATAGGCTGCAAGAAGAAGGGACCTGACAACGTTGCATCAAATAACCAAGATACTATCTGGAAAGAGATCAGCGCAGATGAAACCAATGAGAGATATTGGAGGATAGCCAGCTACCAGAGAGAAACAATGTAAACAGTGGGCTGACCACTTTGAAAAGCTCTTGAATCAACCACCGCCTGCAATTCGTTCAGAAATATCACCAGCAGCCCAGCCACAAAACTATCAGTGAACACGAGCCCACCAAACAAATGCCGAAGTCCTGAACGCCGTAAAGCTACTGAAATGAGGGAAAGCATCAGGACCCGATAAAACCTAGAAGACTTGGATTTCGCCGATGACTTGTGTCTAATGTCTTGTCGCACAAACGTGAAGACGTACAGGCAAAATCCAACAAGTTGATAGAAGAGGTAGGGCAGCGAAGACAGGACTTCAAGTGAACGTAGAGAAGACAGAGGTGATGAAGATACCCAATCAACACCAACAACAACAACAACAACAGAAGCTTCAATCACCATCAACCGGGGAAACCTAAAGGAAGTACCTCCTTCACCTATCTAGGGAGTACTGTTTCAACTACAGGCGGTGGCACAGACGAGGACGTCAAAGCCAGCCAGGATCGAAAAAGCAGGACAGGCGTTCATTAACCTGAAACCAGTGTGGAGATCTTCTGCACTCAGCATACAGCGTGAACAAGATCCGGATTTTCAACACCAATGTCAAGTCAGTGCTTCTATATGGTTCAGAGACTTGGCGAGTGACGAAAGGGACTTCCAATAAACTACAGATATTCATGAACAAGGAACTCTGGCAAAGAACCAACCAACAACCTATCGCTCAACAAATATGCAGAAGGAAGTGGAGATGGATTGGACATGCACTGAGAAGACCATTCAGGGACACCACGCACCAGGTACTCGAGTGAGACCCAGATGGGAAACAACGAGTTGGGCGTCCGAGGCGATGGTGACATAGAGAAGATAGTGTAAGGAAGGAGTGAATGCTTCTGGGCAATCGTGGAGCCAGGTTCAAAAGATGGCAGAGAAGAGAGTGGAGTGGATATGTGCTACTGAAGCCCTATGCTTCGCTAGGAACCCAAGGGATAAAGATAATAATAATAATAATGATAATAATAAAAGATTGGGAGAGCAAATATAACAGTCAGTCTACAGAAAGCCTAGAAGGACAGGAAAATACCCGAATTTGCACAGTTTTGTCTAATCCAATACTAGCTAGGTCTGCTAAAATGCCTGTTTGAAAGAATCTTTCGTATCAGCATATCAATTACGATGGATGAAGATATCAAATTACTTTCCGAAGTACTTATGGAAAATGGATATCTGCTGAAGTTCATAACTTGTGAAGATGTCAAATAGCACCGAAGACAACTCTATACACCGTTCATAAGAAAGCGTCTATACCAGTCTACTGTACAGAAGGGAGTTGAATGGCATCAATTTTGAGGTGTGAGCTGACATCAGCCATTCGGAAAAATATTTAGCAGCTAATCTTATCATTGTGGAAGAAGTACGCATGCTTCACCACAAACGTAAACACTGCATCAATGGTTAGGTCATACCCATTGTGTTTACCAATTTACATGTGTGTGTGGTCACAAATCTATAGGCAGGAGCAGTCGAGCCATGCAGTTGACGGTAGGAGAACATATACCTAAATGGCTTCAAAAACAAATGGAGTGTGAGATCATGATAAACGCTGGTAGGAGACGACCGTCTACATCTATAAGCAAACATTTCAAAGAAACAGGTAGCAAAATTAGTGTTCAAGTAGCTTTCAAAGTGTTATATAGAAACAGTAAGAGACGTATACTGAGATATGCGGAAACCATACCCATTAACAAATTGAAACCACCTTTGTGTGTACAAAAACAATTTGTTCTTACACTTCACCTACCTTGGTAAACTTTGTTTTGCTATCAAGATTAGGACCAACCGTGTGACTTTCTGTTTGCACTCATCCTTCTAAATATTAATTCTCTCTTGTGTTAATTGTCGTATTTGCCCTCCCACTCTTTGGTTTAACATATATTGACTTGACAAGTAAATGTGTGATCAGATTGTTCGAAATGTATTACGCACACACATAACATTGTTCAGATAAATTTTGTCTTCTAACTATGCCATCAAAATTCATAAAAGTGACTTACTGTTATAAAATAAGGCAATCATGTAATGAAAGTGGAAAGCGATAAAAAAAATAGTGAGTTGATTCGATCTACAGGTAAAGCAAAAAACTACCCTGATGGATTTGCTAGGATAATCATGGAAAATGAATTGAAGAATAGTTTGAAATTTTCTCCGAAGAAACCCATCAACACTGCTGTGATTCCATATCGCAGAGACATTGGAGGAAACCAGCAGAATTTTTAGCAAGGATGATATAAAGGTTTGTTTACATACAGCAAATAATCTACCTTCTACTTTGATGAAGATCAAAGACGTTATGCCGACTGAAAAGTCAGCAGAAAGGAGTCTGAGAAATACGTTCCTAAGACTGTGATGCAATATGTGTAGGAGAAACATCCAGGCAAGTGAACATGAGGGTAAAGGAAGATAGACAATATCTGAAACAAGTTCCTAAGATCTCAACAGACAATCAGAGATTTGGGAATGGATCAGCGACACTATTAAATTTGATAGAAATGGGACCAATAATTGATTTCGATGGAACCGAAGTTCTACAAAAAAGGCTTTGTGTTGTATCAAGAAAGACTGACTGTAAGGCCCTACATATGTGGGCTAATCTCAAGTTTGAATCGACGGGACGGAGTGGAGCTGGGTACTCCATGGTGAATAACGTCTATATAGACGTTAATAAAACTAAGTAAGCACAAACATAATGTTGTTGCTTGTATAAAAAAACTGTACCCGTCGCACAAGGAGTGGCTGTTGTGGCTCGCTGGTCTAGTGAATAACGCTCTGGTGTTTGAAGTGATCGGTCCTAAGTTCGAGTTCCTACGGAGACAGTTTCACTCACTGGGATGAGGGTAGTTCCTGCTGACAAGTCCCAAATAAGACTAAATGCGCCACCTAGATTACGCTGCAAGCCACTATCCATCACTGATATAAGTACAAACATAAGTCATGTACACTAGCAGTAATCACAGATTTATACTTTTACCATTTGCGCTAATTTGTCATCATCATCCACAATGGACATTTTGCTTCCAATTGCATTTATATTTTTCTTCGTTATTAGTATTATTTATTCTATAACCAAGAAACAAAGGAAAAAGACAGCCTAATTTTATCTACATCAGTTCATTTTGTTTTTATACAGATACAAATGACATGTTTTGTACCACATACTTACAACAGGTGCATATTGTCTATGCATTGGCAATTATAACACATATGACCTCTCTTAATTCGTACTAACCAGTATCTGGGATACAACATATATACATATATATCATTTGACTATCTGAGACAGCCCTAGTTTGGTAGACGTATTTACACTGGGTGATGACTGAAGATGAAATGGAAATTTGGTCGACGGCCGGATTCGAACCAGTGACCACCGGGTGGTACGTAATAACTTAAAACTGAAGTATTCAATATATATACATATACATATATATATATATATATATATATATATATAATGTAGATTTTGATTATTTCCCTGAAGAAGCTCAGACCAGACTTCCTTGCAAAACGTTGGTATTTCTTATTTTAAACACACTGAGGTTTGTTCAAGTATAACTAATATCTAATGTTAACTATTCACTAAGCGCACAATATTAGTGAAATTATCCGGTCAAATCTTGTTCAGTATTCATAAAATTATTGAGCCAGTGTTCTAAAACTAATTTCTTCAGGATATCAGTTCACCTATCCACTTCAACGAAAAGCAAGCAAAAAGTACTATCACAAGTCAAAAAGATTAATAATGTAATAGTACATGCTAAGGGAAAAATTTTCTCATAGATGAAAGAGGCAGTTTCTGAAACAAACAGAATGATGAGTACTTGTGCTAACGACTGATTTTCAAACTTGGCAAACAAATTTAAGCAGTTCTCATATAACTTATTTATTTGATAGTCATCTTGAATTGCTCCATAAACGACTGTCAGTCTAGTAATTCATCCGTTAATGAAAGTAAACCGAAGCTTTTCCCTGAATATCCCCGTAGAAAATTTCATCAAACTTAGATCCTTATAAAAAGGATTAACTCCAGAACACAAATTAGATGAAGCCAAAAGTGTAATATTTACCCCTTTATCATGAAGTAACCCATCACCTAATCTAAAACGCATTCAACATTTCAGGAATAAACATTAATGGTGTAACACTAGATGTCAGAGTATTTGACGAACATAATTAGGAATCATATTAGACATAAATATCATGAAAACTATCATCTACCTAAGGTCATAGAAAACTAATAATCATAACATTCACTGTCAAATCAAGAAATTAGACAATAAGTGTCTATTTATTATGGTTCCCAGTAGTTTGAGATCAGAGTTATACTCACCAGAACTACTAATTTCCGTTTTCATTAAATTCGTGACTTAGTTGTGGTTTTAAAACTATGCTAAACACGAATATTTTGAAAACGGAAAATATTTTCAATGACCACTGATAATAAATCAAAATAAAGTTCTTGTTTGTTTGGATAAAATCATTTAAACATTTAATAGGGCGAAAACTACCATCAATGTTTAAGTGATATACGTAGTTTTTAATTTATCCTTAAATATTTAGGTCAGTCATCTCCAAATTCAATTCATATTTACGTACATATAGAAGCATCTATAGATGCTACAGATGCTTCATAATGTTAAGAATTTTAAAATTGAAATCTGTACGTAGGCTGGTAACGGATTTTACGTTGTTAATTAGTTGACAGAAAGCCTTGAATCTTTAGAAATATTTCTCCATTCTGAATGTTGATACATCTTTTTTTTAGTATAATGCAACCATGGATGTTTTTGTCACAAAGTGACTTTAGCTGAGTGACAACTGAAAGACCAAAAGATCGTTAAATCACGTTTGGCAAGTAAAAACTAGGCACAACTTGAGATCGAATGGATTATGTGATCGAATCAGCAACTAGATTCGATTATAGCAGTGATTGTCATCTATTAGCCATTTCAGGCAATTGGTTCACTTCCAAAATTTTTAGCAAAGCTAAAACAACAAGTTTAGCAAAATACAGCGAACTCATTGTATTTCGCCACCTCTTCGACTGAGTACAAGCTTAAGTTCATAAGCTATATACAGAGAGAAGTGAAATCCACGTAATTCTCTTATCAAGACGATAGTCAGTTGGTGACATAACTGTGATACGTCTGTTTTGTGGAATGACATGAATCATGTGTTAACATTGATAAAATATTCAGTGACGTACATGCGAATGCTAAGTTTACCATGGGATACGAGACGAATAGTGAATTTCGTTTTTTGGGACTTGGGACTTCATCGGAGAGTAGATGGGTTATATCAGAGATCTCTCTACAGAAAAGAAACAAAGAGTGTACAATATCTTCATTTCAACAGTTTTCACCCTATAAGTTATAAGCAAGGACTAGTTGAAGCTCTATTTCAAACAGCTAAGAAACTTTGTGAATCGAACAAACTGACTAAAGAAATTCAGTTCATCGAGAGATGTCCAAAAGAAAATGATCACCCTAAGAAATTTATAGATAATTTCAAAATGAGCGAAGCAGAAACAAGTGTTGTTGATAATCCAGAGAAGAAACCTGTATTCCTCTATCTACCTTTCAGGGGGTTCAAACTCATGAACCGGGTCGATAGAAGAATAAAAACTACTTAAACTCAGTTTTCCAGTAGCTAAATTAATTTCTAAAACAAACTGTTCTCTACAACAATCAAAAGACGACAAGTTTCCGCTTCATATCACCTCAAATTATATCTACCATCTTCCATGTACATATCAGAGGACGTATATTGGAAGGACAGAGAGGAGGGCTGAGACTTGATCCATGAGAATATTCCAAATAAGTTAAGTTCAAAGGAGTCAAAGTGCCTTAAAAGTCCCATTGCTAAACATCTGATGTACACAGGACACAACTTCCAAATCTCGAAAGTATTTAAAATAATTGCAGAATAAAACAATGCTAAGCTACTAATTTTCGCAGAAGCAAATACCATCAGAAGAATTACATCGAACTTTTACATCCAAAGGGAGGCAGTTGTTAGCCTCCAACCGCCCTGGTAGCCACTGATCTGCTTCGTCGTCCATTATCACTCCTTCCAAAACTCTATATTTTCATACTCTTTTAAAACTAGATTCACAATCTATTCTTATTTCATCTGTACCAGCGTACTACTTGACCGTGTCTGACTTGACCTTAAGCCATACAAAACACTTTGACTCCATATTTACTCATATAAACTTATAACGTACACTTACGTAATACTTTCTATTCCATTTTGATTGGTCACATGTAGTAGGATAAGAATCTGACGATATAAACACTAGATAACTTCAATCTTAGTCATCACAAATTATTTCATTTAAACCACCCTAATCCATAGCATCAGTGGACTGATATCTTCCTGAAAGGTGAATTATGTAGATTTTATTTCCCTCAATATATATATATATATATATATCTTATGAACTTATAGCCTATATGAAGTTGAAAAGAAAGCGGCAAAATACAATGAATTCACAGTATTCCACCAAACCTGTTGTTCTAGCCGTGCTAAAATTTTAGCCATTCGTTAACTAAAAATATTTCTTCTGTCGGAAAATCTACTGAGAACATACTCCAATAAAGTGGTTTAAAAAGTAATGTTAATCGACAAATATTTTAACTTTTTCACTCGGTACTACGTTTGATCAGTGAAGCTGTTATTTCAACTCCATTCTGAGACCATTTTATGGTACACATCGCTGAATGATTCTCCTTAATCTTCGATAAAATGAATTTTAAAACTAGTACGTAGCAACCTAGAACTGTACTATTCATTTAAATTGCAAACAGTGGGTCTTAACTTTTAACAAACATGATAAAATGAGTAATATGTTGAAAATGCTTGAAGTTGTATGGAAATACACTTTAGCATAAAATTTATATACATAGAAGGACCTACCAGATGAACACAACCTATACAGAAAGTAAACTATGAATGAAGAGTTTTTGACTTTTTCTTGAACTTTAAAATAATTTATTTTTCAACTTTCTGGCGAAATTTATACCAAAAGTAATCAACTTATGCTAAAATAATCAGTGCCATTTTATTGGTTCATTAGACGGCTACTACTACTATCACTACTAAAAATGAAAAATCGCTTATTTTGAGTGGTCAAAAAACTTATTCTTGTTTGCTTGTATTTTATTTAGAAAAAATGAAAAGATAGTGACTTGATCAGATCTGAAATGCTGTAAATGATGCTTTTTAATCGGTCTACGTGAGTGAAAAATTTACCTATTTGAATTAGGCAGCAAAAGAATTGAAATACTTCTATGTTACTAGTGATTTGTGCACAGTAAAATGATTTCATAAAGATTATTTATGCTTAATTTCTGCAAAGTTAAAAGCATTTTTATTAAACTCTATACATTTTGTAAGGAATTAAATGAAATTCGAAGTTTTAGGGGCGAAATACTACCAAATATCTATAGAGCACAAAAACAGCTCAGGGACATTTAGTCTCTAACAAATCAAAATATTTCTTCATTCCAAGTGGAACAAACTTATATTTGTAACTATAAATCCATCACTATTGTTCACATATCAGCTAAGAGAATACCTAAGGCTTATGTAGCAAAATAGGATTAATTTGCTTTATTTTATAGCTTCTCATCAGCTGTGGACACATTATAGTAACCAAGAGTGCTAGGATTATTAAATGAATGACTTTTGAGGCCACAGACGAAATGTATAAAATAGTGTAGAAACTCTAGTCAAGAAGCGAACAAGAAGTCAGGAAGTAACAATCCATAGTCACAGTTAGTATATATCTTTGTGTAATGAGGAGGATAAATTTGAGGAAAAAAAGGAGAGGAAAATAACTCAAAGATAACGCTAGTGCATGGAGTTCACAAAAGTGAACTTAGCTAGATCAATTCAAATTAGTTGACCAGGAAGAAAGTGGATATTGTATAACAGAGTTATCGACAGAAGTTTGGTTAACATGGTTAATAGTTCATTTTGCTACTATATTTAAGACAAACAGTAAGTTCGTGATAGCAATGACTGCTAAAAAGATGACTGGATTTGTTAGTTGTTAACTGTGAATTATTCCAAACAGTTTTGTGATATCAAATGTTTATCGTCTGTTCCTCAGAAATTTTTTAATGATACAAACACAAAATAGCAAATAATGTAATACTCTAATAATGACAGGTGGGAGCTTGAGATGGAATTCGGAAAGCTCGTTTTGCCCTATTTAAGACTCTTTACCTAGATACACCCACTTCCTAGTGGATGATGCTATTCCGACAGAGAATTGATTCTATCGTTTTCCGTTAAATAATATTTAAGCGATATTTCTTGATAAATGCTGGCTAATGTAAATGAACTACTTAGCGAAGTTATCCACTCCTTTCAGCATTTCGACTGTTAACAAAACTTCGAAGTTGAACCACAGAGAGATCATGTGAATGCTAAAACGATAAGAAGAATGTAACCGAAGTTGAATCCTCATGTGCTCGTACTGTAGATTAGTATAAAAATGACAACTTTTCTCATAAGTAAAATAAAAATGTGTTTGTTGGATGGAAGCAGTCGGCAGGAAGACATGTTCCAACTGACCTTCATGCTTGTTGGCACTCGTCAGCATGGCGTACCTGGGGCGTCGAATATATGGTGACGTCCCTCCTGAGATTCGAACCCGCTTCACTCTGTGTTGCAGGCTGACCCTAATGCTGAGCTATCTTGGTCACGATCGACATCCTATGGGACAGAAATAGAATCACTGAACGGTCACTGGAAAGTAACCAGCTTCAAAATGCTTCCTAGTCTTGTGACCACACTCCAAAATTATCGGTAGAATTTGATCAGCACTAAGGAATAGGCAACATGGGTTTGGTTACCCTTGAGTGACCAATCAGTGAAACAGAGGTATCTAGAGGTAGTATCCATCTAGAGGTATATCTAGAGGTAGTATCCATCATGGACTGACATAAAATGGGGAACCATTGAAAACTTGGATGCCTACTGCTGAAGAGTCTTACACTGGGACTAACCAGCTGCCTAGTGGTCCAAAGTTTCCAATGGTTACCCAACTGATGTCACTTCATGATGAATACTACCTCCAAATTAATATCCCCATTCATTTCAAAAATATATAAATATATCTGTCATAAATTCTCGTTATTTTGATGAAGTTTCATCAATATATTTGTACAGTTCATTTGACTCAACTGAACAAGGATCAATTACATCAAAATGAAGGGATTATTCTGAAAATGTTTCCAACTTGTAAACAAAACTTATATTCAGCAAACCATCTGTTTAAAGTAATCATTTCCAGTAATAAAAATTCACTATTTTCATTACATGTCGAAAATAAATCCCTAGTAGAGAAGACAGTTTGGAAACTAGTATACACTCAAAATCCTAGATAACGCTGATTGACAATTAACTCAAAGCATCTAACCAGAATACTCTGTTGTAACAAAAAATTTCTTCTTAATCAATATGAAGGATTAAACAGTATACTGAGTAATTTAAGAGATCTCATTTTGGATATGCCGATCTGCTGTTCTACTAATTTGCAGGATAATGTCGTTAAAGAAGGTAAGAATAAGATTCGAAATCAGACGTCTTCCTGAAATTCACGTAAGCTTTAAATAAATTCAAGTATAGCATGGAATAGTATGAAGAACTTCATCATCAAAAATCCATCATTTTGAATAGTACCAATGCACAAACCTCTTCCCAGTGGAACTCATGTGTACCAACGATCTTCCTTAAAAAGTAAATTAACACGAAAATAGTAAACTTAAATTTTCGTTTTTCTCCAGAATTGTTCATTTTTAAACACATATGTGAAAGCGAATCTACTTTTAGCACGTAACACTTTTGACAAATCACTTCAAAATACACTTCATGGTGTTCGCGTACCTACTAGGTCTGTCATCAATGGCAATATCAAAATACAAATAATCTGACTGAATACATAAAGTGTAATTGTTTGAGCTAAAAACACAGATTTTTGCTGAAACTCACATACATTAGGATGTATCTGGATGCGTTTCCTCAAGGTTATCCAATACTGACACAAGATTCAAACAACGTAATCGAAGGACGAATTGAGTGCCAGTTGACACTAATTCTTTGACCAAAAATAGACATACAGTTGCTTCAACAACCTCAAGTAGCTCATTTCTAATCTAATTATGTTCATTGAGATAATTGTTTTAGGTAATTTTCACCTCGGTTGATTATCTTCTAGGAAAGCGAACAATCTACAACTTGAATACGATTTCTCAAGAAGATGGAAGCACACACTCCAGCGAAGTATAATTCTAGAACAAAACATTTTGTCAGTGCACCTAGGTTTTTAATGTTTATCTGGCTGAGGTTAATCAGAAATGAAAGCCATTACGAAACCAACCAATCTTCACAAATCACCAAATGGAGCTAATTTTTTTTCGAAGATGAGACTATTTCTGAAATATTTCCGTCTGGTCCGAATCTCACTATTTCACTCATGAAAAACCTTGGAGATATACCTGCTTCATCTTACTCAGAAATTTCCGACCATTCTGAACAGCTAGATACAATATAATAAGATATTTAAAATTTTCTTTTGCTTTCTGAATAATGCAGACCGTGGATAGAAATTATGGCGCGCTGATTACTTGATCTCTACGTAACTTGAAGGTTCCACTCCTGACAGAGTTATGCGTGCTCACTGCTAAGACCACGCATACTAGAACCGAACAGCTGTCCAGTGCTCCTAGGTTTTCACTGGTCCTCCAACTGATTTCACTCCGCGACATACATCAAACTAAAAAGGTTAAATCATCAAAAATCTCCCTTTTGATCGAAAACTGGGTTGAACTTCTGAAATTTACGCTCGTACTCCTGAATCCACAAAACATACAAACCGTTATTATATCATCGAGAGATAACATTTTTATCGTTCACATTCTTTAATTCTTTAAAAACACAGAGTAATTTGAGTTCTACGATAAAACAATTAAATCTTAGGTTGAAAATATTTTATTGAAATCACTTCTGCTAACTGAGATAAATTCACTAGGTCTTAACTATTTTCTTGACAAAAACTGACTTCACACCTCTTCTTAATAGAATTTTCCATAGATAAACTGTTCAGAACTTAGCTTACACTTAAATAGCAAGTCCTTAACAGGATGGTCAGTAAACTGCCTTTGAGATTTTACTATTAATCCTTAACATACAACTTTTATCACAAACAAATGTACACTCTCAGATACGTTTGCAATTAACGCTTTGGAATTTTCTATTGCCTTCAAAATAAACTAATAAGCTGATGATGAATAATGACTTGCAGCGGAGTGCAGGATACACGTTTCGCCATATTTGGGACTCGTCTACTGGATGTATCTGCCTTCCAGTGAGTGTTCTTCCCGCCAGAACTCAAACTCAGGACCGATAGCTCTAGAAGTCAGATCACCGAACCACGTTATCCACTACTTGCACTCCGGGTACGGTTTTAGTGTTGTTGGTCCAATCAACAATGGGCTAATACAAGTAACGACACTAAAACCTTTTTGAGCTTTAACGACTCTTTCAAGCTGTAGTCCTTTTCAGTGTAAGTTTGAATCTTTCTGCTATCTGTTGAAATTAAATATCCTTTCGGCTGCTAAAAAGCCGTGAAATAAAATAATTTTACTCTGTTAGTGTAAATTTTATTGTCTTCTACATACTGTTTTATTTATTTTTATCAACATTATCATCAACTGTTTTCAGTTATCGTTTTTTTTTTGGATTTCACGATAATTAGTTTCAAAAAATAATGGGTGCTTAATGCGTATCTAAGATTAAAGTTACTCATCTATTTATATCTGTGCAACATTTTTAATCAGTTTTTCCGTTGGTACAATCCTATATAGTCTGAATTTTTTAACTCGTGTTATTTATCATACGAAGAGGTGGAATGGAAGTAAAAACCGAATTCTTCACTCTACATAAATGAGCTTTTTTAATTGGGCTCGCAGATAACTTGCTCTATGTCCAGCTTAAAACTACAAATGGAATTAGATGCAATGGATTATTAAATTGAGACGCTTCAAGAATAATAATTAATTATACAAATAAGAACAACCGAATCGCTTTAAAATAGCAACAGAAAGCTATCCAGAATTAAAAATTGTCTTAGTGACGATGTGGTGCTCCTAAGAAGTACTCAAGAAAACTATCAGACCACTATCATTGAAGAATATGGGTATGGATTGTAAAAGATGTGTTTTTCATCTGCCAATCTACCTCTACAAGTTGGTATTCATCATGGGTTCATATCAGTTGGAGACCCCCGAAATAGCTAGGAGCATGGACAGTTGTTTCATCTCAATAAGGGACTTAGCGGAGTCCACCCATAAATTCATCCTACCAGGGATCGAACCCAGAACTTCGCCATTGAGCCACTAGGTCTGAATCCAATAATCCACAGTTCCCTACTTCTGTTAATTCGCAATCATCCAGTGCCACTGTTGAGTACCTGTTCTCATATCTGACCGGTTTTCCACACCAGTCATGATTTATCATTACAACTTCGTGAAATCTCATCGGAAGCAAGTCACTAATGAACGCTGGACAGTAGTTCCCTGGCAGGATCACGGGTGCACACAGGTTAACAGTCCAATACCAGGAAAAAACAGCAGTCAAGTACTCCTATGCTTTCAGTGGGTCTCCATGATCAATATCAATTTAAAATTGATAAATCCCCAAAAACCTGTAAATTGAATCTACCTTTTATCAATCTTCTTACAAGCCATACACCTCCAAATACATTCAGCTTACTGAGTTTCACTTTAACGTTTTTATGGCAAAAATATACATTTATTTGCTAAACAGTTAACAAAATAAGTAAAATATATTTCTTTTGGGTGGTTCATGGCTGTCATTTGTTAGTTAACTAATGTTGGTTTTCATTTATATCTCTTTATGTGAAAGTTTAAAACTATTTATCTGGCAATAGATTATTATTATTATAACATTTCTTCTTTGGGTTCCTAGTGGAACATGGGGCTTCAGTAGCACGTATCCATTCCACTCTCTTCTCTGCAATCTTGTCAACCTGGCTCCACGATTGCCCACAAGCTTTCATTTCTTCCTCACACCATCTCCCCCATGTCACTCTCACCTCGGACGCCGAACTCGTCGTTTCCCCTTTGGATTCCACTCGAAAGCCTGGCCTAGCGCATGATGTCCCCAGTCGGCCTTCTCAGTGCGTGGCCAATCCATCTCCACTTCCTTCTGTATATTTGTTGGTCGATAAGTTCTTGGTTGGTTGGTTGTCAGGAAAGACTTCCTTGTATATTCTTCCTAACCAACTGATCTCCAGCATCGAAGGTAGACGGCAGCTGTTCACGTATATTTGCAGTTTGTTGGTAATGCTTTTCGTAAGGCGTCAGGTCTCTGAACCATCATGAAGAATCATTGATTTGACTTGAATTAGTGTTGATAATCCGGGTCTTGTTTTTTATGCTAAGTGCAGTGCAGTAGATCTCCACACTGATTTCAGGTTAATCAAGGAAGGCCTGTCTTGCTGTCTTTCCGATCCTGACTTTGACGTCCTCATGTGTGCCTGTGCCGCCTGCAGTTGAAACGATGCTTCTTCGTTAGGTGGGTAGGTGACAGAGAAAACCTTCTTTATATTTCTCTTACTGATGATGATTAGTGCTTGTCGTTGCTGTTGGTGTTGGTGGTGGGTATCTTCATCACCTCTATCTTCTCTACGTTCACCTGAGGGAGTCCCATCTTCGCTGCCCCTGCCACTTCTCTTCTACCAACTTGTTGGTTTTCACCTGAAGATCTCGAAGCTTTTGCGACATAAAACATTAGACAAAAATCATTATTGGCGAAATCCAAATTTTCTAGATTTTTCCCACTCTGTCAAACAACGTACGCCCATCTTCTCGCTCCTCATAGTTTGTTGCATGATCCAGTTCAGTCCACCACAATCAGAAAGACCATATGATAACAGATACTATGGACAAATACACTACAGTAATAGTGTTTTCAACTTACCTTCAAATTAAATACGTTTTAGAATGATGAAAATATTTTCATTTTGGTATACAACTTTATCTGTTTCTTATGAATCTTTTACAGAATTAAATTTTTTTTATCTACCGAAACAAAACTAGCAAAGATAAGCAAATCTCACTACATTCCAATTTCTCGGACACATTTCTGCATCATCAAACTTGTTTTAGGCTGTTTTGAAAAGATTTTCATAATTTTTGCCGTCAAGCTTATAAATTAGTCTCATCATTAGGAGTTATCAAATTATTTAAGCTCAACCTGTTGCTTTATACTGATCGCAGGCTTTCGCAATCTATTTAACGAAGATTTATATTATTAATTTTGACTATTGTCGGTAAGAATCATT
This sequence comes from Heterobilharzia americana, assembly GCA_944470555.2. NCBI lineage: Eukaryota > Metazoa > Platyhelminthes > Trematoda > Strigeidida > Schistosomatidae > Heterobilharzia > Heterobilharzia americana. Next base: position 20,022,565 of record OX104133.1, on the reverse strand, counting down.
GCTGTAGTTATTTTAGTACCAACTTCCCTCAACATTAAATTTCTTGGTGAATATTAACTCCAAATGACTGACTGATTGGGAATGCAGAAAATAGAAAATGGAATACTTGTTACATTACTTTTTTCTCAATTACTCCAAAGCAGAGTCTTGTATGTTGTTGTATCACAGTATTCGATCATCCCCATTATTTTCGGATTTATTTTTATTCATATTTTATTTCATTCAGATGCTAGTTAGTGATGAAATTCTGACCTGTCTGAACCATCCTAAAAAGTGGAATAACTGCTACTACAAAGCTGCTACACAGTATGATAACTGATTTAGTTGTTCTGAATACATGACCATAGTTTAAAACGATTGGTGTCAGTGTTTGGACCTTAATACAGAAAAGAAAACATACATATTTGTCTACGACCATAGAAAACTTGGCTCTTGATGCATGTTTTATCTCAGAAACCCATATGCACAATCTTGATGAAGTGCTTTGAGTAACTTATGTATCTGTTAACCTAAAAGGTGTAATAATCCTACTCACATTCGATGACCTTACAGGCGGGACAGACAAGTATGTCAAAGACAGGATCGGAAAGACAGCAAGACAGGCCTTCCTTGATTAACCTGAAATCAGTGTGGAGATCTACTGCACTGCACTTAGCATAAAAAACAAGACCCGGATTATCAACACTAATTCAAGTCAAATCAATGATTCTTCATGATGGTTCAGAGACCTGACGCCTTACGAAAAGCATTACCAACAAACTGCAAATATACGTGAACAGCTGCCGTCTACCTTCGATGCTGGAGATCAGTTGGTTAGGAAGAATATACAAGGAAGTCTTTCCTGACAACCAACCAACCAAGAACTTATCGACCAACAAATATACAGAAGGAAGTGGAGATGGATTGGCCACGCACTGAGAAGGCCGACTGGGGACATCATGCGCTAGGCCAGGCTTTCGAGTGGAATCCAAAAGGGGAAACGACGAGTTCGGCGTCCGAGGTGAGAGTGACATGGGGGAGATGGTGTGAGGAAGAAATGAAAGCTTGTGGGCAATCGTGGAGCCAGGTTGACAAGATTGCAGAGAAGAGAGTGGAATGGATACGTGCTACTGAAGCCCCATGTTCCACTAGGAACCCAAGGAACAAATAATATAATAATAATAAATTAGACGACTTTGCACTATCAACATCCAATGTTTCTTTTACTTTTCTACTGTTATTCACTTACACTTATCTGCGCACTTCTAAGCTGTATTATTGGATAATAGTGAGAAATTACTTACTAGGGGAATAATATCACTTTGTCACCTCTTTCCATGTTCACAGGGACTGCAGCATATGTGCACTTAGAAATGAGTTCTTAAATCACTTAAGTGGTCTCCCTAATCAAGTTCTCATGAAACAGATGGTAGCTTTAACTGCGGAACTAAACACACAGATAGTTTAAACATTATCAAGGTAAAGTCGTTTAGATAACCAACTACGATTAGTCGGTTGTAGGTCATAAATTGGTTAGTGTCTTCTGCAACTATGAGCAGGTTAAAACGTTTTTCTGGTCACCAAAAGCTTATGGCCCACCCGTCACCATCACGATGGACATAAGTAGGCATGACCATAAGATAATGAATGACACCCAGCCACTCTTCAAACTTCCTGATTAGTAATGCACATTATATAGCTAAGTAAAGTCCTGAGTATGAAAATTTGAATGATAACATTAAAGAAATATTTATTTCTGTGGAGAACGTCTGATCGCTTTATATCTTCAGTCAGAAATTCAATGATCTTCCTGCTCTTTGTGGTGTAATTTATTACAACCAGATCTATCTGTGCTTATTTTATCCTATTTCACTTCCTTTTTGTCCCTCTGTGGACTGTTTCTATCTCAATTTCCTCCTCTCAAGACGCTTGTTCATGATTTACCCTCAAACACTTAGCACTCGATGAGTTTGTTTCACTAATTTCTACAAGAGAAGACGAATTATGGAGATATTTTACCTCAGCATTGAAAGTGATTTAACGGTGACTTTCCTCCAACAGTATTTTTCAAAAACTTAGTGAATTACGCTTCTTCGTTGAGTGTGTATCCTTGAAATATGAAAAGTCTTTCTTCAGTGCTGTTGTATTTTCTGAGATCTGACAAGATCATGAGATATGGAAAAGGGAGTAGAACTAAATAATAATAAGAGGTAAACACTCCAAAATGCTGAAGATTGTAGATTAGCCTCATTTCAAGGTTTTGGAAGCTTCTTTGCGATTTCGAACAATGACACATCTACAATTGATGCAATACTGAAATTGACTGATTTCAAAATGCAGTCTTCTTTCTACCAATATTTCTACAGTAATATACTTTGGTGATCTGTTATTTAACACTTTTATCAACTAAGCCATTATCACTGCAGAACTAATGTTCACTAAGTTCCTTAGAACACTTCCTTCGAAACACTATACAGCGTTTTAGTATTCATATTTGAATTGACATTTATGAAATTATTTCTTTACTTTGTAGTTTTAGTTTGGTTCTGTTGAAGGAGAACTTTATGAAAGACATTGTTACTAGCGGCTAATTTGTAATTTTCTGGTGATCTACTGGACAGAAATGATCGACCTCTGTCTGCCTACGAGCCCCTATGCAGGTGTCTTGAGGAAACACACGTCCTGGATGCCACTGCTAGCCATCTGTGAGAGTTCGTTGTCGATAAAATAGATTTAGAAAATAAAAGGCTTCAACATTTGCTAAACAAGGATCCTGAAACAAGTGCCTACGTTAGTAAGATCGAATGAAGCACATATACTGACTTTATAAGTTGTTACGTCAACACAAACAAGATGACGGTGGCAAATTCAGTAATATTATTTGAAACGAGCTTAACAATTCATATTTATTATCATTTTCTCCATCTTTTACCACACAAAAGTGAGTTCGATCAAAGAGTAATATTTTCTGTACTTGGTGGTGTTTGAAAGTGAAATGAAAGGTTGGACAGCGGCCGGATTCAAACCGGCGACCACCTGGTCCCCGGCCTAATGCCCTATCAAGTGAGCAACCAGCATCGGGCCGGGAACCCGGTGGTCTCTGGTTCGAACCCGGCAGCGGCCCAAAATTTCATTCCACCAATGATCACCCGGTATAAGTAGGTATGCCAAACTACAGTTATCTCAGACATTCGAATGATAAGTAGTCTTCTTTTTCATTCTTATTTCAGATTCTCCGATGTTGACTTCACAGATGACAACAAAATGCGGCCATCTAATTGTACTAGAGTCAGAATGATGACTATGTTAGAATGGTGAACTATGACTAGATATTTAAAAATATTCTTTACACTGAGAGCTCTTGGAAAATGGATTTACTTATAAGGAATACTACAGATTCTCAGACCAAAGGCGTTTTAAAAACTGAAAGACATAATCGTAGCCTAAAGCGAAAACTTTATCGAAAGCGATGATAATAGTTACCTTAAAAGGTTAAGAACTTAGACAGTGTCATTTAACATAATTTCACATTAGACTGTTGTTTGAATGTATAAATACCATACGGCGGAAGCGTATCATTTGCTGGAAAAGGTTTGAATAGAATTTGTTTCTATACTTATATCAACTAACTCCACAACTCTTTGACCTGCATAATATAAGCCTTCATTTTCATCTTTTGTAGGAATACTGACATAAAAATTTCATACATCCTATTAGTTACATTCATGTTGACAGAAGGAATAAAAGATTCGGCAATCTGTTTCCTTCTCCATTTAAACAAATTGGTTTTAGGTATTTTCATCTCATACTAATATGGTGGTTGCACGTAATTTCATTGATAACTATGGCTGCTTTCTTAGCCAAAATAGTTGCTGTAGAAAGGCATATTATTCTGAAATATTCCAAATGGACTCGGTTGAACTCAATTATTTACTTATTTCACCTTATAACTATTTCAGGACAGATGGCTACCAAAACTAATTTATCTGGCAGCTGAAAACTTTTCATATCACTGTTGTCCATCAAGGAAAGATTCCTCACTGTTGGTTGCATCCGCTTCTAGTGAACACCATTCAACTAATCATTACTTTGTAGCTGACCTAAATATGATTTCATCACCCCGTGCATAATCCTTCAAGACTATTTCATTAGAGGACAAGACTATTGATGAAAATCTATAATATATTTATCTTGGTGGCTAGCAATGGAATCCAGGACACCCATTTCATCCTATTTGTGACCCGGTAGCTGGATGTACCTGAACTCGACCGAGTGATGATGTTCCCACTTAAACACAGATTGAGCGCTTACCACTTTAGACACTAGGGCGTTATCTATTAGGCTACTGAGCTATGAGTGCCATCTCTTATTCAACGGATCAAATGTGATTTAATGGTACTTGTGATTTCACGTTGCAGTACTGGGTCGAACTGCCTCACCTCCGTTGGCAGGATGCTCCTATGCACATAAGATTCGTAGGGGATTTAAGTCTCAATGAGGACACTATTACTAACTGGGGTGCGTGTACATCCAGCTGACGAGTCCCAAGTGGGACGAAACTCGCGTTCTGGATTCCACTCCTGGCCACCAAATGGACTACAACATAATGAACATCTGAGTAGCATCATCCATCAGCGGTAAAGTAATCTGATCCAGTATCACTAAGCAATAATTATCTAATATGCTTTCACTTCATGAATTGATTAAATCTCGAATTTTTTGTCTTCTTGTCAGCATGAAACTCTGCTCCAGAAAAATATCTGCAAAGTTCATTTTATCAACTAATACTGACTTTGGAATATTTTAACTAACTTGTTACAACACGAGAAACATCAAAGTGCTTTTGAGAGATAGCCGTAACACTTGCGTGTGCTATGTAAATATATAATAATAATAATCGCTTTATTCTAAACAATATTTATGACATTACGGAATTATCAGCATGTAATTTTCCAACAAATTATTCCCAGAACAATACTTTCAGACAAAATGGTTATTGTATCTGAATAATGTTAATAATACCAGTATTCATGGCAATAATGTGAAATAGCCAGGTGGTTCTGCATGAGCTTTCGGTTCATAATGATAAATCAGCAGAAATGCATGAGTAATTTTGGTGGTGGCGGTTTATCCAGGCAGTACAAAAATCTGCAACTCAAGCTAAGCATTTGACGGATAGAAATGTAATGTACTTCTGTGCACTGAAATGTCCAATTCGCATAATATAACATTTTTTCTCTGTTTTATTATTGACTGGAGAAACGAAGAGTTGGAAACAGTTTAAAAGTGCACAAGAGTACACGTACATTCAAAGGACATATTTAAATGAATAAAACAAATTGAAAGGAAGAAATTTGATGAAAAATATTCGGTGGATAAATCTGGTAGCCCTAGGTCCAGGTAGGCTACCAAACTGGAATATCTATAGCTAGCAGTTAATTTTAAGACTTCAGCTTCTAAATAAGGTATAGCTGTACATTTTAAACACCTGTTCCTAAATCCTCGTTTTATTAAACTATGTGACTGACAGGATTGAAATGATAAATAAAAGTTCTTATAAGTAGATTTCCGTTTTACGTTGCTAACTTTGCTATCATCCAGCCGCATTAGACTTCAATATCATACAGCAATGCAACCCAGTGAATTAGTGGCAGCATCTTCGAAACGAGACTTAATAGTTCTGAACTATATCCTTTAGTAAATCACAGATGAGTAGTGTTGAGCTGTGACAATAAATCCGGGTTTGTAATAGTACTCATTGAATCTAATCCCATTTTGCTCTTCAGATGGACTTACCTGCATCCAAATGACAGTGCTTCCATTGTAACTGTAACTCATCAATCATAGCACCTCACAAGTAAGCATTACAAGCTATCGCTCTAACTTTACATTTTCCATTGTTCTGTTTGCTGGATGGAAGGCGTTCGCCACTCAAACAATTAAGTGGATACTGTTTTTATTGTTTTCCTTATCTTACTGTTTCAAGTGATCACACTTTCTTACTTTTCTCAATCCGTCTAAATAACTTTACTATAAAGAAAAAGAAAGCAGTCATTTAATCGCCAACATTTAGGCAAAAAGAATCCAATAGAACTAGTTTGTTGTTTTCATTTTTTATGGCTCATTCTTCATGGATTATGCAGTTAAAAATAATCAGGCACAAAAATAGTCTGTTTTATTTCATGGAAATCACTTATAATCCCTGTCTTAACCGTGAATGTAATCCCCTTGTTTCACTTAACTTCATTGTACGATTTATTATTATATAAAACTAAATTGTCAACTATTTTGCTACTTTCTGAACAATGTGTAAATTTCGGTTCAATTATTACTTCTTGGGCATAATTTCCTAACGGATTTCTAAAGCCAGTATCGATTATACGTCTGATTTATTTCATACGACTTTGTTTACTAAACATCAGTCAAGATTCAGTGTGATGAATGTGATTTAATCAGTTTACGTTAGCCCGAATTTTATTTATTACTTCTTCCTTAACAACTGCGTATTGGATAGAAGCTAATCAGTGACATCTTCATTACTGAAGGAAGTGAATGGCTTCCTAGTATCCACTTACATTTCCATAGTAGGTTCACTGAAGTCGTTCTTTTTGGCGATTTCATTTATTCGATCTCTCCTTTTTCTTTGTCTGTTCTTTTTACCTCGTGCATAAAACCAACTTATGACTGCCTTTATACACTTTTGTTGAGAATTCATTCTTCAAATATTTCATCACGTTGCATAATTCACCTTTGAAAATCAGTTGATTTATCCAAAAAATGTTAAACAAGAGATTGACGTTTACTAAACTTAAAAACTTTTCCTATCTTGTCCTTTTTCTTACCACTCCTTCTGAGTAAGGCAAAAATTATTAGGCAACTCTGAAGACTTTCGCCCCATAAAATTGTATATCATAGCGTCTATATAACTTTTAGAATGAATTCGCAAAAACGAACCCCTTCTTTGAATTTCGCTCCTTCTTCTTCTTCTTCTTCTTCTTATATCATTGAGGATTTTTCGTAATTTTCGAGTTTTGTTACACTACTACAAATTTCACGATTCCACCTCAGTACTTCGGTCGGAAACCAATTTTTATTCTGTGCATAGTGTAGAAAAAAATTAGGTAATCATGTCAGATCTTGTTAATTCAAGATTTTTTACACAAAATGCAATACGCAATCAGCTGAAAAATGAATTCCTTAGACAATCTTGGTTAATTACTCCATCAAACTATTGAATATTTAACATATAAATGTTTGTCTCCATTGACAGGACTGGTACTAGGGCATCAATCAGTTTACTGAGCATATCCTTAAAAATCTGTGCTTGAAAGAAAGTAAAATTTAAACTAGTGCAATTATCAGGCATCTTGTAGATACGGGACATCAGGTTGAAGCCTTAATAGCTTTTAAAATAATAAACTTACAGAAAATGTCTAGATTACTGCGATTTGTGGAAGCGAATGTTATTAAAATGCTTTTAAACGAATTTTTGAATACAGAAGTAAAGTGCTGTTACCCTCTCAGTCGCTTGCTGACTATGATTTGATCTGGTTTCATTTCAATTTCATAGGTCTTTATTTATCAATTAATACCTTTTCTTACATTTCTTACCTCTCTATATAGATGTTCTTTTTACAATTTATATGGTTTATCAGTGATTTTGTTGTACACTTTAAGATTATGACCATCCAGTAAATGCAAAAAACAACTTCAGTGCCATATATAAAGTTTTGCAAGTTTTGTGAAAGGTGTTCACCTAGAACTTCTTCATACTACTGATGCCAATGCAATTAAAATTTTGAAGCCTTAATTCTGCGTTCAAAATAAAATTGATCAGGCAGGCACTTGAGTTGCGATGAACATAATTCATAGGAGCATTTTCGCCTTCAAAATTTTTTTCCCTCAGATCTCACCTATTACATTTCTTTACTTCTATAATTCTAATTTCTCTTTACATTCACTACATTACATCATTCAACTTAGTAACTAAATATTACTCCGGTCTTAACAAAGGTTCTCCTCATTACTATTTCGTATATTACTCAAATCTTTTTCCAATCGCACTGATCTATAATCAAATCTGAACTTCGTTCAAAATATTTCATGAAATATTCTTTTTGTGTTACCATGTGAATAGAATCTTCACACTGACGGTATCCTAAATGTTACCATGTAAGCTTTATGCGGTCAGAGTGACATCAGTGTTCATTATTTCGTTCCAATAGTGTGTAGAATGAGTAATTTTAATTAATTTCATTTATTGTAGTATTTATTTGTAGTTGTTTGAGCAAAATAATGAACACTATTGTCAATCACATCACATAAAGCACACTGGCAACAGGCCGGATACCGGTTGTCGAATACTTATATATGCGATTATGCAGGTGAAGAGTAATATCGCTGAAAAGAAGTGACTCATTGCTAAACATCTTTTTTTGTGGCTTGGTAGGAATTTTTAGGCAACTTGAGATTGTTAATTTCCCAAGCTTAAAATACCTTATGTATTAGAAAACATTGTGCTTTTAAATTGTATACAAGTGAGGAGAAATAGTAAAATAAAATGATATTATTTTATCCTTCGAATCTCATCTTTCTTGCTCTGTCCACAAATAAAAGTGTTGCAAGCCAACTTCCAATTGTCTAGACGTCGCTGAAAAGCTTATCATCCCTAATTATTCATTCAGATTAATTAAAAATGGTTAAAGTTTTCTTAGCTGTAAATTATATCAGAAGTAATTTGCAGAAAGTACTGCACGTATCAGTATTACAACTAATGCTGAAATTGTTGAACAAAGGTTATAATTCAAATGAAAATAATATGAACATTTAAAATAATGCACTGCAGTGAAATCTTTAACAATGGAAGGAATCCTGTCAATGTATGTCACTGAGTCTCTCTATGGTTACTATAGGCCTAATCATGTCAATATATATAGCGACGAGTTATTTCATATAGCTTATTAGTTGTAAAGTTCATACGTGACAGCTACGCTCACTTTCGATTAATCTCATTCCATTCTTCCAAAGTATTTTAGTGCCAAAACGTGAAACTACACAAAGCACTGGCTGCGTCTTTTATAGATAATGAAGTTACAACTAATTATGAGAGACAAAGTTAGGCAAAAAGGCACTGCGTTTTGCATGAAAATTTTGAAATGATGACAGGTCGGAGTAAAAACAGACTAAAGAGTTCCCTTCAGCTGAAGATGGATTGGTTTCAAAACTCTGAATAAATAAATAGCTTATCATAGATCCACTGAAAAATCGATTGGTCAGTTGAATAAACTTTTGTTCACGTATATAGATCAGACTACGATAAATCTCTTCTCAAGTCATCAAACTGTAAGTAAATGCAGGAAATGCACAGTCTCTTACAACGTTGAATAATAATCTTCAAATCTCATCAGTAGCGACAGATCATGATTAAGTTGTAATAAGTTCAATACTTTATTTTATTTTAATTTGTCTGCTGAATACTTCATATAGCAAAATACGATTATTTATTTAGTTACATTTCCAGCAAAATTCAATGTTCATATTCATATCAGCGGTAAGTCTAAATCTCAGACACCAAGTTTTTATCATTCTATTTCTTTTGCTGCATTTGCTGTATAGGCAGTAAAGTCTTTCACATATCTGGAATATATGTTGAGTGATTCTTTTTGCATGTGGTGGGTGTTTAGTTGATATACAAAACTCCCGTTTTTCAGTCTCTCCCTCCACCTCACCAAGTTGGTTTTAAGGATTGTCACTATGTTCATTCCTGTTATGCTGTTGTGTGTGATTGTATATATCGTAATGCTTGAGAACTTTCTCCAGATTTTTAGCTGGAATAGAGCCTACCACTCTAGATTTCGTCAAATGCTTGTGCTCCATCATTTCAATTTATCCCGTTTAGCTCCATAGGATGCATTAGCTTACAAAGAGTATTCCTTAGAGAGTTTGTAGGTTTAAATGCTATCTTAGTCTTGGTGCTATTCAGAATCTTGTTTTAACCTTTTGAGGTACCTTTTTTATAAAGTCTATCCGTGGAGGTTTTGAGTTCTTATTTCTTGTTGTCTCCATTATTGAGAAGTGTGTTGTGTTTATATTAATCATATACTTTTTCAGTTTCTTTGACACTTTTAGATCATTTTACGAGGATAATTATTGAGCATTGACGAAGTTCAAGCAGCATCAAATACATGTGAGCAGATTTATTGGCCAAGCATTTCAGATATTTGAAAGACTCTATTACCTATACCACAAATGAAGAAGAAACTGGATGTGAGAGGTGATCTGAATATGATACAATATGAATATGAACAGTAAATTCTGCTGAAAATGTAATCCAATAAATAATCATGTTTCACTGTTTGAAGTAACAAATGAACAAGTTAAAACTATCACAATGCTTAAGTTCTACTCTTACACCAGTTTATCATATTTATAAAATAATACAAATCGCTGCTTATATAAAAAGCTTTAAAATACAATTAATAACTCAGTAGAGATAAAATTGTCTCTCAGGTTATTCTGATATGGAAATTACCATTAGATTTTAAAATACGAGAAATAACCCATGGAATCTGATGTCGTTATTCCACATCAGATAAACTCGGAGGTATTTCATTCAGCTACAGTAAAAATTTATTTGTACTCCTTCAGATCACCAATATTCAGCAAATATGATTGGAGTATAAGAAGCAAATATAACAGACTATGTATTAAATCTTTATTTAGGAGATCAGTTTTTCTAGTGATAATTATCTTTCATTGCTTCCGAATGACTTCATCTTCATATAGAACCTCTGCATGCATATTTTTTTCCATAACAGCTATTCTTTTGCAAATCTGAACATTGTATCATAGTTAACGCCATCTTATTCATATGCTTTAAATGCTATAAAAACAAGGAGAGTTAAGTAAACTGCATGCTCAAACAAAGTATCTTAAATATCCTCATAAAAAAAAGCTTAGAGTTAGTGGTGAATACTGTTTTCAGCGACCTATTTCTTACAAGACGTATTTATTCAATAGACTTGTCCTGGGGAATAAAACTTGCACTGGCACTGAGACTGTACAAGCCCCTTTTTCTGATCAATGTTATTTTGCATATTTTTCTGAAATTGAGTGACGTTATCCATTGGAGCATAATTACGTCAACAATAGAATTTGATTGAGATGATCACTTTGCAAATGATTTACAAACTGGAGACCCACCTAAACATACGTCACATTTGATAAGTCTTTCAACTGCCTAATTGTGGCATCAACAGGGTTTCCGCTGGAAACCACTCAACCGAGATCACAAGGTGTGATATATGACACAAAGATGTCTTGAACTAGCAAAATATACTACTACTGAACAAACTGATCAGTCACAAACAACTCAGGCTGATCTGTAGTATTTTGCCAGCCAGATGTGAATGGTTTTAGGATTGGACAACCATTCCGCTCTTTCGTTGATGGGTTCAATAGCAGTGTACCCGGACACATCCTACTCACTCAACTGAATCAATTCAGATCACCTGCAGCCGACTAGCTGTGACAAATGTCAAAGTTCACCGTGCTATCTGTAAATCGTCTGTCAATTGATCATGGTGCTTTAGGTATTTCGGTCCTCGCAAATCATCTAGTAACCTGAATTCAGGTGATCTAGACTGTTTAGGCTGTATGAGCTGAATCTTTCAGCGTTAACCGCAGATGAGCTGGTTTGGTCCCATAAGAGCGAAATGGTTGTCCGGTATTCAGATCACTCTGATCTGGATCCCTGTAAATTCTTCAACTCAACCTGGTTGGTTCTTAGTACCCAAGTTGTTTTGAAATTGTTCAGTTAACGCAGACTGAGTTTTCCCTTCTAAATTACTTATTTAAGCTTGTTTGCATCTTCTGCTTTGTGAGCATTTTTATTTACAACATACCAGTCATATGAGTCATATTGCTTTACTTAGTTTGGTATGTACGCCAGTAATATCAAAAATGTGTGCTCATATAGGATACTCTCTGGTGACCGCTCTCACTGTTGAAACCAAAAGTGACAACAGTGATAAAACTAAGACACGACAAGTATAAGTAGCACTGACAGTAGCTATCTAGATGTACACTAAAATGATCGTAAAATATTCCTTTACGTGTAAAACTTCATAAGCATCTGAATTTACTAGTGGAACAGGTCTCAGTTTTGAGGAGTTCTGGAGGATGGTGATATCTCAGAAGTAATAATAACAATGATGATTTTATATTGAAATATATTTGCGAAATAGTTTACAGAAAAGGAGCAACATCTTTAGTAGATATCTTCCCAGTGTTCAGTTAATAATTTCTTCCGCTTATACGTTTCTACAGAAAACGCTTTACAATTTACATCCAACTTTTGTCAATGTATGGTCTCGATATGAATTTTCATTATAATCTTAAACAAATTACCCATTACTGTTGATTAGGAGTTCTGCCCACGCATACTAAAAGTTTCCTTCCTTCTGGATAATTCCTAATAAAATAGCATTAGTAAAATCAAAAAAAATTCTTCAATTTAAATAATAAACTATTAGTTGATCACTTTTCAATCCACCAAAAGAATTTATTTCGTGAGCAAAGTGTATACTGCTCATGAGTAAGAAGAATCTTTGGATTTCCCGGTATTTTTTATCATGAAGTCGATTAGTAGAATACAAATAGTAATAATTTGAGTTTATTAACAATCAGGGATTTATTATGTAGCATTTTAGTGTCATCAATTTACTGTTTAAACCATCATCAAAGGAACCAAACACCAACTTTCATGTAGTTTTGTAATAAAGTCAGAGACCGCATTGTCAGAACACTAGAAACTTTATTGTACGCTTTCCCCTACAATGTTCATAGACGTTGTTTTCTTCTGTACCTAAAAGTACACAGAAAAATCTGTTCACTGTGAATTATTATTGTAAGAAATGTTTAATCGATTCCTTGAATTAAGTTTTCAGATACTCATTAGTGAGTATTCAAAATAATAAACATCTTAATTGTCCGGAGGCAGTAGAAAGCATCAAATTTCCTTAGCCTGATAGGCTAATAAGCCAAGAGAACGTCTTTATTCGAAATTTGGAATTCTAACAATTTGAAGAATAGCTGCAAATTGATAAATATCGAATGCTGAAACTCAAAATATGGCACCATATGTTAACCCCTCAGATATGTCGATGAAGGTTCAAAACCTTCATCAAATCCTGTTTCCGTGCATCTTATATCATCTAGTTAATAAAACACTGTTCAGAATTTAATGGAACTTATGACTGCCTCTGCTATCCAGAATAGATTGATGAAAATGTCTTGATGGATAACGTGAAAACTACGATACTCAGTTATACACAAGAAATTAATTACAAAAGCAAAATTGGTAGTTTGTATATAGTCGTGAAGCTTTCATCGTCTTTCTGGACGACATCATCAGCACTAACTTCAGTATGAAGTGAGCTGTCAATCTCTCTTCGTGATGATTTAGTGGCTTTCTCTGACGATAAAAAATTGATAAACGACAGAAAGGTCAGAGGTCAAGCAGGGGAACAGCCAACAGGACAATCTGTCCAGTCAGTGACACAACTATCGAAGGAAACAACTGATGACAGACCACATGGTCAGAGCAAGTCACTCAGTCACTCACGGGAAGATATTGAAAGCCCACTTCCTACCAAAGTTAGTGTTGATGATGTCGTCTAGAAAAATGATGAAACCTTCACAATTAAACAACGCAGCTTACAGAACACAATACAACGAAGACCATCCACCTGAGCTACAAATATTCTCCATTATTTCGAAAGTTTATATATAATTATGATTCGTCAAAGCATACTCAAAACAAAGGCAGCTGAATTTCATTAAACTTAATGATGTTATCAACAGTTAACAGAATCTGCGTCTCACGATCAAATATTTACTCAGACACACCCACTCATAGACTGGTGGTAACCGAAAAAGCATTCATTCTGTATTTCTTCGCTGAAGTAGGTTGGGATACAGTTACAAAAGAGTAAATCCTCCATACTGCATATCAAACTAAAAAGTCTGACAATAAAATAATACCAGAATCTATCTATCTACCTCTCTATATTTATATATATATATATGTATGCACGTGCCTACCCACCCATCTCTTCTTGATTTGTTCAAAATTTTTCTGATTTGTAAAATATACACAGAGAAGTTTTAATTTAATCCGTAACACTTTGTTTAGGTAATGAAGGGGAAATAAAAGTCTTCCAGTTTTATGACAGTTCGCTCAGAATAAGCACAACTTACGCAATAGAATAGTGATCCCTTCTATGACTACTTATGTACATTTATTCACTAAATTCTAATCATTACTAAGTGAATTTTAACCCGATTACGTGTCAGACAATCTGTTTTGCTTAAACGAAAATTAAATCATTTTCTTCTACCCGTTTAAGTACTATCTGCACACTAATTGTTTCCAAATGTTTTATTACTCAGTCAATATATTATCAAGATATGCAGATATATTTGAAAATAATTTTCAAGAGCGAAATTTTAATTACCGATACAAATGTTTTCACCTTGCCTGTTGGTTTAGTCTACCTCAAATATTATCCTTTTCCCGATACCATAGATTGATCGGGGTTTCTTACATAATTTTCTGTATCTGAGAAGCATCAAATATCAAGTAATCATTTAGTAGAAGTGACTAGAAGTATATCTTATCCAAAAAGTTATAATTTTTTGTCTAACCTGAAATCTCTGCTCAAATATATAATGAAAACTCTCAACAGTTAGCATTGACACTTTTGACAAACAGATCAACTTGACAAGTTTGTTTTCCACTAACTGTTACTGCTACATTAAGAGAACAAAATATGACATAACTCTGAATAAAGACAATAGATGAATAAATTCTCATAATGAAAAAAAACCAGATTTCCGCTTCATTCCACTCAGGTTCAACAATAGTGTAAAAGGTTTCCAAAAATATTTCCCAAACAAAATTTTGTCAATTGTAATATAGATAGAATATTATTATCACAGTCAAATCTTTTAAACTATTCCATATTTCATCCATTTCAAGTTAAGTAAAATCCTATGAGAATTGTTTTTGACAGCTGAAAGTGTATAGTTCATAGTTTTAGAAATCTGTGGGCTGCCTGGTTGAAAGAAGAGCCTGTAAACGTTTTCATTGAATGTATATATTAAATTCTTTCATTTCCATTTGTTTTAATCTTTTAAATATGTCCTCTAAATAAATAGTGCACATATCTTACGTATTTTTGAAATATTTTCAACCAACCATTTCTTGAGTTAATTCACAAATGAAGACGGATATGAACTTTTCAGTTTGAAAAAGTACATCGCATTTCTATTACTTGGGTATTTAATAAGAATTCCAGACTCTTATACTGGTTGAATGGACCACACAAAATTTACGCTCACTTCCCTATCCATTTTTCATTGTAGACCACAAGCTAATCAGACACTGGCTGACTGTTCAACATTATTACCTTTAACAATGTCATTATTCATATCATTCAGATGCAGTAAACATTTTGTTTGGAAATATTTTTATGAAGATGAATTCGTTGAAATGTTACTGTATTATATATGTTGCTTGAATCAAGTGATTGTCATTAAAAAGGACCAAAAAGTGAAACAAGAATCTTAAGGAAGCAAGATAATTTGATGTGCTATCTTAAGGAAGTTTTCAACAATTTGCTCACTACCTGATAAACTTAAGTTAATCACTCTGTTTATAAAATGTAAAAATCAGCTCACTAGAAATATCTGTGATAGGAATGAATTTTTAAAGTACTCCATAATCATTTAATATCGAATTTAAATGTATCTAATGAAAGAATTAGAATACATTACTTGTTCAAATCACCTTAAGATAAAAATCTCATCGACTAGACTAAAGTCAATTCTTTCTGTATCAGTAAATTGGTGAAAAAAACTTTAACCCTTTTCATTCATCAATCTTTGGTTCATCTTCAGGTTTACTTAACAGAAATATAAATCAGATTTGACTGAATAGTATTATTAATACTTGGCGCCAAGTAGAAAGTTGACACTAAACATAGTTTGTGTTTGTATAAGTTACAGCGCGTTGAAATAAAACAATCTCAACATTTCGAAAGGTTTTACTTTTTATTGAAACAGCTGTAATCGGACTTGTGTGCAAAATATTACAGTTATTTTATTCCAGGTCTATCGTGACTAAAACAAATGTAAAGTGTATCTACTATCAACGCAAATTCATAGATTTCTCCTCTTAGAACGTGTATAAAGTGAAGACATCTTTTTGGTATTATATTCTTCCTAAACCCGTGAGAAAGTAAAAGTCAGTTGGTAGTTTCTTAAGCGACAATTTCTCATTGTCCAACAACACAGCTGATCTGATATAGTTCTGAATGCCTCTGAAGTCACAGTTTGAACATTTATGTATTTTGTATTATCGTTTGTACCGATCGATTCGGTCCAATCAACGACGGTATAATACAAGCAATAATACTAAAACTCTATCCGTCGCATAAGAAGTGGTTATCGTGGCTCGGCGGTCTAGCGCATAACGCTCTGATGTTTGAAGTGATCGATCCTGAGTTCGAATCTCTGTTGGAACGACACTCACTGGAAGACAGGTGCATCCAGCTGACGACTCCCAAATAGGATGAAACGCGCGTCCTGAATTCCACCGCTAGTCACAAACGAGTACTACTATATAATAATGTATTTCTTTTAGTCTTTAAAAATTACCAGACAGTTTAACATACTCACCAAATATTTCATATGCATAATTTTCTACCGTTTTTTAGAAGTTTTGTTTCAGTATTTCAAGTCTTACATTAATTCATTGTCTAGTAAACTTTGGATACTGTGACTATAAATTTGTTGTCAGACTATAAACTCTTAAATCCATTTACATCTTGATGCATAAGTAATAACTTTGCTTGGAATTACAATAATATGTAACCTAAGAGTTCTGTAATTTTAGGTTATGTCTCAAAAATTATCATTCCATTGTAGCACAGGAATAGATCCAGTTAATTATTACTTAACCGCACTGAATCATCTACACATCAATCAGATTTGATAACATGAATCTTCTGATTAGAAAGAAATATCTTAACATAACTGAGAAGCATCCATACTATATACAATAACATTTTCTACCTACTTAAGTACAAAAGCATTATTTCATGTATATGATGCTTTGGTTAGTCAAAACGTAAAAGACTAAGTCCCGCTGATGATAACATTGACGTACATCTCTAAATATACTTGCTTCTGTGCAGCTATGCGCATCTATCGTACCAAGAACGCGATCAAAAAATCTATGTCCAGTATTCTGTCTTTTGTTAAGTAAACGGTTCTGCAGCTTAAACAGTATTTGCAGGAAGCTCATTTGTTAAAACATGTAAAAAAAAGTAGATTTTTATTGTATCTTTTTACGCTACAGGTTATTGCTCCTAAATTCTGTGTACAGAAACATTTTCTCGTCTTTTTTATTTGTATATCCTCAGCTTTATAAGTGACTGACTTTCATAGTACAATTTCTATGTGTTATCTGTCCTTGTTTTCTTGGGTGTAACCATCGATAAATCAGAATCTTTCTCTTATTGATAATATTCCTGTTCTAAGGGCCTTACTAAGAAAAAAGCAGTCTGATCTCTATTCACTATTAGTATAATTGTTTGTACTATCCATCTTTTCTGTTCACTATTGTTTAACCACTTTTATTTTGCATTCGATAAATTTGCAAATCCTTACAATAGAATATCCTTCATTTCCTGATTAACAAGTCAATATACTTTGTCACTGACTAATATTAAACTCTGAATTGAGTTGACACTTCCTATATTCCAAACTGGGATTTAGTCAAGTTTACGTGCAGCTTAGCAAGAAATCTCCAATCTAAAGATGAAATGTGTGATAAATTTAGTTTCTTTGGAACATATCAACTTGAAATTGAATCCTTAAACAAGTTCATCGTCTGAAATGAAATAAACTCCAAAGAAATTAGAGATATTTTGCGGCAGTTTCTCAAAAGCTTGTCCCTCTTGGGTTAGCTTTCGAGGGATATAATAACCCGAGAAAAGTCAATTAAATATTGAGAACCTTCGATCTCAAAACCTACCCACCTGTCAAAGTCGTTTAAGTGAAAAAAAGCCTATATCAAAACAAATAAACGTAAATAATAGGAACTATAAAAGAAATCACTTGATACTTTGATGAATCGACATGAAATGTTTCATACTTTGATTGTGTTTACAATCACTGGGAGAAAAAGAACTTCAGTATTAATCCGTCTCATAAAATTACCGTAGTGATTTCAACTTAGAGCTAGGAACAGTAATCCAACATCCTTACATGTTTCAACTCTCTTTCTTCTGCTAGAAAAATATGAAACTTTTTGTATAATATTCATCAATTTTTTTAAACTTTGTGATGAATTCTGTTTCGAAGCGTTTACTCAAATTCTTCAGCTTTCTTCATTAACCATCCTTCTTATCAAAATCGAATCGATGGCTGCTCAAGTGTACCAGGATAGCAGCACACATACCAACAGGAAATGAGAAATCCTTATTTATCAGACTATACCCATTTCATAAGGAATGTCATTTGTGACTCAAAAGCATAACGAATACAGCTCTGGGGTTTAAATCGATCAGTTCTGCGTCTGAGTCTCAATGGAAACACCATCGTTGACTAGAATGCAAGTGTATCTAACTTATGAGTTTCAAATAGGGCGAAAAGACTGTCTTGAATTCCACTACTAGCCACTATCCATCTGTAATTTCATCCTGATCATTTATAAATAGACTATTCTTTTACAGAGTGTACAGTATTGTTAGCAACATCATTTGTCTCCTCACTATTTCCCTAAAATTAGCCTGTTTTTATTCTTATAGCTGTTTAACAAGAATTCATTTTCTGTATTCTGTTGTTTTTAGGTACATTTCAAGCTTTCAGCAGCCAAAAAGAACCACTGAAATCAAGTAGGATTATTTTATTCTACAAACCCTCTTCTTCTAAACGAATGTTTGTTTTTCTCTGCGTACCACTCATTACTTCTTCATAGTTTTATCTAAACAGTATGTGAATTTATGCGCATAAGCAGAAAATTGTGATAATTCTCTTAATGTAAAGGTTAATTACTCAAAATCCTCCCTAACTAAAACAGATTAAGACCGTTTAGATTTGTATACCAATAAACTGCTCCCAAGCGCTTCAAAGCCGTTAAGTGACACAGATTCCTAATACTCCGGATATTAGATTTGTCGAAAAAAACAAACTAAAATCTTTTCATATCATCAATATGTTCTCCAGGAAATCAGGTATAGTTCGAGTGCATAACTTTTTACCAAAAAAATTGTAAATGAACAAGATAGATTTGAAAAACAACGCAGATCGATGCACTACAGAAATTCTTGGTTTTATTTAGATAAATGAGTATATTTTAATTGATATTTATACTAGTTAGAGCAGAACGGAAGTCACATTTAGTAGGGTATCCATTCATTGGTCATTTTGATAGCTCACATACGTCATAATACTGACCTTTTAGAAGGCAGCGACATCTTATTTCAAGTATATGAATGATAACTTCACCTTGTCCAGTATACGTCACTCGTCACTCGTAAGCAAACAGTCCCATGTTTTGTAGTCCTATTGGCTGACCAAATCTCACAGATCATTTTCCAATGTAGCACCTGTCAGCAAGCATTAGTTGCAACATTGCCATCAAGCATGAAACCTAAGCCTAGTCAGGCCTAATGCCAGCTGCCTTCAGCTAACTGACATCTATGAAAGTGGACCGTGTTGGTGAACCTCTTAGCTTGGTGCTTACATCACAGAAAGACGGACAGAATCCTACTGGCAATGAGAATTATGCCACACAAGGCTGTTTGTTTTCGACTGATCAATCCTTGCATCTAGCCTGGTCCTACAGGAGGTCAGTCACGGCCCAAATAGCTCAGTGGTAACGTCACTGACAATAACACTGGGTGACGCGGGTTTGAATTTCACTAGGCACATGAATTCCAATGAAGTTGCAGGTATACTTTGAACAAGTATGAGACCTGGTTGGATCAGGACTTCCCTAAAATAACGTCCAGTCAACTTACAAAGATCTCATCTTAAAAATCCATTCATTGGAATACTACATTAGATGTGTTTTGCCTGAACTTGAGTAAACAAATAAAAAATATAAATGGTTCGACAATTCCATGTTTGATCAAATCGTTTGAAATGTATAGCGCTAGTACTTTACATGTTTCAGAAACTCTCAGTCTTTCCATTACGCTGTTTAAATTTATCGAAGTTACTAATTGCTTCGGAAATAAAACCAGTTGTTCCGGTTAATATTTGCAGATCACAGCAAAACGCTAACTAGACAAATAATACCTATAAAAGTTTATCCATATACATTTTATTAGGCAAGAGAGAATTAAAACGAGCGAAAAGTTACAAGTATCAATAAATAATAAATGGTATTCGTTGCACAAAGGGTGACTGTCGTAATCCAGTAGCCTAGTGGCGGGTGCTGCATTCGAGTGCCAGTGTGAAGAGCACTAATTGCTAGGATTCAGATACATCCACCTAACCAGTCTCAAGTGGGAAAACCGGACATCCTGAGTTCCACTGCTAGCCATGACTAAGCAAAAATTAAAATCATCAAAAGTTTGTATTCATCAATGCTAACTGTTAGAATGATGACAACAAATGAACAGTTCACCGAAGAATAAATATGACAACAACCATAATCCCTTCAATAAGCTACATTAGATAACTTATTTCTTGTTACGTTACCTCCAACTGCATGCATTAACTGTAGCTGACACAGTAGGTAGATTGAAAGGATGTAAATGACAGTTTAATCTTCAATTTGTTAAAAATATCGCGGCAAACTTAAGACCCACTGGAAAGTATGATGATAATGCTGAGAAAATAAACTGATTCTAAGCCTGACTCAGTGCAAATATTATGCACTGTACCTTCGAATTTTTCCCATAGGAAAAGAGCATTTCTGACATTCAACTTACGATAAAGTACTATCATTCTTTATTTCCATTTCATCTGCGAAATTCCATTATGGTACAAAAATTAACTTTTGACGTTTATTGATCTTGGAAATCGTTTCTTTAGTGATTAAAGCCTGTACAAGTTATTGAATGTCTTAATTGTAAGTAGTGACAAGTCAGATCACTTTTTTCATGCATGATAATAACATGGATATAAATATCACCGTTACTAACTAAGGATAAATTTGTGCATACATATGCTGAAGATGGTGCGTGAAGTACTTCGTGTTGCTTGAATACAACACCGAGAGCCCAGATTATTATTATCGTAATCTGATTTGTCACTACTTACAATTAAGAAATTCGATAACTTGTACAAGTTTTATTCTCTCAAGAAGCGATTTCCACCTAGTCGCTGAGCGTCAGAAATTTATTTTTCTACCTCAGTGGGGCATTACAAGTGTATTTCATCAATAATCCATTTGTTCAATGCTCAACTTATTCAGCTCCATCAGGTCAGATTTTGATCCTGAAGTATATAATATTTTCTTTACATCTTAATTCAGGCAAATATTGATTGTTCAGATCATAAGTTATACTTCCCTTGTTGATAATTGATAGTAAATAAATTGAGTTAATCAGTCAAACAACGGCTACAGCTGAATGACATCTTTATCATAAAAAATGCAATCACATAGAGTATTCGGAATATTATCCAGTTTGATAGCGCACAGAATTGGTGGCAGTAAAGTAGATATGGTTATTAAAATGACTGAGTAACCAAGTTTCATTCGAAAAATTATCTGCTGGCTCTTATTGGTTCAAAATGTTATTAATAGGAACGTACAAAACTAAAGGGACAGAGATAGCAACATTTATTTTATGAAAGTAGCAGAAATTCATTATTGTTAAACCAAACACAAATTTTTTTATCAATAATACTGTCCACAGTTTAGCCAGCTAGCCATAATTCAACATCTTAACTCCGCTCAAACTTATTGTTATGATTTTTGTATGCATATAACTCATAATTCCGTTGCTGTAACACAGATGAAATCAAAAGAATTGTTGGCTAATTTTCGAAATCTCTTAAAATCTCTTCAAGTGGTTTGTGTCAAATTATCAAGTTTAGTTAAATGGACATCTATCAAACTCACATTCACATACCGAAAAAATACTTAGTGAAATTTACTTCCAAGCTCCATGTTATATTCATAAATAATAATCATATACATGTGACAATATCTATTGACACTAGAATCTGTCCGGAATCTTCCTTCTATAAAGTGTGGTTTAAAGGTAGATAATAACTGGCAATCTGTAAGAAAGTAGTCACAACAATGACAAATTCCAAATAAAAATACTAAAATGAATTAAGTATGATGGCTGTTATGATAAGTTTGGTAACCTATTCTGAGTAGTCTCATAACAGTAATGGTGGAACTGCATCGCAGTTTCGGGTTCGAATAACAGTTAAGTGAGAACATTTCATAATATCACGACGCACAATATACATGAGAATAAATTCGAATCAACCAGTAAAAAGAACATGTACCTTAAGATGAAACACAAGAAACCTTCGAAGAAATTGTTTGGTTTCAACAAATTTTATGGTTTGCGTGATAATTATGCCACCAAAAAGTAGCATAACCCAAAGTCTTTTTGGAATATGCTAAAATACCAATGATTTAAACTGAACAATGTTATAGTTTGGTATATTATAATGCAGTCGAGGTACAGTAGACTTGTATGTATATTGGGTGATGATTGAAGGTGAAGTGAATATCTGGACAACAATAGGATTCTAACCAGCCACCCCCAGGTTGCCGGTGGGGATGATCTACCAACTGAACTACGAGACTCGACCGCTGATCAGATTTTTATTTCACTTCAATCAACAATAGTTTTTGTCGACTGTACAGCGCATCCCAAGCCACCATATACACCGATGTGCTATGCTAAGTGAAGTTCAATTGGGTCGAGAGAGGATTCAGAGTGGCCAGGCGAAGACGTGGCACTAGTCAGTGAAGTCTCTTACTGTTGGTCTGAGTCTTTTGTAGTGATATAAACTGGCTGGTTGGTGGTCCAGGACTCCTGGTGACATCGACAGAAATCGGTGACAATGGAACATATATAATCACTCCTTAACACTTTAAATCTTGATAAATGACACTAACCTGCATCTTCAGATTTTTTTTCTCACAAGACTTTGTGTAGCTGATACCACTCTTCTTCTATTCATATGTTCATTGTATACTACCGTAAGGTGAGGCAATTTGAACCGATGCACCTGTATGCGGGGTCTATCCGTCTGTTTGTCTGTCCCAACTGCCATGTGAATTAGTAATACGTTACTATCTATTCATCATATTCACACTGGCTACCCAGCCAGGAATTCCCATTTCAACCCAAATCATCCAGAATTAGAGACGAGGATATCATATTGCTTATCATTCTGACTATCTTAAATGGCAATAGTTTGGCAGGCTTACATTCCTATTAGGTGAAGACTGAAGGTGAGAATCTGTGCCATAGCAGGACTCAAATGAGTGACCCCTTGGTTTACAGTCAAGTGCTAATTAACTGTGAGTACACGCTTTTCAGAATACTAATATTTTCACTGATCGTATGAAAGTAACTATTAACAATAAATCTTGGGAATTTTTTGTAAAATTACAACCTATTACTCATGTATACTATTGACAATTTTTAATCCTTGCGACTAGTTGCTTCTATTTATAGTATTAGCATAAGTTATGACATTCTTTTTCATTTGAAAACCTAACATTTACCATGTAAGTTGGTTTCTCTTACAAAAATTTCAGTCCAAAGTAACTAATGTGCATGTTTCGTCCGTTTGATAGCAGTATAGTAAGAGTACTTAGATTATCAGTCTGATGATGTACTAGATAAGGTGCACTTCTGAATTCGAGCGTTCTCCTGTTTAAAATCTATAAACCAAACCAGATCTTCAATCGATTTGACAACCAAGTGAGCCGTAGAAAAGTAGTTGTACCAAAACGCATAGGTGAATCCCTAAGTTTTACATGTAAAACACAAAATCTGGAAATTAAGACTCTTTGTTAATTGGTTGGAGCAACCGGTAGGAAGCCCTGAAATCAAGAGTGGAGAAGGGGAAATTTGTTGCTCTCCTGTGACTAATCAATGTTACCAATGTAACGACATCTATTAAAGCTATAGAATAATAAGATGTGCAAGTGAATCTAATATCGCTCCTAACTTATGCGTTTAACATGTACACACTCATATGGGTTTTCGATAAACTGTCACGTACACATAGGAATATACATAGTAACACAGTTACATACACGTGAATCACACACTGATATTCATAAACATTGAGTTTTATCAACAAATCATAAAATTCTCATTTTCTCTTTGTGAAAATTAATCATGGTGGTTTTCTGTTTTTTGTTGTTGCTTCACCTAATTCCTTTTTGTTTGTTTATAGCGTTTTTTTCTTTTTAATTCATACATTTCTTCTCATTCTGTACAAGTTATATAAATAATCAGTAAACTCACTTCTAAAAATCATTATGTAGGTGATGAGAACGACATAACAACAATATGACTGAACACAGCAGTGAGTTGATCTTCTTAACATGCTTTTTTCTGAAGAGCAATCTGCATTCAAGAAACTTTTTCTGTCGATCATAGTGTATCTAAACCGCTTCTCCTTGTGATTTACAACTTCGAATATCTGAAACCAGCCAGCTAACGGATCTGTAGGTTTTCTCCTTCCACTCCTTTCCGTAAGTTTACCATATTCTCCTATTTTTTTCCAATATGACTATATTTTTTTGTTTAAAAAATTGTATTTGTAAAACCACAGTGGAGTAGAAAACTTAATTCTTGACATTTCTCAACATCCAAGTAACCATTTCCTTTAAAGGATAGTTGCATATTTTATGACTCTAAAAACTTATTTTCTGATTTATTTTTTTGAAAGTAGAACAAATATATCTTTCAATTAACTGATAAAGGAAGATTTCTATCATCAGAATAGAGGTAATTAAATAAATAAAATGCAAAAGAAATGAATAACACTTTTTGTTTACAAAATATATCTTCCAATACTATTACACAGATGGAACTTCTGCTTATAAGTAGTTCAGATGTAACTCTGATTGAAGTAAAACCAGAATAAACATGCTTACATTTCAAATTAAATACTGAGTAAGAACTAGTCTCTTTAAAGTTTTCGTCTTTGCAATCTCAACTAATGTATGGAATATATGTCGTGTGAAATTTCTTCCCAGCGGTGTGAAAACACGACAGCGTCCTATCAGAGATCGAACTCAGAACCTACAGGTTTCACAGAAAACACGTTAATCCTTTAGCCACTGGGTTGAAATTCGATGGTTCGCAGTCTATCACTTCTATTAATTCAGAATACGGTACTACTACCTGCCAGTGTCTACAGTTAGCTACCGCTTCACTTCCAACTACCTGACTCCGCAGGTCACGGTTTCTCATTAGAACTTCAGGATATCCAGCCCGAAGCATGTCACTGATTAGTACTTTAACAATTTTGGGGATTCGTTTTCAAGATAGCTTGGCGAGATGATAGAACTAGGGAGCTACAGATCATTAAACTCTGACCTAGTGGCTGAGTGTTCAATGGATTTACCATGAGGGAAGGGGCTTGGCGGGGTCATGGATGCGGACCGCTGAGGAGTTCCGTACTAGGGCGAGACAGCTGTGTAGCGGTGCCACGTTTTTGATGGTTCTCCAAATGATATCAATCTGTAATGAATACTACCTAGAAGTAACTAAAACTCCCATAAATCTCAAACTAGATGGAATTAGTTTTGACCAAATTACCTGTCGAACTGGACTAACTCGATATGAAAGCAGAGTAGAACTAAACATTAGAAATAGTTGTTCCACTACAGACATAAATGGGGAATAACCCTACCTCTTTTTCATAACATATCAAACTTACCATGTTAGTTGACAGTAAAATAGCTTGAATAATAACTAGAACCTTTACATGGATGAAAAGTCAAATTCAATGTGAAAAATGCATTTTCATTTATCAACAACATAACAGACATTATATGAACGAAAAAAACTTTATTATATCCAGATGTAATATAATTATATACCAGCAACCCATTTGGAGAAAGTGTTAACTACATTAATAAGCAGTCGGTAAATTTGCAGCCGGAAATTGTCGTTAATGTATGTGATAAGCTCCCACTTCGTGTTCACTAAAGAGATTTATAAATCAGTAGATTCTGTGGTGATGGACTCATACCTTTGTTCCGTACTAGTTGATATTTTTCTAGTAAAATTGGAGAACAGTCAGTTACGTGATAAAATGAATACACCTGAATACTACTGTAGTTATGTAAACGATATTTTTCTCGTTCGTGACAAGAAGACAAACGAAAAAGTACTTCTGAAAATCTTTAGTATTGTACATCCTGTAACCAAGTTTACTTATGGAAAGAGCTGGAGAATAGTACTTCATTTATAGACCTCTTTCTCACCAAAAGGATGAATGATTCTTCAAAAAGGATTACATTCAGATGTTTGCGAAATGGACAGCAGGCCCCACACTTATGTGATAAAAAAGAAATTTGGTTAAGTATCTTAGTTACAGGATGAAATTTATGTTCCGAAGACTGTGAAGTTGAATAAATGGATCTCCAGACCCTGTAGCAAAGTGAAGACATAGCAGGTTCATTCTAAGTGTATAGATTAAGATTGAACTGTCGTTTAGAAGTAAAGAAGCGATTTCCATAAATTTACTGTATATGAGAAATTTAATTTTCCACTGCACTGGGGTTTTACAAATATATTTCATTTAGAGATAGTAGTCCAAATGACCTGTCCAAAATGTTAATTCGTGAACCCTGTACGAAAAGACCACAGTAACCGGCTTCAGTGCAGTCTGTAGACAATTTCAAGTTGTGGTTGACTATAACTCGCAAGTCTTTAATTTCTTGAACTTCATGTACTTGTCCCCAATCCATCAGATACTCATCACAGCTGTTATATGCATTCATTTCTATGCATTAACCCTAAAATACTTGACTAATTCATTGAAGTCTGCTTGCAGTACACGTCTGTCATCATCGTTATGGGTAACGTTCCATATCTTCACATCGCCAGGAAATAATAATACCCATGACTTAATCATATTCGAGAGTTCACAGACATAAAGCAAGATTAAGAGGGGCTCGAGATTGTTCATTGGGGGACTCCACGGCTCACAGGTTGCCATCTAGGGAGTGTTCCATTCACTCATACTTTGTTTCCTATCCTACTGGAATTTTTAAATCCAAGACTATGTCGCATCGCTGAACCCAAAACTTGATGGCTTCTTCATCATTTCAACGTGGTAAAACCTTATAGTAAATTTTACAGGAGTAAATAAAATAAAATATCTACCAGCAACTAGTTATAATGTTGTTTATTTTTCAACCCGATCACTGCTGAAACAATACATCGAGGACAAGTCATCAATGATGACTGATTCGATGTGTGTTTAAGAATTTAACTCTTCCTGTGGGACTAGTTACGTAAGCCATAACTAGACAACGTTAGCTAAACCCACTTGTAACCATGTTCCTTTTTGCCTAAAAAAGAATGTCACTAGATAGGTTAGTAACCCCATTTGGTTTCATCTGATTGGCAGCAAACATCAAGTTAAAGCAGACTGAGTCTTCTCTATAATATACCGCGTGCAAATAATATACAGGAAGCCCCTCGACTGTGTTTCTTAAGCATGGCGTAAACTACAGTAATTAATAGGAAAAGCCAGAAGTATCCATTCAAAAAAAAGACATTCAACCAGTTTACTTTCCCTTGTCTACCATTGGGCTGGTCCACATTTAGTTATCAGGCAGACAGACTGTTGACCCATTACCCCCTCTCTCTCCCTCTCTTTCTTCATCCATTAGACATGCTAGTCACACAATTTACTGATTCCAATCCCCACAAGTTTTAAATACATTATCCTTTGTGCTGAAGCCTTGTCTATGACAGAGTTTTTTCAGTTACTCTATGTTCAACTTCAATTTTGTCAGCTTCTTGGAATTTATATTAAGCGAACCCTTCTCATCAACTGAACAGTCGTATCTGGTGCCGAATAAGGTGCTCTGCAACATCATCTTACCTAGCTTACTGGCCAGATCTTAAACTTGATAGGTAGAAAACAATCAGAACTGATGACTTGTCTGCTGGTGTGAGTGCCAAGTCCTAAGTGCTCACTACTGATCCGGTTCTAATGGTTATTTTTTGCAATGTGACCTTACGGTATACTATATTTTGCTGATAGACATCTGGATTTTGGCAAGAAATCATATACAAGCAACGTATTGATTAGCATTGCTAGAAATGTCAGTTCACTTTTAATGATGTGATTTATGGAATAAAAGTTTATAATCAGTGGGCAAGTGAGTGTACATCCTGATATCAACAGACATCTAAATGAATAATCATCAAAGCAACCATCCACATTAGAAACCCCACCTCTTTTCACGAATATATTGAACAACATTCTTCATAAAGTACTTTCGAAGTCTTCAGGGGAAGTGAATAATGTAGATCAGTTTATTATCCTAGATTTCGTCGAATATCCATAAAAAAATTTTAACTTTGAGGCAAGATTCAGGTTTGGTTTATGAATAAAGCATTATTAATTCTGTTTTTTTTTGAGTCATTTATTTTCAAAATGGTTGGGGATTGTTTGCTTTGGAATATTAAATCAACTAATAACGTTACCTTTATTCCAATATCTGACTACAAAAAGATTGTCATTGGTAACTTCTTTTGTAAAGTATCTCACATATCTTTTCTTACTTCAAATCAACTGGAAAAAGTTTTAGTCACTACTGAAATCATTCGATGCAACAAATGCTCACTCTTTAAGCTACAATCGACTTGATGGTTAACAGCAGAACCCAGAAAGCTAGTTTCGTCCTGTTTTCGACTAGCTTGCTGGATGTACCTGAGATGCGTTCTGGGTCTGAGTGGCAGTTGGGACAACATCACTCACTGGGGTGCAGACACGTTTACTTGATGTGTCCTAGATAGGGCAAAAATCGCATCCCGGATTCTGCTGCTAACCAACATCAAGCCAGTTGTAACAATGAATAACCAGACGGTATCGAGTCATCTACATAATGACCATCTGCCAAAAACAAGTTAATCATTTCGACGCTGTAAAACAAGAGATTACAAGTATCAAAAAATGAAGACTATTATTGCCTGCATATGTCGACAAATTTTGCACATGTTTAGCTTATGAACTGACTAACCGTGTAGACGTGCATTCAGGATGATCGTAATCAGAAGTATCACAAGTCCGTCGGTGAGTCGATGGCCTATCTCATGAGATGTCTATGCAGCTATAAACCTAGTTATGAGTCTCAACAAAGAAGAATATTTGACTGGAAACTGACAGAAAACGTAAAATCCCCTGAAGACAATAGTTCCGACTAATCATTTATCTATCCAGTGATTGTGACCATGTTTGTCATCTGTTCGATCTAGGCGTTCTTTCTTAGTTCTTTTATTTCGACTATTTTACTAAGCTCTTCAGAATTATGGGTACTGATACAGGCGTAAAGTTATTTTACACTTTGTCATAGTCACTGATACTCATAATAATAACAAAAGAGAGTGGAATGGAATGACACCCGAAATCCTCCTCAATGAAAATCAGTATGATAGTTAGGTTTTGAAATTTATGGGGATTTCGTGATTTCAGGTTGTTGTCCGTCACGGACTGACATCATTTGGAGCAACAGTGGAAACCCAGGAGCACTGGACAGTGTATGGAACTTCTCAGCAGTGCCCATTTAAGACCTTCAGGTTCTGCAGCCAGCATGTTACCATTGAGCCACTGTTTCGGAATTCAGTGGTTCGGATTTCCTGCTTCTGCCAGTTCACGATGTAGCCTGACTTGCATCCAGTGTGGTCATTGAGTAACTATCTTCATGTTCGACTTGGTCAAATCCATTGGTAACTCCCCATTGGAATACCGACCTGAAATCAATAAATCCCTACAAACCTCAGAACTGAATTATTTTTGTGACTAGATTTGAGAGGTGATTCCCGAAGTTCCATCGAGCAGTCATGACCAGTGGGGCCAACCAAATGGGATATGAGTATACTTATTCAGCGACGGTATTGGATGGGGTTGAGCAATATATCGTGAACTAACAAGCAGGAAATCATGGCCATTTGACTCCTGCACAGTGGTCTAAGGGTAATGTGCTGGCCGTTGGAGCTGAAGGTACTGCGTTCAATCCCTGGCGGAGTCAAGGGTGCGCACTGCTGAGGAGTCCCTTACTGGGATGAAACATCTTTCCGGTGCCTTCTGGTTTTCAGTGTTTCTCCAAATGATGTCAGCCCATGACGAATATCAACCTGAAGTGTGATATTTATAAATTTCATCAAATCAAGCAACCTAGAACAACATCCGTGAGTTATACAGAGGTTCATTAGGTTTGGCAATAAGAAATAAAGCAGTTACGGTAAACACCTGAACAAATACGGTTATAATGGAAGAGAAAGTCTCATAAGTTGTAGAAATCTCATTTGATTTAGATTTAGGGTGTCTGAATGAATTTTACTCAGTGCGATAATATGTTCAAGGTAAAAGCTTAAATATTAGAAACAGGTTATATTAATGTAAATATCAGTGTGTCTGAAACGAAATAACTGTAATTAGGCCTTTAGAAGTCTTATCCAGACTATCACACTTAATAATAACAAAATTGTCATCCATGTATCCTAAGTACATTCTAAATGGAGCACAGAATTATATTAGTCTTGAATGAATGCACTCACGCACTGTCAACCATTTGGGATACTGGCAGTCCCCACGCTACACCATCTCTCTGTCGGTACAGATCTTTCCTAAACTTCTCCAAAATATAAATGATGGGTTGCAAAGTATTAATTTCACAAAGGAAGTTGAATACAATTTGCAAAACTTATCTGTTGCAGTGGAAGAGAAACAGAGAAGTAAATCAGAAATGAATATTTTCAGAAAATAAAAACACAGTCCTATAGATATCTAGATTAGAAGTCTGCACATCGCTTGACCACAAAAGTAGCAGTCATTGATAATTTGATCAACAGAGGTGATCGCTTGAAATAGTGGAGAATGTGTGTAGCTCAGGTTTATAGTATTCACTGTATTATGTTCTCTGAGCTGAGTTGTTTAATAGTGAGGTTTTCATCGTCTTTCTAGATGACATCATCAGCACTAACTTCAGTATAAAGTAGGCTATCAATATCTCTCCGTGAGTGATTTAGTAGCTTGTTGTGACGAACTGGTTTGTGATCAGTTGTTTCCCTTGATCGCTGTGTCATTGACTGGACAGATTTTCCTTTTGGCTGTTTCTCTGCTTCACCTCTTACCTTTCTATCGTTTGTCATTTTCTCATTGGTTGATTAATTGGGTCTATATCTGTACAAATTCCCTGCAAACACTATTATTCAGACCAAAGGATGAGACAATCGAAGAAGAAAAACCGAATATTATTTACAAAACCAACTGCAATAACTGTAGTCAACACTAGTTTGGACAAAGTGGTCACCCTCTTCGCCTTCGTTTACATGAACACCGATTGTCTGGTAGTTGTCACAGACGACATTTCATTACTTATTTCAATACACGTGGATAACAACTACTGACATGGATTCAATTTTGACAATATAGAAATTTTGGACGGAGAAAATGCAAAAAATATCGGAGAATTCCTAAAAGCTTGGCATTCAGTCAGCAATCAATAAATGTACAGACATAGACCCAATTAATCAACCAATGAGAAAAATGACAAACGATAGAAAGGTAAGAGGTGAAGCAGAGGAACAGCCAAAAGGAAAATCTGTCCAGTCAATGACACAGCGATCAAGGGAAACAACTGATCACAAACCAGTTCGTCACAACAAGCTACTAAATCACTCACGGAGAGATATTGATAGCCTACTTTATACTGAAGTTAGTGCTGATGATGTCATCTAGAAAGACGATGAAAACCTCACTATTAAACAACCCAGCTCAGAGAAGACAATACAATCAAGCGGTGACCACTTATTTTACAACGGAAGAATCGTGTAAAACGAATCCTAAGAAATGAAGTTAACATTGTGTCTAAAATCTACTTGAAGAACTGGTTTTAACACTGTGGTAGTTTCATATTGTTAGGAAACCTCGGAAGAAATAAGAAGAATACCTAACAATTATGATATAATGGCTTATTTTGTGTTCTGTAGTAATAAATATTGGATGTGATAGCGAAGGAAGATGAATAAAATTGTTTATGAAGTTCAGTGCACTGACTCTAAGCGAGAATGCGTAGAAAGCACACCTCAGCAGATAAGTGAAAAACTGAGAGAGTATGCAGCTTGTCTAGAACTGACCCCACCAAATTTTAAGAAGCTGGAGAATAAGTCGTGTGCTACACTGTGCCTGAAAGAAATAGAACATGAAATTAATTTTGATGGAATTGAGGTCTTTCGAAAAGGCTTTAAGATACACTTCAAAAGATTGACTGCCATGGCCCTATATATGTGGTCATACTAAGACAGCTTGATAAGACAAGATGGAGCATGGTTAGTTGAGTCTTGCCGTTTACTAATTAGGAATAAGAAAGAGTGATTCCTCTACATATTAAGATCACCGATCTCACCTTCATCATCTTTTTGGCCATCAACGATGTACAACATGGAGTGATTTGATGGACTAATATTGTCAAGTATCCTACTTTTAAGAATATGTATCAGTTGTACACATAGAAATATCAGTGAAAACAAGAACTGAAGACAGTGGACTGGTGAAAATTCAGTAGGGAAGAAGACGAAATGCCGAGTGCTGATATAGAGGTCAAGTACACTCCACACTGAAATATTGGAAAGAAGTATGTTTTCTAATGTCACTTTTTTACAAGCTTCAGGGTTTATAATAATACCGATTGTAATTACCCTTTATTATTATAGTCACCATTATTAAGACAATTCGATCCTGACAATACGAATAAGAACAAATTTTTAATTTAAAATTCATCCATACACATCTCCTTCACATCCACACAATAATGGAATGACTACAACGTCAAGTGTGACTTTTACATCCCGTGCTTCAATAAAGTTTGATGCGAGTAACAACACATATAGATGCACCCATCACATAAAGAGTTGCATACACTTTCACAGCACACGATTAGTAAATACATTTGGAAACGATGACTATATAAACATGACGGATGACGAGATTAAGTACATGTTTTCCACCTCATTCATATAAATTTGATATTTCATTTTGGAGGTTAATGGGATTTAGTGATATGTACTTGATATTCATCATGCACTGATGTCAGCTGAAAAACCATTCAAACCTGCAGGTAGTGGGGCCCCCAGCAGTGCGTACCCATAACCCCGCCTTGCCGGGGATCGAACCCAGGTTAGTCAGGTCCCGCAGCCAGAACGTTACAATTGAGTCACTGTATCCGTATCCAGTGATCCCCATTTTAACTCTTTTGTTAGTTTGCGGTATAATGTACCCTTCATCGAACGTCATCGTTAGGTACTTGTCCTCAAGTCCGACATGGTATGCCTCACTGGCCATGACTTCTCATCAGGACCTCTGTAAATTTCATCTAGAAACAAGTCACTAGCGAGCACTGGACAATGATTAAATTTGGAAGCTTGTAGGAGTTTATTGATTAAAAGTTGATATTCGTCATAGAATGACATCAGTTAGAGAACCATTGAAAACCTAGGAGCACTTGTTAGTTATTTTGTCCTAGTATGGAACTCTTCGGCAGTACGCACCCACGACTAAGTACTGCCAGGAATTAAACTCAAGACTTTCAGGTCTCGATGTGAAGTCGTTGGCGATTCAGCCACTGAGTCAAAGTTTAATGATTCTCAGCCTCCTACTCCTACCAGTTTGTGATTTGGCATGACCATCCACCAAGGCATTAAGTTATCATCCACTTTACTCCCGACAGGTTTTTCCCAAATGTCAGCAAGTGATGAATACTACCGTGATAATCAGTGTGCTTATACTCTGACGTCATCTTTTTAACTGATAAACATATGAGTAGTAACTGACAAAAGCTGTATTTTTCCATATTCTTACATCAAAGTGTATGACCAATAGATTCTTTTACTAGCTTATTTTACTACATCCCCGGTACTCAAATTATGTATGAATGGTTGATGACCTATCGCTTGCAACAACTACTCAGGGAGCTTATGTAGAGCGTTAAGGAGAATGTTTTTCACACTACGATATCGGCTACGTCTAACGGATGTCATTTTGAATGGTAATTCTACTTAGGAGAATCCATGTTTTGGCTTTTCACAAAATATGCAGCTCAGTTGATTAAAACCCAGTGGCTCAATGGTAATTTGATTGCTGTAGAACCTGAAGGTCTTGGGTCAGACCCCTGATGGGGGTTTTGGGTATGTACTGATGAAGAATCCGGTGCTGAAACGGGAAAGCCGTCCAGTGCTCCAAGGTTTACAATGGTTCTTCAAATGATGTCATCCTGCGATGGAAAGACAGTTGAAATCAATAAATCCCGGCAAACTTCCAAATACAAATAAATCTTTGCTGCATCACCTGTAAGTGGTCTACATTTACACTATTTATTGAAACAATAAGGTGATACATAACACCGTATAGATGGTTTAATATCAATCCATAGAAATATAACAGGATACTGACCACAGGAAATCTGGAACATGAAATCACAAAAGCCATAGCATAAGAATAAAAACCAGTGTCATTTCATAATAATAATAATTCACTTTATTCCAAACAATTTGTGGTACAATTTGGAATTCTCAGCGTAATATATATTGCAATAACAACAGAATATAAGTATATACCAGATTATTGATTTGATATATATAGCACACAGTTACACAGTATAATTTACTGGATGGTGTTTTGAGCGGAATTTATTGTTTATGTTCATATCAAAGTTTTCTTACGACTTTCAAACTTCCTTTATATAGTCCAACGCCTCTTCATTCTTTTATCTTAAATGCAGTAAACTTTTCCGGATATCTGCAGTATGTGATAAGTCATTCCTGTTACATGGGTTTTAGGTGTTGATTCAATGAAAAAAGATTCTGTGATCAACTTTAGAACTGTCACCCTATTCCCCCATGTGGTGTGTTTACAGGTCAGTGCATGTAGGAGGATAGCCGAGTTTTTCTCTTATTGGGGTCCACCATTATATATTTTGCTAATTATTTGTACTCTGCTATTCTGACTGACATTGATTAGCTGCTTTGACCTATGTACTTCCACTCATAATCACCACACGGTAACTGATAGATAAGGTTATTTTCCCCAATTAACTCTACTGGATGTTTTAGCCTGCAAAGTTTCACTCTGAGCGAGTTTTCCAGCTTCAATACCACCCTAATCACTGCACTGTTAAGGATTCTCCGTGAAGTTTCCAGCGTGCTTTCTTTATACAGCAACACTACACAGGATTTGAATTCCTTCTTAGGCATACTACATGTATCCTTAACATTATAAGTCCTTCTCTTTTAACTCCTTATAAACATTTTATAAGTTCTGAAGGTTAGTCATTAAGAAGTAGTGCCTGCCTGAACGAACTATCTTCCCGTGTTTCATGTTACGTACCACACCCGGAACAAACATTTTCACCTCTTTTACTAAAATTAACTGTCCACATAACACATTTCTAGTAATTTTATGTGCAATCCGTGGTGTTCTTCAGTAAGATTTAGAATATGTACACAATTTATCGCCCCTTTAAGTGTCCAGCAGCTACCTGCTTGTAACAGTGTTTGAAGAAAACACTGCTAGTTACATTGATCTCGGTTCAGTTATCATTTATTTACTCAATAAAGTATAATACTTATCTGTGATTAATGCGAAGGCCTGTCTATAGCTGAAAGAGGACGATATATACGATAATGGATCATTTATTTGAAGCACGCTAGAGGACATGCAAGAAAAAAGAACACTTTCGTAGGTTATGATACTACAGGTCGCTATTAAAGAGTTATAAATTGCGACAGTAACTGACATTTGACCCTGAATCGTTGTTACTTAATTTTTGCATCCTCACCACTAGTAAACTACTACCGCTTTTCAGACTCTCCACACCACTTACTATGCTTTTTCTAACTAACTCATCTGATATTTTAGAATGATCTTAAGGTGTCATTTAGTAAAGTCCATATTTGCAAACGATTCTTAATGTATTATCCATGAGAAGACAGTAGTCCTATTTGCACGATTTAGACCTTCATATTTTACCCTAAAAGTGGCAGCTCATTCCTTGTTAATCGAAAACATTTGTTATATCTCTTATGCTAGGGCCGATTTACATTGCTGAGCTTCAGGCTAAAATCTAACAGTGATGGCTGTACTCGTGTGTTGAAGAGGAAGGCATGCATGAACTAGCAGTTCAACGATAATCCAGCTGTAGAAATCCTTAACAGAAATTTAATTAAAATTGTAAGGAGAATATCCATCGAAGCAACGTTAGAGGCAATATTTTGCTTTCACCTCGTAATATGCAGACGCCCTATACAGTTCTAGCATCTAACCACTCACAACGGCATATATCGGTTCACCTGACCCAATGGAGTTAAATACCTTGGTAACTAAGTACAATTTTCAATTCAAAGGACTTTGAAAGGACTTTTCTGTATGGTGTCAAACAGATAACAATAGAATTATATAAAATGAGAAAAGCGTACACATTTCCAATACTTGACTTTCAGTGCGGACAAGTCCATTCTTTAATGTTATTCACAGAGTCAGTACAAAGTCAGTACTTGTCAATGACTTTTACATCACTGAACACCGCATTGTTTATGCAAAGAATACCTAACTATGTATAAAAATGAAACTCATTTAATATCTCTTTCTTTACTTATCACCCTGACAGTTTCAAAGCATCTCCCCCTTTTTCTTCATTATGATCATCATCAACACTAATTCGTACTAGCTCTAACATTTTACTATTGTCTACTACTTTTACCATTTTTGATATTTCCCGGCTTCGACAGTTAATTATTATGCATGTCAAACAAGTTAAACATGCTCATTGAAAAATTTCTCTGAGAAATCGAAAAAAAGTTCTATGGCGAACTATGCTTAATATTTTATTCCACTTTGGAAGGATTTTTCGTGCATTCAGTATGCACAAAGGACACCCATTACGACATGAAAGAAGAACAAGTATTTCAGTGAAAAGTCGCTTCTCAGTAGTTTCTTTCTTAAGGTTGTACAGTAGCAAATTTACACATTTTTCTTTTGTTAGGGTTCGATAGTTGGAATCGGTTTATCAAGCATGGCAACAAAAGTGATGTCAATAAATGAGCTGTCACTGAAATCAAAAATTGTGATGAATAGTGAAGATTAATCAGAATAGGATTGCAGTTGTATAAGGCATGAATAAGAAGTTTCGTAACATGACAAAACATTTGGAAACTGAAGTGTGATCAGAAAGAACATGGAAGCAAGAATGAACAATAAATTATTTAAGAACTGAACAGTATAAACAGGAAAGAGGTGGTTTAAAGACTGTAAAGTAGGACTATAAAAGGATCCATTGACTGACACATCAATGTTTTCTTCAGTTTGTTGACATTTCACCTCGTTTCAAAGCCAGCTACAGTCTATTCATGCCAACCACTAACCATTACTACAATCGCCAAAACGAGTGAAGAAAGCCATGTACTAGTCAAGTAGACTTCAGCCACGGAGGTATTGTGTCAACATTCCCTCATTTGAGTTAACATTTTCAGGCCAGCATTGCCACTAGCACTACAGATTTGAATCTTATATACTTCATTAAATAAAAGCGCCGAGGTTCTTTCGTCTCTAATTTTATCATTCTAAGGATTCTCACAACTTATCAACTCATTTTACTTTATCGTGCATAACTCGGACCACTTTTAATCCTAGCCATACTCTTTTACGTGTGTGTGTTTGCGCTGATTACGCTTCCTTCTGTGAGATGCTATCTGTTGAAAACAACAAGCCTGAGTGAGGAGACAATTTTTGTTATTTTGGTCAAAAAAATATCAGCACACATACGTCAGCTGTTCTCTGATCTGAAAAAAAACTATTTGCGTTGCGACAGAAGTGCATAACATGAACACTGCATACACAAATGCACTGCTAATTATGCTTTTAAAAGAATTCTGACCACGGAAATGATTATAGAAGGAATTACAAACAACATTTGTATTTAAGTGAGCTTGTACTCTGTAGTTTCATAGTCATCACACCAGAATTAATGAATTTGACTTAGTCGTTTTTCAGTTTTATCAAAGTAAATGGTAGCAGTTTTGACTCAATCCACTTTATCAGAATGAAAATGTTTTCTCATCTAAATCAACGGAAACTATACACACTGGGTCTAGTACTGGCTACCGTCGCAGTTATTGCACTTCTAGGAGTAGGCATCTACTTTCTAAATGTGAGGGTGAATCACTTCGTTGTACATACGGCCAAGGAATCTGTGAGGGAAATAACCAGTTTGGAAACTTCGTGGACCTCTTTCGTATACTCATTGGATGATGCATAACTGAACGCTTATCAATCCTCAAGAGAAGCTCAGTCGCCGAATGAACCACTCTCATTTTCAGTATTATACACACCATCGGTTAATGAGACTATCCAAGTGTTTGACTTCAGCCTGCAGTTCAGCGTGAATCCTACGAATAAAGATGTGGTTAATGAGGTGAATGAAGTTTTTGGGAACACTATTCTTAAAGGAACTGTTCCTGAACATAAGCATTTTGATATGCGAAGATATAAGAAAGTGGTTTCACATGGTGTTCCTGAGCATGAAGTATGTTACATTTGCCCATAAATATGATTTTCGTTTTGAGTATGAACATGATATGCGCATAAATTGTTTTTCTTACCATTAAGTTATTAACTGTTGTGTGGCCACCAATGAAATACTTGAGATATTCCAAAATATTTCCTTGTAACTTTAACTTACTGTGACGCAGATATTCACAACTAACCTGGCGGCAGAATAACTCTTGTCTGCAGTGAAAGCAGTCACAGATTCACATTGGACGTGCTGTCTGAGAGGTGTTTAACGATAGGCTGACTGACTAGAGGAATATATTTATTTCATATTCCCCCGTCTATGAATAAACTACCGACTCGTAGGCACTGAAAGAGAGTTCTAAAACAATGGAGCGTAGACACACATGTCTGCCTGATTTCAGTGATAAGAAAATGGATTCCTATCTCACACAGGAGGTTTCTTCGATATTTTCAATCGAAGCAAAATGGCTTTTGTGGAATACAACTGACTGGTTTTATTTTTTGGTTTCACGTCACATAAAAAGAAACCAATGCGAACAGGAGATGTGAAGGTGATTCAATCTGTCACATTCTGGCTATTCAGAAAACATTAAACGAGTGGATTGAACAGGTGAGATGACAAGTATGAGATCAAGTTCAGGAAATCACCATGGCGAACTTTCTCACTTCCTAGATGTCAGAAATAAAGAAAAGCTTCAGTTCTGGCACACAGTGCTTGGTGAACAATGAAAGCGACGACACGAAAATGAACAGATAAGTGTCAGGTCAGAATGAGAATTATGAGAAGCACACTTGAAGAATTAGC
The DNA here is from genome assembly GCA_944470555.2 of Heterobilharzia americana. Classification (NCBI taxonomy): domain Eukaryota; kingdom Metazoa; phylum Platyhelminthes; class Trematoda; order Strigeidida; family Schistosomatidae; genus Heterobilharzia; species Heterobilharzia americana. The sequence continues at coordinate 19,982,958 of OX104133.1, read as the reverse complement.
ACTTCGGTTGTGACCAATTGGTGACTATCACAACACTGACAGAATAAACTCAACAAAATGATCAAACATACGATTTCTTACAGTTGTTGCCTCAGTGGAAGTAAGTAACACTGATGATCCTATTCATCTCAGTATCTTTGAAAGTGTAGGCAAATGAGCATATTAACCTGAGTCAAACAAAATGTTACACATTCGAACATGCGATGAGAATTGACCCTTTGCTATTCTGCTGAACGGCATTCACATTTATACACATTGTATAAACTTTAGAATATAAGTGTGACCTGATAGAATTGAATAATTTGAGTATTGGTTAAGTGGGTAATAACCGTTTTTGAAAGAATTCACTATATCTGACACTGAAGAGTACCAACACTGAAATAGGCGTTATGATGCTTGACCTATCCGATACACTACAAGTGCACATGTAATTTCAGTCAGATAACCACCGAAACCGAACGTTCCCTATGATTCTGATCACTAGTCGACAAGACCGACTGAGACTCTGTTGTTTTGAAAATTTAGTCAACTGGTATCAAGTATGTATGAAGCACACCATGAAATCCATTATACACCGACATGAGATACTGATGTATGTTGTCAATCATGTCAGTTGAGAATGGGAATATGTATGAATTTGTTTTGTATACAATTTTCAGGCTACAGTAAACAATGAAGCTCTTTTGGTTGTGTGACTACCGAAATCTACATGCAATCTACCTGTAAGCTAAGAGAAGCTTGCTTTGATTGTTGTAATCAAGTCGTGTGTATACTGCTTTGAACATCGAACATACGCTCGACAAACCTATATGAGAAGCGACCAATAAAGCAGTTTCAAATTCTAATCGTATTTTTTGTCGGATTACCGAGGCCAAATCAGACATATTTATCATTTTAACGGGGTGAGTATCAGCTTGATTGGAACAACACGTGAGTTGTCCGACCAACAGGAGTCATCTCGTTGGTCGACGATCGAGAATTTGAGACAGGAGAGCGAATCTCATGGTGATCTGCTGATTGGTGATCCCTACGACAACTATTTCAATGCGACGATAAAGGCAATGTTGGCAATTCGATGGGCATCGATTCTGTGTAAAGATGGATCACCATTGTTCTTGTTCCAAACAAAACGATGAAGCTAGTTCGAGAAGTTATGATGAGATCCGATCATACGGTATACGCAGGTGGTCATGTGGACTCCTTGGAAGTGGTTAAACTACCAAATAAAAGAAGACTTAAATCTTTTCGAGTTATTTCGCGCTACGAGTATCCATGGAATTTTTATCTGCAAAAATTTTCTAGTGATGGCTATATTTCAGGAGCTAAAGTAGCATGCGATGCATCTATTGTGATGTCGTTCACGCAGAGAATACGATTCGAAGATGTGTTTCTGGGTATTGTCCTAGTCAGAATGAAAATTACGCTCGATCATCTGTTGGAATTCGCATCTAAAACAAAAGACAATTTCAACACAACTGGTACTGTAATTATACAACGATCAAAAGCCGTTCAAATATATTGGTAAGCACTACAACTCATCAATGTGATCCGCGATTAAAAACATTTCAAATGTGTGTAGAACGTAACCACTGCCTAGTTTATCGCGAAACTGACCATATTTTGTATGTGAATTCTCCTTTTCACCTAATTTATCAAATGTAGTTTACACACACCAAATTACTTCCTGTTTTGAGTTTTTTCTGTAGAAAAGAGATTTCTCATCTTAACAGAATTATGTCTTTGGTTTTCCGTTTCGATCCATTTATGAAATACTGTTGATGTACGCATACGCACCATCGCTCCACCCAGGTGATCTCTTCATTTAGTAAATGCGATCTCTTAGACAAACATTTCTTCTTCTTTTTGTCTTTGAAGCACTCCTGGAAATTTTGAACGTTAAAACATTTCTAAATAAAAGTATATTGTCAAATGTTTGTTTTCCATGGAACATAATGTAATCCGTGTGAAAGTATAATAAGTCACTTATAACTGTTCATAAGACTGACTTGTAGGACGAATTGGATATTACGCCATTTCTGTGTGTATGCCAACTTTGTGCATGAAGTATTGTGATGAACTAGTATTAAACTATCTGCTGATTGCATGTTCAGCTCTGTAGATCAATTTTTTCATGTGCATCATCGTCATTTCGCAACTTGTTGGACTGGATTGATGGCCTTAGCAATCAAATTCCAAGGTGACATTACAAAGTACCCAATAAATCCCCGTCGTAGGCCTGAATAGCGAATGAAGTAGAAACAGAATCTCACAAAATAATATCTGATGAACTCATTGTCACTGATCAGAATTTTCGGTTTTAACGACAGCGTACATATTGACGCTATTTTCTTGTTGGTGGCATGTTTTACAAACCGCTGTAATTATGAAACACTAAAAGGAAAGAAAATGGTGCATACACTACTAGTTGTGCGTCCAGAAGAATATGTGGTTCCTCTTCTTCTTCCATCATGTCCTGATGAGTATCAGTCATACATTTGGAAAATGAGGTCGTCGAGTTTACTGAATTTCATTGGTAGTGACTTCACACCACCTTCATAAACACAATGAAGAGATACGTTACGGTCAGTAAACTCATGCCAATATCCATTTAGTCTTCTCCCTAAACTAACTTAAGTGCCGTCTAAAATATCCGAATATTTAGACTGCTTGCAAACACATTTCTGTACATTCGTGGATGAGTGAGTGAGTGAGTGAGTGAGTGGGTGAGTGAGTGGGTGAGTGAGTGAGTGAGTGAGTGAGTGAGTGAGTGAGTGAGTGAGTGAGTGAGTGAGTGAGTGAGTGAGTGAGTGAGTGAGTGAGTGAGTGAGTGAGTGAGTGAGTGAGTGAGTGAGTGAGTGAGTGAGTGAGTGAGTGAGTGAGTGAGTGAGTGAGTGAGTGAGTGAGGATACCGAGCAGTCATTTAGGTGAAATGAATTGGAGTACATGGTTCCGTCACTCATACCTAAAGGGGTAAATAGTACACCTGCAACATTGTCGCGAATGACAAACCTTTGGTAATGATCTTACTATTTTCGTCAAAGATTCCCGAAAAGAGTTGCCTACGCCGCCTGCTTACCGAAACTCAGATATTGAAGACACTTCTAGGCTTCTGCTCTGGTTACTAGATTGAAAATAATTACACATTTAGGCTTATTCTTTTGATACGGTGCTAATGTTGAAGCACATCTCACGATATTATTTGTCACTGCCAATTTCATACCGTCAATGCTGTCGGTTAATTTTTCTGTTTATGTTTTGACTCAGCATTATTTGACAGAAGGTTCATGTTTTGATTTCAAGATATTCAATACAGTGATGTGTCCCATTTCAAGATGAAGGAGATATTAAGTGCCTCTATGTTTTCGCTGGTTCTTAAAGTGTCACCATCGCTTTATGGGCACCACTTTGAGATCAACCAATTCCCTTATACACCAAATTTCTTGTTGAAACCTCCTTTATGTGTAAAAAAACAATTTGTTCTTACACTACACGTATCTTGGTAAACTTTGTTTTTCTACCAAGATTAGGATCAACTTTTTCACCCTACCTTTTTGTTCTCACTTACCTTAATTTTAACCCTACATTATCTTAATTGTTATATTTGTACTCCCATCCTTCGGCTCTACACAAGTTGACTTGACAAGTTAATGTGATCAAACTTTTTGAAATGTATTGCACAAATACATTACATTTTTCAGGTAAACTTCGTCTTCAAATTATACTGAATTCATAATTCATAAACACACTAAAGGGACCAATTACTTCAAATTTCACGAATTGATAAGACAACATTCTTATCAGGCGATATGAGTAAATATTTTGAATGGAGATGAGTTTTTGGTCACGTTTGTGGGTTAGTAATTAGCAAGATTACATTGAAAAGGTGCGTACTCACCACGATTATGCATCTTTCTTTTTGATATCGGTGAAATCACTTACAACGTTTTGTCACTGAATGTAGATGAATTCTTCATGGATGAAAGCCATTTAATATTGCCCCAATTTCATTGTCATGTGGTTAAACAGAACAAGAAATACGCGCATCAGTTAAATAACCATTCTGTTTCGTTTAGCACTTTGATTTCCATCGAAACCTTACTGAAACTCTAAACATATGTGAAGCGTTGATGTAACAAAGCTATCAAATTTTCCATTTGGAGATATGTAGGGTGTTGATTGATCTTATAGCAGTCTTCATCATAACAAGCATAGAATCCCGAAAAACCTGTGAGCACTAAGTGCCTTTTACGTAATATCATGGCCCTGTTCATCATTGTGCACCTACGACCTCGTGAGGTATAAAACCCAAAACCATCAGGATCTAATGTGACCACAATACTATTGAGCCACTATAAATTCGTGAGATATCGGTAGCATCATTCGATTCCAGTGGTGAATACTATTACTCCTTGTCTACTTGGCCAACAGATATTTAACAGCAGTTTGAGAAGTGGATCACTGAGCAAGTTACTAGCAAGTATCGGGTTCATATTCAATTTAGAAATATGAATAGGCAGAAGTCGCGTTTCACATGTCTATACAAACATAATTATGAATGAAATGAAGGCTCTGATATTTAGTAAAACATCATCTCGGTCAACCCTACTAGAAATTGTGAAAGGAGAAAGCTGATTCAAGCCAGAGTCTTAATATAGAAATGGCGTTTCACTTCAGCCGTTTATTGCTACATTTGTTTCAGCCACGTAGACAATGCTAAAAAGAAACAGCCAAATATCATTACAACTATATACAGTCTTAGCAATATCAGTGGCGTATCCAGAGACACTTCAAATCATGACTGGGTCAACAATATTCTGTCAGTTGAAAATGAGCAACTTATTTACCACACGTAACATTTTAGGCTGACAACTGATAAAGGAAGCGAATTCTAATTGTCTGACCGTTCAGTATTCATTTTGATGCACATAAGCCTTTCAGATTCCATCTGAATTACGGCCTCAATAATTGTCAGCAGAATAGCATTTGTAGCACTTTTATTAGTCATCACTAATTCAGTGCTCACCATTATTCAGTCTGCAAAACTTTTCCATCATGAATTCGTAAAGTGATATCAAGGTAACTATCAGTTTTGGCAAAGAGTAAAACGTCTGTGCATTGAATATGCTGCATCGTCTCTTTTGACGAAGTTACCATTTATGACTTGTTGTAACGTGAATGCATAAAATACAACCTGAATATGTATAATATAGTTAACCCATGTAACTGAAACGACACAGTAAATAATCTTTTAAATAAGCTTTTTAGCATTTGAATATCCTAGATGAGTCTGTGTATGTGGACTGGAGATAAAAACGATACTGTAATGATGACCATAAAGCATCAACTTAATGCAGAAAAGAGGTCCCATATGATTAACAATTAGCACATTAAGAAGGTCCACTGATAAAAGACCAACTTGGAATTGTCAGGTGACGAAACTTTTTTAGCTGGGTCCCTGTGAATCGCAAATGAAACCTTATCATATCTCTTCCCACTTCAATCCCAATATGTTGGGAGAGGAAATTTCTATTATAACGAACATTCCGATTAAGAATGGATCCCAACTACGCATCATAGACAAAAATATAAAGCCAAAACAACGGAAAGAGAACCCTATCACTGCACCAAAAATGATAATTTATATGAATCTAAATTGCAAAGGTGATTCTGCCACTCTAAAGAAAAGGATATCAAACTCTCTAAGGAGAACATTCTTGGCATCAAGTCTGAGACTACTATTTTCTTACGAGTTAGGGATTTCTAACAACCTGTAGAATACGTTTTCTCATTCGACTACTTTTTTGTGCGTACATCAATTCACCTGCTGTTGTGGAGACAAGTAGTTAAGTCGTTCGATGATACTCTTATCCAAATGGGTTCAGGAACACTGTACTTGGTAGTTAAAAAAAGGTAAAAGTGTATCAATATGAAATGCTATAATTGAACACAATTTGAATACGAATCACCCTATTCCAAGAATGTCATTCAAAGTCATTTATAAAGTGGAAATAAAACATTCAAAAGCAGCATGTCTTCGTATTCTTTGAATTGCCAAAGCTCTTGCCATCCATAAGGATAAAGCTGAACTTAGTACAAAAAAGGAATGTTCAACCTCTTCTCCTGTCATGGTCTTGCTTTTCAGTTTTTCAAGTCACCTCTTTTCTTTTTACACTGTTCAATTCCTAAACAATTTACCATTCATTCTTGCTTCGATGCTGACTGACCGACTGAGAGATAAAATCAATCTAGAACCTCGCACGCAATTTCATCAGTCCAAGTTGCCACATTTCACAGTAGTACACAAAGAACATGTAGATAGAAAAAGAGTGATATCAAGTACACAAAGTCTTGTGAGAGAATGAAGAATCTGAAGATAACAGTTAGCGCGAATATTCAAGTTTTAGAAAACATCATCAGGGAGTGAATAGGTCTGCGCCACTGTGACTGATTTTCAGTCATTTCACCAAGATTCTTCAGCCACTGATTCCTATTGTCTCTGTGACCCCAACGAGGTAGTCTTCACCTCCCCACACGGCTCAGACCAGCAGTAAGGGACTTCATTGACTGATGTTATATCTTAGTCTGGCCACCCTCAACCCTCTTTAAACTTAATACGGCTTCCCCTAGCATGGAAAATAGAAGTAGACCGTCACTTAGCATGCGCAGTACACTCCTAAGCCATCTGACTCGACAAAGGTTTATAACCTTATCTCTTGACTTGCCTGTCTTGCTTACTATCCCTCTCCTGACCTCAAGAACTCCACACTGCGATTCCATCACACGTAAGCAATTCTACGAAGACATATGTTTCTATGCTCTTTCTGATGATACATAAGTTTCTAAATACGTTGTCCTGTCACAAAACTTCTTATCCATAGTTAGTAGTCTTTATGCCACTCCAGTCATATTCTGATTAATCTTCATTATTTTTTACTTTAATGGCAGCTCATGTATTGACACCATTTTTATTAACATGTTTGACAAGCCGAATCCAATTGTCCAACCCTTACACAAGAAAAAGATGTATACATTTTCTCTTTTACAGCTTTGAGAATGAAATCGTCATCCAGGACGATAAGGTGTGTTTAGATTATATGTGAAACTTCAGTAACCAACATAAGTGTAAAACCTGGGCACTGTGGTAGAATGTAATTCCACATTAGATTTGTTTATGTGATATATAGCGCACAGTGATACAGTAAATAATACTGTATCACTGTGCGCTATATATCAAACAATTCAGTAACTAATATCCGTCAATTAACCAGGAAGTGATTAAATTACTTATCCTGACAACTCATAGAAAGAAGGAACCATGTTATTGATGGATGTGAAAATTGCTACAAAATATGTGCTCACAATATATTTCTACCCAGACAAGAGACACAACTACATTACATACTTGACAGTAAAAGTAAAGTAGTGGATATTAATCTATTTTTGTGATTTTGAAAATCTAGATCTCAGCAGAGCACCAAATTCTTCACAATTGACTGTTGGACCATCATCCATATGAATTGAATCTAATAAAAGGCTAGTCTCTTCTTTAGTAATTGGACCAACTGTCTTGGACATACGGAAAGATATCTCTTCTGGATCCAAATATCCATCACCATTTCGATCAACAATACTAGAAAAGAAATGCATTCTATGGATTGTATTATCGACAAAATTATCAAAATTTTAACTAAAACCTAGCTTATCACGTTACTAATATGGCCATTTCAACCATGAGCATGGTATTTACTGTTCATGCTACTACTGTTCCTGCCAACTTGTTAACTTGTGTACGACAAATTTATTTTCATATTGTTTAGAGTGTACACAGTTTAGAAGAATACTGGAAACAATACAAATGAGCTTGTATTATGCTACTACACATGGTGTTCTTGCATTATTCGTGTTGACAAGAAATTCTGTTTCCACTTACCAAGAATGTCATCTACTAAGACCTAAAAAACGTCATTTGTTCAACTTAATCAACTGCCTGTTTCTTGTCTGTCAATTCTAAAGGAAATAAAAAGATCACCACTTGTTCCTAAGTTTCATTGGTAATAACTAACGTTATGTCTCGATTTTGGAATAAGCTTTTCTGTAATCTAAAGTTTCAGTCTACTGTTTCACCGTTATTTGTACAACTAGTTTATTTTTATTTGGAGGTTTGCGGCGATCTATTGATTACAAGTTATCACGAAGTGACGTCAGTTGGAGAACCACTGAAAACCTTGGAGCACTGGACAGCTGTAAATGATATCAATAAAACTCCACAAACCTTTAATTTAAATTACTATCCAGTCCTCATTAGTGGTTTATTTCAACATGAGATTTCCCGAAGTTGTAATGAGAAGTTATGACCGGTGGGGCAAACTAAGTGTGATGTGAGTACAGGTTGTCAAAGACGATACTGAATGAAAGTCGAGCTATATTGCGAAATTATGGAAGTGGGAAAGTGTAAACCATTATATTCTGACCCAGAACCTTAATAGTAACATGCTGGATGTAAAACCTGAAAGACTTGGTTCCCGTCCCGAGTGAAGACATGTTTGTGTACTGCTAAGCAGTTCCATGCTAAATAAGAACAGCAAACTTCTGACTGACAGGTAATCACTTACTTCAGAATAAACATCCATTTGTAGTACGAATATTCTCGGAGGTTGCTTAGCTAATTTGTGGACAACTAGTCTAGGGAGCAGCCCTATGTTCCACTAGGAACCCACGGGACAAATAATAATAAGTCCAGATAGCATTTGGGTATGCAGCATGTCAAATATTTAGAGATTCTCTCATTCTAAAGAATGACCTGACGCCTCAGCTGTCGCACGAACAATGAACCGCATCAGTGATCACAGTTTTATTAGACTTTTTTCAATTTGATATTTCGTACTTTCGTGATAATAGGCTTCTTCCAACTTTCTGTATATAGTTTCAGCTTGGTTGAACTTCAAGGCTATATACCACCTACTGAGAATTATATATATATCTAAGTCAAACTCTTGGTAGCTCTGCACATTTCCACTCATCTGAAAATAAGACTAAAAATGTCCGCCAATACCTACCAAGAACTTTAAGATACTCAACTTCCTAATCATTCAAAACAGTTTACAGCTTATGGATTTGACAGTGTGTTAACGCAAATTCAACCGTAATACTGAGCTCCTTTAGAAAGATGTTAGTATCCTACAAAAAGTCTGAAGATGGATAACTAAGATGGCAGTTAGACTAAGAAACAACCCATGTCTAGTCAGCCCATATCGTCCATAATCCCATTAGCCTTAACAGATAACCTTTTGATCTCAGGCTTCAACTTTAATTGCAAGGATAAGTCTTCAGGGTTGATCATGATAAGGCCTGGAAAAAGCTTTTGCCAATTCTTTTTCCACAAAAATATGCACACAATGAAATTTACCTCACACGGAGTTAATGATCTCTGTACTTCAAGACGCGTATGAATGAAAATTAGATATCCTTCCAAAAATCAGTCGGGCTGATAAACAGTATTCTCCGTGTATGCTTGGCATAAAAAGTCCTAGACGATTGTCTATCACGATAGTTAACCACCATAAATGATCTCTTTTGTTTTGTTCCAAAATTTGGTGAGAAGAAAACAAAATTCCATTCTCAAGATGGGATACTAGTAACACAAAAACCGTACTCGAAAATCTACTACCTCATCACTTCTAAGACACGAATACTTGATCATTCAAATCTGCAAATGCTGAAAATCTATTATCATAATTTAGGGGGTTGCTTAGCGGATTATGACAAGAAGTCTGTGATGCACTGGTAATTCCAGTGTAAATGTTATAAGTGTGAAAACGAATAACAACTTTGCAGCACCAAAAGCTGTGGCAAGAAAAACTGTCTTGAATGACTATTTAAAAGCACAGAAGTTAGATATCGCAATCTCTTTTCCTAAGTCTCAAAATTACTGACCCAAAACTGCGATGCAGTTAGTACTTTAGTTACAAGAGTAAAGGATTTTTTTTCAGAAAATTATATTAGCTGTTTACACTCAGTTTGAATGGACTTATATACAGTACGAAACCAGAGAATGTAATGATAACCGATGACCCAGCAATAAGACAAGTAAAACCGATGTCTTTGGCACCAAAACTGTCGGTAGATGGTTAAAACAGGATTCTTATCCAGTATGAAAATTTTGAAGAATCAGATCCATCGAAAGGCTGTTGATACTACATCAGACCAGTTGTGTCAATCTTTCGAAACTGTTGACTCTTGACCAAGACAAGGGTTCATTGAAAAAACTCACTAAGATGGATTTATTGGTGAGCAGCTACTAAAACTTCAAATTATCATTTACACTATGGAGTAGAGAAGAAAAAAAAGGAACATTACGCAATGCTTGGAAAGTCAAGGAAAAGAAAATTCGAATTCAGTCTGCCTGACAACTGATTGGTTGCAGTAGAAATTAAGCAGAAGAAGGACCTAAAAATCTGGCGTTTTGAGATAGTGAAGTCCCAAAACCCAATGCTATCAAAAGCACAATTCAAAGCCAGTTGACGGCTCTAACAGCTTAGTCGACCGTCTAACGAGTGCGTACAGTTTAAAATATCTGACCAAGAGCACTAAACTGAGAGTCTAAAAACCAAAGTGATTACAATTACGGACATATGAAGAAAATCAGACATTGAATTAATCTATTTCACTGTTCTGGGACCAGACAAGTCGATCACGTTGTATGTGAGAACTTACTCATAAATTGTGAAAGAAATCTGAGGATGAACCTGACTAAAACTAGAGTCCGATAAATTGGTACGAGGAAAAATTGAAGCTTGTCAGCTTAACGAGCGTTAAAGGCACCTCACTTCACAAAGAAGTGAAGAAGAGTGTGTGCAAAGACAGCAGAAACTTCTATGACACACTAGCAAATGAATCAGAACAGGCTGCAGGTTGGTAGAAGAGACCTGACAACACCATATCAAATAACCACGTTACTATCTGGGAAGAGATCAACGCAGACGAAACCAATGAAAGATAGAGAAGGAAAGCTAGTTACCAAAGGGGAGAAACGAAGGAACTAATGAGATGACCACTTCAAAAGCTCTTGAATCGACCACCACAAGCACCACCTGCAACTCGTCCAGAAATATCACCAGCAGCCCAGCCACAAAACTATCAGTGAACACAAGCACACCAACGAAAGCTGATGTTCTGAATGCCATAAAACTGTTGAAATTCGGAAAAGCAGTAGGACCAGATGGAATTCCACAAGAAGCACTGAGAATGGATGCAGAGACAACAGTGCACAGGCTCACACCACTACTACAGAAGGTTTGGAAGGAAGGAAGGAAGAAGGAAAGGTACCTGGCGATTGACTGGAAGTAGGTGTAGCTTGTCAAAATCCCAAACAAGGGAGACCTAAGCCTTTGCAAGAACTGGCAAGGAATCATCCCTCACTCCTGTCCACCCAAAGCAAGCAAAATATTAAGCCGCATCATCCTGGAGAGACTGAAGGATGCTCTGGATTCAAAATTGCGACCGGAACAGGCTGGCTGGCTGGCTGGCTGGCTTCGGGAAGAACAAGTCATGTGCGAAGCAAATTGCAACGCTACACTACACAACATAATAGAAAAGAGTATAGAATGGCAGTCAACTGGATCTCTATCTCAACTTCATCGACTTTGAAAGGCCGAAGATAGCGTCGAAGGAAAAGTAATTCGGCAACTGCTTCAACACTACGGTTTTAGTGCCACAAACCTTTATCAACCTCATTCAACAGCTAAGCTATATGACGACGATGCCACATGCCAACTGATTGAAAACATAAAGCTCAGTGACGCCTTTGAAGTGAAGACAGGAGTAATACAAGGCTGCCGCCTACTATCAACGAAGATCTTTGTGATCGTGGTGGACTGGATCGTGCACCAAACAGTAAGAAGCGAGAAGAGAGGGATACACTGGACCGGGGAGAAGATCCAAGAAGATTTGGATTTTGCCGATGACTTGTGCTTAATGTCGCACAAACTCAAAGATCTACAGGCGAAATCTAACAAGTTGTTAGAAGAAAAGAGGCAGGGCAACGAAGATGGGACTCTCTTCAGGTGAACGTAGAGAAGACAGATGTGATGAAAACTCCTAACCAACAACAACAAGCACCAATCACCATCAATAGGAGAAATATAAAGAAACTTTTCTCTTTCACCTACCCACCTAACGAAGAAGCATCGTTTCAACTGCAGGCGGCACAGGCACACATGAGGACGTCAAAGTCAGGATCGGAAAGACAGCAAGACAGGCCTTCCTTGATCAACCTGAAATCAGTGTGGAGATCTACTACACTTCACTCAGTATGAAGAACAAGATCCGGGTTTTCAATACTCATGTCAGTCAAGTCAATGCTTCTTTGTGATGGTTCAGAGACTTGGTGCCTTACGAAAAGCACTTCCAACAAACTGCAGATATACATGAACAGTTGCCACCTACCCTCGATGCTGAAGATCAGTTGGTTAGGAAGAATAAACAACAAGGAAGTCTGTCCTGACAACCAACCAACCAAGAACTTATCGACCAACAAATATACAGAAGGAAGTGAAGACAGATTGGATTGGATTGGACATTCACTGAGAAGACGGTTTGGGGATATCACGCGCTAGGCCAGGCCCTCGAGTGGAATCCAAAGGGGAAACGACGAGTTCGGCGTCCGAGGTGAGGGTGACATAGGTGAGATCGTATGAAGAAATGAAAGCTTCTGGACAGTCATGGAGCCAGGTTGAAAAGACTGTAGAGAAGAGAGTAGAATGGCGACGTGCTACTGAAACCCCATGTTCCACTAGGAACCCAAGGGACAAATATTAAATTCGAAAAATGTCATTTTCAGAACTAGTCAGTAGATGAAAGCTTCGTTCTAACACTAATAAATTATCAAAATCACTCGAGCAATAGCTGAAAGCCTATGGACGTAATTTAATGCGGTTTATTCCTTAGATGGGAAAACCTAAATGTTGATTACCGTAACTTTTGATGATCTTTGGATGCCATCTGTTTTTTTAAGATACATAATTATCAGGATGATTTGCAACGTGAAGCTTTGATGACCACTTTTTCACATGGAGTACAAAATAAATCCACCTATTTGCTAGTTGGTATAGAATACGAGTGTTCGTAGGACTATTCGGCACGTTCTTGCCTCGTTTACGGCTACCTATGGTACAAAACAAAACCATAACCAGCCACATATTCAGTTTGTCATTCTTCATCAATGAATCTTCTCCAAGAAAAAAGAAAAATATGGAGGATGGGGATGGAGATGAGAAATTACCCAAGAACTTGATGTTCTGTGACCGAGAAAAGTCGTTCAAGGCTTTCCTTATCAGCTCATTGAAGTAGCTCGCTGTATTTGGTATTAATGGCGGTACCAGTGTTGGTTAACGAATACCTACATGATAAGATTCAGCTGGTAATGGCAAACTGAATTCTTGTTTGAACGAGAGTTTGTGATCAGAAGAGTTCCTCAGAATAAAATGCAATGTTCAGTCGTATGATTTTCTTTAAATGTTTCCATTTATATTATTTGTCTACGACGTGAGGATGTAAATAAAATACGTAACGAAGAGCTTAGGTCTGCATCTTAAACTAGTGGTGATGAATTTACTCAATGGCTTAAACGGTTCAGCCTCATGAGTTATTCCAGAGAAGTTTTAATGATGCACTTTCATTGTAAAAAATGTTTCCGCTAGATGGTCAGCAGATCCTTCACCAAGGGGTTATTTCCAGTTATATTTTATTTCAGCTTTATCTGAAGCGTTTCGAATGCCTTGGCCACTTCTCACAGACTGAAATTGCTTCATCAACGGCATATATCTGATTCTATCAACCACTTCCTTTAGTCTTCATTAGTAGTGGCTCATTAATGGATCCGACTTTTTCTGCTAAAGAAAGCTTTTAGCGCGAGTAATTCCCCAAAACCAGTAATCTAGGGTTAAATAAGACTCACCATCGACGTTCATAGTTAATAACAGACTTTCTAAGCTGAAGGTACATGGTTAAGCATCCACGCCATTTGGCACTTTGTCATGTTAAGCTGCGTAGCTCATAAGCAATCCTCTGGGGAGTTAGTCGAAACGTACCGGCCTTTTAGCACGGCCAATTAAATATACTGTTCTACCTGGCTACTCCACTGTGTTGTTTCTTTGCCTTGCACCCGTGAGTATATTACAGTTATGAAGAATTCATGATTGACCTTTGAGCCTGTCAAGTTCACCCAAAAACGATTTATAGGAACTTTGAGGTTTCACATATTCAAGCAGCAGACCTAAAGATAGTAGAAGGATCGATATCACTAAACCCTCATTTTATTTGATTGTGAGGAAAAGGGGGTCTTACATCTTGCATGATTTGAAAAAATATTCTCGCTCTTGACATCTCTAGGCTTTCCCTGCTTTTTTATCTTGTTTTTACCTCTTTCTTTGCTTTCCTTGGTTATCTCTTAAATCCTCATGTTGCTTTTTTCAAGAAGTCTCATCAACCATCTGGTAAAAGGACACTTGAAAATCTCTTCTGCATCACAGTTCCAAAACAAATCATATATCTGTCGACAAACGAGCACCTAACCATTTATCTGGTTCACGAGAACCGCAACAGCCGAAGTGGCTGGATATGGTACGCCGGAATTCGGCAGGAACGTTGAACCAATTAGCAAAAACTAGAAATTTGCTGAGAAATAACCTAATTTTTACTTGCTTGTAAGACAGATACTGGATACTTACGCATCTAATTTTTTCGCAGATAAGCATTCAGTTGTCTGTTCATTAGAAATGTCACATAATTAAACAGTATCACTCGCTGGATAACGTTTTGGATATAATTTATTGTCCATACACATATCCTAGTGTATTATATCATTCATGGCATTTAATTGGTCGATCATTATATAACTAGATAGATTCAGCAACAGTTGCTGAATTACATTCAGAATAGGTACACATTATTCCATGGATCACTCAGAAACTTCGATCAGTCTACTGTTTTGACGTTCTCTGCAAGGACGAAAGAAATAGTGCACGTGCTGCTAGTGCTTTTAACAGTTAGAAACCTGCTTTAAAAAGACTTGTAACTATCCGAAACTGATAGTTCTAAGATAGATATTAAAACGCAAAAATATGTTAAAAGTAAAAGCAGCTGATACTGTCAAAACTTAATGGACATTTTGATTTTCAGAAACAAACCGAAATAAGGTTCTCAACTCTTGGCTTCCACCAGGATTTTCCAGTGCACGACCGAGAAGTTCAATGAACAAAGGAAGCCCAATCGAATCATTTGAGTCAGACAAACTCCTGATGGCGACCTGTTATTACGCCTAATTATAAATCAATCATTTACTGAAATATTATTCTTATTAACACCTATTCCAAGAGTCATGAACAAATTGGATATATCTTCAACATCGAGCATTCCGTCTCTGTTTTTATCAATGTATCTAAAAGCCTGTGAAAGCTCATCGTATATTGCATCTGAAAAAATATTTTTACTGTACATTTTATATGGGCGAGTATTTCATCACCATGGCAAGCGATTATCAATATCCAATATCTTTTCATCCAACGTCGATGATGCCAGTAGGGGAAACTTGCAGTTTTTGAGGTTTTGCTTATAGGTCTTAATGCTTGGTTCTTTTTGTTCAGTCGTACTTCTTCGGTGGTAGCAGAAGTCTTTGCGTTTTCCTGCTTATAGATTTGGAGGTAGTGTTTGTCTATTTCAATATTCAATATCTTTTAACGAGCTAGTCTAAACCAATTGATTTCTTCGCGCTCGATTCTAGGTCTTGAGGAACGGTTCCAGGTCTTCGGTGGATTCCAATGCAGTAGGTCCACCCACTCGATTACTGTAGCTCTGGCTAGCCCGACGGGCGGTTGGGTATTGTTTAGATTTGTAGGGAGTGTTGTTTGTTTGCTTGCTTTTTCTTCCGTCGACTGTGGTGCACATGGGTTCCTCAAATGTCGTGTCAGCAGACAGTTGATTGGACTGGTTGTAAAAAGGAGATGAAAAATATGTGCAGAGAAATCAAGGCAGAGGAGGTGCAGAGAGACAAAATAGAGAACGAAAAAGGAAAAAGGAAGAAGAATAATATATACTAAAAAGATTAAGAAAAAGGAAACGGCACGGAAGAATAAACATTAGCAGGTTCGTGGGGAATAGGTGATAGGGAGAGCTTTTGTCAAAGTTCGAGAACGTAGAGTCATAAGTAAGAAGAATAAATAACATCATAGGAGGAATGGGAATATAGTAATTCTTTTAGTAGAGGACGGTAACTGGAGGGGATGTCTACAGGAAGGTATAAGGCTGAGCAAAGTTCTCAGTGATAAAGGATTTACTAAGTGTTCAGTAACGGTTGGTCGTACAGAGTTAGTTAGTCGTGTTAGCATAGTCCACACCCCAGTTGGATGAGCTCACACCGTGAGTCGCTGAGTAACTGTCCAACCTCTGAGTCAATGATTTCACCCAATTTATTAGTGTTCTCTCTATCACTTTTATCCCCACTGGATCTACTCAGTTTTCTTCTTCCCCCTTCTTCCGTTCCACTTTTAACCTTGTTCGTTACATTTCCTCCCCCTTGATTTCACCAGGTATGCCTCCTTCCTTGCTGTTCTTTTTACATTAAGTCCGAAAAACTGTCTGGTGGCACCTGAGGAACTCATTTGACTAACAGTTCATTGGACAGTCCCGACGAATTGTGTCAGTGTTAAGCATGCTCATTCAAAGTCTGTTCACGCGGTCGTTGGAAGTAAGTCAACAGTCTAAAGAATAAAGACCTGTGTTTTCACAAATATCTAAGAGACAAGGCCGAAAAAGCCAGTGCGATTACAGACCAAAAGCTTTTCTTCCCATACTGCAGTCACTAAGCGCGCCACCAAGCGCGCTGTTTGAATACTGATGTGTTTTGTATCTTCCCCATTCTACTCAGAAATAACTATACATAAGCCTCCCTAATCGGATATTTCCCTATGAAAGTAACAGTTTTACTAGGAAAACGTTTCGCTACAGAACGTACAGCTCTCAGTCGGTCAGTAACATCACTCTCCAAATGGACAACTGCGTTACAAGTCTGACTGTCTCAATAAGCTTAAGCCAAGTTCTCAGAGATAGTGGATTTACTAACTGTTCAGTAACGGTTGGGCGTAAAGAGTCAGTAAGTCGTGTTACCATAGTCCACATCCTAGCTGGATGAGCGCAAACCGTGCGTCGCTGCGTAACTGTCCGACCTCTTCTTGAAGCTCTCAACAGACGGAACAGTAGCAATCTCGGCAGGCAATGCGTTCCAGTGGCCACAAACTCGCAGAGAGAAGAAGTGTGATTGCATACGGGTTTTCGCTCTTTGGTCGGCGATTCTCCTTGGATAACCACGAGGATCGCCATAGTGGCCGTTCAGTCGGATTCCACCGTTCGGATGACTTAGGTTACGGAGTATTTTGTGAGCCGTTGTCAAGTCACAACGTAATCTACGGTAGCTTAGAGAGTAGAGTCCTAGATCTTTCAGCCTTTCCTGAAATGGTTTTCGCCTCATTTCCACGACACCCTTTGTGGCTCGCCTTTGGACTTTCTCCAGGAGGTTCATGTCTCTTTTCAGATATGGTGGTGTAGTGACATTGTGTACCTCTAGGTGGGGTCGTATATGGGTCTCATGCAGCTTCAAAGGGAGTCCTGGGGTCAGGGCACCCAGTTGTCTGCAGTACTGCGTAGGCTCTGGAGGTATCTCCTGGATAATTGGGGCTAGTGTCTAGTTTGTCAGTCAGCATTAGCCCCGGGTCCTTCTCTGTGGTGGTGTGGCGGAGTTGTGCTCCACAGAGAGAATAGGGTACCTTCTGAGAGTCTGAGGTGCGGAGAAGCATGGCTCAGCACTTATCTAGGTTAAATGCAAGTCCAATAATATCCACCCACTCTGCAAGCAATCTGAGGTCACTTTGCAGTGCACTTGATTCCGTTTCTGACGTCATAGCTCCCCATAACTTAACACCATCAGCGTAAGGTAGAATTGGGGAGCTGAAATTCAGTGAGAGGTCGTTCACAAAAAGAAGGAATAGCAGTGGACCCAGAATTGCTCCTTGTGACACACCAGATGATGATGTCCTCCAAGTCGAGCAAACCCTGTTGGCTTTTGTGAAGAATTGTCTACCGTCTACATTGTCCCGCAACCATGAAAGCACTTGTCTTTGATGCCCAACCTTTCTACTTTGTGAATAAGAACTGCGTGTGGAACTGTGTCGAAGGCCTTAACAAAATCTAGGAAAATAACATGGACAGGAAATTTAGGTCCCAGCATGCCATCCACTTATCACCTGCCGCCAGAATGTTTGTGGCACTGGACCATGTTGTGCATCACTCAGTGCTCCCCTCTTTTCCAAGTACTCCCTCGCATGGTCGTCTACCAGACTCTCCATTACTTTTGACACCGCTGGTAGGAGGGCTATGGGTCGGTAGCATTTTGGGTTCTGCCTGTCTCCACCTTTGAAGATGGGGGACAGGATAGCACTTTTCCACTCTTGTGGAAGCATGTGATTGTCTAAGGAGTGTTGAAACAAGTTACACAGCGGACCGCACAAGGCACCCGCGCATTGTTTCAGCACAGCCGGTCGGATGTCATCACACCCTGGTGATTTCCCTGGGCGGAGCTTTGACAGTTTTTCGAGGACCATAGCAGGAGTTACCTTTATTCCAGGTAACTCTACTGCGTTTGGTGGTGCTGAATTTCGGTCGGACAGCTGGTAATTTTGGTTTGATAGGGACGTATTCGGTTGCGTACCGAAGGTGGCACTGAAGGCTTCGACGATCTCTAGTCCGTGGAGGTTCTCTCCACTTAGGCCTTTCAGGACGCAAGCCCCCTGGCTGGTGGATTTTCTGCCTGCCATAAACCGATGTAGGTTTTTAGGATTTGCCTCGAGCTTTTAAGCGAGGTTCGCCTGGAACGACTTCCTGTCTCCCCTCACTCTAATGTTACATCGATTTCTTAGGGCAATATACATGGCGTGGTCAGACGCTTTTCTGGAGGTCCTCCACTTGTGCCACGCTTTCTTCTTGGCTTCCAAAAGGCGTTCAGCGCCTCGCTTCAACCATGAGGTTCGTTTCCGAGGCATTACTGTGATTACCGGGACGTTTTCAGAGGCAGCTCTCTTGATAATATCTCTGGCTAGTTCCCAATGTCGATCAATCGATAGGTTGCTCTACTCCTGAGGCCGCGGTGCTGTCGACAGGTATTGGTTCATCGCCACGTAGTTCGCTTTGTTGTAGGAAATACAAAGGCGCGATGCCTCCTATGACAGTTGTTCACTGAGTACCAGATTGAACGCTACCACGCCGTGATCGCTGCTGCCGAGGGGTCTGCACCTGTATATTTTCTACCAGCAGGTGGTCACCGGTAAAAAAGTAGTCCAGTCCGGACGGCTTTCCGCCAAACCCCCAGCGAGTATCATCACCAATATTCTCGCGCAGCCCAGCCCTCCTGATAGTGTTGAGTAGGTCTCGGTCAGACCTTCGACTTGGGGTTCCCCTGTCCTGCCCAAGACTGAGAGCCAGAGCATTAAAGTAGCCGGCTATAATGACCTGGTCATATCCGATGGACGTCACCCCGGGCATTCCTTGCAGCAGTTGCCGGTCATCTTCCATGTTGATAGTAGGAGTTCTGTAGACACCCTTACAAGGTACTCGGTATGTCCAACCCTAAAGTGACGCCAACTGGAGTCTGGGAGCCCCGAAAGTAGAGTTTCAGCTGCTCGTTCACTTTTAAGGTCATCACTTATCAGCATCGCCACTCCGCCTCCTTCCTTAAACCCCCTGTCTCTCCTGAACAGACGCACACCGTCTATACTAGTTTTGACGTCACTAATATCCGGTGATAACCAAGTTTCTGTCAGGATTATGATCGTTGGAGCAAGGTAGGGGCAGAGAAATGGTAATTTCCCATCTTACTTCCAAGTCCCCTCACACCACTGTAAAGATACTCGGATATGCTTCTAACGACATGGGGTATCTTGGTGCTGGCAGACTGGAGGGAGTCGTGCGTAGTGGCGAAACTTGTCATGGGACGGCCAATCACGTTTTTTCCCACAATAGTTTCTGGGGGTTTCATACAGTCTAGGCTTGTTTGTACATCTTGTCTGTTGACAGTGATGGTGACTTCAGCAGTGGGCGGAGCTGCCATTTGCTATTGTCACAGTATCCTGGGCCTGCTTCCACAGCAGCGGACGTTCCCACTGATGTTATCTTTTACTGCCTACCAAGTTTGCAGTACTTTGGCTAGAAGTTCTTGGCAGCTGAAGTTAACAGTCATCAACCGGACTGATGTTATCGTCGTCAAATTTGAGGGACGTGACAGTCTGCAGACCGCCGCCGCCGCTACCCCACTTGACCCTGATAACTGCTGCCATTGCTGAACGTCGTGAGCATACTTTTCCACTACTGTGCTTGTTGTCAGTTCCGGTATGCCGTGGTCAACCATGGTCGTCGGTTTCAGCTTTCGGGGAGTCTCGCGAGATACTTTTTTGCTGACCAACGACAGTCTGGTCTGGCTCTAATGCCGGATGACCTGTTGATGACTAGTGTGCGTGACATCAGCAAGAATCTTTCCGTTTCTCTAGCAGAGCTTAGGGTAACTCTCATCGGTTGAGGCTTTCTCTGAGGTGGGTAGCTGCCTTTGTAGAGCCCGCACAGCTTTGCTTCTTGGCTACCCAGTCCTAGTGTGGTGCATACGGTTTCCCATTGCTGTTTGTCAAAAGATTCCCTGTTCTCAAGAAGGCTGTCATGGTGCACCGGGACGTTAAACAGGGTGATGGGGTTCAATTTGTCATCAACTTCTCTGTTTTCGTGTGCCGTGAGTGGTTTCTTATGGGATGGGTGGACCTTCTTTTTCGCTGTCACCTATTTTTCCCGATGTACAGTGGGGTTGGCCGTTAAAGCGACTTCAGGGTTAGGGACGGATGTAGTTGGTTGTCTGCCTGGTCTTCGTTTTGGTCTTTTTGGACTATTCACCGGTGTGACTGTCCGGTGAACAATGCTGACACTCTTGCCACTTGGACCTGGGTAGTGGTCTGTGTGGGTGCCGGCATCACAGTAGTCACTGCAATGTCTTTTACGACCTCCATCAGCCAGCCTTTAGAGAAGAGTGGCCTTATACGGCACTGTGGGCAGATGCACCAGAACCACGTGCATGGGCAGCACGCCATGAAGGTGTGATTTTGGTCTGGCATGTCCTCGTCACACTGACTGTGCACCCACTCATTGTAGATGTTACACTCAAAGGCTGTATCTCTCTTGGCTACGGTGAGACCACACGTGTGACACTCATCGGTCTGACTGGAAATTTTAGTCAACGACTTTCTTTCCCTTCTCTTCCGTATCTCAGTGGTGGCCTTCACAGGTAGACTAGGGTTTGGGCTGGTGGCACCAGAATGATATGCTCGTTGACGAACGGGAATTCGACTTTTCCCGGGAGGTGGTTGTTGCAACTGTCCTCCTAAGGTCGACCCGTGATCTTTTGCGGCGGCACTAAGCCCCTTGCCTCCGGCTCTAGTTACTACCACTGATGGGAAGGTTTGTAGCTGGGGTGAGGCTTTGCCTGAGATGTTCCTGATACCAGATTTGGTTAGGACTCGATTATTACTCATTCCCACTGGTGATTAGAGAGATAAAACGGAGATACGCAGATGGTCGTACCAAGTGAAATGTAGAAAAGCAATGATAGATAGAGTTGTCAACCTTACCTATGATTGCCAGGTTGTACGACACGGAAGAATGCCCAAAGCTTCCCACAGGTCCAAGGTATACGATCGAATGAGATAAGTAGCGCTGCAGCTGCAGCAACCACGCAGTTGTCCGTTTTGAGAGTGGTGGTATTGACCGACTGAGGGCTGTACGTCCTGTAGTAAAACGTTTTTCAAGTGAAATTGTATCTTTCGTAGAGGAAATATCCAATTGGGAAGGCTTATATATAGTTGTTTTCGAGTAGAATACAGACGAGACAAACATGTCAGTATTCAAAGAGCGCTGGCGTTTAAAGAGTGCAGCGCTACTTATCTCATTCTATCATATACCGTGGACCTGTGGGAGGCTTTGGGCATTCTTCCGTGTCGTACAACTGGGCAATCCTATGCCAGGTATGCAACTTTATCTTTCATTGCTTTTCAACCTTTCACTTGATACAACCATCTGTGTCTATCTCATTTATATCCCCCCTAATCACCAGTGGGAATGAGTAATAATCGAGTCCTAACCAAATCTGGTATCAGGAACATCTCAGGCAAAGCCTCACCCCAGCTACAAACCTTCCCATCAGTGGTAGTAACTAGAGCCGGAGGCAAGGGGCTTAGTGCCGCCGCAAAAGATCACGGGTCGACCTTAGGAGGACAGTTGCAACAGCCACTTCCTGAGAAACGTCGAATTCCTTTCCCCTATGAACCCTTGTGCTGCAGTTATAAATAAACATCAGTAATTTAGCATGAGAGAAGCCGGTTTACAGGCACCATCACATTGATATATGTCGAAAAATCTACAAGATTTTACGGGTCCTGAACAGTACAGAGGGGAAGTCGTTTAACTCCATCAAAAACATCAGATCGCGGTTACGGGACAAAGAAAATACCACTTTCAGCATATGCAGTGCTGCAAAGTGAAGATAATAAAAATTCCCATTCCCATATAATGGATTTAACATGACAGATACCAGTTCACAGGCACCGTCAAAATTATGACTTTGAAAGTTTACAGAATAATGCCGGGAATTATATAACTCACATAGCAAGTTATTGATATGTGTAAACTTATTAAAACATGCTGCAAATCAAGAGACAGGTATGGATTTCCATCTGTCATTACACAGATAGGTTCCACTATCAACGCCAAAAGCGCGCAATGTTCGAAGTTTGCCTTATAACTAGACGACGTTGTTAGTCCATTTGCATAGTTGCTTATTTAGTAATATAAGCGTCCATTCACTAGAAAGTTCTCCAGTTTTTGGCTCCGCTAACTACAAAGGGCCTATTTATACGATCTGGAGTATCAGTAAGCATCCACAGTTGCATAACCAAAGTGAGTGTCTAAATCCATGCATTTCCAGTACACCATGTGGTTTAAAGGTAGTATACATTAATTCCACTGGGAGTACTGCTACTGGTAGATGAGGGTCGATGTTGAGACGGTGAATAGCCCAAACGGCAGCAGTTATATATATATACTGCAGGCATCATTCATATTAGCGTAAGCAGCATCATTCGAGAAGTGTATTTGATGCATGGTAACTTTTACTTGAGAAGATCACTTGGCACAGAGTACTGCAGAACACGTAGTGTGGAAATACTTGTAAGCAGTCGTCAACCCATAAGTGTAGGAGGAACTCGAGGACTGTAATAGCTCTGTATCGTACATTTAGAGGCCCAGGTATATCCTCATTAGCCCAGGATGCATAGATGGCGGCTAATTGAGAGATAGACACATCGATTATTGGTAGCCTATTAAATGAAGAGCGGAAAAGTTTCAACGAGCTTGCCGTACGAGTTTCTTCTCCGGTATGCCTTTCCGGTATCTCCAGCCCAAACCCTAGTCTACCTGTGAAGGCCACCACTGAGATACGGAAGAGAAGGGAAAGAAAGTCGTTGACTAAAATTTCCAGTCAGACCGATGAGTGTCACACGTGTGGTCTCACCGTAGCCAAGAGAGATACAGCCTTTGAGTGTAACATCTACAATGAGTGGGTGCACAGTCAGTGTGACGAGGACATGCCAGACCAAATCACACCTTCATGGCGTGCTGCCCATGCACGTGGTTCTGGTGCATCTGCCCACAGTGCCGTATAAGGCCACTCTTCTCTAAAGGCTGGCTGATGGAGGTCGTAAAAGACATTGCAGTGACTACTGTGATGCCGGCACCCACACAGACCACTACCCAGGTCCAAGTGGCAAGAGTGTCAGCATTGTTCACCGGACAGTCACACCGGTGAATAGTCCAAAAAGACCAAAACGAAGACCAGGCAGACAACCAACTACATCCGTCCCTAACCCTGAAGTCGCTTTAACGGCCAACCCCACTGTACATCGGGAAAAATAGGTGACAGCGAAAAAGAAGGTCCACCCATCCCATAAGAAACCACTCACGGCACACGAAAACAGAGAAGTTGATGACAAATTGAACCCCATCACCCTGTTTAACGTCCCGGTGCACCATGACAGCCTTCTTGAGAACAGGGAATCTTTTGACAAACAGCAATGGGAAACCGTATGCACCACACTAGGACTGGGTAGCCAAGAAGCAAAGCTGTGCGGGCTCTACAAAGGCAGCTACCCACCTCAGAGAAAGCCTCAACCGATGAGAGTTACCCTAAGCTCTGCTAGAGAAACGGAAAGATTCTTGCTGATGTCACGCACACTAGTCATCAACAGGTCATCCGGCATTAGAGCCAGACCAGACTGTCGTTGGTCAGCAAAAAAGTATCTCGCGAGACTCCCCGAAAGCTGAAACCGACGACCATGGTTGACCACGGCATACCGGAACTGACAACAAGCACAGTAGTGGAAAAGTATGCTCACGACGTTCAGCAATGGCAGCAGTTATCAGGGTCAAGTGGGGTAGCGGCGGCGGCGGTCTGCAGACTGTCACGTCCCTCAAATTTGACGACGATAACATCAGTCCGGTTGATGACTGTTAACTTCAGCTGCCAAGAACTTCTAGCCAAAGTACTGCAAACTTGGTAGGCAGTAAAAGATAACATCAGTGGGAACGTCCGCTGCTGTGGAAGCAGGCCCAGGATACTGTGACAATAGCAAATGGCAGCTCCGCCCACTGCTGAAGTCACCATCACTGTCAACAGACAAGATGTACAAACAAGCCTAGACTGTATGAAACCCCCAGAAACTATTGTGGGAAAAAACGTGATTGGCCGTCCCATGACAAGTTTCGCCACTACGCACGACTCCCTCCAGTCTGCCAGCACCAAGATACCCCATGTCGTTAGAAGCATATCCGAGTATCTTTACAGTGGTGTGAGGGGACTTGGAAGTAAGATGGGAAATTACCATTTCTCTGCCCCTACCTTGCTCCAACGATCATAATCCTGACAGAAACTTGGTTATCACCGGATATTAGTGACGTCAAAACTAGTATAGACGGTGTGCGTCTGTTCAGGAGAGACAGGGGGTTTAAGGAAGGAGGCGGAGTGGCGATGCTGATAAGTGATGACCTTAAAAGTGAACGAGCAGCTGAAACTCTACTTTCGGGGCTCCCAGACTCCAGTTGGCGTCACTTTAGGGTTGGACATACCGAGTACCTTGTAAGGGTGTCTACAGAACTCCTACTATCAACATGGAAGATGACCGGCAACTGCTGCAAGGAATGCCCGGGGTGACGTCCATCGGATATGACCAGGTCATTATAGCCGGCTACTTTAATGCTCTGGCTCTCAGTCTTGGGCAGGACAGGGGAACCCCAAGTCGAAGGTCTGACCGAGACCTACTCAACACTATCAGGAGGGCTGGGCTGCGCGAGAATATTGGTGATGATACTCGCTGGGGGTTTGGCGGAAAGCCGTCCGGACTGGACTACTTTTTTACCGGTGACCACCTGCTGGTAGAAAATATACAGGTGCAGACCCCTCGGCAGCAGCGATCACGGCGTGGTAGCGTTCAATCTGGTACTCAGTGAACAACTGTCATAGGAGGCATCGCGCCTTGTATTTCCTACAACAAAGCGAACTACGTGGCGATGAACCAATACCTGTCGACAGCACCGCGGCCTCAGGAGTAGAGCAACCTATCGATTGATCGACATTGGGAACTAGCCAGAGATATTATCAAGAGAGCTGCCTCTGAAAACGTCCCGGTAATCACAGTAATGCCTCGGAAACGAACCTCATGGTTGAAGCGAGGCGCTGAACGCCTTTTGGAAGCCAAGAAGAAAGCGTGGCACAAGTGGAGGACCTCCAGAAAAGCGTCTGACCACGCCATGTATATTGCCCTAAGAAATCGATGTAACATTAGAGTGAGGGGAGACAGGAAGTCGTTCCAGGCGAACCTCGCTTAAAAGCTCGAGGCAAATCCTAAAAACCTACATCGGTTTATGGCAGGCAGAAAATCCACCAGCCAGGGGGCTTGCGTCCTGAAAGGCCTAAGTGGAGAGAACCTCCACGGACTAGAGATCGTCGAAGCCTTCAGTGCCACCTTCGGTACGCAACCGAATACGTCCCTATCAAACCAAAATTACCAGCTGTCCGACCGAAATTCAGCACCACCAAACGCAGTAGAGTTACCTGGAATAAAGGTAACTCCTGCTATGGTCCTCGAAAAACTGTCAAAGCTCCGCCCAGGGAAATCACCAGGGTGTGATGACATCCGACCGGCTGTGCTGAAACAATGCGCGGGTGCCTTGTGCGGTCCGCTGTGTAACTTGTTTCAACACTCCTTAGACAATCACATGCTTCCACAAGAGTGGAAAAGTGCTATCCTGTCCCCCATCTTCAAAGGTGGAGACAGGCAGAACCCAAAATGCTACCGACCCATAGCCCTCCTACCAGCGGTGTCAAAAGTAATGGAGAGTCTGGTAGACGACCATGCGAGGGAGTACTTGGAAAAGAGGGGAGCACTGAGTGATGCACAACATGGTCCAGTGCCACAAACATTCTGGCGGCAGGTGATAAGTGGATGGCATGCTGGGACCTAAATTTCCTGTCCATGTTATTTTCCTAGATTTTGTTAAGGCCTTCGACACAGTTCCACACGCAGTTCTTATTCACAAAGTAGAAAGGTTGGGCATCAAAGACAAGTGCTTTCATGGTTGCGGGACAATGTAGACGGTAGACAATTCTTCACAAAAGCCAACAGGGTTTGCTCGACTTGGAGGACATCATCATCTGGTGTGTCACAAGGAGCAATTCTGGGTCCACTGCTATTCCTTCTTTTTGTGAACGACCTCTCACTGAATTTCAGCTCCCCAATTCTACCTTACGCTGATGGTGTTAAGTTATGGGGAGCTATGACGTCAGAAACGGAATCAAGTGCACTGCAAAGTGACCTCAGATTGCTTGCAGAGTGGGTGGATATTATTGGACTTGCATTTAACCTAGATAAGTGCTGAGCCATGCTTCTCCGCACCTCAGACTCTCAGAAGGTACCCTATTCTCTCTGTGGAGCACAACTCCGCCACACCACCACAGAGAAGGACCCGGGGCTAATGCTGACTGACAAACTAGACACTAGCCCCAATTATCCAGGAGATACCTCCAGAGCCTACGCAGTACTGCAGACAACTGGGTGCCCTGACCCCAGGACTCCCTTTGAAGCTGCATGAGACCCATATACGACCCCACCTAGAGGTACACAATGTCACTACACCACCATATCTGAAAAGAGACATGAACCTCCTGGAGAAAGTCCAAAGGCGAGCCACAAAGGGTGTCGTGGAAATGAGGCGAAAACCATTTCAGGAAAGGCTGAAAGATCTAGGACTCTACTCTCTAAGCTACCGTAGATTACGTTGTGACTTGACAACGGCTCACAAAATACTCCGTAACCTAAGTCATCCGAACGGTGGAATCCGACTGAACGGCCACTATGGCGATCCTCGTGGTTATCCAAGGAGAATCGCCGACCAAAGAGCGAAAACCCGTATGCAATCACACTTCTTCTCTCTGCGAGTTTGTGGCCACTGGAACGCATTGCCTGCCGAGATTGCTACTGTTCCGTCTGTTGAGAGCTTCAAGAAGAGGTCGGACAGTTACGCAGCGACGCACGGTTTGCGCTCATCCAGCTAGGATGTGGACTAGGCTGACACGGCCTACTATCCCACCATGGTCAACCCACTGTCTAATACTTTGTGAACCACCATCACTGGGACCGCTGCTCATCCTGATACTTCCTGTGGTCGTCTCGCCAGTTACCTACTCCTACTAAAGAATTACTATATTTCCACTAGCCTTATCATGTGATGCGTTATTCTTTCCTCTGACTTTACACTCTCACCATGCCGTTTCTTTTTTCCTAATCTTTTTTTCTTTCGCTTTTCCTTCTTTTCTGTTAGTCTCTCTCCGCACTTTTTCTACCTTGATTTCTCTGCGCGCAGTTCTCGTCTCCTTTTTGCAACCAGTCCCACTAATTGTCTTCTGGCACGACTCTTGAGGAAACCATCTGCACCACAGTCCTCGGAAGAAAAAAACAACAAACAAATAACCCCCCCCCCCACAAATTTTACCAACACCAACCGCCCGTTGGGCTAACCAGAGCTCCAGCTGTCTAGTGGGTAGACCTACCGCATTGGAATCCACCAGAGACCTGGAACCATTCAACATAACCTGGAAGCGGGCACAAAAAATCAATTGGTTTAGACTAGCTCGTTAAAAGATATTGGATATTGGTCACGAATCTCACATGGGACATTGTACGCTGGACAAGGCACCTGAAAAGAGGGGAATCCAATGTTGTGTGTTGTGTTCTCTTCAAGGATTTTGAGGCCTGTTGGCTATCATTTGTTTAGAACTGTTGCGAACCAGTCGATCGCACGTGATGCCCCAGGAGGCACAGGTTCAGGATCGTCTTCAAGACCATTAGATCCGATCCAACAGTCGTTTATCTCAAGGTTGCGAGAATATCGTCAAAAGAGCGAGTAAGCGTCATTTTCGTGCAAAACTCCATTACATGATTTTAGAAAAAGTGAAGTGGGTTTAGCAGATGTTACACCTGAGGAATTGAAGGAATTTAGTGAGCTGTTGGCCAGAGTGGATAGCGTATTTGGGGCTGAAGGACAGGATATGACACAGTTCCCTACATTCAAGTTCGAGGATCCTAAGCTTACTCTTCCGTCATCTTCTCTAAATATTCCATATCCGAAAGACTTGGAAGATGCCGTTGGTGTGTAGCCTGTTTTTTGGCACATTGTACTATAGTTATTTTATTTAGTTGACTAAAGAAACAAAGTCCGTAGATTGAACAGTGTTTTCACTTGTGGTTGTGAAGTTAATGTGGCGTTTATGCTTACTCAGAAGTATAAAGGTATTTCGGATTGATAGTAGATATTCTTGAGCCTGCCATTATCCTGAAGTTAAGTAGATCCAAAAGTTCGGGTGGTATTGGTACTTATTGATAGTTATGGAACATAAAATGAATTCAAGTTTCAGAGTGAACTAATGACTAGGATACAAAAAACAGTGTCTAACCACAATGTAATTCTTGCAATGTTTTGGGCTTAGCTGTCTAGGTGATTTGTCTGAAAAGAAATACCTTAAAGCCCTCTCAAGCAGAAGCTGTAGTGGTTTTGTAAAGGCATAAGTGTTTTTAGATTGGAGGTACGTAGCTGATTCCCGTACACTTGATTGTTTTTGCGAGGTCCGTGTACAAACCAGGGTTATAGCTGAACCGATGGAACCTTAAGAGTTTTGTTATGTTAAATCTCATCTTTATATAAGTGGTTTTAATCTTGATGGGTCATACTTGTCTCCACTTGATTGAATTCTAGGCGGGTGCTGTGGATTATGGACCTATGTAGTATACCGCGTAGACTAAATATTGGACGTGTAATACAGAGGCTAGTTATTAAATAGGACACTGAAGTCAGTTAATATTGCGAAACTTTGTCTATTGAAGTAGGTGAGACAGAAGCTATGGACACCGACCAAAGATGCAATGTTAGTCGGGATAAAATCAGGTTAGTAAGGGTGGTCGTGACACAATATCAAACTGTGAAGTTTGATTAATTTGAGATGTGTAGGAAAGTGAATAATAACTAAGCTTATGGCCACTTTGCTGCATATGTCACTCAAGAGCCATTTCGGTGGTCCTGATGTATCGATGCCCTGAGTTGTAGTCCGGTTCGCTTCATTCCTCTTATCCCTTTTTCTCCTATTACTCAATACGACTGATAGTATTATTTTCACGTCCTTTCTGATGTTAACTACCACCTCAAAGTGTTGATGTGGAGTTAAATCAGGAGTAAAACTTGAGCACTATGGTGAATTGTAATCCCATTGTGCCCCGTTCATTAAATGCACCACTCAGTGAAGGAATATTACTTGACAATGTTTCACTGTGACGCATTTAAAAAGTAGACTAAGATGGTAATGGGAAGCTTGGTAGGCAGTTGTACTATATTCATTGGCTTGAGATAACATCAGTTACAACTCTTATTCGAAAGCAGTGGTGACCGTATTGTAGTTTTCTGTTGTATTCTGTTTGTGAAAAGTAGCACAAATATAAAAGATTTTTTGGAATGTATCTTATGTAACTGACTGTCTAATCACTCGCCTTTCTTTTCCGGGCATTCGTTGGTTTGTCATAGGTTTCACTGTATTGTTGTACGTATGTGGTAAGTTTCTTGATACCTAATGTGTTGAAAATATATGAGATAACGTGTTTTTCAGTTGTGTAGTTGGAAGACATAGTTAATAAATCCCGTCAATTAACTCTTAGCTATTGGTTTCCAGCCCAGCTATCCTTTACCTTCACCTACTGATACTAATATTAAGCCGTTTACACCTTCCCCAGCCTCTTACTCTGCGACCATTGCCAACGATCAGAGCCATCGGAACCTCATTCCTAGTCTCCTAAGACCCCGTCATCAACTTCATGTAGAATGTTTCAACGTCCGAACTTCATACCGAATCAGACAGCAAGCATCTCTCTCCAGAACTCTGGAATCTCTAGCCTTGGATGTATGCTCTATCTCTAAAACGTATACGGAACGCAAGTGTGGTTGTTAGTTTGACTTCAACTGGCTTTGGTAGTGATTCTTCAGAATTCACCTCAAGAGTATCCGGAGACTCAATGGCTAACTCATGGACTCGCTAGTGAATGCATAGCATTGAGTTAGAGAGCAGCAGATACCCTTGTCAGCTGGATACCAGTCAACAGCCGTCTATGTGCTGTTCTACTGACTTGAAGGATCGTGAGACTAGGCGACGGCTATTCGTAATCTCCACATATGCACCCACCGATTCCAGTTCGTATGATAACAATGGATGAATTCTATGAAAAGCTGTCAACTTTATTACAGAGAGCGGAACGTTCAAATGTAGTCATGGTGGCAGGTTACTTTAACTATCAAGCAGGGAAGCTAAGGCATTCGGAAAGGCATTTACGGAATCCCATGCCAACGAAGCGACAGTGGCGATCGTCTACCGCAAGTTTGTCCTAACAGTAACTTGTTCCTGGCCAACACTAACGTTAGGCATAAGGAGAGGCACTCTCACATGGCGTCCTTCGGCTTCAAGCCAACGATCGACACATAAATCACATTGCTATAGGTCGTCGGTGGGGGTTGACACTTTCTGCAGTACCAGTTTGGACTCTGATCACGCTTCAGTACGGACGCGTGTATGTCTGCGCCTTACTTGTTGCAGGAAAAAGGCGATGGTAATGCCTCTCTGTATGGTCAATTGGAAGGTGAGAATGTTAAGTCCGAATTTAGAGAAGAAGTAGCTAAGCATCTATCTAAACATGACAGCAATGCTTATCCTCAGGAAACCTGGCGTGTTAATAAGACTGCTGTAGAAACAGCACCGAAGACAATCAGTAACCTACACATGAAGGTTAGCAAACGTCATTGGATTTCCATGACGTCATCCAAACTTATTGATGCAAGAAGACTGATTCCAGTGGGGTCTTACCATGATGAAGAGCGAAGGCAACCTAAACGTGGGTTGACCGAGTCTTTGCATCGATCACGAGCTGTGGTAGGTGGCAAAAGCCAGAGAGGTGAGGAGGGTATCAGCGTTGGGTACTACTTGGCAACTATCTAGACTTATTAGGGATATCGGCAAGAAGAAGACAATGGTTAATGAAATCACCGAAAGGGATGGGATGCTGATAGCCATCAAGGATAAACGGCTGGAACGTTAGGCAGAACATTCCATATTAGGTCTGTTTATTTGATTGATAACACATAGGTCCTGGGACAGGGACACTTACCGGTGGCCGACACTTGCCATATTTCTTGACCTGAAGGCATTTGACTCTCAACCGTGTGGCAGTGTCAGTGTGAAGGGAGTACCGTGCAAGTCTATAGTGCTAATTAAAGCTGTTTAGTCTAACTCAGCCGTGTTACTGCTTCTGAAAACTTGTCAAGTGAGTTGACAACAACTAGTGATGTTCGCCGAAGATGCTTACTGTCACCGTTCTTATTCAACTTCGTCATAGACGTACTAATGGATGTAACCTTATGTACCTCTGACTTCACAGGTATTGATCTGATCTCTGGAGGTCATCTAGTTGACTTGGAGTATGCAAACGATATTTCCCTGCTATGTGAAGACGCTAACAAAATACAGAGTCTTCCGGATGCGTTGAACAGAAATCTGATTATGTTTGACATCCGTTTCGCTACCACATGTCAAATGTGAAATGATGCTTCAGGACTGGTCTGCTGCAAGTACTCCCAGTTTAACTATGGGGAGTGAAGTGGTGCGTTTTGTCGTCCGCCTCACTTACTTATGGAGTTGCATCAGCTCAAAGCGGCCGATTGATGACAAAATCTCATCTCAGATGCGGAAAGTCCGTTTCGGACTTGGCAACTTGCGCTATCCGTGGCGCCGACTGGCAAGATCTCCAACTATCTACTAAGGACGAGTATACTGTGTTGCAGTTCTTTCTGTTCTGTTGTAGGGCTGAGACATAACCGTTAAAAGTAGAAGACATGAAGTGATTATATATCTTCGTAGTATTGCTCACGTTTGGTGAAACCACCGTGTGAGCAATGTTGAAGTCAGGCGAAGGGTACTAGGCAAGACAGGGAAGTCGATTGATGAGGTTGTGAGTCTTAGTCGACTGAGATGGCTTGGACATGTACTGCGCATGCCGAGCTACCACCTTCCTCGAGGTACCTTGCGAGGAGAAGTTGGATTAGGTTGGGAGAGGGTTCACGGTGAACAAGCGGACCAAGACGTGACACCAGCCCATGAAGTCCCTTGCTATTGGTCTGAGTCCAGTGGGGAGCTGTAGACTGGGTGAATAGGGTCTCCGAGACTTGCAGTATGAGTGTTTGAGGAATCACGTTGACGTGGCTGAAAATCAATCACAGTAGCGCAGATGTATTCACTCCTTGATGATGTTTTCTAAAGCTTGAATATTCGCAGTAACTTATCTTCAGATCGTTTATTCCCTCACACTACTTTATGTACTTGATATCACTCTTTTTGCATCTACTTGTTCTTTGTATACTACTGTGAAGTGTGGCAACTTGGACCAATGCACCTGTATGCGAGGTTCCACGTTTTTGTTAGTTAGTCAGTCACATAGTGAACCACATTGCAATATTATTATTGTTATTATTATTATTATTATTATTATTATTATTATTATTATTATTATTATTAGTCCCTTGGGTTCCTAGTGGAACATAGGGCTTCAGTAGCACGCCTCCAGTGACCTCTGTTCTCTGAGATCTTTTGAACCTGGTCCCACGACAGCCCACAAGCTCTCATTTCCTCCTCGCACGACCTCCTCCATGTCACCCTTGGACGTCCAACTCGTCGCTTCCCATGGGATTCCACTCGAGGGCCTGACGCGTGATGTCCCCAGTCGGCCTTCTCAGTGCATGCCCAATCCATCTCCACTTCCTCCTGCATATTTGTTGCGTGATAGGTTCTTGGTTGGTTCGTTCCCAGAGTTCCTTGTTGCTTATTCTTTCTGGCCATCTGATCTCCAGTAGCGAGCGTAAGCAGTTGTTGATGAATGTCTGTAGTTTATTGGAAATGCCTTTCGTAACGCGCCAAGTCTCTGAACCATACAAGAGCACTGACTTGACGTTGGTGTTGAAAATCCGTATCTTGTTCCGCATGCTGAGTGCAGAAGATTTCCACACTGGTTTCAGGCTAATGAACGCCTGTCTTGCTTTTCCGATTCTGACTTTGACGTCCTCGTCCGTCCCGCCTGTAGTTAAGACAGTGCTTCCTAGATAGGTGAAGGAGGTTACTTCCTCTAAGTTTCTCCCGTTGACGGTGATTGGAGTTTGTTGTTGTTGTTGATGGTGGTGGTGCGGTATCTTCATCACTTCTGTCTTCTCTATATTCACCTGAAGTCCCGTCTTAGCTGCCTCTTCTATCAACTTGTTAGTTTTCGCCTGCAGATCTTCAAGTTTGTGTGACATTAGGCACAAGTCATCGGCGAAATCCAAGTCTTCTAGGTTCTTTTCCGTCGTCCAGCGTATCCCCCTCTTCTCGCTGCCTACTGTTTGCTGCATGATCCAGTCCACCACAATAAGGAATATCATGGGGGATAGTAGACAACCTTGTTTCACTCCTGTCTTCACTTCAAAAGCATCACTCAGCTTCCCATTGTGAATTACTTGGCATGTGGCATCTTCATATAGTTGTTGAATGAGGCGGATAAAGGTTTGCGGTACTCCGTAGTATTTAAGCAGTTTCCAAATTACTTCTCGGTCGACGCTGTCAAAGGCCTTCTCAAAGTCGATGAAGTTGAGGCAGAGAGCTGATTGCCATTCTATGCTCTGTTCTATGATGATGCGAAGCGTTGCAATTTGGTCTGCACATGATTTGTACTTCCTGAAGCCTGCCTGTTCCGGTCGCAGTTTTGAATCCAGTGCATCTTTGAGCCTCTCCAGGATGATGCGGCTTAATATTTTGCTTGCTGTGGGTGGACAGGAGAGTGATTCCGCGCCAGTTCTTGCAAGCACTGAGGTCTCCCTTCTTCGGCAGTTTGACAAGGTAACCCTTCTTCCAATCGTCAGGTACCTTCTCTTCCTTCCACACCTTCTGCAATAGTGGTGTGAGCATGTCGGCTGTTGTCTCTGCATCTGTTCTCAGTGCTTCTGGTGGGATTCCATCTGGTCCTGCTGCTTTCCCACATTTCAGTAGCTTTATGGCGTTCAGGACTTCCATTTTCGTTGGGGGATTTATGTTCACTTGTAATTCAGCGGCTGCAGGTGGTATTTCTGGACGAAGTGCAGGTGGTGGTCGATTCAAGAGCTTCTTGAAGTGGTCGGCCCATCGTTTCCTCTGTTTCTCTTCTTTTGTAATTAAATTTCCTTCTTCATCTTTTATTGGTTTCATCTGTGTTGGTCTCTTCCCTGATAGCAACCTGGTTATTTGATACAATGTTGTCAGGTCTCTCTTACCTGCAGCCTGTTCTGCTTCACTTGCCAGTGTTTCGTAGAAGTGTCTTTTGTCTTTGCGTGCACTCTTCTTCACTTCTTTATCCAGTGTTTTATACATTGTGCTCAGTTCCTCTTGTCGTTGAGCATCCTTGCACTGGTTTATCTTCTGCTTCACCATCCTCCTCTCCTCTATCAGCTTCCATGTATCCGTCGAGATCCATTCCTTGTCTTCTTTCTTCTTCCTTTCTAATACGGCTGTGCAGGTTTCTTTCCACATGTCTCTCAAAGACTTCCAGTGTTCTTCCACACAGGTTTCTTCAGGGATGTTGCTCGATGTCTCCCATTTTGTCTTGATGGCTGCCTTGAAGATCTCTTTGTAGTTTCATCCTTCAGTTTCCGAGTGTTGTACTTGAATTGAGGTCTATCACCAGCTTCCTTGAAGGCTTTAACTTGATTTGGAGGGTAGGTTCCTTGCACTAGATAGTGAGTGGTGTGAACCTACATCTGCTCCTCTTCTTGACCTTGTGTTAAGTAGACTGCGTCTCCATTTTCTTGAGATTGAGATAAAGTCGATTTGATTTTTAGTGTGTCCATCTGGTGAAATCCATGTCGCTTTGTGGATATCTTTGTGCCTGAACACACTGCCTGACTCCAATCACCAAATCGTTGAATGCACAGAATTCTGCAAACAATTCTCCATTCTCATTCATTTCACCTAGCGCCTCTCGACCCATGGTTAGTTCTCTTCCCGTGTTGTCCCCTCCCAGTTTGGCATTCATGTCGCCCATCAGAATTTTGATATCTCCAACTGACGTCTTGTCCAGTGTTGATTGAAGTTGTCTGTAGAAATCCTCCTTTTTCTCTTGCTCTGCATTATTTGTAGGTGCATAGTCATTGTATGATTGTGACCTTTCTTCCTTTTGAGTTGAATCTTGCTGTCATGATCCTGGAGGAGGAGATTGGTTCCCACTGCATGAGAGCCTTCGATGCTGTTGGGGACATCATGATAGCCACTCCATAACTCAGTGTGCTCGTGTTTGTCGTCTGGGTGTCATATCGGAGTAGATTATTGATTCTCCAGTTGACAGTTTGGAGAGTCCACTCCCATTCCATCTGCTTTCGCAAATTCCAAGCACTTCGATGTGATACCTTCTCATCTCCTTTGCAATCTGGGCTGCCTTACTGGGTTCAAACATCGTACGGACATTCCATGTCCCCACGTTTACTTTCGCTTTCATCGAGAGAAGACACATCTGCCAGTTGGCTTCCCGAAGGCAGGCTTTCACCAACTGGCGTCATTTCGCCTCTCCGATTCCAGCGGGGAATAAGTTTGTTTTCATTTTTTATATTTTGTTTGTGCTTTGAAGTTTCTTTAGCGGTTAGATTTGTTTTACGGGGTGGGGTTGCTAGCCCTATGCCCAACCTTCCCTCTTTACGGGCTTAGGACCGGCTAGTAACTAGTAAACTAGTTAACCAGGCGAGGTTACATTGCAATATACTCACGCTTATATCTCACCGGGACTGGAGATAGTGTGAATTGGCAAAGCCAGTGGGACTTTTGTATCCAGCCTGAGATTTCTTCAGCCATCAACCCTCTTGAGCTGATACAACTTACCGAGTGAAGGAAGTGGTCGGTGCATTCAACCACTTCACTTACTATCCTTAAATTAGTATTTGGTGTGGATTAGTCTTAGAGGAACATTTGACGGTTAAAACATGCTAAACATACTCAGAATTTTGCTCAAGGTGTTCGAGAAACTGAATCTTGTCAGCATTTTTACGCAACAGGACTATTTTAGACTGCATCTTCTAAGTCAGCGTGTCCTCAAGGGTGTAACTTAATTTCTGAAGTCGAAGGTACCCAAGGTTATGCTTGGTAACACATCCGTAACAAAGTTAGACAAGACTGATGACTGGACATCACTGGCTGTCATCACTTCGGACGACAACACCCTAAGCCTCTACATGGCTGTATAAGTTCATGTAGACAATCTTGATTAGCAGAGCACACTTGTTTGACACTTCCTTTACATTCAGACACTACCACAAGGACTCTCCATTGACAGAGTCGTATTCTCTCTTCAGGTCAATAATATAGCAAGTGCTTAGCCCTGGTAAGTGTGCTTGTGTTCCAGAACCTGTCGTTGGGTGAAGGTTTGATCGATGCAGTCATCTAAGTCTTATAACTGCTTTTTTTTTCAGGTTTGTTTAAATCGCACCCCAGTTAGGTATGGGATAACTATGGATTCTAGGATACTGGATAGGATTTTATCTGAACTGGTCCCTATGCGATTGTACAAGAGGACTTTCTACCTGTACTGAGGCATGATTGAAGTTCTAGCAGGTACTCGGAAAAGTGTGGCAATCCTCCGCTAGTAGTCTTCAACGGTGATACGAAGCTGCAAGATCTGTCTGTGTCCAGCATTGGCTTGAGTTTAGCAGATTTCAACTGAGAAATCTTTCTGCTAGTCAAAAAATAACTGTTAGAACAAAAGTGTGTTAGATGAATACCGTTGTCAGTTCGTTGATGTAGGATTTTCACATAAACTCTGAAGATACCTTTCCGATTGGCTTATCTTTGAAATCGCCCACACTATAATCGTATCTGGGCGTGTTGCTTTACTAAGCAAAATTGACAACTAGCTAAGCATTCTCTGTATCAACCAAACTGCAGTTAATGGGGAAGTAAGCAGAGATTTTAAATAGGCTTCAGTAAGTCTCGACTTTTTTTACTGAACTGTTAACAGACAACTGTTTACTGGTAACCTGTCAAAGACTGCGCTTACTAGTCGAGATATGTCTACACAAGCGAGCCCATGAGAGCGAGCTGCTGAATATCCAGAGACTTGTAAAGTGAATTCCGGAAATTCACCGCTTTGGCAAAGTGAGGTAAATTTAATAACCACAGTCGGCTGCTGTGTTTGTGTCTCAGAGGCGGAACATACATCCATGGCTTGAGATTACAGAGTTTTGGCAAGTGAGGCCGAAGGTCGTTTTTGGCACAGGATTGAGACTTCGGAAGATCCAGTGTGATATTGATAGTATGGCTTTCAGGATACTAAAGTGGTGTTTTGCGAGCTTGAGTCGCAAGTAATGATTGCAGAGTGAAATTTAAGGGGATTAATATTGAAACGAGGATGCGAAGGCAATGGAGAAGATAAAGGTAAGATGTACCACCTATCCACGTTGTTTATAATGACTAAAGACGGCAAGAACCAAGGAATTCGTTGGCTACTGGTATAATCAACAGCGGGTCATCTCTGATGACACTGGTGAGATAGTCAATAAGGTGACTTAAAACATTCCGACTTTAGTAAATTGATTTATCTTCTGAATGCAGTTGCGTAGGCCTAACTACGGACCAAAAGTAATAAAGCGAAACGACATAAAAAATCGTGTTACTTGATTTGCATTAGGATTTTGGGGGAAAAGTTGGATTCCCCTACAGGCGTTCTAAGTTCACATTCGTTCATGGTGCGTTAAAGACGCTGCGCGCGCAAGTTTAAGAAGGTTGCCATTAGTGGATTTCAAGCAGACTTCACATGTACCCACCAGCCACATCCAGTTCGTACGGTAACTCGTTAACTGTCACGCACCGTAAAGATAACTTGATTTGTGTAATATTTCTTTTTATCAACTTTAGGAGAGAACAAAATTTGAGGCAGAATGATATGGATTGGTCTTAATTTTTTCGGTGGTTCCCATCAGCTGCTTAAATCCTGGAATATTCACAATAAATTACGGTGAAATATCAATATACTTCAGTTCATTGAATCTAATCAAAACTATATAGTGAAGTAGGACTACTTTCCGAATTGAAATAAAGTCAATTTCATGTAAGGATGCTACAAAAATGTTCATCATATTACAACAAAAATTCTCATGAAAAATGGATGAGGATAGACTAGCGAATGGTGTGGAATTTAGAACGAAGAAATGCGCAACTCAGTGTGTGAATAAGTTGATAGTAATCAGAAAACAAAACGTAATAAAACATACTGAGTAAAACTCAGCTGATTAAGACGAATCTGGTGTCAAATAAGAATCTAATGATAGGAAAATTATGTAATCAAAGGAGTCAGAGGTTAAGAAGTCAGGGTAGTTGGAGATAGATTTCTCTTGAACTCTTGAATATGGTTTCAGGTGTTTGGTTACGGTGGCTTCAGGAAAGCGAAGAAAATCCGAATCATTCTATTCGTTGATTACTTTTAACGATTCCAAGGCATCTGCTTGATGTTCCTCGTCCACAAAGCACTTATTATCTACACTATTGAGAATAATTGCCGCCCCCAACAGTAGGCTCTTCCATACATACCGAACGTAAGCCCTTCTCTCTGTTAGCTCCGGTAGGATACACACATTTGGAGGTAACAATGATCTCTGCACCAACACCTTTGAAGTCGAGATGATTGAAGGCCGGCTTCATACTGACTTATTTTCTCAGGCCGTTATTTACCTCATATTGAACCATGCAATAAGCTCCAGAAGGCGAATTTTACATATTACTTCTATGGTATACATCAATTTTTTGAACTGTGGTGGATATGAAAGTAAGTTTATTTGACTTTAGTACGTATTTTTCAATCGAGATCCAGTGTTTCAAGGTTTCTGATTTCTCAGATGCAAAGATAGTACAATACTGACAATGTGGAGGTATTTTTCAAGCGACTTCTTGTTGAGTATAACCTAAATGCTGTATGACAAAGAAGCTGGGTCATAACGTAACTTATTTTTGATCTCAATTTACCAAGTATCTGTATTGCTTATATTAGGAATTAAGCTTTGATAGTTGCTAAGCTTGCTCAAAAATGACTGGATTTACCCGTGTACTTGCAGATAGAAAGATTATCATAGTTTTATGTTCGTTGAGCTGGATGGTTTAATCTTGAAGCTTTCATTGTCTTTCATCTCCAAGTTTCAGGGTGTATTGAATTAGGGGGAAGTATGTGAACTGGACTGAACCAAGGGACTATTAATTGGTTTCTACCCAGTGTTTACAATGATAGTAATATTTTGAACAAAACTACCACTCATGATCGGCAGAACTGTTGAAATTATGTTATTAAGGCAAGATACTTATGAAAAATGTTTCACCGATATCCTATTATAAGAAACCATAAGGACTGAGATGCAGGACTGATGAAATATTGTACACTTTTCATTCGTGCAGTATGTTTCATTTTATTCTATCTCGATTTGCTCTTCATACGCCCACATTGTCTCTTGCGTTTCTCTGGGTAGAATATTTACCCGTCGCTGGTAATTGCCTATGACTTCTACCAACCTCTCAACATATACTATTTGTATCAATTTTTATCAGTAGCACCCACTACACTATTACGAAACAGTTAAATCATTTTATTAGCAGCCGAAGGTAAAGATAACAACTGGAGCTTGGTTGATGGCCTTGCTATTTTCGGATTCCTAAAGGGAAATTCGTGCTTGATATTTCTTAAGTAATCCTTCTCTACTCAGTATGAGAACGATATGGTGCAAGATGTTTCAGTAAAAAAGGCTTGTAAGAATTTTCATATGACTTTGTTGATGACCTTTATACACTAGGAGTTGTATAGAGACTTTGCAAAAAGCCTCACGTGTAACATTCACAGTTTTTCGAGTATCAATCAAGCTGAATCTGAAGCACTCGCTCGGATTTAGGCGGATGTTTGGAGGAAATTTGCTAACAAAAATGATGCAAAAGTCCAGTTCAAGAGTTTATTCAACAAACTGGTAGATTTAAATGCAGTGAGTAAGGATAGGTAGGGTTGGCCCACAACTGGTTGATTCATATTATTATGCAGCATATTATTTCACGAACTTTATAGTAGAGAATCGCGTTGGGAGTGCACCATGCACCACCTTTTAATCTAGACGATAACTATCAGTTAGTGATAGTTTAACCAGATACAGTGTTGTAATTATAAATAAGGATAATTATATTCCCAAGGTTTACTGGTGTTCTTTTCTCTTTTCAAGTCAGTGGAGGGATAATTCCATTTAGAATTTCATAGTGTGACTGAATTAATGAAGCTTGGAAACTTTCTTACTAGGGTATGCATCAACGAGTATGTACGGTTTATTTTGTTTTGTTTTTGTTATATCATTCTGCTTCGAAACTTTAATAGCGGTACTTTATGATAAATGGATTCACTCAATTAATGCACAAGCTATTCATGGATTTAGGTAGTAATAGGTGTTTCCCTTATTTCATTTCTAAGATTGTTGTTTGATTACTGGAATACGGTAAGTTTTCCTGTGTTGATTTCAAAAAATGTCATCTTGACCTTTAAGTTGTACCCC
Organism: Heterobilharzia americana; assembly: GCA_944470555.2. NCBI lineage: Eukaryota > Metazoa > Platyhelminthes > Trematoda > Strigeidida > Schistosomatidae > Heterobilharzia > Heterobilharzia americana. Next base: position 19,941,630 of record OX104133.1, on the reverse strand, counting down.
CTATTGTAACAATTGAAACTTTTGAAGTAGTGGGATCTTACCTGCAATGGACATGGGTATTTTTAACCAGTTTTTAAACTTTGGTAACACATAGAGAACACGTAGCTAGTTAACAATTACCCTTTAAAGTTTATTCGTAAATTCGTAGGAACAAATAAAAAAACAGGTTAGTAGTGGTATTGAGAGCAGTAACAGCAGCACAAACAGGAAAAGACTTAAGGTTTCTGTTTTGTTGCTATATCGGAAACCTTACATAGTTGGTATTCAGATCTACAAACTCTGTCAGAGATAAACTTTTTTACCTTGAAGATTTTATCGACTCAAATAAACAGAATAATTTGGTCTACCAAATACCATGTTACCACTACCCGTTGTACCGTTGTACAAGAAGTGGCTATCGTTCCTCCATGGCATAATGGATAGAGCCTTGGCATTTGAAGCGGTGGGTACGATGTTTGAGTCTCAGTGGAAACAACATCACTCACTGGAATGCAGGTGCATCCAGCTGACGAGCACCGAATAGGACGAAACACTCTTCCTGGATTCTTCTGTTAGTCAAAACTGACTAAATTATCATGTAGTAATTGTGAAGTAAAACCAGCTAACTGGGGTCAATTAGTTTATCGAGAAATAAGAACTTAGCCGAGGTTAGAAATGATAGACATCGCTGAAAACAATTACATCGAGAAAGTCTCAGATGCTACAGTGCGCGTACTGACACATAAACATACAATAAGGTGGTACAAAACAATTAATTCAGAGGTCAGTGTATTCAGACAAAATAAAAGACTGATTACTAAATCTTTGCTCATCTAATCAACGCCTAAAAGCTAGTAAAAATGCAGCACCTACCCGGAGTGGTGTGCAATATCCTACTATCACCAAAACAAATAATACAAGTTCATAGTATTATCAAAACTGGATGTTCGAATTTGTGAGATATGATCGCCGTAAACGAATTGTGGCCTAAACGTCACATGGTTGATAGTATTGTGTCACTGTATGGTACAAACCTTTTATGGTTTTATTCGAGACAGTAATTGTTTCTTATGTCTATATTCTGCTAAGAAGTACAGAAAACAGTTACTTGCGTTTTGCAAATCTTTACATTATTATGTAGCAGAGTAAAGTGTCAATATCATCCATATTGTAATAAAAACACTGAAAAAAGTGTGTATAACAAATGATTAACCTTTTCAATGATTTTGTTTTCTCACTCCGGGAAGAAAAGCTGAAAATACTCGGCATGATGAACTATATTTCGCATGTTCCCTTACTGATGATAAGGTTCCTTAAATAATAAAGATATTGTCAAAAACAAATTGTTAAGGAAATTCAGTGGCGTGCATCCTTTTCTCACTTTCACTGGTGAAGAAGGACAAGCAAATATGCTGCACTTCCTAGATGTCCTATTGAATAGAAAAGAAGATGGCTCACTCAGAAGAAGTTTGTACAGGAAGATAACATATGCCGGTCAGTGCATACATTTCCTTAGCTCAGTAACCATTTGATATATCCTTCATTATTTGTCCCTTGAGTTCCTAGTGGAACATGAGGCTTCAGTAGCACGTCGCCATTCTACTCTCTTCTCTACAGTCTTTTCAACCTGGCTCCATGACTGTCCAGAAGCTTTCATTTCTTCATACGATCTCACCTATGTCACCCTCACCTCGGACGCCGAACTCGTCGTTTCCCCTTTGGATTCCACTCGAGGGCCTGGCCTAGCGCGTGATATCCCCAAACCGTCTTCTCAGTGAATGTCCAATCCAATCCAATCTGTCTTCACTTCCTTCTGTATATTTGTTGGTCGATAAGTTCTTGGTTGGTTGGTTGTCAGGACAGACTTCCTTGTTGTTTATTCTTCCTAACCAACTGATCTTCAGCATCGAGGGTAGGTGGCAACTGTTCATGTATATCTGCAGTTTGTTGGAAGTGCTTTTCGTAAGGCACCAAGTCTCTGAACCATCACAAAGAAGCATTGACTTGACTGACATGAGTATTGAAAACCCGGATCTTGTTCTTCATACTGAGTGAAGTGTAGTAGATCTCCACACTGATTTCAGGTTGATCAAGGAAGGCCTGTCTTGCTGTCTTTCCGATCCTGACTTTGACGTCCTCATGTGTGCCTGTGCCGCCTGCAGTTGAAACGATGCTTCTTCGTTAGGTGGGTAGGTGAAAGAGAAAAGTTTCTTTATATTTCTCCTATTGATGGTGATTGGTGCTTGTTGTTGTTGGTTAGGAGTTTTCATCACATCTGTCTTCTCTACGTTCACCTGAAGAGAGTCCCATCTTCGTTGCCCTGCCTCTTTTCTTCTAACAACTTGTTAGATTTCGCCTGTAGATCTTTGAGTTTGTGCGACATTAAGCACAAGTCATCGGCAAAATCCAAATCTTCTTGGATCTTCTCCCCGGTCCAGTGTATCCCTCTCTTCTCGCTTCTTACTGTTTGGTGCACGATCCAGTCCACCACGATCACAAAGATCTTCGTTGATAGTAGGCGGCAGCCTTGTATTACTCCTGTCTTCACTTCAAAGGCGTCACTGAGCTTTATGTTTTCAATCAGTTGGCATGTGGCATCGTCGTCATATAGCTTAGCTGTTGAATGAGGTTGATAAAGGTTTGTGGCACTAAAACCGTAGTGTTGAAGCAGTTGCCGAATTACTTTTCCTTCGACGCTATCTTCGGCCTTTCAAAGTCGATGAAGTTGAGATAGAGATCCAGTTGACTGCCATTCTATACTCTTTTCTATTATGTTGTGTAGTGTAGCGTTGCAATTTGCTTCGCACATGACTTGTTCTTCCCGAAGCCAGCCAGCCAGCCAGCCAGCCAGCCAGCCAGCCAGCCAGCCAGCCAGCCAGCCAGCCAGCCAGCCAGCCAGCCAGCCAGCCAGCCAGCCAGCCAGCCAGCCAGCCAGCCAGCCAGCCAGCCAGCCAGCCAGCCTGTTCCGGTCGCAATTTTGAATCCAGAGCATCCTTCAGTCTCTCCAGGATGATGCGGCTTAATATTTTGCTTGCTTTGGGTGGACAGGAGTGAGGGATGATTCCTTGCCAGTTCTTGCAAAGGCTTAGGTCTCCCTTGTTTGGGATTTTGACAAGCTACACCTACTTCCAGTCAATCGCCAGGTACCTTTCCTTCCTTCCTTCCTTCCTTCCAAACCTTCTGTAGTAGTGGTGTGAGCCTGTGCACTGTTGTCTCTGCATCCATTCTCAGTGCTTCTTGTGGAATTCCATCTGGTCCTACTGCTTTTCCGAATTTCAACAGTTTTATGGCATTCAGAACATCAGCTTTCGTTGGTGTGCTTGTGTTCACTGATAGTTTTGTGGCTGGGCTGCTGGTGATATTTCTGGACGAGTTGCAGGTGGTGCTTGTGGTGGTCGATTCAAGAGCTTTTGAAGTGGTCATCTCATTAGTTCCTTCGTTTCTCCCCTTTGGTAACTAGCTTTCCTTCTCTATCTTTCATTGGTTTCGTCTGCGTTGATCTCTTCCCAGATAGTAACGTGGTTATTTGATATGGTGTTGTCAGGTCTCTCCTACCAACCTGCAGCCTGTTCTGATTCATTTGCTAGTGTGTCATAGAAGTTTCTGCTGTCTTTGCACACACTCTTCTTCACTTCTTTGTCCACTGTGGTGTTTTATACGTTGTACTCAGTTCTTCTTTTCGTTGTGCATCCTTGCACTGGTTCATCTTCTGCTTCACCATCACCATCATCCTCTCCCTCCACCAACGGCTTCCATGTGTCTGTCGAGATCCATTCCTTGTCTTGTTTCCTCTTCCTTCCTAATATGACTATGCAGGTTTCTTCCCACATAGCTTTCAAAGAGTTTCAGTGTTCTTCCAAGCAGGTGTCCCCAGGGATGTTGCCTAATTTCTCCTATTTCTTCCTGATGACTGACGACGTGAAGATGTCGTTTGTAGTTTCGTCCTTCAGTTTCTGTTCAACTTGAACTGTGGTCGTCTGTCACCAGCTTCTTTGAGGGCTTTCAACTTGATTTGGAAGGTAGGTTCCTTGCACTAGATAGTGAGTGGTGTGAACCTACATCTGCTCCTCTTCGTGATCTGATCTGATCTGATCTGATCTTGTGTCCAGCAGGCTGGCTGTGTCTCCGCTTTCTTCACATTGAGATGAAGTCGGTCTGATTTTTAGTGTAGTGTGTCCTGGTGTCTGGTGAAATCAAATCCATGTCGCTGGCTTTGTGAATATCCTTGGGTTTGTACACACTGTCTGGCCTCCAATCACCGAATCATTGAATGCGCAGAAATCTGCAAACACTTCTCCATTCTCGTTCATTTCATCAAGTGCTTCTCTTCCTGTGTTGTCTGCTCACAGTTTGCCATTCATGTTGCCCATTAGAATTTTGATATCGCCATCTGGGGTGGGGTCCTGTCCATTACTGGTTGCAGTTGTTTGTAGAATTCCTTCTTCTTCTTCTTCTTCTTCTTCTCTTGATTCGCATTATTCGTTGGCGCGTAGCATTGCATGATTTTGACTTTCCTTCCTTTTGGTTTGAATCTTGCTATCATGATGCTGATCCTGCAGGAGGAGATTGGTTTCTACTGTATGGGACCCTTCGATATTCTTGGGGACATCATGATAGCCTCTCGAAAACTCAGTGTGCTCGTGGTTGTCATCTGGGTGACAATATCGGATTGGGTTATTGACTCTCCAGTTAAGAGTTTGTAGAGTCCACTTCTATTCCATCTGCTTTCGCAGATTCCTAGCACTTCCATGCCATACCTCCTTATCTCTTTTGCAATCTGGACAGCCTTGCTGGGTTCATACGTGATGCGGACATTCTATGTGCCTGTGTTTACTTTTGCTTTCATCAAGTGAGAGAAGATACATTGGCGACTGGCTTCCCGAAGGTTTTCAGCAGCTGGCGTCATTTCGTCTCTCCGATTCCAGAGAGGAATAAGTTTGATTTCATTTTTTATGTTTACTTTGTGGTTTGAAGTTTCTTTAGCGGTTGGATTAGTTTTAGGGTGTAGGGTTGCCAGCCTTATGCCCAACCTTCCCTCTTTACCCGGGGCTTTGGACCGGCTAGTAACGAGTGCACTAGTTAACCAGGCGAGGTTGGTAATTTTTTAAGGAAGTGTATATTCTTACTTGCTAATAAAATACAAAAGGTTTATAACCATGCAGAGACTCCCATATCTAAGGATTATAATCCATCGGAGGATATTCCTTATGGCGGAATATACCCATTTGGTTATGAGGAAAGATAAAACAATAGTTGCAGAGAATAATAAAATTTTTTTTACGACAAGGTTACATTCGTGAATGCGTAACAGTGGGTAGAATACTTCAGAATTATTTCTGGTCAGGGTTGAGAATACATTGAATAACAAAAGTAATTTGCGCAATACAAATGAAGGTTTAAGGCAGGAAAATGAACAAGAGATTACGAAAATAAAAAGTGTAATTACGTAATGCAGTATTTATCTAAGTTAGTATCTTATGATGGTCAAGGTAAAGACAAAGATTAAACGTATCTTTCTTGCACGCAGTGCTGGTGTGTATTTCTTAATGGCTAATGCTTCAACCACACTCATGCACCGTGATCACACTCTCTCCCAGTGATTTGATCAAACCTTTTAGAGGATTTCGAATAACTTCTCAAAGGGAGCCGAATGGCCTGAGTTCATATGGTGTTCTGTTATTGAGCCGAATATAACTTTCTGTTCTAGCCATGCTGGGTTGTGCTTATAAGTGCTTTTTGTAAGCGCGTGCATGGTAGGGCCGATGTACTCAGCTCTTCAGGAGCAGGTAAACTGGTATACACATTGATGTGTCAACCTGTCTTCCAAACATTGACCAAAACCTTTGTTAGAGGAGAAAAGGATTCGAAGGTTGGCGGCGAAGTATGTTCTGTTTAAGGGTCTTGAGAGTCATTTTTCAAGTATGTCTGCAACACTTTCATTTTTGAACTCAAGATTCATCTGAAGAATCTTTTTCGGCGCTAAATATTTCTGATGATTGATCTTTATGTGAGCTTCCTAAACAGTTGAATGGTGATATAATGAGCTAAGCATAAGTAATCCATGATGTTGCTTACTGGAGTTTAATAACACCTATTCAACCGCTTATGCGGTCTAACGCGAATAATTCAATGGCATAGCAGAAGGTAAGTCACTGCATTATACCACTTCATTGCATGTAGTGGTTGGGTACTTACCTAATCTGCTTAAGGGGTGCATACTAGATAGGGAAACAAATCAACGTAGAACCTGACACAGGAGTTTATAACTTTAAGCTGTCATACTTCACAGCATAATGAAAAGAAAAGGTGAGTAGAAAACGAATGACATGAGATGTTATAAGTGTGTATAAGAGGAGAGAGAACGAATAATTTAATGTTAGTGAAAACCTTCAAGGATGTCAAATGGTGCATACATATGCAACATTAAGATCGATTCTGATCATGTCAAGGACTTTGTGAATTGATGTCATTTTTCGGCCTGGCCACTCCTAGCTCTCTTTCAATATATCATACTACTTTGGAGCTCATCGGATTGCAAGGTAAGTAGTGGCTTGGCGGACAAGATAGATGTCGAAGCTACCTCACTTAGTAAAGGTTCAAAGCTTCAGTCACTGAATGATCTTCTTTGCCTGGTACTCTGCAGCCAACCTCAAAATTGTTCTGCATTCCTTGTATGTAGAAATCATGACAAACCGGTCTGTCTTACAAAAGCTTTGTTAGAATTTTCCTTGTGCTTTCTTTTCTAAGGGATCTTCATGCAAAGTAATGTATTCCAATTCCATTCTACCACTATTAATGATATTGCATCTGTCTTTTTTGGCTCCAACAATTATTTTTCACTTTTTCCGATTCTTTTTACAAGTTTTTAATGCTAATTATATCTTATTTGTTTCCTCGTCTCTCCTAATAAAAATTTATTATTTTTATTTGAGAAACATGACAAGGAAATACATTTTTCTTTCTAAATGAACTATCTAGTCTTATAGTTTTATAAATCACCCCCTAATGTACATAGTTAAACTAAGGTTCAGGTTATCTCTTCGCAATCAGGTCAATTCACTTTTTCTATTTTTGAATTAGTTAGTGTAGAAACAGTGTCGACTACTTTAGGAATGATTAAAACAGTTGTTTATTAAACTGTTTTCTCCTCAGTAATCATAAGAGCAATAACTATAATTTGGGATTTATTTATACCGGTAGACGATTGAAAGTGAAATGAATATTTAGACCACGGCAGAATTAAAAACATCAACAACCAGGTTTCCGGCTTGGTGCTCTGCTAACTAAACTGTGATATGCGACTGCTAACCAGATTTTTATTTCACTTTACTCATCACCCAATGTCAAGTCTATCAAACCACAGCTATCTCATATATTCAAAGTGATATTTTAACAATTGAATAAATCCCTTGCAAAGATAATAAGTTCGATCTTCCGATAAATGGGATTTTTCGGAGCATTCGTTAGATGCTCGTGAAGATCTTATTCCCAACTGTAGTAGTCTCATTCTTAACATGATATTTTTACCTAAGGAGTAAGCAATTATGCGTACTGTTTACGTAATTATATAAGTAGTGTTGACCGTGACACCGAGTCTTCAACCTGTGCAGTTTCATTACGAAGGTTAGTGATTGTTTTGAATATTTGTTTTACCTCATGTTGTACAGTTACTGAAAGCCGAGAAACCTCAATACTACACACCAATGAACTCTTCTGGAGGTTGGATTTAAAGCCACCAGATTCGGAAGTCAATGGATTACCTGCTAAATCATTGAATTAAGATCTACCACTTTATCATCTCCAGTCCCTCTTAGTTTGTCATGTTATATAACTGTCTTCAAAAGTTATACAAATCTGTTGATCCACCTAAATGATTTCTAACTACTCAAGTTCTTCAGTAGTATAGTTCGTTAGTTCACATACAATTTAATCTTCTTTGTATACCTCATAGGCTATGAAAACCTTTTAACCTTTGTACTGTTTGAATTGTTACTGGTTACTACACACTGTGTGTTTTTCATTTGTTTTATTATTAATTACCATCTTAATTATTAAATAAGAGAATCAAGTTCATAAGGTCGAACAAAATCAGTAAAAGAAGTGAAATAAAGAACATATACAGGTTTTCACTGTATTCAATCAAAACACCATACGAGTTGTTAAGGCATGAAACCTGAATATTTGTTATTTGCTTGAGTTATTTTAATAATTGTAAAGAAACTCTGTGTTAGGCTAATTGAAGAAGTAATTTTCTACACTACTGATATGCCACCTAAAGTAGGATCTACTATATTTGTCTCTGTGTATGTGAATAATGAGATATAGAAAAATGATGTGTTCACAGTCTATCCTAGCTCTGAGATTCATATAAATATACCTGTAATATGAGACATGTATGCATTTAGCGTTTATGAAGAAGTCTTTTACAATCATTAGGACAAAAATCATTGTTGGTAGAAAGTTACTGACAAATTGGATTTCAAATGGATCTTTGATTTGCTCAGATCACAAGTGTAAATAACAAATTATGTATATATATATATATATATATATATATATATATATATATATATATATATACACCTGATATAAATAAGCCTGTTAATGAGTGGTTCTACATTCACTTGAGGAGTGTACACTTGTCGTAATTATAGTAGGTTGATTCTGTTTCGATTTATTTTGATTGTCAAGATGATTTTGTTGATGAGTACATTCCATACCATCTTTTGATTTGATGAAAACAGGATTTGTCACATCATTTGAATTATCTGCAGTGATTGGTTCATTTTTAATCAAATAATCCGATTTAAACGGTTGATTAGTTGTTTTGTCACTGTAATATGGGTTAGTACAATCGTCTTTTGAGCAGTACGTTGCATGATGCTAAATAAAAGTCAAATTAGTGTTAAGGAATTTGAAGCAAGAACGAAATAATATAATATGGCATTATGCGGGTTTGAGTTTTTCCACCTCTACTGATCTCAAGCAAATAAACAGCACTGTGAAGTTCAAGAAAGATGCTGAATACTGGTAAGTTCATTACGCTTACTCTTGAAAGATGTAAGCTTAAGTCCTTACATGTCACATTGATCAATGGTGTTTTGATTTCTTATACACACACCAATTAGCTCACTTCTCACTTGTATCACATTATATCATCACATGAAATTCACGGAGAGAAGGGATGGAAACTAAGATCTGTTACATGCTGTCTATGCTATAAAGAACAGTTGTAAAATGAATTATTGAACATTCTGGTGCCGGACTTCTAATTGGCCAGCAAGCATCTCACCGATGATGAATTCTGCATAGGTATTCAACTTTTCTAATGCAATAGTTGTCATTCAGAACAACTCGATCATACTCTTTCGAGAAGCATATATCGAACCACACTGAATTGTTTGTCAGAAAATTTTGTACTGACGCAGATTAGTCTTATGATACATAATCGTGTAGAAAAAAGACTGATTGAGTGAAGAAGTATATTCCTTTACGATTAGGTCTCCGTCTTCAGCTCTACTATAATATGTAAATTATCAATATGACTGTCTGAGATGGCCGTAGTTTTGCAAACTAGTATTCCTATTAGGCGATGTTTAAAGGTGAAAAATAAATTTGGACCGCGGTCGGATTCGAATCAGCGACCACCGGGTTTCCGCCTCCGTGCTCTATCAACTGGGACTGAGTGACCGTTAAAAGTGGGATCTGAAAGTTATTTTTCAATGCGGCAGCGGTTCAAATCTTTATTTCACCTTCATTCATCACCCAGAATCAATAACATATAGGTTTACAGTTCAATGAAAACACCAATCAAGTGGTGGGGATTGATGAACAATAATTATTTGCAAAGTATGTTTCATTTTCTCTTCTGCTTCTTTCTTGATTTGCTCTTCATACGCGTGGCTTGTCTCTTGTTTTTCTCTTGGCGGAATCCTTACCCATTGCTGGTAATTCGTTATGATTTCTGCCACCCTCTCAACATATACTACTTATATCCATTCTTATCAGCAACGCCCAGTACAATATCACAGTCTTTTTCCATTATGGAGGAAGTGAGCTATCACTAAGTGGAGAATCTGAAGGTTATTGTTCAAGCGTCCACGTATATATTAGTCCATACAATGTTATAGGAAGTGGAAACACAGATATGTAGGAATAAAGTAGCAATATAAGTCACATTACCGTGTCAGAGCTCTGAAACTGCTATTTATTTTAAGAGTTCGCCATTATCCTTGACCTAGTTAGTAGGAATGGTTATCCAGCAAAGTTTATAGCTAAGCAGATGGATATTTTGAAGGTTAAGACAAGACAAGAAGGTAACAGTTCCTAAAAAGCAAATCTTGAAACTGGAATTCAACAGTGACATTGTTAGTGTGGTTATCACATTACGCATAAAAAGAGCATTTCCAGCCGCTAAATTATGTCCCATCTTCTCCAACCACACGATTCTAGGTGCAAAAATAAAGATGATTTGCCTAGTCCTACTTTATCTGTGTGCATCTATCAGTTCAGAGGCTCATGTGCATCTAGTTACATTGGGCTTACAATGAGGCAGGTCCATTGTAGAATTTTGAGTACCACCAATCATGTTGAATAAGGGCAGATTACAACAACAAGGAGCTCCACATTCGCACACTTATTTGACACATATTGGATACCAGAAATTCGTTTTAAATTATCTATTGTAGACCATTTAACTTACCACATGGATTTCGCATTTGCTTACGCCATATAGTAGAGGCAATTTCAATCTACCTTTACAAACCGAACCTATGTATTCAAAAGAAGTTTGTTTGACGAGCTTCAATACCATGGCCATTAACATAAAATAGCACTTAGTATTAGCTTGTACATCTCTTCACCTTGTTCTACCAGTATTCATTTGTTTTGTTGTTCTTACGTAATTGTTTGTCTCTTACGACTGAACATTCGAGGAAAACACTCCAACTACTTTACCACTTACCATACCGTTCGCCTAAGAATTACCTGTTTCACATTATTATAACTACCATCTTTAGTCGTGTACAATTACTGTGTTCATTATTTGCATCTTGATTTCTCAAACTTATCATCTTCATGATTTACATAGAACCTATAATTATTGTTCATCAATCCCCACCACTTGATTGGCATTTTCATTGAACTTTAAATCTATATATTATTATGGAGCCAAGACGAAGACCTAATTGAAAAAGAATATCTAAATAGGCATTTTTGATGCATGATCTTTGTTAAGAAGCTACTAACTACATACCGACCACTTGGATTTCCGTTCATGACAATAGAAATTTTCGCCATTTTTGAATTTCTTCATCCAGTAGGACTGCACTGTATCGATACTCTAAACTGACTATTCTCTCACATTAGATTTATTTGTTTGATTTATAACACACAGTGATATGTCAAGTAAATAAAACTGTATTAATGTGTGTTGTAAATCAAATAAACTAAGCTAATATGGGATTAAATTCTACCACAGTGCCCAAGTTTTACATGTAAATTAATGACTATTCTCTCACTTTAATTTGGATAATGACGTTTGAGAACTTAGAAGCTGATTGTTGTTCTCGTTTGAATAAATAACAAGAACATTTCAAAACATCACTTAGCATATTGTTGACTTCAGAAGAAAGCAGTTTTAAAAATGATAATTCTTAACTTTGTGTAGACTAGTTCATTCAATTTTTATGTCATCACAGCTTTTTAATGGATGAACCAAAATCTCCTGGTGTACGCTGTTAGGCTTTTCCATTGAAATGTATGTCTTTGATACAACGATAGACAATAAATTGTACCTTAAATGTTATCTAGTATATATTGCTTTTTCATTGTGTGATATAAGAGATAAACAGTCTCAGATAACAAACGGTATGTGCTACAAATTTAAAGTTTTTAGAAGTAAAGATAAAAAAACATGCTTTTCATGACTGAAAGAAAAATGACCGAAGCTGAAACGAAAACCTAGGCTTCAGAAGGAAAAGAACTGAGAGCCTGGGTGTTACAGGTCAGTTAGTATACTGTCTACAGTAAAGACTGTTGGGCCATTCATCCTGATATGCCGTTTGGTGAATGATATTGCTTAGCCTGACTGTTCTTCGCTCTCTAAGCCACAGAAAAATATAATACTGTAAATAAACTTTGTCTTGTGTTTATTATTTATTGTCATGATATTGAAGTTAAATTACAAATAGTATTAAAACTCACTTGATGTTTTATAACCTGCAAGTAAGACCAGCAAAAAATAAAGTGGATACAATGAAGCATTTTACTTAAGGTTTATTTTACAGTTAAAGTTGTACTTATATCTACTTACATCTAGTTTCCCCACTGCACTACCAGTAGAATGACTATATGTGATTACTGGCTTCAGTAATCAAGTAATGTATCCAAGTACCGTGTGAACGATAAGCATTTTAGCTGATTAGCTGGTTACTTTTGATCTATACAAGTAACATGACTAGTTAGCTGCTGGGATGATCATATGTATACCCATCTTGTCTTGTAAAATATTTAGTGGCCTACGGCGCGTTTAGACCTTGTCGTCTGCAAAATCTTCGCCAGGTAGATTGAGTAAATCGTTGCTCATATACTGCAAGTTTGGTTCGTAATATCACCGAATTTTCATTTTATTTTATTCATCACAGGTGTGAGTAATTGAAGAGTCTGCCAAACTAGGCTATCCTTGGCTGTTTCAGAAATTAAAATAATAACTATCCACCTTCTTATAAGCTATACAGACTGATGGAGAAACCTGTTACCGTTCATATCGTTTCGACTTTGTAGAGGAGTAATAGTATGCAGATATCAGTAAATGGCACATAATAGCAATTAGGCTTCTTTAGTTATAAAATACGTCTTTATATACATTCTTATACGACATACTTGCAAGTGGAGCAGAACAGGCTGCAGGTTGGTAGAAGAGACCTGACAACACCATATCAAATAACCACGTTACTATCTGGGAAGAGATCAACTCAGACGAAACCAATGAAAGATAGAGAAGGAAAGCTAGTTACCAAAGGGGAGAAACGCAGGAACTAATGAGATGACCACTTCAAAAGCTCTTGAATCGACCACCACAAGCACCACCTGCAACTCGTCCAGAAATATCACCAGCAGCCCAGCCACAAAACTATCAGTGAACACAAGCACACCAACGAAAGCTGATGTTCTGAATGCCATAAAACTGTTGAAATTCGGAAAAGCAGTAGGACCAGATGGAATTCCACAAGAAGTACTGAGAATGGATGCAGAGACAACAGTGCACAGGCTCACACCACTACTACAGAAGGTTTGGAAGGAAGGAAGGAAGGAAGGAAAGGTACCTGGCGATTGACTGGAAGTAGGTGTAGCTTGTCAAAATCCCAAACAAGGGAGACCTAAGCCTTTGCAAGAATTGGCAAGGAATCATCCCTCACTCCTGTCCACCCAAAGCAAGCAAAATATTAAGCCGCATCATCCTGGAGAGACTGAAGGATGCTCTGGATTCAAAATTGCGACCGGAACAGGCTGGCTGGCTGGCTGGCTTCGGGAAGAACAAGTCATGTGCGAAGCAAATTGCAACGCTACACTACACAACATAATAGAAAAGAGTATAGAATGGCAGTCAACTGGATCTCTATCTCAACTTCATCGACTTTGAAAGGCCGAAGATAGCGTCGAAGGAAAAGTAATTCGGCAACTGCTTCAACACTACGGTTTTAGTGCCACAAACCTTTATCAACCTCATTCAACAGCTAAGCTATATGACGACGATGCCACATGCCAACTGATTGAAAACATAAAGCTCAGTGACGCCTTTGAAGTGAAGACAGGAGTAATACAAGGCTGCCGCCTACTATCAACGAAGATCTTTGTGATTGTGGTGGGCTGGATCATGCAGCAAGGGGGTCATACGCTGTTTGACCGATGAAAAGAGCCTAGAAGATTTGGATTTAGCCAGCGATGATAATTTATGTCTAATATCTTATATCGCAAAAACTCGAAGATCTACAGGCGAAAAGTAACAAGTTGACAGACGAGGGAGGGCAGCGAAAACGAGACTTCAAGTGAATGTAGAGAAGACAGAGGTGACGAAGATACCCAACCAACAGCAACCTCAACATCAACAAGAAGAGGCACCAGTCATCATGAACTGGAGAAACGCATAGGAAGTAGTCTGTTTCACCCACCTACCAAAGAAGCATCCTTTCAACCACTGGGGGTCACAGACGAGGGTGTCAAGACGGATTTCCATTAATCCGAAATCAGTGTGGAGATCTACTGCACTGCACTTGGCACAAAGAACAAGATCCGGATTTTCAACACTAACTCATTCAAGTCAGTGCCTCTATGTGATGGTTCAGAGACTTGGTGCCTTACGAAAAGCACTTCCAACAAACTGCAGACATTCACCAACAGCTGCCGCCTACACTGGCTCGACACTGAAGATCAGTTGGTCAGAATGAATAAACAACAAGGAAGTCTGTCCTGACAACGAACCAACCAAGAACTTATCGTCCAACAGATGTGCAGAAGAAAGTGGAGATAGATTGGATGGGATTGGGCATTCACTGAGAAGGCTGGTTGAAGACATAACGCACCAGACCAGGTCGTCGAGTGGAATCCAAAGGGGAAACGACGAGTTGGTCGTCCGAGGTGAGGGTGACATGGAGGAGATAATGTGAGGAAGGAGTGAGAGTTTGTGGGCAGTCATGGAGGCAGGTTGAAAATACTGCAGAGTGGAGAGTGGAATGGTGACGTGCTACTGAAGGCCTATGTTCTGCTCGGAACCTAGGGGAAAATATAAAGTTAAAATTGAATCCTCGGCTAAAGCATTTCTTTATACTGATTTTAGGTCTTTCAGGAAGACATTGCATGAGTGCAGTGCCCCCCTGTTGGCAATGATTCCCCAGCTGAGGTTAGTGAATGATGAATACCAATTTGAAATAAGAAGGTTACCACCGAGTTTTTGCCTTGCAGGAAATGGAATGTCAGTTGATGTTGGGTAGGTGTTTCACTCAAGTCATCAGGAATAGGTGAGCAGAAGCCGATTTATTTTTCATGTGGTGCAAAGAAAAGGCTTTAAAAATGGCGAATATTCATCTATCCATTCGATCTCACTTATTTAAAATCAAACTAATATCTATGCGCTTTTCACATCGTTATCAGACACCTCTAGTTTGTTATCTTGATTATGATACTGAAATGTCACAATACATTTGATATTAAATTTTGTGGAAGATAGATCAGGAATTTGAAATCAGTCTAGGCATATCTAGTTCAGTGCATCAAATTCTGATGAATTCATAAATTAATTATGGTATATTAGTATAGTGTGATTAACCTCCCCTGGTTAACTAGTTCACTAGTTACTAGCCGGTCCTAAGCCCGGGGAAAGAGGGAAGGTTGGGAACACCACTAGCAACCCTACCCCGGAAAACAAATCTAACCGCTAAGGAAACTTCAAAGCACAAACGATATGTAAAAAATAATAACAAAATTATTCCTCTCTGGAATCGGGGAGGAAAAATGACGCCAGTTGGTGAAAGCCTGCCTGGCTCGACACTGAAGATCAGTTGGTCAGAATGAATAAACAACAAGGAAGTCTGTCCTGACAACGAACCAACCAAGAACTTATCGTCCAACAGATGTGCAGAAGAAAGTGGAGATAGATTGGATGGGATTGGGCATTCACTGAGAAGGCTGGTTGAAGACATAACGCACCAGACCAGGTCGTCGAGTGGAATCCAAAGGGGAAACGACGAGTTGGTCGTCCGAGGTGAGGGTGACATGGAGGAGATAATGTGAGGAAGGAGTGAGAGTTTGTGGGCAGTCATGGAGGCAGGTTGAAAATACTGCAGAGTGGAGAGTGGAATGGTGACGTGCTACTGAAGGCCTTTGTTCCAGTACGAACCGAAGGGAAAAAAATGAAAGCTTAAGACTTAGGTCTTTTTCCGCGTATGAAGTTTTGTCTAGTTTCAATGAAAGGAATGGTTGCGTATCACAGAATCAAGGTTTTTAAGGTTGCATGCTCTTCATGAGTCTTGGGATCGACATGTATGGAATTCACACATTATCTTTTGTTACCAAATCTATCGAAGTAATCAGCTGTCAGTTTGACTATATGAGGTAGCTGTTGTTGGGCAAACTTGAAGCTGAAATGTAGATCTAGGCCGCAGCAGGATTCTAACTAGCGGCCTGCATGTTATCGTCTCCGTGCTCTACCAGCTGAGTTACAATACCTAGCAGTAGACTAGGTCTCAGTTTCCTTTCATGCATCACACTTTTAAAAATCTTTAGTCACCCAGTATCAATACAAGTCTGCCAAACCACGGTTATCTCACAAAATCAAACTGATAATCAGTATGATGCCATCCTTTCTAATTCAGGTTGGTTTGGATTTTGATGAGAAGCCCTGATTAGATAGCTATTGTGAGTACTTTCCAGCGATCGAACCACATCGCAGATTGGCATGGTATTCGGGCAAACACTTGGTGAATAAAGTGAAATGAAAATCTGGTAAGCAGTTAAGTCTCGTAACTCAGCTTATAGAGTATCTCACCCAGAAGTCCTTGGTTCGGATCCTACCGCTGCTCAAATTTTCATTCCAACTTCAGTTATCACCCAGTATCACCCATGAATCAAAACTCAAGAAAAAATTGAAGATTGTATTAAACAATTTTTCTTACCTCATCAGCAATTTTTAAAGCATAATCTGACTGTTCATTTATAAATTTTGATGACTGTATGATCGATGTTCGACGACCAAGAGACTGTAAACGTTCTGCGGCAACCTTTTCTAGTGTTACTCTCATCTCCGGATAGTTTTCTAAGACATCATAAAAATGTTTTTGGTCCAATGAATAAAGTGTACAATAGGTTTCAGCTTCTACACTCGCTACACGTCGTGCATTCGTTAATAAGCATATTTCTAAGATAAATGAAAAGTAAAACAAAACTAATAAATTTGCAATTTTTATTGGTAGTTCAAAATATATTCAACAGTTATTCTGCATACCAAACGAATCCACTGAGGTCTTTAACAGCGGTTAACAGACAAAAGAATTTCCGATGAAGCCATTGACGTCCGACGAGTTCAAAGAGAATTGCGTTAAAAAGGAGACAGTTACTCACTTATTACTGCCGTGTTAATGAATGACTTTACACCCTTTTACCTTTTCAAATCAATATTAATAAGGTTGCATTTATCAGGGATTGTCGTAAGCTGCAGAAACATTGAAATCCTGGAAACAACGAACAGCTGTTTCGTCCTAGCGAAGGACTCCTCAGCAGTACGAGCTGTATCACAAATTGAGAGAAGTTAGAAACTGTGGGCTGTTGATCTCCGAAACAGTGGCTGAATGGTTGGCATATTCACCACGAGATCTGAAGGTCCTGCGTTCATTCCCTGGCGGGGATGTGGATGCGTACTGCTGAGGAGTAGCTTACTAGGATAAAGCGGTTGTCAAATGCTACCAGGTTTTCAGTGATTCTTCGAAAGATGTCATTTCTGTGACGAATACTACCTTAGAAATAAAATCCTCATAAACTCCAACTCGTATTAAACATTAATAGCTTCATTTTATGCATACAGCCGTCCATATTCACACTGACTGTGGTTCATTATTGGTATGTTTGTTATGATTACGGTAATATATCTCACCCATCTGTCATGTCGTTAAGATATTATTTTCACGCTATTACATAGTTGCCCGTATTTATTCTATCGCTGATCGATTGTGGCTAGCGGTGGAATCCAAGACGCGTGTTTCATCGTATTTGAGACTCGTCAACCGGATGTATCTGCTTCCCGGTGAGCGACGTTGTTGACAATAAAACTTGAACTCGGGACCGATCGCTCCTAAAGGCCAGAGAGTTATTCACTAGACCACTGAGCCACGATGGGTGCTTCTTGTGTAACACATTTTGGACAATCTGACTAAACACATGCTTATCATTGACATTAGCGTGAAAAATTACAGATTAAGGGGGTAGGAAAATGATTATAGGCCAAATTAAAAGACTGTGTTGAAGGTCACAATAACAAAAAAGATCAATAAAACAACAAAAACCAAAAATTAACTTCGGGTTTAAAGCTGAAATTACCTGGGAAGGTTAAGTGGGATGATAAACTGTTTTTGAAGCCATAAATGTAGCTTAAACTTCCTAGTGGCTAGTGCCTTAGGAAACCTTAAAGTACATCCCCAACAGGTCTTATCGATGGCCTTAAGTGATGTTTGTATATCTGTTTTATGCCACTTTCCAATATTTTGCTTAGCCATTAAGGAGCTCGGAAGTTTGCTTCCAGCGTCAACGGTGTCAGGCGAATACTTTTGTTTTGGAAGTCACCTTGAAATATGTTCTGTGGCCCGTAATTTTTTTAAGCAATGACTCCTCCCCTATTTATGTGTGACTGCATGTACATTTAAAGTGCTGGTTAGTAGTTCTCGATCAACGTCTTGTCTCTTCCTCTAAAGTGTTAACTGTGCATATTCACTGAGTTTGAATAAATAAGCACGTAACTAAACCTCATTTATATTGGACTGAAGAGAAGCTGTAACAATTTAAATACTGTCCTATCAAAGCAGGTTTTCTGAAGCTGGATCATTTCACTGATCCATTACTCACTGATTTATTTATTCAGGTCGTATGCGGTTGATAAAAATCCTATGTATTATAAAATGACGTCATCTCATTATGCAAATGGTGTTATCGTTGCGTTGTTCAAGTTCATAAAGGGAACCAAGTGTATGATTTACTCCAGCAAATACATCAGTATTACGCTGAACAACTTGATGATAAGGATATTTTTATTTACACGGTGATGCTTTTGATAATGTTTTCTAATGATAGAGGCACTAACAACCTATACTAGCTGCTTTTGGGTTTCATTTGTTCAATGATATAATTGAAGAAAATCAAGTTAAACAGCTTGGCAGCCAGAACGTTTGAATCGGATCAGCTGGTGTATATGAAGCAGTAAATCATAAATCCAGCTAGAAGTTTCCAAGGTAGTAACGAGGTACAGTGTTTACATTTCTTACGGTAACTCCACTGACGATATCCGAAGGAAGTATGATTCTCTAGGCATAGATCCACTCCATAGTCACTTTCCAGGGCATCAGTAAGAACAAGCTCTACATGGCACGGTCAAGTGGTGCTGGATTTGTGTTATTGGCTGGCCGGAACTGAGGTTTTTCATATGCTGTGAAATACATCTCCAACGCAGTTGCGTACGACTGTGAGCCTCCTTGTGGCTCCGCTGTAAATCTAACTTACCGAAAACCGTGGTCGGCGGGGTCCATATGCGGAAGATCAGTGGTGTGGGTCTCCAAAGCACGGACAGTTTTGTAAAACGTCAGGATTCCACCCAGTGAACTAGGAGCAGTGTAGCCAAAATGTAAAAGGAATCCAGCTTCGTAATTCGGGTAGTCATTGTTGTTGAAGCAGTCACCAAAGGCGGATGTTGGCCCACCTTGGGAAGGTGGGAGATATGCTATCTGGGAAGCCGCTGTCGCTAACCATAGCCTTGATTGTATTTTAATATCTCGAAGGAAGCCACTGCGATAAATTTGTTAAGATTATGTGTTCATGGGCCAGGCCACCTAGAGGAATGTCCTTTCGGAAAGGTGACCTATACTCAGGTCTGCGAGGTTGTGGAAACTTCAGTGAGGTGCATCTCACACAAATTCTACCCGTTAGGAGGTGAGTAAAGTCAACAAATTGGTTACCTATTGAGTGTGGATGGATTGAAGCCTGACAGTTGGGTGGGCTTTAGGATAAGAGAGTGCTCTAACAGGATGTGTTAGTCCTACTGAGGACGCGTTGCTTTAATGTTTTCAACTCTACAAGTAGATCATCCCACGAGATTTCTGCTGGAAAGTCCATACATGTGAAGACTAAAGTGGTACTTGGAGCTGGGACAAGAACTGAAGTGAAACCTCAGATTTTCTGGCTGTTAAGAAGGTACGGTGTTTACATTTTCATTACCAACTGTATCGATAGTACAGCTGTTTAGTTCAAAACTGATCACCTATCGTAAAAATTGATGATCATTTTGACTATGTCAGACAGTCGTGGTTTAGAAGACTAGTATTGATACTGGGTTATGATTAAAGGTAAAATCTCTCCATAACCCAAGTTTTCATGTTCCCTTCAGTCATCACGCAGTATAAACATTGACAGTTAGTCATCTTCTATATACTTCACGGCTAAATAAAAGTCAACTGATCATACTGAGACTGCTTAATATTTTGTTTGCATGAATTAAGTTCGTCAAATAGTAACGTTAACGAGTTTCGTTCCAAACGATCAAAATATTCACCTGTTATTATTACTACTACTATTCGAATTTAACTACTAAGGTCTAAATGTTAACTGGGTTGGTTTCTAACTACCTCATTCTTTTACAGTGTTTGCATTGTAGATTACGATCGGTAATGTAGTTTGAATGGTTTGAAATAGAAAAAGCAACTGGTTTACTTTAAATAGTTAAACGTTATTCAAGTTTGAGGAACTTTATAAGTAGATGGTGTAAGTCGTAATTCTGATTCTTCCTGAGGAGAATTAGATGAGCAGAATATATAGACTTAGAATTTCATGAAATGCTTTCTTCCTAGTTTCAAGAGATCCAAAGTACACATCACTACTGAAATAACATGAAGTTATATGAGCATAGCAAATCTCCTGGTTTTAACCGCAAATCTGAAATAAATAAAGGAAATTAAGTGCAGATATTGACGTTGAAAGTAGCAGTGAAATGTAATATCTTCTACATGAGTTAGAAAAAGAATTTCAGATGACAGTTCACGCTTACGACAGAACGAATATTCACAATAGTAATAAGATCAAGTAGTTTTGAAGCTCTGTAAGGGTTTATTGATTTCAAATTGTTTATCATAAACTGTCGTCAGTTGCAGAGGCACTGAAAAGCTGGAAGTGCTGGACGTCAAAGAGGATGCACAAAGTAACGTCAGGTTTTCTGGCGAGAACGTTAATTAACGAGAACCAATTGAAGGTTGAATTGCTTTCCAGTGCTCATTAGTGACTTGTTTCCAATTAGAAGTCATGACATATGTAGCAAACTAAGTTGAATGTGAGGACAGCCTCTGAATGACCCCCTTGGATTCAGATCGTTCCAAATCTCGAATTGGCAGAAGCACCGGAAATTGAAGCATTGGTGACGTGATCACCGAAGAGTAAAAAGGGCCTGCACTGGATCCGTCGTCCAGTTAACTAGGTCACGAATTACTAGCCGGTCCCAATCCCGGATAAAGGAGGAACGTTGGACATAAGGCAGGCACCACGAATGAACCCAGCAAGGCTGTCCAGATTGCAAAAGAGATAAGGAGGTATGGCATGGAAGTGCTAGGAATCTGCGAAAGCAGATGGAATAGAAGTGGACTCTACAAACTCTTAACTGGAGAGTCAATAACCCAATCCGATATTGTCACCCAGATGACAACCACGAGCACACTGAGTTTTCGAGAGGCTATCATGATGTCCCCAAGAATATCGAAGGGTCCCATACAGTAGAAACCAATCTCCTCCTGCAGGATCAGCATCATGATAGCAAGATTCAAACCAAAAGGAAGGAAAGTCAAAATCATGCAATGCTACGCGCCAACGAATAATGCGAATCAAGAGAAGAAGAAGAAGAAGAAGGAATTCTACAAACAACTGCAACCAGTAATGGACAGGACCCCACCCCAGATGGCGATATCAAAATTCTAATGGGCAACATGAATGGCAAACTGTGAGCAGACAACACAGGAAGAGAAGCACTTGATGAAATGAACGAGAATGGAGAAGTGTTTGCAGATTTCTGCGCATTCAATGATTCGGTGATTGGAGGCCAGACAGTGTGTACAAACCCAAGGATATTCACAAAGCCAGCGACATGGATTTGATTTCACCAGACACCAGGACACACTACACTAAAAATCAGACCGACTTCATCTCAATGTGAAGAAAGCGGAGACACAGCCAGCCTGCTGGACACAAGATCAGATCAGATCAGATCAGATCACGAAGAGGAGCAGATGTAGGTTCACACCACTCACTATCTAGTGCAAGGAACCTACCTTCCAAATCAAGTTGAAAGCCCTCAAAGAAGCTGGTGACAGACGACCACAGTTCAAGTTGAACAGAAACTGAAGGACGAAACTACAAACGACATCTTCACGTCGTCAGTCATCAGGAAGAAATAGGAGAAATTAGGCAACATCCCTGGGGACACCTGCTTGGAAGAACACTGAAACTCTTTGAAAGCTATGTGGGAAGAAACCTGCATAGTCATATTAGGAAGGAAGAGGAAACAAGACAAGGAATGGATCTCGACAGACACATGGAAGCCGTTGGTGGAGGGAGAGGATGATAGTGATGGTGAAGCAGAAGATGAACCAGTGCAAGGATGCACAACGAAAAGAAGAACTGAGTACAACGTATAAAACACCACAGTGGACAAAGAAGTGAAGAAGAGTGTGTGCAAAGACAGCAGAAACTTCTATGACACACTAGCAAATGAATCAGAACAGGCTGCAGGTTGGTAGGAGAGACCTGACAACACCATATCAAATAACCACGTTACTATCTGGGAAGAGATCAACGCAGACGAAACCAATGAAAGATAGAGAAGGAAAGCTAGTTACCAAAGGGGAGAAACGCAGGAACTAATGAGATGACCACTTCAAAAGCTCTTGAATCGACCACCACAAGCACCACCTGCAACTCGTCCAGAAATATCACCAGCAGCCCAGCCACAAAACTATCAGTGAACACAAGCACACCAACGAAAGCTGATGTTCTGAATGCCATAAAACTGTTGAAATTCGGAAAAGCAGTAGGACCAGATGGAATTCCACAAGAAGCACTGAGAATGGATGCAGAGACAACAGTGCACAGGCTCACACCACTACTACAGAAGGTTTGGAAGGAAGGAAGGAAGGAAGGAAAGGTACCTGGCGATTGACTGGAAGTAGGTGTAGCTTGTCAAAATCCCAAACAAGGGAGACCTAAGCCTTTGCAAGAACTGGCAAGGAATCATCCCTCACTCCTGTCCACCCAAAGCAAGCAAAATATTAAGCCGCATCATCCTGGAGAGACTGAAGGATGCTCTGGATTCAAAATTGCGACCGGAACAGGCTGGCTGGCTGGCTGGCTTCGGGAAGAACAAGTCATGTGCGAAGCAAATTGCAACGCTACACTACACAACATAATAGAAAAGAGTATAGAATGGCAGTCAACTGGATCTCTATCTCAACTTCATCGACTTTGAAAGGCCGAAGATAGCGTCGAAGGAAAAGTAATTCGGCAACTGCTTCAACACTACGGTTTTAGTGCCACAAACCTTTATCAACCTCATTCAACAGCTAAGCTATATGACGACGATGCCACATGCCAACTGATTGAAAACATAAAGCTCAGTGACGCCTTTGAAGTGAAGACAGGAGTAATACAAGGCTGCCGCCTACTATCAACGAAGATCTTTGTGATTGTGGTGGGCTGGATCATGCAGCAAGGGGGTCATACGCTGTTTGACCGATGAAAAGAGCCTAGAAGATTTGGATTTAGCCAGCGATGATAATTTATGTCTAATATCTTATATCGCAAAAACTCGAAGATCTACAGGCGAAAGGTAACAAGTTGACAGACGAGGGAGGGCAGCGAAAACGAGACTTCAAGTGAATGTAGAGAAGACAGAGGTGACGAAGATACCCAACCAACAGCAACCTCAACATCAACAAGAAGAGGCACCAGTCATCATGAACTGGAGAAACGCATAGGAAGTAGTCTGTTTCACCCACCTACCAAAGAAGCATCCTTTCAACCACTGGGGGTCACAGACGAGGGTGTCAAGACGGATTTCCATTAATCCGAAATCAGTGTGGAGATCTACTGCACTGCACTTGGCACAAAGAACAAGATCCGGATTTTCAACACTAACTCATTCAAGTCAGTGCCTCTATGTGATGGTTCAGAGACTTGGTGCCTTACGAAAAGCACTTCCAACAAACTGCAGACATTCACCAACAGCTGCCGCCTACACTGGCTCGACACTGAAGATCAGTTGGTCAGAATGAATAAACAACAAGGAAGTCTGTCCTGACAACGAACCAACCAAGAACTTATCGTCCAACAGATGTGCAGAAGAAAGTGGAGATAGATTGGATGGGATTGGGCATTCACTGAGAAGGCTGATTGAAGACATAACGCACCAGACCAGGTCGTCGAGTGGAATCCAAAGGGGAAACGACGAGTTGGTCGTCCGAGGTGAGGGTGACATGGAGGAGATAATGTGAGGAAGGAGTGAGAGTTTGTGGGCAGTCATGGAGGCAGGTTGAAAATACTGCAGAGTGGAGAGTGGAATGGTGACGTGCTACTGAAGGCCTATGTTCTGCTCGGAACCTAGGGGAAAATATAAAGTTAAAATTGAATCCTCGGCTAAAGCATTTCTTTATACTGATTTTAGGTCTTTCAGGAAGACATTGCATGAGTGCAGTGCCCCCTGTTGGCAATGATTCCCCAGCTGAGGTTAGTGAATGATGAATACCAATTTGAAATAAGAAGGTTACCACCGAGTTTTTGCCTTGCAGGAAATGGAATGTCAGTTGATGTTGGGTAGGTGTTTCACTCAAGTCATCAGGAATAGGTGAGCAGAAGCCGATTTATTTTTCATGTGGTGCAAAGAAAAGGCTTTAAAAATGGCGAATATTCATCTATCCATTCGATCTCACTTATTTAAAATCAAACTAATATCTATGCGCTTTTCACATCGTTATCAGACACCTCTAGTTTGTTATCTTGATTATGATACTGAAATGTCACAATACATTTGATATTAAATTTTGTGGAAGATAGATCAGGAATTTGAAATCAGTCTAGGCATATCTAGTTCAGTGCATCAAATTCTGATGAATTCATAAATTAATTATGGTATATTAGTATAGTGTGATTAACCTCCCCTGGTTAACTAGTTCACTAGTTACTAGCCGGTCCTAAGCCCGGGGAAAGAGGGAAGGTTGGGAACACCACTAGCAACCCTACCCCGGAAAACAAATCTAACCGCTAAGGAAACTTCAAAGCACAAACGATATGTAAAAAATAATAACAAAATTATTCCTCTCTGGAATCGGGGAGGAAAAATGACGCCAGTTGGTGAAAGCCTGCCTTCGGGAAGCCAATTGGCAGATGTGTCTTCTCTCGATGAAAGCGAAAGTAAACGTGGGGACATGGAATGTCCGTACGATGTTTGAACCCAGTAAGGCAGCCCAGATTGCAAAGGAGATGAGAAGGTATCACATCGAAGTGCTTGGGATTTGCGAAAGCAGATGGAATGGGAGTGGACTCTCCAAACTGTCAACTGGAGAATCAATAATCTACTCCGATATTGACACCCAGACGACAACCACGAGCACACTGAGTTATGGAGTGGCTATCATGATGTCCCCTTGAAGAGCATCGAAGGCTCTCATGCAGTGGGAACCAATCTCTCCTCCAGGATCATGACGGCAAGATTCAACTCAAAAGGAAGAAAGGTTACAATCATACAATACTATGCACCTACAAATAATGCAGAGCAAGAGAAAAAGGAGGAATTCTACAGACAACTTCAATCAACACTGGACAAGACGTCAGTTGGCGATATCAAAATTCTGATGGGCGACATGAATGCCAAACTGGGAGGGGACAACACGGGAAGAGAACTAACCATGGGTCGAGAGGCGCTAGGTGAAATGAATGAGAATGGAGAATTGTTTGCAGAATTCTGTGCATTCAACGATTTGGTGATTGTCATGAGGCAGTGTGT
Source organism: Heterobilharzia americana (assembly GCA_944470555.2). Taxonomy (NCBI): domain Eukaryota; kingdom Metazoa; phylum Platyhelminthes; class Trematoda; order Strigeidida; family Schistosomatidae; genus Heterobilharzia; species Heterobilharzia americana. Next base: position 19,915,862 of record OX104133.1, on the reverse strand, counting down.
TCAGGCACAAAGATATCCACAAAGCGACATGGATTCGATTTCACCAGATGGACACACTAAAAATCAAATCGACTTTATCTCAATCTCAAGAAAATGGAGACGCAGTCTACTTAACACAAGGTCAAGAAGAGGAGCAGATGTAGGTTCACACCACTCACTATCTAGTGCAAGGAACCTACCCTCCAAATCAAGTTGAAAGCCTTCAAGGAAGCTGGTGATAGACCTCAATTCAAGCACAACACTCGGAAACTGAAGAATGAAACTACAAAGGAGATCTTCAAGGCAGCCATCAAGACAAAATGGGAGATATCGAGCAACATCCCTGAAGAAACCTGTGTGGAAGAACACTGGAAGTCTTTGAGAGACATGTGGAAAGAAACCTGCACAACAGTATTAGGAAGGAAGAAGAAGCAAGACAAGGAATGGATCTCGACGGATACATGGAAGCTGATAGAGCAGGGAGAGGATGATGGTGATGGTGAAGCAGAAGATAAACCAGTGCAAGGATGCTCAACGACAAGAGGAACTGAGCACGATGTATAAAACACTGGACAAAGAAGTGAAGAAGAGTGCACGTAAAGACAAAAGACACTTCTACGAAACACTGGCAAGTGAAGCAGAACAGGCTGCAGTCTGCAGGTGGGAGAGACCTGACAACATTGTATCAAATAACGAGGTTGCTATCTGGGGGAGATCAACACAGATGAAACCAATAAAAGATGAAGAAGGAAATTTAATTACGAAAGAAGAGAAACAGAGGAAACGATGGGCCGACCACTTCAAGAAGCTCTTGAATCGACCACCACCTGCACTTCGTCCAGAAATACCACCTACAGCCCAGCCGCTGAACTACAAGTGAGCATAAATCCTCCAACAGAAGTGGAAGTTCTGAGTGCCATAAAGCCACTGAAATGTGGGAAAGCAGCGTGACCAGATGGGATCCCGCCTGAAGCACTGAGAGCAGACGCAGAGTCAACAGCCGACATGCTCACACCACACCACTATTGCAGAAGGTGTGGAAGGAAGAGAAGGTACCTGGCCATTGATTGGAGGAAGGGTTACCTTGTCAAACTGCTGAAGAAGGGCGACCTCAGTGTTTGCAAGAACTGGTGAGGAATCACTCTCCTGTCCACCGCAACCAAAATATTAAGCCGCATCATCCTGGAGAGGCTAAAGGGTGCGCTGGATTCAAAACTACGACCAGAACAGGCAGGCTTCAGGAAGTACAAATCATGTGCAGACCAAATTGCAACGCTTCGCATCATCACGGAACAGAGAATAGAATGGCAGTCAACTGGATCTCTACCTCAACTTCATCGACTTTGAGAAGGCCTTTGACAGCGTCGAATGAGAGGTAATTTGGAAACTGCTTCAATACTACGGAGTACCGCAAACCTTTATCCGCCTCATTCAACAACTATATGAGGACGCCATATGCCAAGCAATTCACAAATGGAAGCTCAGTGATGCTTTTGAAGTGAAGACAGGAGTGAAACAAGGCTGCCTACTATCCCCCATGATATTCCTGATTGTGGTCGACTGGACTGGATCATGCAGCAAACAGTGGGGAGCTGTGAGAAGAGGGGGATACGCTGGCTGGACTGCGGAAAAGAACCTAGAAGATCTGGATTTCGCCAGTGATGACTTGTGCCTGATGTCACACAAACTTGAAGACCTACAGGCGAAAACTAACAAGTTGGCAGAAGAGGCAGGGCAGCGAAGACGGGACTTCAGATGAATATAGAGAAGACAGAGGTGATGAAGATACCGCACCAACAACTCCAACAACAACAACAACAACAACCCCAGTCACCATGAACGGGAGAAACTTAAAGGAAGTAACCTCCTTCACCTATCTAGGAAGTACTGTTTCAACTACAGGTGGTAGAGACGAGGATGTCAAAGTCAAAATCGGAAAAGCAAGACAGGCGTTCATTAGCCTGAAACCAGTGTGGAGATCTTCTGCACTCAGCATGTGGAAGAAGGTGCGGATTTTCAACACCAACGTCAAGTCCGTCTTTCTGTATGGTTCAGAGACTTGGCGCGTCACGAAAGGGATTTCCAATAAACTACAGACATTCATCAACAACTGCCGCCTACGCTAGCTCGTTACTGAAGATCAGATGGATTGCCAGAAAGAATAAGCAACAAGGAGCTCAGGGAACGAACCAACCAAGAACCTATCGCCTATCACAGTACATGAATATGCACTGTGAGGAAGTGGAGATGGATTGGGCATACACTGAGAAAGCCGACTGAGGATATCACGCATCAGGCCAGTCACTCGAGTGGAATCCCCATGGGAAGCGACGAGTTGGGCGTCCGAGGTGAGGGTGACATGGAGGAGATCGTGCGAGGAGGAAATGAGAGGTTGTGGGCCGTTGTGGGGCCAGGTTCAAAAGATTTCGGCGAACAGAGTTCACTGGAGACGTGCTACTGAAGCCCTATGTTCCATTAGGAACCCAAGGGACTAATAATCATAATAATATAGGTATACTGTGATTGGTTGTTTCATGAACGAACATCATGGTTGAGTTTTCAAAGAATTTCGTCACGTTTCACTTGGTTCCTCCTAGATTTTGAATAATAACTACCAATTTAACTGTATGTTTCAAATGGTACGCGAAGTAATCTGACGTGACAAGAAGTATGTCACCTTATCGAAGACCCTTTGTACGAACACATGTATGCGTGTTAGAGCCTATGGTCAGATGTCCGGAGATCTGCACTCGTCCAGCAGTGTTCGTCATGGCTGCCCACTGTTTCCATTCTTTTTCAGTTTCATCTTAGATATTCTTATGCTCTCGTCACGTGACTACAGAGAGTTTGACCTAATCGCGGGGGAATTTTTGTCAGACCTAGAATACGCAGATGACATAGTCCCGTTAAGTGAAGACTCTGACAAGATGCGAAGTTTTCCGGCCACACTGAGTGGCAATTTGAGAATGTTTGGGATATATATCTCACCACCCAAATGCAGCTTGTTTCTCCAGGTCTGGTATTCGACGATACTCAGAGTGACAACAGAGAGTGAAGTGGTTAAGTGTGTTTTGAACACTTCACTTACCTGGGAAGTAGGAACATCCCTGGTGGCTAGCTCAGTGGCCGATCAAATCTCTGCACGAATACAAAAGGATCGGTCGGCTCTCACCAATTTTCGTCACCTGTTGCACCGCCATGATATCCGATTGTCTATTAAAGGTGGCGTGTACTGCACAGCAGTCCGCTCTGTTCTACTGTATGGCTGTGAAACATGGCCACTGAAGGCTGAAGACATGAGAAGACTACAGGTGTTTGACCACCCTTGTCTTCGTAGTATAAGCCGTATTCCATGGTGTCACCACGTGATTAACACAGAAGTCAGGTGTAGAGTTTTAGGGAGAAGAGGTAAGTTGGTTGACGAGTGTGTGAGCCTTCATTGACTGAGATGGCTGGCTGTGACATGTGTTACATATGCCTGGTCGCCGATTGTCTCGTCACACAATGTTGGCCGAAAAAGGTTCAGGTTGGAAAAAGGCTTGAGTCATCGATATATGAAGTCTTTGACTATTAGTTTGAGCTATGTGGGGCGATGCAGACTATCTGGTTGAGGTCCACGGGACAAGAAGACCCAGTGGTTGGAGACTCTAGGTGATAGGGCTGAGATCCAATGTCACTAGCGCAGATGTATCCACAAACACTATCCTCATTTCAACGCCATACCGAATCTCACCATTTTCTAACTTTTCTTTTCTCTCTTTTAGTACTTTGTATTTCTTCTGAGCGAATTTTCTTTCAAGTTGTTATTCATCGTAGACTGGCATCAGCTGGAGGAACAAAGGAAACCTGGGAGCACTGGACAGCTGTTTCGTCCTAGTATGGGACTCTTCAGCAGTGCGCACCTACGGCCCCGACAGGGATCGAACCCGCGACCTTCAGGCTCCGCGACCAGCGTGTTACTGTTGAGCTACTGGGTCAGAATCCAGTGCTCTATATTTCCGACTTCTGTTGGCTCACGAATTTTCTTTCCTTCAGCTTCCACCTAACTGCCTTTTTACTTGATTTACTTGTATGAGCTGTGGCAACCCGAAATGTTCCACAGTGATGCCTGGTCCTGTGTTGATGGATGACGAGGATGAATCTGACGTGGTGATTTATTGTGTTTACAGTGTATGTTATTGAGAGAAACTTACGAACTAGCTTTAACTCATGGCATGCTTTTAAACTCGCTTAGAGTATCATAAGTTGAGATGTGGCTCATTGGTTTAGGAAGTTGACTTTCAAGGGGTCACTAGTTCAAACCCTGCCCCACCTACTAAGGTTTGAGTAGCCAGCGGTCACACAGTCTGGCTCAAAGCCTACTGCACGAGTGCATTTTGAATTCTTCTCGTAAGTTTCAGAATCAACGTCATCCAGAACAGCTCATCAAGGCAATGAACTTAAAACACAGGTGTACGTTTAGCTACAGATATCAACTCGGGAAAAGTTCACACACAAATGTTACGAAAGAGTACATTAAATTATGAAGGGTTATATAGTGTTTTGTAAGCGATTATTTCTAATTTTCGCTTTTTGTGTTTGGTCTTTTGCTGATGACTGAGCTAGTGACTAAACAACGACCGACTAAAGTGGTGCATTTTCTTACTCTACTCCGTGTTTTCTACTAAAATAACCATCTTTAAAGCTACTTTAAGCATATATTACCAAAGTAATTTCTAGCTTCAAAATTCATTGAAAGAAACAACATTTGTTTTGGCAATATCGAAATTCTTTGTCTTTAGAAGCTAATTTGTGTAGTGGAAGATAAAAAGGCAATAGATAATGATGAAGATTAAAGTGTCGTGGATAACAGGTAGACTGAAATTATCAATTTAGGATCTGGTGTTAACCTGTTCGGCTTACAGCATTTTACGCTGGGACACATGAGAAAGAAATAAAAAGACAAAAGACTGCTATATGAGAATGGTGCGCTATTAGATGCTACAGAACGGAAAAGAAAAGGCAGAGAGAGCAATGCTTCTTTAGAGACATGCAAGAACTGCTGCATTGTAGAAACTTGCTTTTAGGATTATCACTCTAACGGGCTACAGTCTGATGTAAATACACTTAGTTTCTCATCCAGTGACGGTGAATTTCGTAACCGATTTGGAGGTTTATGGGGGTTTATTGATTTAAACTTGGTATTCATCACTAACTGCTATTAATTGAGGAACCATTCAAAAAATGTAAGCACTGGATGACAGATGTTTGAAAATATGGACCACTGGATCCTGACTGAGTGACCAACCGGTAACTTGCTCGTCACTCAACCGCGAAACTCCTGGTTTCTATACAACCGCTGGGGAGTCATATGCTAGGATAAAACAGCTGTTCAGTACTCCCAGGTTTTCAATGGTCTTTCAACTGATATCAGTCCGTGATGAATATTATCTTAAGGTGGAAAAGTGTTCATGTATATTGAAAAGTGATTAGAAAGCACAGTAAGGAAAGATCTTGTATCTGGCCTCTTCTGAGTGCGTATATCAGTTCACCTGCTCCTGTGTAGCTAGGTATATTGGTTATTCGATGCGGGTCCTGTACAAAACGATTCAAGAACGCTATCCTGCGGGTCTGTTAAGAGGTAACGGTAGACATGTAAGAAGTGAGACAATAGAACGCCTTGTAGACACTGATCATTCAGTCTCAACAACCATCTCCTGTTTCAGAGTTATTTGCTAAGTGAAAAGAAACTGTTCAAAGTAAGAGAGTCTTCACCTCCTTTGTATTACTGAAGCGTTAACAAATCAAATGGAACAGCCAAAGGTTTGCATACAAAAGAAACTTGTCCGACCGTTGCTCATTTCATGGTCTTAATCTCTAGCATATCAGAGCGTTCACTATTGTTAGCTACTTCATCCCATTTCCTTCGTACATCAACAATTCCTCTTTTCCATGCTCACTTTGATAACGATTCATTCATGAAGTATTTTACCATGCTACCCAAGTTATTATTCAAACTTTATCATCTTCACGTGATTTCTATAACATCTTGAGGAATATTCACTAATCTAATGCTTCATTGTAGGTCAGGAGATTTCAACTGCGCTTGTTACTGTACATTTTGGTTACTTTTCAACATTCATAAAATGTTTGATTATTTCGGGAAGATATTTTGACTTTTTTGTGTATATCACCTTGTTTGCAACTATCCCTAACTAAGTGCTTTCACTGATGAAACGAACTGTATATTGTCAACAAAAACATTATATATCAGCACAATTGTGGAGCTAAGTGAATGAAACCCCAAAAAGAGTCTCCTCACTGAGCCAACTATTTTCATTAAGGCAAGAGAATTTAGTATGTGTTTATGCTGATGTGCTACCTCTGTAAGGCAAGGAATCATATTTTTATACAATAAAATTTGTCCTAATGACAATGCTAAGAAAGCATAAAAGTGAACAGGGATAACCGTTTGGTGTTCTTCGAACTTTGAGATTTCTTCTTGGACGTTTCATTACTAGATTAAACAAAGTCTGAATGAAGTAAGTGCTGACGAAGTTGTCTAGCATGGTGATGAAACTTCTAAGAACAAATCTCAAAGTTTGGAGAACACCAAACGATTATCATCGTCATCATCATTGTCATCCTTATCTGCAAATCGTCTCTACTGTCTCATGAACACATATTTTTGTTTTTCAAATAATAATGTTAAACTGTGCAGAGGTTGGTGAATACAAATTTCATAATTATCATTCAATTCGGCAATCTTATACATGTCTGTGGATCAAGTGATAAGCATGCTGATCATTTTAGGGCTAATATTACTACCATGTTAGGTCAAATGACATTCAAACCTGTAACCAACTTGGCAGAAAATTGATTGTTTAGACCACCTTGTCACGGCTCGATACTTATACACTGCAATTTTATTACTAAAATAATTACCAACTAATTGATGGGTTTGTTGTGCGTTGATTTTTGCATTTAACTTTCATCTAGCGTAATTAGCACCTTGTCTTATCAGGGCTTGGACATCAAAGCACTTCTATCAGCGGTAACATGATAATTGAGGCTCACAGTATCTCAGTACCTGAAGTTGATTTTTATCGAACTGTAGATATTAACGAAAAAAAGTATTTCAAAAAAATTATTTCAATAATATATTCAACAAACAGGAAAAATGGACAATAAATCTCACCTCCAAAATAGCAGCCATCCGATAATCTTGTAGCTAGAACACCGTCCTTAGTAATGATATTCACAACTCCTTCTTGTATGAAATACATTTTTGTACCATAAGTACCTTCTTTAATAATCAAATCACCGGGTTGAAATACTTCTTGTTTCAATTTTACAATGACTTCTGATACAAAATTCTGATCAGCATTAGCAAATATTGGAACAGATGCTACTAAGGCACGACAGTTGTAATTGATAATTTGCTAGACAACATTAAATTAAAATCATGAAAACTGTGTAATTAAATGACTTTATAAGATTGAGTAGTTCAAATGTCGTGTAGTGATAGGGATGCACCTTTTTCCACAATATCTGAGGTTTATAGGTGAACACAAAGTTGAATGAATATATATCAAGAATTTGAAACAGTTAGTCCCTTTATGAATTTGTTGTGCTTGAAAGGGCTGCTACTATTATGTACTGATGAAGTTTATTTCACACTTTAAGTAGAGCATTTTCAACAAGCAGATGTTATGGCCATAGGAAGTTCCCTAGGACCATTATTAGCTGATATTTACAAGTTATATACTGAAGGCTTAACTGATGATCTCATCAGTAAAGTTACTTTCTATAAGAGATATGTTGATGCTATAATTGTGATATGTGACAAGCATGAAGATGCGATATGTTTTTGGTTGTATTGTGTTCTCTGAGCTGGGTTGTTTAAGTGATTAAACAACCCAGCTCAGAGAACACAATACAACCAAGACCATCCACCTGAGGTACAAATATTCTCATTATGCTATATGTTTTTTAGAAGGACTTAGCAGCCTACAAAACAATAAATGCTTAAAATGTGAAAAAGAGAAAGACAACCACCTGTTGTTCTCGGGTATACTCATGAGTCATGATGGTTAAATAATACGGTCAATTTACAGGAAACCAACTTGGACAGGTCACTACTTAAGTTTCCATAGCTTTTGTCCAACCCATTGCAAGCGAGGTTTGGCAACTTTCCTATTCGAAAGGATTCAGCGTAGTTGTACGGAAGACTTAATGGATGGCAACATCAAATACTAACTGAAATACTAGTGGAAAATGAATATACGTTGAAGTTCATAAACCACTGCAAGAATCAGCCACCCTTAAAACCTAGTCTGTACTATGTTTCTAAGACATGCGTTTATATCACGTTACCATACAGAGGACAATCTAATAGTAAAATATTAAAACGAAGGTTAAGGTCTGCTGTTAGCGAAATATGCTATGGAGCTAAGATTATCGTAGTTGAGATGAACAAGCACCTGCTGCAACATAGACCTCAATGCCACATTACCGATTGCGTCATGCTTAAAAATTTACATGTATGTGTGGTCACATACATTAGGAGGACTAACCGACATATGCACTTGAGAGTAGGGGAATATGTATCAAAATGGCTACTAAAGCAGCTGTATTCACAAAAATCAATAAACACAGGTGATAGAAAACCGTCATCATCTATAGCAAAACATAGCATTGATAAAGGTCACAGGATTGACATTAAAACAACTGTTACAATTTTGTATAGAAACTGTCAGAGGCGTATAGCCGTAATCATATTTAACCTCCCGTTGTGTGTGCAAAAACCGTTTGTCATTACGCTAAGCCTATCCTGGTAATGCTTATTTTATCGTGTTACCATGGTTATCTTCAAACCTTATCACTCCTTTCTTACTATTGAATCCCTTTATTTCATATTTATCTTTCCCCACTTCCAGTATTCATATCTGATGCTTTAACAAGTAAATGTGTGATCAGAGTGTTCGAAGTGCATAGCGCAGATACATCATATTTTTCAGAAAATGTACGACTTCTAATTACGTTATCAAAAATACATAATAGGTCAAATTTGCAACAAATAGAACCAAATGAAAGAAAAATAGAAGGAATGAAAATATTACTATTGGTATAGAGATAGGTAAAATAAATTGACTATAGATGCATTTGCTTCACTTTGATGGAATGCAAATTGAATACAAACATAATTAAAAGAGTGTACTTTTTGAAATATAATCGCAGTGCATTTAGAAAATCAAGACAAGATTTTTCCTTACCTTTTCCGCCTGTATCAGAGCTTCTTCAACAGAATACTCCAATTTTTGATTGACATCAAAGCATAAAGTCAAAAATTATATCAAATATTTAGTGTCCGTAGGTTAATGGTTATGTGGTTTGATATTCACACACACTCATTATTAATACCATTATCATAACGCACATGCCTTCCATTCTTAATTTCAGTTTTTGGCACTGGCCTAATAATGCAACTAAACCCTATTGTTAAACTACCTATTCACACGCAGTTGGGAAGAACCCCTGATGATTGAAGTAAAATAAAAATCTGGTCAGCAGATGGTTCTCGTAGCTCAGGTGGTACAGCATCCAGCCGGAAACTTGGTGGTCGCTGGTTCGAATCCGGCCACAGTCCAAATTTTCATTTCGTGATCAATCATCACTAAGTGTCAGTAATACTCTGCTAAACCACTGCTATCTCAGATAGTCAAAATGATAATTGTGATTAGTCATTACAAGTTCATATTTTTTTCTGCCATTTGTGAATGAAAGATGTAGGGCAGTCAAATTGTATATGATGTAGAATATGTGTTCTTTCCTACGGGAACAAAATACCAAGTACGAACAATAATTATAAAGTCACACCAAAATCGAGGGCGTCATATATATTGATTCCATATCAGAGAGGTACTTCTAAGCGCATTAGAGGAGTACGCACCTCTCGTCGTGTTAAAGTATATTTTAAACCTTCAAAATGATTATAAAAATTTTCAGCCAATGTGAAAGATACAATTCCTAAGATGACACAGAACAACTTTGTCTGCAAAGGTAAATGTTTGAGATGTGAAGCTAAGTATATTTCAGACCCTTAAAAATTAGTGTGAATGAGCACAAGTTATTTGCGAAAAGTTCATTGAAGGATCAAGATGAACTTAAAAGTATTGAAAAGCGATTATTAATAGCTATGCATGCAGTCGAAAGTGGACATATGATTAACCTTTGTAATGTAAATATATTGGGAAAGGGTTTTCATTCATATAAAGACTAACTGCTGAAGCCCTACATTTGTTAACAACATCAAATGCCATTAACTGGAGAGATAGAGTGGACCTGTCACTTGTTTGGCAAATAAAACTCTAACAAAACCATTTATGATGACGTTTCCCAATTGAAGCTTTAATAATAGTGACAACTGCTAGCTGTTTATCAATATATTAGTATTCTCATACGAGTCCAGGAAACACAAACCTCACTGCCCTACTTTTTTCTCTGACAAATGAAAGTAAGAAATACGAAATTGTTATGACTGATCATAATTACTCAGTTTGAACAACAAACCAAATAACAATTGACCTACATACACTAAATATTTGATTTACTATTTGACTGTATGTTTAGATACTAATAAAAATATCCGGATATTCTGCTGAAGAAGCTGTGTTGATAATGAAAGACAAAAAACGGAATGGATTACATTATATTGAGCAGAACACTTAGCAGTCAACTAAATAGCTCGATAACAGTAAACAACTAAGGGACCATAAATGTTATGTAAATTGAATATCATAATGACTAAAGGAGTGACTGGTAATAATGATATGAATAACAATGAAAATACGATTATTCAAAAGATCACTGTTATCAAGCTACCTGGTTGACTACTGACTTTTCTATTAAGGATAGATAGTAGCTAGCAGAGGGATCCAGGACGCGCGTTTAGTAATGTTCGGGACTCGTCAGCTAAGTACATTTAGCGCCAGTGAACTATACTGTCCCCATTGGGACACTGAAGCATGATAGCCACCTCTAGTACAACGGATGTTAGTGTTAGTTATTTGTTGATATAATCGTATTCTTCCAAAATAAATATTCAGGTAGTAACGAGGGATGTGCATGGGAGATCACATACCAACAGAGGTCAAAAAATTTGATCCAGTCTAACAACGAAACATTATAAGTGTACCGACAAACTATTATTGTTTATCCCTTGGGTTCCTAGTAGAACATCGGCGTTCAGTAGCACGTCACCATTCCACTCTCCACTCTGCAGTATTTTCAACCTGCCTCCATGACTGCCCACAAACTCTCACTCCTTCCTCACATTATCTCCTCCATGTCACCCTCACCTCGGACGACCAACTCGTCGTTTCCCCTTTGGATTCCACTCGACGACCTGGTCTGGTGCGTTATGTCTTCAATCAGCCTTCTCAGTGAATGCCCAATCCCATCCAATCTATCTCCACTTTCTTCTGCACATCTGTTGGACGATAAGTTCTTGGTTGGTTCGTTGTCAGGACAGACTTCCTTGTTGTTTATTCATTCTGACCAACTGATCTTCAGTGTCGAGCCAGTGTAGGCGGCAGCTGTTGGTGAATGTCTGCAGTTTGTTGGAAGTGCTTTTCGTAAGGCACCAAGTCTCTGAACCATCACATAGAGGCACTGACTTGAATGAGTTAGTGTTGAAAATCCGGATCTTGTTCTTTGTGCCAAGTGCAGTGCAGTAGATCTCCACACTGATTTCGGATTAATGGAAATCCGTCTTGACACCCTCGTCTGTGACCCCCAGTGGTTGAAAGGATGCTTCTTTGGTAGGTGGGTGAAACAGACTACTTCCTATGCGTTTCTCCAGTTCATGATGACTGGTGCCTCTTCTTGTTGATGTTGAGGTTGCTGTTGGTTGGGTATCTTCGTCACCTCTGTCTTCTCTACATTCACTTGAAGTCTCGTTTTCGCTGCCCTCCCTCGTCTGTCAACTTGTTACTTTTCGCCTGTAGATCTTCGAGTTTTTGCGATATAAGATATTAGACATAAATTATCATCGCTGGCTAAATCCAAATCTTCTAGGCTCTTTTCATCGGTCAAACAGCGTATGACCCCCTTGCTGCATGATCCAGCCCACCACAATCACAAAGATCTTCGTTGATAGTAGGCGGCAGCCTTGTATTACTCCTGTCTTCACTTCAAAGGCGTCACTGAGCTTTATGTTTTCAATCAGTTGGCATGTGGCATCGTCGTCATATAGCTTAGCTGTTGAATGAGGTTGATAAAGGTTTGTGGCACTAAAACCGTAGTGTTGAAGCAGTTGCCGAATTACTTTTCCTTCGACGCTATCTTCGGCCTTTCAAAGTCGATGAAGTTGAGATAGAGATCCAGTTGACTGCCATTCTATACTCTTTTCTATTATGTTGTGTAGTGTAGCGTTGCAATTTGCTTCGCACGTGACTTGTTCTTCCCGAAGCCAGCCAGCCAGCCAGCCAGCCAGCCAGCCAGCCAGCCTGTTCCGGTCGCAATTTTGAATCCAGAGCATCCTTCAGTCTCTCCAGGATGATGCGGCTTAATATTTTGCTTGCTTTGGGTGGACAGGAGTGAGGGATGATTCCTTGCCAGTTCTTGCAAAGGCTTAGGTCTCCCTTGTTTGGGATTTTGACAAGCTACACCTACTTCCAGTCAATCGCCAGGTACCTTTCCTTCCTTCCTTCCTTCCTTCCAAACCTTCTGTAGTAGTGGTGTGAGCCTGTGCACTGTTGTCTCTGCATCCATTCTCAGTGCTTCTTGTGGAATTCCATCTGGTCCTACTGCTTTTCCGAATTTCAACAGTTTTATGGCATTCAGAACATCAGCTTTCGTTGGTGTGCTTGTGTTCACTGATAGTTTTGTGGCTGGGCTGCTGGTGATATTTCTGGACGAGTTGCAGGTGGTGCTTGTGGTGGTCGATTCAAGAGCTTTTGAAGTGGTCATCTCATTAGTTCCTGCGTTTCTCCCCTTTGGTAACTAGCTTTCCTTCTCTATCTTTCATTGGTTTCGTCTGCGTTGATCTCTTCCCAGATAGTAACGTGGTTATTTGATATGGTGTTGTCAGGTCTCTCCTACCAACCTGCAGCCTGTTCTGATTCATTTGCTAGTGTGTCATAGAAGTTTCTGCTGTCTTTGCACACACTCTTCTTCACTTCTTTGTCCACTGTGGTGTTTTATACGTTGTACTCAGTTCTTCTTTTCGTTGTGCATCCTTGCACTGGTTCATCTTCTGCTTCACCATCACCATCATCCTCTCCCTCCACCAACGGCTTCCATGTGTCTGTCGAGATCCATTCCTTGTCTTGTTTCCTCTTCCTTCCTAATATGACTATGCAGGTTTCTTCCCACATAGCTTTCAAAGAGTTTCAGTGTTCTTCCAAGCAGGTGTCCCCAGGGATGTTGCCTAATTTCTCCTATTTCTTCCTGATGACTGACGACGTGAAGATGTCGTTTGTAGTTTCGTCCTTCAGTTTCTGTTCAACTTGAACTGTGGTCGTCTGTCACCAGCTTCTTTGAGGGCTTTCAACTTGATTTGGAAGGTAGGTTCCTTGCACTAGATAGTGAGTGGTGTGAACCTACATCTGCTCCTCTTCGTGATCTGATCTGATCTGATCTGATCTTGTGTCCAGCAGGCTGGCTGTGTCTCCGCTTTCTTCACATTGAGATGAAGTCGGTCTGATTTTTAGTGTAGTGTGTCCTGGTGTCTGGTGAAATCAAATCCATGTCGCTGGCTTTGTGAATATCCTTGGGTTTGTACACACTGTCTGGCCTCCAATCACCGAATCATTGAATGCGCAGAAATCTGCAAACACTTCTCCATTCTCGTTCATTTCATCAAGTGCTTCTCTTCCTGTGTTGTCTGCTCACAGTTTGCCATTCATGTTGCCCATTAGAATTTTGATATCGCCATCTGGGGTGGGGTCCTGTCCATTACTGGTTGCAGTTGTTTGTAGAATTCCTTCTTCTTCTTCTTCTTCTTCTCTTGATTCGCATTATTCGTTGGCGCGTAGCATTGCATGATTTTGACTTTCCTTCCTTTTGGTTTGAATCTTGCTATCATGATGCTGATCCTGCAGGAGGAGATTGGTTTCTACTGTATGGGACCCTTCGATATTCTTGGGGACATCATGATAGCCTCTCGAAAACTCAGTGTGCTCGTGGTTGTCATCTGGGTGACAATATCGGATTGGGTTATTGACTCTCCAGTTAAGAGTTTGTAGAGTCCACTTCTATTCCATCTGCTTTCGCAGATTCCTAGCACTTCCATGCCATACCTCCTTATCTCTTTTGCAATCTGGACAGCCTTGCTGGGTTCATACGTGATGCGGACATTCTATGTGCCTGTGTTTACTTTTGCTTTCATCAAGTGAGAGAAGATACATTGGCGACTGGCTTCCCGAAGGTTTTCAGCAGCTGGCGTCATTTCGTCTCTCCGATTCCAGAGAGGAATAAGTTTGATTTCATTTTTTATGTTTACTTTGTGGTTTGAAGTTTCTTTAGCGGTTGGATTAGTTTTAGGGTGTAGGGTTGCCAGCCTTATGCCCAACCTTCCCTCTTTACCCGGGGCTTTGGACCGGCTAGTAACTAGTGCACCAGTTAAGGAGGCGAGGTTATTTCAACAGATAGTTAACACTAATACTCTTTTTATAATTGGTGGCTATCGTACCTGATCGGTATGGTGGATAACAACTTGTTTTCAGGGGCACTGTGTACGATGTTTTTTCTGGTTGGGAACAGCAGTTCTCAGCACTAGGCTGCATGTATATCAAACAGACGAGTCCCAAAGAGGACGAAACGTGTGGTTTGGATTCCCCTGTTGACCTAGATCCAGTAGAATAACGGTACCAAATGTTCCTTTAGAAAGGATGTGATACATCCGTAGACTTTTAATTTTTCACTATCATTTTGCTATCATAATTCTATTTCAACTAACTAAATTATTCACTCTATTTTGCCATACTTCATTCAATGTATCAGTCGCCACTATATCTGTATGTATTCCTCCACTCCGTTATGTATGCAGAGTAAGCAGCTGACGAGTTCTATTGGTATATATGTATTCGATAAACCCTCATTGAATAACGTTAATTGCTTGTTTTAAATGTGTATCGGAAAACAAATATTTTCAGTCGATTAAATCAAATGCGTTGCCCAACTTCTTCCAGGATATTCATAAGAAATATGGTTTAGATGTTTATAGTCCAATTAAATATTTGAGAACTTTAAAAATTCCCATTATCAAAATTAGAAGACATATAAACGAACAATATTGTTTCCAATTAGCTCTCATCAGGCTTTACGCTAGTATACATGAATTTTATAATCTATAAAACATTAAACTAATCACGAAGGATTATTTAGTCTGTGGTAACTAGGACATGAAGTATGCAAATAGAAGATATCTAGACAGTCATAATAATAATGCCAATAATGATAATCATCTCATTGATGATGAGAATAATAGGAACAGTATGAAACTGCAGACATTTAGATGATCAATGTGGGTCAAAACTTCGGAAAAATATGAGTTACGTAATACTAAAGGATGAAGTTTGTAGACAATCAAAGTCTAAGCAAATCGACATGTGTGAAAGGGGTGAAGAAAAGGGAGAGGAGGTTGAAAGTTGATTTATCTCTGAAGTCATTTATTAGGTTTTCTGAACACAAAGACTAGGTTTGGTCTGTCTAATTTCCATGGCCTCAGCTATGTGTAAAATGCGAGTGAGAATTCCACTGTAAAGATTTTGTGTAATACGACAGATGATTTTCAACGCTTTGGTCTTATCTATTACATAGTCACTGTCGACCAAATGCAACAGAGTTGGACTTCGTACGGACTTCACTCATCTCTTTCTTGGCTATGACGACAGATGCTCAGCAACCTACACCAAATGGTTTTGACTATTTTCTTGAGGTCTTTCTACTTTATTTGGACTAATGAAGTAATATTATTGGTGGTTACACGCATTTTACTAATGCTTCAACTATTTTAATCAATGAAGACTTAGAATCGTCTCGAATGCTTTTGCATCAAGCATCACCATCGCATATTTGACGGTCAAATCATCTTCGAGCGATACTGCAAAAGTGCTAGCTGTCATCTCTGTATGACTAAAAATTGTTCTACCTTCAGAGAATCTGGTTTATAGTCAAACTGCATAACCTAGTTAGTACTGTTCAGGATGCTTGCATTTAAATGCCTTGCAAACTACACACCTATACTAAATCACCAAAGAATGTACGGTTTCTTTCCTTCCAAGGATTTTTGCAGATACTAACTACTTTGTACAAACAAAGTTCATCTCTCTGTCGCTCTAGTGAAAACGTTTTCCAGGTTTGCATAAAGTCAGAAGAAGGCTGTTTATAAAATAAAATTAGCTCAGCTAAACATACATTGTTGACTGGACCGAGTACTTAAAAGCCATCCTCAGTAAACAGGAGCACACTTCACTTATCAAATCCAGTTAATCTGAGCACTAAACAACCTCTTCGTTCATCCGAGACCAATCTTACTTATGATATATTAAGTCCAGTTAATCTGACTGTAACAAATTATTCATACCAGCTGGAAACTGCCTAACTGGTCTAGCAGACTGGTCATATCTGAAATCAGAGCAAGTGTTTGTAAGATTCTCAGTGCGTAGGGCAGTCGGCATAAATATGTAATGGAGTTTTGGCAAAAGGTGTAAACCAATAATGACAAGAAATAAGGCATGACACAGCAAACATCAGATGAGAACTATATAAAAGTGAACATTTTAATCACAGAAGTAAAAGAGATGGGATAGAAAATAAAATGTCAAGGCAAATGTTTCTACTGTAGTTTGCGTTGCTGATCAAAATGGATAGAAGTAGTATGTGTTGAGAGGGCAGCAGAGATCATGGGGAATTACCAACAATGAGTAAAGATTCTGCTCAGGGAAATACAAGAGATAATGTAGGTGTATTAAGAGCAAATCAATATAGAAACAGAAGAGAAAACAAAGCACATTGTGAAAATAACTGTCTTAGTGAAAAGTGTACAATATTTGATGACTACTGTACAAGATGTCAGTAGTAAATATTCATTCTTTTGTCTTGGTCTTGTCGTTTTTTACATTGCAATTGATTCGAAAGCAGAATGTGATCTCGAACTCTATGTATAATAATGCAGAGGTTCAACCCAGTGTTTTAGGTAAAGCCTGCCTAGAAAAACATTACCAGAAATATCCTCCTGAGACTCATTGGTTAATAAAGGTGTTTAAACCTGAGCGCTACAACCTAGCTATAGGACAACTTGAAGAAAACATTTTATCACAAGAGAAAAGGAACAAGATATTTGAAACCAGTTTATCATACCATCTGGTAAACTGAGGAGATTTTGAAGTCGTTTACCAGTAATTCTAATTGACTCTTCTACCGTTAGAATAAGTGAAACAAATCCAATGTTTTACGAATATCCATCTTCAGGTGGACAGTTACGAATAGATTAAACAAAAAGAGCTCAGTCAATTCAGCAATAACCAACCGATTCATATGAAATTTAGGAGTGGACCTAATGAAATCGGCTTTTCAGATGATACGTGTATGTATAAGCCACAAAAATATGAAAATGTTTCAGAACATCAATTTCATTACAAAGCATTAGGCTCGGGTCAGCTTCTTCCGTCAATCTGTTGATAGATAAGGTAGTGGAAAAGACAAAAAAAAGCATTTATCTTAGATATTTGTCAACTTGGCAGTAAGTGCGATGCGACAGGTTTTGTCTAGATAGTTAGTGGAAGGGGATGGTTGCATCACTGTTCAGTAGATTTGGAAGTTTATATTCAGAAAGTAAAACAAACGAACATTTTTCGCTCTAATTGTTCCTGGGTAATAACTTAATTCTTATCATTACTGGTTTACACCTTTTGCCAAAACTCCATTACATATTTATGCCGGCTGCCGATGAAATAACAAACAAAACTTAAGATTGTTAGTTATGATGCTGAAATTCTTTCTTTGATTTGATTTTTATTTCTTTAACTCATATTTGTTCCGTTTCAACACAGGATCACATTGCTGATTTTATGGAGTCTAGACTAGAAATTAGACACATCAAGAATACTTTGCCTTCTAATAATTACCCACCTGAGTTCATAAATAAATTCGTAAGCAGTCGAAGAAAAAATATTAGCAGTAGTAATAGTAATACAGGTGTTATTAATAACAGTTCTACTACTACATTAAAAAGACTGGTAATAATTTTAATAAAAGCTGGGAGAAAATCCAAGGCCTCTGCTGTATTGTTATACCGGGAAGGCACCTCAGAAGTATTAAGAAGAATTCTCAACAAGGCTGGCTGCGATTAAAGTGGGATTGTAACCGACTAATTCGCTTAGAAACAACCTTTGTAGTTTAAAATATCCTATTTATGCAATTAAGCAAAATAATCTGGTTTACCAAATCCACCGGAATGATTACGAGGTCAAATACATAGGCCAGAGTAGTCGACCAGGGTCGATTAGAATAACAGAAAACAAAAGCTTAGCTAAATCAAGATTAGTAGACCTTAGTAAGCTAAGAAGTTTAGAAAACAACTCGACCATATCTCTGCAAGCAATAACACATAATCATAGAGTAGGGTGGAATAGAGCAACAGCAATAAAAACCTAGGTAGAGGGAGAGATTGACAACCGAATCTTTGTTGATCGAATCAACACCAGAAACGTGCAACACAAATGATTATGCATCTTTCCAAAGTACATAGAAAGTACTCCTACCCTTATCATCACGAAGAAGGAGAGAAAATTAGCAATATATAAACCCTGTCCCGAAGTTGTGGAGTTACCAGATAAGAATACGGACAATAAATTGTATCAAAAACGTCATCCAGTATTTGATATTGATTCACTGTATGACATTGCCCATAAAAAAATAAAATGTAAATGCAATCCATCATAGTACCTACGTTTAGCTCCTCTGTTAGTAATAAAACCACTTTAAACATCGGATTTTTATAATCATGTCACCTAGTATTCTTCGTTTCTAGTAGTAGTAAAATCTTCCACATATCTGGTATACGTGTTACCCCATCCCTATTACATGTGTTGGGTGTTGATTCGATGAACAGAGGTTCAGTAATCAATCTCCTACTCTCCACCGAATTACATTTGACATAAATACAGTGACTTTATCCCAACATATTGTGTATTTGTGTATTATCACATGGATTGCATTAGCCGAGTGTTTTTTCAGATTATTGGTCCTGTTGGGATGTATCATTCTTAATATGGCTAAATTCCTATGTTCCGCTAATCTAACTGATCCGACTGTGTAGCTTGACCACACAGTCATTATATGGAATTTGGCGGAGTGGATTATTTTGCCTAATTGGTTCTATCGGATCTCTAAATCGACAAAGCGTATCTCTGAGTGAGTTTGTAAGTTTAAACGTCAATGTAATTCCAACTTTGTTGACGATACTACATAAAGCTTGTGATGTGCCTTCTTTGTAGAGTAACACAATGAAGGTTGTGAACCGCTTTCCACTCATGTTGTCGTTGTTAGTCTTACTCGTATTACTGTTATTATTTCGTTTTTTATGTGTTCATACGAATTTCTTAGTAAACGGTAGAAGACAATTATAAATTATTGATGTTTGTTTTACGTGTTCCATGGACGTCAAGGCTAGGATCGGAAAGGCAGCAAAACAGGCCTTCATTAATCTGAAATCACTGCGGAAATCTTCTGCACTGCACTCAGCATTAAGAACAAAATCCGGATTTCCAACACTAACTCATTCAAGTCAGTGCCTCTATGTGATGGTTCAGAGACTTGGTGCCTTACGAAAAGCACTTCCAACAAACTGGAGACATTCATCAACAGCTGCCGCCTACGCTGGCTTGATACTGAATATCAGATGGTAAGAAATAATAAGCAACAAGGAACTTATTCTGGGACCGAACCAAACAACAACCTATTACCCAACAACTATGCAGAAGAAAGTGTAGATGGTTTGGATTCGAAGTACACTGAGAACACCAATTAGGGACATCACGCGCCAAGCTCTCGAGTGGGACTCTAAGGGGAATCGACAAGTTGGGGTTTCAAGGGTGATATGGAGGAGATCGTGTGAGGAAGAAATTAAAGCTTCTGGGTAGACGTGGAGCCAGGTTGAAAAGACTGCAGTGAGGAGAGTGCAATGTAGGCGTGCTACTAAAGCCCTATGTTCCACTAAGAACCTAAGGGACAAATAATAAATTATAATAATTGCAATCCATGCGATAATACACAAATACACAATATGTTGGGATAAAGTCACTGTATTTATGTCAAATGTAATTCGGTGGAGAGTAGGAGATTGATTACTGAACCTCTGTTCATCGAATCAACACCCAACACATGTAATAGGGATGGGGTAACACGTATACCAGATATGTGGAAGATTTTACTACTACTAGAAACGAAGAATACCAGGTGACATGATTATAAAAATCAGATGTCGAAGGTGATGATATTAGATTGTTATGTTTATATGTAGTGAAAAGTTTTGCCCAAAACTTCATCAACTAAATAATACTATCACTGTGTGCTGTATTTCAAATAAACAAGTCGAATATGGAATGATTATTACTTGTTTTTTACTCTTTCAAAAGGGATTTCATCCATTTTCGGTTCATTTTATTTAAGAAATTTCTCTTATACAGGTTGATATCACAACAAAATTCTTTTGACTATGCAAACCGTTGTCTTTTGAATACCTAATCTGCTGATTGGTGGTCCCTGGTTCGAATCCGGCTGCTGTCTAGATTTTTATTTCACCTTCAATCATCACCCAGTATAAATACTATTCGGCCACACTACGGCTATTTCAGATAGTGAGTGATAATATCTAATCTGTTTCACAGTTTGAACTGTTTACTTTATCACTTCCATTCTTCTGTTACTCTTCTATTAACTGTTAATAGTGATTTTCGAACACTGGTCTATAAAGCTATCCAGATGTACACTTATTTCGTTTCCTTCGGTTGAAGTAACTCCAAATATTATTTTGGCACTTGTTGGGCTGGAATAGACGTAAATTTTTGTCACAATTTATTTTGAAATTTGAAGTTTAAAGCTATTGACTATCGAAGTTTAACCCGGTGGCTAAGTGTTTAACGTCTTTCCCATGAAACCTGAAGGTCCCTAGTTCGAACCCTAGTGGGTTAAGGATGGGTACTTCTGAGGACTTAACAGCTGTCCACTGCTATCGGGTTTTCAATGGTTCTCCAAGTGATGTCATTGCATGATGAATGATGATGATGGATAACAAAAAATTTTCCTATTAAGTTTGCAATGCAATCAAACTACGAATTATTTTGAGATGTAACTCAGGAAAAGTATTTTGCTTTCAACTAATGGAGACTGATTGACATATATGATATAATGTCCGAATGTTGGAAACCTTGAAATTGGATAAAGTTCAAAAGTTTTTAGGAGCATTTTAAAATACGACGCTGTGTATGGTTAGTAGATACTTTCAATAAAATGAGTACATAGGATAGCAAAATACGCTACACAGTGTGCTAATTATCTAGCATTTCGTGAGATAACCAACGGCACTGTCAATCGTGAGTTATGAAAGCGTAAGTAAACTAGGTTTTAGTTACAGTTTTCTTAGTGGTGGCTACCATTAGAATCTAGAAGTCATGTTTTTTTCTTACTTGGGACTCAATCGTCAGCTGGATATACCTTTGTCACAGTGAATGATGTTCTCATTGAAATGCTATTCAGAGATCCGCATGACAGCTCATATGCCAACATAGGTCGATCGGTTTGATTCAGTAAAACAACAGTAAATTACAAGCGACAACAATCAATAGGTTTTAATTGTCGGTAATAAATAACTAGTCAGCGGAATCTGAGCTTCACATTTACCTAGCTGGTCAACTCATAGATTTTTCATCAGTTTTCTGTTTCGCTTTTATGCATTCACAAAGAAGAATTTGTAAATGGTGTAACAAGGAACCTATCTGTAATTATTTACCTAGCTCCTAGGATATTTGAAAATGGCTTAAAAGACTGAGTATGCCGATCGGAATCACTATAATTTTAATCTAACTGACTGAAAAAGCTTTTCATTTCGAATATTATAGAGACAATAATTCTGTTAAGTTACCACTAAATGCGCTCATTCTCCATGTAAATTCATGAATTTCTGAAAATACAAACCAACATTGACAAGTATAGTGTCGATGCTTATTTTCATCCACCTCAAGAATCTCTTATCTAGTATTTGGTTGTAATGTAAGGGAAATAAGATTAAAAACCTAATTTTGAGCAGAAGTTTGCTTTATTTCACAAGGAACATCAACAGAAGGTCAGCTAAATCGAAAACAAGGAACGAGAGATATTCTTCAGCTTATACTCAATCTTCAGATCCTATTCACACGAAATTTCACAAGCTACGTATCGCTGTTATTACAATAAATATATGATTCGGTAACTACTAGTAAATTCATTGGTCAGGCTACTAACTTCACCTTTGGCGATTAATGTTGCAATCTGGCTGTCCAAAATATAACCAGCGAAGTTCGAATTCGTAATCCATTGACTAAAATTCAAGTTCCGTGATCAAGAAGTTACGCAGGAGAATATTTGATAAATGTGCTTGTTTTTGGGAAGTCTGCGTGATTCCCTTCTTTTTGTGTACTTGTGAGTTGAAAGATCTTTATATGACGGTGAAACACCAATAGCCGTAGTGCACCCACAATTTCACTCACATTCTCAGACAATACATATATCATTGAGACGATTGGTACTTACCTCTCGCAAGCATTCTGATAATTCACCTAATATCTCCTTTTCATTGAACATTTTACCTTTATATCTATGTTCGTAATAACCAGCAATACGTCTTCTCAATTCTCGAGGATACTTTTTATAGGCCATGTATTCTTCAACTTGTTTTAACTAAATCCAAACATTCAAAGTAGAAAAAAAGCACAATACTTGGAAAAGCATTCCATTCAAAGATTCTGTTGAATAAAGGATACTTATTCGACAAATATTTCACTGAAAAGTCATTGTTTTTATTTTTACCAGGTAATAGGAAAACGTGGTCTATCTGAAACTTATGCTACATTAAGACAATACATTTCAAACGATCTGGCCAAACACTTACCTGTCATGCATATTTGCGTGAAATAAAAGGAAAAAAAACGGGTTAGAAAAAAGAATCGACACAGTAATGAGTCGAATTGTTAGCTTACAGGTCAAATCACAGATGGAAAGAAAAAGATAGAATTTTAATAACCCTTGGTACTAAATCTGAGTTACCAAGACAAGCTTAATGCAATAACAAGTTGCTACTGAATGCTTAAGATGGTTTTAGATTTCCTGATGTCTACAGTTTTAATAACCTAAGTATCTGGTCACAACAAATTTGTAAATAGGTTTGAAATGTGAACTCAGACCAACCTTGGAACCCGTTACTTTAGTTGTTAGCGAAGGTGAACATCTACCGTCTAGATAAGTGGTACTATTTGATTTGATTTGTTGTTTCAGCCATTATGCAGAGATTTGTGGATGTTCCCTATGTATTTGCACCTATATACATGGTTTTTATCTTGGATTTCTACTAAGATTACTAAAGTTTAGAAGGCAGCTGGCATCTAATAATCATTTGATAAGCAGTAATGTTTTCTTCTTTAAAGCATTATTGTGCATATCCTTTGAACTCTGTCGAAAAGACGTTTGACAAAGGACCGTTTACACTTAAGTGAATAGTTACTGTTTTAACCATTCGGCTTCCTTAAAGGTGGGTCGTTTATTATACTGCTTAAGTTATTTTCACTCGTTTCAGAATAAATAAAGCATCTTCCAGTTTTCAACAGAACTATGATGTATCAGGCATATCTTTTGAGGAGGACTTTTGCAATCTGAATTCCAACCACATTGTCAACTTGTGATGTCGGCTGGTGAGAAAGTTAAAGGGTTTCCTGAAGCCACGTCATTGATCTGGCGGAAAAGTTCTCTCAAAAGTGTAAATTTAACATGATTCGAACACAAAAGACGAAGCTTTTTTGGATAAGGAAGTGACACTAGGAATGGATAAAAAACAGTTACATAGGGTATCAACTGTCTTCATCCCAGATGCACCAGTAAACAAAGAATATATGTCAAAAGGAAACGTGGTTCTGTTTGTAAGACTAGCATTATGAAGATATTTCACCAGTTCAATTTTGAAGTTTGTCGGGATTTATTGATTGATTTCAGGTTGGTATTCACCACGAACTGACAGCTGGATAAACATAGAAGGTTTGAAAGTACTAGACAACTGTTTCGTCGTCGTTCGGAACTCCTCAGCAGTGCACACCCATGAATCCGCCAGCGATCAAAAGCAGGACCTTCATTGGTGACTAGATTTGAGAAGTAATTCCTATTCTCCAATGGGATGTCGTGACCAGTGGGTCCACCATGTCGATCATATGGAGATTGTGCTGTATCTTGAACTGACAGAAGTAGGATATATGGACCATGGGATTCTCACCTAGTGGTGCAATGTTTACGTGCTGGCCATGGAATGTGAAGGCGCTGGATTCAATCTCTGACGAGGTCATGAGTGAACACTGCTTAGTTCCAAACTAGGATGGAACAACTGTCCAGTGCTCCCAGGTTTTCAATGTTTCTGCAACTGGTTTCAGTCTGTGACGAATACCTGCCTGAAATCCATATTTACATTGATCAAAAGTATCTCCTAATACAGACTTAACTGTTTTTTAACAGGAAATAATAGCTCCACTGACTAATGAAAAAGTATATGAGTTGCAAACCTTTATAATGACATTAATAAACCCTGCGGATTATCAAGTTGATTGTTCTTTTGAAGGTCTTAATTATGTGGGAACAAATATTCTATAAGCTTTTATAAAATCTTGAGTTTCGTGAAAGTGGTAGATACTCCTTAATGGTGATTGCGAACAAGCGTGAAAACTAATTCATGCAGATTCTCCTACTGAACAACTTTTAACATATAACACCATAGTTCACTTCACTCTTGAACAAATTGTCAGTTTTCCTGGCACTCACACACACTCGTATGTCTATACGAGTATTTTTCAGTTGAATAAACAAAGCAAGTGAAACAGTAGTACTACATTGACTGGTCATGTCTAGTTCTGGGTGTTGGTGAAATTCCATTGGTCATTTTGCAACGTGGCTACCAGGCTACGGGATTCACCTAGGTCCATGGTTTCATGCTGATTGCCTTCAGCCAACTAACATCTCTCTCAGTGCATCATAAAAGCGAGGTTCCTAGCCCGGTAGCCACATTGCAAAATGACTGATAGAATTCGATCAGCATTTAGGATAAGATAACACGAAGTTGATGACCCTCTTGTGATCAATCAACGTGCCAAATACAGTCCCACAGGAGATCAGTCGCAGCCCGAGTAGCTCAGTGGTAACGTCAATGACTGCAGATCTGTCTGACGCAGATTTTAATCCTATAGAAAACACTATTTCCGTCGAATACGCAGATTTATCTTGCTGATGGGTATCAAAAAGCACGAAACCCGGATGAAACACTGAGATTGCCTCCATCCAACCAATTTTAAACAATTTCTATCGATCAACTTTCTTTTTAATAACTGCATTAAGCTGTATTGTCAGCTAAGGTCTACTCAGTCTAATGGTTTGTTCGGCAGTAGCATGAAGAGGCGACGGTGCTGAAAACAACCAGCCATGGCTGCTTAATACAGTATAAACATATCTGATCAAGGAAATTGTCAGCACTGTTTCTATTGAGAAGTACTACTGAATAATACAAAAACAATTTAGGATTGTTACTTTAAGTGAGTTTATTCATTAGTTGTAATATCAGCTGAATCCCTTACCTCATCATGTTTGAGGTCAGAAGAAGATGAAATTAAAGTCAGTTATTTCATATAATAATGTATATTATTGAGACTGTAACAGAAGTCTTCTGCTTTGATTAGGACGAAACTGTAAAGTGGACATTTAATTATCTTTTTGACTTCAATTCTTATTGACCTTAAAAAAATTGTCTACAGAAAGGCTAAACTTGTTCCCACTTTTCCTTTTTCTTTTGCTTATTGCTAAAGGATTACAGATATGTTATTTTTTTGTCACTGACAAGGCTAAACTTCAGGATTTTGAGCTATAATCCTTCTCTACTGTAATACATAAAAGGAAAAAATTATAAATTATTCAACAAACCATACATATGCATTTCTAACTGAATGACTAACCATGATTCAGCTGTAAAGCTGAACACCTTGACAGTAAATGCATAGATAGCTCTTAACTGATTCGTAAGACTTTAATGAAGGTGAGTAAATGGCCAAGGTGGGCAAGCAGTATGTCGTAAATGGAACATAGTTTTTTTTGTGAATCAGTAATTACTATGCTGAGTTGAACCACTCGACCTCTGCCGGCAGATGGGCTTCTACGCGGAGGCGATGATATTACTAGGATGTTCATTATACTGTAGTATACTTGCTGGTAAGCGATGGAATCTAGGAGTAGTGTTTCATCCTATTCAAGGTTCGTCAGCTGGAAATATCTGCAAGCTAGTGAGTGGTGATGCTCCCACTGAGACTCAGACCTCACATATAGTTTATGGGACCACTTATTCAAACAGAGGTCAATGAATCAGATCCCGTATAACAACGGGAGATTATAAGTATCAAAAAAAATAACAAATATACCCGTCGTACAGAACGTGGCTGTCGTACCTCAGTAGATGAATGGGTAAGGCTTCGACGTTTGATGGGACGAGTGCTGGTTTCCAGTCTCAACGGGAACCACACCACTCACTGGGTTTCAGAAATATCCAGCTGCATGGAGCTTCTGCTCACTGGTTTAATGAGAAAGCTTTCAACCAGTGTGTCATGGGTTTGAGCCCTGCTCCATCTATCGAAAATACGGCAGCCAGGTAGTATTACTAGACCTCACCCAACAGGTATGACTTATTACCTTTTACGCAAATGTGCACGAATTTGCCGAGTGTATTTGGATTTCAATATTTTTGATATCCAGCAGACAAACTCCTAATAGGACTAAATGCCCCTCCTGGATTCCACTGCCAGTTACTATTAGGTAAATTACAACATCGTGAAAATCCAGGCAATAAGGAGATATCCTCATGGGAACCCATCAGTATAACAACGGTGAATTATACGTATCAACAAATGTTGCATATAATGGCGATAAAGGTTTTTATTTATGGGTGACTGAAAGGTGGATCTAGGAGTTTACCAAGTGGTGTATGAGACAATAACAATGAGATAATCGTAATTCTAATCGCATATGGCTGAAGGTAACAATCCGTACTCGAAACGTCATTCAGTGAATAATCCTGTATCTGTTCTTCTGAATAAATTGAATACTATCATAATAGTTGAATGAACAGACCTTACAGGCACCCTGATGACATCACCACTACTCAAGTTTTGGTCTGCCAAGACAGGGCTTTCAAGCTAAGGGCGAAAACCGTCCTTAGGACTTCTTTCTTATACTGCTTTAATTTAATGCACTGGTATTCTTTCGTTCACACTTATTTATGTTTATGGGCAAAAATTCTGAAAATTACCATCTAACAATAATCACCATTTGTATCAAGATCAATTCTGTTATTTTAACAATGTGCTAGTCTTTTCACCGATCGGCCTCAAGTTTCAAAGATATTGTTGCCAAACTGTGTGTTGACCTTCAACGCTTGTTGATACTACAAACAGTTGCTCATTGTCCAGTACTAATGAAAAACTGCGAAAGGAGTACTCGCTTTCGATATATTCCTATTCAGATCACATCAAAGGCATATTTAGGTTTTTATCATCACGCTTTATTGCAATTAATGTAAGTCCAAGATGAATATCAACTTGAAATCGATAAATCCCCACAAATTCCCAAATTGAGTTAATCTAGTGCTCATTGGTGATTCCTGAAGTTACAATGACAAGTCGTGACCGGTGGGGCAAACTGGGTGAACATGAGGACAAATACTCAACGATGACATTAGGTGATGACCGTGCTATCTGATAGAAGTTGGAAATATGGACCACTGAATTCCGACCCAGTGTCTCAACAGTAACGTGCTGGCCACGGAACCTGAAGGTTCCAGGTTTGATCTATGGGAGTGCGGGGTCATGGGTGCACACTACTGAGGAGTCCCATACTAAGATGAAGCAGCAGTTCAGTGCTCCCAGATTCCCAATGTCCCTTCGACAGATGTCAGTCCTTGATGAATACTAACTTGGAATAAGCGTGTGTTGGTATCTGTGCTCCAAACAAATCGTTTACACGCCAATCCGGCTGTCCCATCTCACTATCTCTGCACATTTTCAGTGAAGAACTTTGTCCGAAATTTAAGGAGAAAGATGTTTTGAAGTATCACAAATTCTTGGACCTTTCGCAAGGTAGAGGTTCGGATGATATGTCAAGCTTTATATTTATGAATTGTGCTGATATATAATACCATCCACTAAGCAGTATGTTCAATAGATCGCTTTTAGAAACCACCATACCAGATACCGGAAAAGATATTAAAACAGTCTGTGACTCCAGGCGTATGCTGGAAATTCCGTGCGATTGCAGTTACTCATTCTCTCTGGAAAATAATAAGGAAGCTAATAATACCTGTACCTAAACATTCATCGAAAGATCTTGGAGATAATAATTGATTTGCACAGGAAAATAAAAGAAGCGAACCTTGCCGAGTTTACTAGTTCACCACTTACTAGCCGGAACTAAGCCTGGATGAAGAGGGAAGGTTGGGCACAGGGCTGGTAACCCTACACAATAAAACGAATCCAGTCACTGAAGAAACTTCAAAGAACAAACAAAATATAAAAATTAAACATATTCCTCACTGTAATAGCGGAACAAAATGACGCAGGTCGGCAAACGACATCGGAAAGCCAATTAGCTGATGTGTTCTCTCTTCTCTCAATGAAAGCAAAAGTAAACATAGGTGCATAGAATGTCGGCACAATGTTTGAAGCTGGCTGACAAGACTGCCCAGATTGCAAGGGAGATGTGGAGATATGACATAGAAGTGCCAGGAATTTGTGAGGAATCTGCGAAAGCAGATGGAATGGAAGTGAACTCTTCAAATTGTCAAATGGAGAGTCAATAATCCACAAATAATGCGGATCAAAAGAAGAAGAAGAAGAAGAAGAAGGAATTCTACAAACAACTGCAACCAGACAGGACCCCACCCCAGATGGCGATATCAAAATTCTAATGGGCAACATGAATGGCAAACTGTGAGCAGACAACACAGGAAGAGAAGCACTTGATGAAATGAACGAGAATGGAGAAGTGTTTGCAGATTTCTGCGCATTCAATGATTCGGTGATTGGAGGCCAGACAGTGTGTACAAACCCAAGGATATTCACAAAGCCAGCGACATGGATTTGATTTCACCAGACACCAGGACACACTACACTAAAAATCAGACCGACTTCATCTCAATGTGAAGAAAGCGGAGACACAGCCAGCCTGCTGGACACAAGATCAGATCAGATCAGATCAGATCACGAAGAGGAGCAGATGTAGGTTCACACCACTCACTATCTAGTGCAAGGAACCTACCTTCCAAATCAAGTTGAAAGCCCTCAAAGAAGCTGGTGACAGACGACCACAGTTCAAGTTGAACAGAAACTGAAGGACGAAACTACAAACGACATCTTCACGTCGTCAGTCATCAGGAAGAAATAGGAGAAATTAGGCAACATCCCTGGGGACACCTGCTTGGAAGAACACTGAAACTCTTTGAAAGCTATGTGGGAAGAAACCTGCATAGTCATATTAGGAAGGAAGAGGAAACAAGACAAGGAATGGATCTCGACAGACACATGGAAGCCGTTGGTGGAGGGAGAGGATGATGGTGATGGTGAAGCAGAAGATGAACCAGTGCAAGGATGCACAACGAAAAGAAGAACTGAGTACAACGTATAAAACACCACAGTGGACAAAGAAGTGAAGAAGAGTGTGTGCAAAGACAGCAGAAACTTCTATGACACACTAGCAAATGAATCAGAACAGGCTGCAGGTTGGTAGGAGAGACCTGACAACACCATATCAAATAACCACGTTACTATCTGGGAAGAGATCAACGCAGACGAAACCAATGAAAGATAGAGAAGGAAAGCTAGTTACCAAAGGGGAGAAACGCAGGAACTAATGAGATGACCACTTCAAAAGCTCTTGAATCGACCACCACAAGCACCACCTGCAACTCGTCCAGAAATATCACCAGCAGCCCAGCCACAAAACTATCAGTGAACACAAGCACACCAACGAAAGCTGATGTTCTGAATGCCATAAAACTGTTGAAATTCGGAAAAGCAGTAGGACCAGATGGAATTCCACAAGAAGCACTGAGAATGGATGCAGAGACAACAGTGCACAGGCTCACACCACTACTACAGAAGGTTTGGAAGGAAGGAAGGAAGGAAGGAAAGGTACCTGGCGATTGACTGGAAGTAGGTGTAGCTTGTCAAAATCCCAAACAAGGGAGACCTAAGCCTTTGCAAGAACTGGCAAGGAATCATCCCTCACTCCTGTCCAC
Source organism: Heterobilharzia americana (assembly GCA_944470555.2). Lineage (NCBI taxonomy): Eukaryota > Metazoa > Platyhelminthes > Trematoda > Strigeidida > Schistosomatidae > Heterobilharzia > Heterobilharzia americana. The sequence goes on along the minus strand of OX104133.1, from coordinate 19,885,336 downwards.
CCAAAGCAAGCAAAATATTAAGCCGCATCATCCTGGAGAGACTGAAGGATGCTCTGGATTTAAAATTGCGAATGGCTTCGGGAAGATCAAATCATATGCGGATCAAATTTTAACGCTACTCTACGCTTCATAACAGAGCATCAACTTCATCGACTCTTGGAAGGCCTTCGGTAGTGTCGACCGAGATGTAATTAAGTAATTGCTTCAACACTACGGTTTTAGTGCCACAAACCTTTATCAACCTCATTCAACAGCAGCTATATGAGGATGCTGCATGCCGAGTGATTCACAGTAGAAAGTTCAGTGACGCCCTTGAACTGAAGACAGGAGTAATACAGGGCTGCCGCCTACTATCAACGAAGATCTTTCTGACTGTGGTCTACTGGACTGGATTGTACCATGCAAGAAGCATTTGTGACGAGCGAGAAGATCGGCATACGCTGCTTGACCGATGAAAAGAGCCCAGAAAATTTAGATTTAGCCAACGATGATGATTTATGTCTAATGTCTTATGTCGCGAAAACTTCAAGATCTACAGGAGAAAGCGAACAAATTGTTAGAAGGGAAGAGGCAGGGCAGGAAAAATGGGACTTTCTTCAGATACACGTATAAGAGATAGAGGTTTTGGAGATACCCAACCAACAACAACGACAAGCAACAATCACCATCAACGGGAGAATCCTAAAGGAAGCATTCTTTTTCGCCTACCTAGGCAGCGTCGTTTCAATTACAGGCAGCACAGGCACAAATAAGGACGCCAAATCCAGGATCGGAAAGACAGCAAGACAGGCCTTCCTTTATTAACCTGAAATCAGTGTGGAGATCTACTGCACTACACTGCACTCATCAAGATCTGGGATTTCAATATAAATATCAGTCAAGTCAATGCTTGTATGTGATGGTTGAGAGACTTGGATCTTTACGCAAAGCATTTCCACCAAACTACGGAAATACGTCAATAGCTGCCACCTACGCTCACTCGATACTGAAGATCAGATTGTCGGAACGAACAAGCAGCTAGGAACTTTGGCTTCACAAATAACTGACCAAGAACCTATCGTCCAACACATATGCTGAAGACAGGGGAGATGGATTGGACGTACACTGAGAAAACTACTTGGGGCATCACGCACCAGGCTAGGCCCTCGAGTAGAGACCGAACGGGAGATGACGAGTTGGGCTTCCTAGGTTGACATGGAGGAGATCGTGTGAGGAAGAAATGAAAGCTACTGGGTAGGCGTGGAGCCAGGTTAAAGTGACTGCAGAGAAGAGAGTGAAATGGAGACGTGCTACTGGAGCCCTATGTTCCACTAGGAACCCAAAGGACAATCAATAATAGTAATAATAATAAAATCTCAATATTGCTTGTAATGTTGATAAAAATATTGAGTGATCTTGGTTAATTAACTGGCCGTTTTTTATTTACACTGGATGATGGATGATTGAAGGTGAGATGGAAGTTTCAATCACTGCTGAATATGAACCAGCCACCACCGAGCTTCCGGCTCGATGCCCATCTGAGCTACCAGGTCCGTCTACTGACCAGATTTCTATTTTATTTCAAACACCAGGGATTATGCTTGACTACCATGTGAATTCGTGACGCGTCACCACCACTTGATTGCATTCACACTGGCTGCCTAGTCAGGACTTCTCATCCCAATCCAAATCTAACTGAATTAAAGGGGGGGGCATCATGTTGATTATCATCTAACGATCTAAGATATTCGTGGTCCGATAGGCTAGTATTTTATTCATACTGGGTGATAACTAAAGGTAAAATGAGAATTCGGACCGTAGCCAGACTCTAACCAGCCAACACTGGGTTTCCGGCTCGATGCTGTACCAACTGAGCTACGATGTCCGACTGCTGACCAGATTTTCGTTCCCACTTGTCTCAAGAACAACAATATACCGTTCTCAGAAGAAGATACTCAATCTCATGACTTACAGAGGCTGTTCTTAAACCCAGTATCTTCTCTTTCTGTTTATATGACTAGCAACCTTCAGCTTGTATCAAGTTTATCAAATATGTTGATGATATAATACTTTCTGTATCTGTCTCCTCTTCCTCAGATCATTCCCAAATAAACGATTTCCTATTTACTATTGCGCAATGATCCTCTTCATAATATCAGACTATAAACTTTAGTTTCAGATGCGAAGATAATCTATGCAAACTGCTCAAGTCTTATGATTCCTGTTCCACTGATGGCTGTGTACTAGAGAATGTTACAGGTGTAATTTATTTCGATGTGTTTTCTTCCCATCTTTTCTAGTCATCTCATATCTTACTAATTTGTTCCTCCAACTGATGTCAGTCTTCGATGAATAACAACTTGAAATATTTCCAAATCTCCACAACCCCCTCAAAATTTAACTGAACTAGTGCTCGTTGGTGACTAGCTTCGAGAAGTATTCCCCAAGTTCCAATGACAAGTCGTGACCGGTGGAGTCAAAGCCTGATGGCCGTGAGGACAAATACTCAACGATGACATTGGGTGGCGGTTTGCGCTATATCGTGAGCTAACAGAAGTTGGAAATATGGAGCATTGGATTCTGACCCAGTGGCTAGCTCAATGGTAACGCGCTGGTCGCGGAACCTGAAGGTCGCGGGTTCGATCCCTGCTGGTGGGGTCGTGGGTGCGCACTGCTGAGGAGTCCCATACTAGGACGAAACAGCTGTCCAGTGCTCCCAGGTTTCCTTTGTTCCTCCAACTGATGTCAGTCTTCGATGAATAACAACTTGAAATATTTCCAAATCTCCACAACCCCCTCAAAATTTAATTTCCAAATAGTTTTTTCGCCTAACTTTCTAAATTAGGCAGCTGAGAGTCACTGTTATAACTCAGCTTCTTCCTTTCTGTTTTATAAATTTCTACAATTCGGCTTTTCTCCTATGTTGTTTGTCTTTATTTATTCCTGGGTTACGGCGGCCTGCTCGAACCTTAGGCTGCCAAAGTTATCCGCTGAACATTTTTCACCAAATTCCTTCTCAATTCGTTTTAATCATATAGTTACATCTTTTGAAAGTATCATGTACTCATGCACATTTTGAAACTGTTTTCAACTCTTCATTTCTTGAGTTCATCATAAAGCAAAGAAAAAAATGCCATATTATATGGAATTGAACTTTCCAGTGAACAAAAGCATATATTTCTATTCTTCAGATGCTTAGCATGAGCTGCAGATTTTTGTACTGTCTGAGTGAACCGTCAATACCGAATTACGCATGCATTTCTGCTGATATATCATTATGGACCGGAAGCTCATGCAGAACCAGCTGGCTATTTCACATTACTGCCTTGAGTACTATTATTATTCATATCATTCAGATGTAATAACCATTCAATCTGAAAGTATTGTTATGGGGGAGAATTTGTTGCAAAATTACATGCTGAAAATTCCACACTGTCACATACTGTTTGGAATAAAGCGATTATTGTTGTTATTACTGGGAAAAGACTATGGTGCAAGACATAAGACCTCCGAGATTGTCAGCAGAGCTAGTAGTGTATCTTCTCACCTTCTATGTGAAACTGTTTTAAAAAGACATTTTCACCCATGCAAACAATTTGAAGGACGTATTTTATCAGTCACTCAAAGGTCTCTACGTGTCACTTTTCAGGCAAGACCAGAAGCAAGTATGAAGAACTTTGTGTACATGCTACTAAATATAAAAATTGTACTGTAGATTATTTAGAGCGTATCCTGTATGAGGAAGAAAATATTAGAAATGATCTAACAAATCAATTTTTGTATTTAAAGCAAACTAATCAAAGATTATTATTATTATTGTTGGTCCCTTGGGTTCCTAGTGGAACATAGGGCTTCAGTAGCACGCCTCCAGTGACCTCTGTTCTCTGAGATCTTTTGAACCTGGTCCCACGACAGCCCAGAAGCTCTCATTTCCTCCTCGCATGACCTCCTCCATGTCACCCTCGGACGTCCAACTCGTCGCTTCCCATGGGGATTCCACTCGAGGGCCTGACGCGTGATGTCCTCAGTCGGCCTTCTCAGTGCATGGCCAATCCATCTCCACTTCTTCCTGCATATTTGTTGCGTGATAGGTTCTTGGTTGGTTCGTTCCCAGAGTTCCTTGTTGCTTATTTTTTCTGGCCATCTGATCTTCAGCAGCGAGCGTAAGCAGTTGTTGATGAATGTCTGTAGTTTATTGGAAATGCCTTTCGTGACGCGCCAAGTCTCTGAGCCATACAAGAGCACTGACTTGACGTTGGTGTTGAAAATCCGTATCTTGTTCCGCATGCTGAGTGCAGAAGATCTCCACACTGGTTTCAGGCTAATGAACGCCTGTCTTGCTTTTCCGATTCTGACTTTGACGTCCTCGTCCGTCCCGCCTGTAGTTGAAACAGTGCTTCCTAGATAAGTGAAGGAGGTTACTTCCTTCAAGTTTCTCCCGTTGACGGTGATTGGAGTTTGTTGTTGTTGTTGTTGTTGATGGTGGTGGTGCGGTATCTTCATCACTTCTGTCTTCTCTATATTCACCTGAAGTCCCGTCTTAGCTGCCTCTTCTATCAACTTGTTAGTTTTTGCCTGCAGATCTTCAAGTTTATGTGACATTAGGCATAAGTCATCGGCGAAATCCAAGTCTTCTAGATTCTTTTCCGTCGTCCAGTGTATCCCCCTCTTCTCGCTGCCTACTGTTTGCTGCATGATCCAGTCCACCACAATAAGGAATATCATGGGGGATAGTAGACAACCTTGTTTCACTACTGTCTTCACTTCAAAAGCATCACTCAGCTTCCCATTGTGAATTACTTGGCATGTGGCATCTTCATATAGTTGTTGAATGAGGCGGATAAAGGTTTGCGGTACTCCGTAGTATTGAAGCAGTTTCCAAATTACTTCTCGGTCGACGCTGTCAAAGGCCTTCTCAAAGTCGATGAAGTTGAGGCAGAGAGCTGATTGCCATTCTACGCTCTGTTCTATGATGATACGAAGCGTTGCAATTTGGTCAGCACATGATTTGTACTTCCTGAAGCCTGCCTGTTCCGGTCGCAGTTTTGAATCCAGTGCGTCTTTAAGCCTCTCCAGGATGATGCGGCTTAATATTTTGCTTGCTGTGGGTGGACAGGAGAGTGATTCCGCGCCAGTTCTTGCAAGCACTGAGGTCTCCCTTCTTCGGCAGTTTGACAAGGTAACCCTTCTCCAATCATCAGGTACCTTCTCTTCCTTCCACACCTTCTGCAATAGTGGTGTGAGCATGTCCGCTGTTGTCTCTGCATCTGTTCTCAGTGCTTCTGGCGGTATTCCATCTGGTCCTGCTGCTTTCCCGCATTTCAGTAGCTTTATGGCGTTCAGGACTTCCATTTTCGTTGGGGGATTTATGTTCACTTGTAATTCAGCGGCTGCAGGTGGTATTTCTGGACGAAGTGCAGGTGGTGGTCGATTCAAGAGCTTCTTGAAGTGGTCGGCCCATCGTTTCCTCTGTTTCTCTTCTTTCGTAATTAAATTTCCTTCTTCATCTTTTATTGGTTTCATCTGTGTTGGTCTCTTCCCTGATAGCAACCTGGTTATTTGATACAATGTTGTCAGGTCTCTCCCACCTGCAGACTGCAGCCTGTTCTGCTTCACTTGCCAGTGTTTCGTAGAAGTGTGTTTTGTCTTTACGTGCACTCTTCTCCACTTCTTTGTCCAGTGTTTTATACATTGTGCTCAGTTCCTCTTGTCGTTGAGCATCCTTGCACTGGTTTATCTTCTGCTTCACCATCACCATCATCCTCTCCCTCCTCTATCAGCTTCCATGTATCCGTCGAGATCCATTCCTTGTCTTCCCTTCTTCCTTCCTAATACTGTTGTGCAGGTTTCTTTCCACATGTCTCTCAAAGACTTCCAGTGTTCTTCCACACAGGTTTCTTCAGGGATGTTGCTCGATGTCTCCCATTTTGTCTTGATGGCTGCAGTGAAGATCTCCTTTGTAGTTTCATCCTTCAGTTTCCGAGTGTTGTACTTGAATTGAGGTCTATCACCAGCTTCCTTGAAGGCTTTTAACTTGATTTGGAGGGTAGGTTCCTTGCACTAGATAGTGAGTGGTCTGAACCTACATCTGCTCCTCTTCTTGACCTTGTGTTAAGTAGACTGCGTCTCCATTTTCTTGAGATTGAGATAAAGTCGATTTGATTTTTAGTGTGTCCATCTGGTGAAGTCCATCTTGCTATTTCTAGAGAAGTATAATTTCCTTAAAGACAGAAGACACACTTTACTAACTAGGCCCAGCATTTTTAAACGTCTTGTCAGGAAGAATGTTTGGTGTGTTTACTCCTAATGTTTTATACCGAAATGTTTATTTATTTTGTTGAAAGTTCAAACATCTTTGGATAATAAACTAATTCGTGATGATTAGATAAATCGGACTTTATATGAATGTAGTTTGTTAACTTATAATATGTCCGAATTTAAATCAACAAACATATATAGACCCTAAATGTAAGCTACACAGAGAGTACAGCTCAGTATTTTTTCCATAATAACTAGTTTTTCAATTATTTCATTTCCTTGCTTCATTTGACAAAATTAAATTTTCGATAAGTGACAAAGGGAAAGAGACATTTAACTTATTTCATCTACTTTTCCAGTTAATAGTTTTTCAATTTGTGATTTCCTTTTCGAGATTTCCCTACTAGGCAACTTAATCTCTTGGTAATGGTTGTTAACTGAAAAGTCTAAAAGTGAAACAGTTTTCCTATTTTTAGACGTAATGCGATGACTTATTACAAAAAAAGGAGAAAGTTTGAGTAAAATGTTCCCTACTATACTCGTGATAGAAAAATATTCTAACCCGCATTATTCATCAAAAGGGAACAAATGCAGAATTTGTAGTGAATGTCTCATCCTATTCAGGACTCTTCAGCGCTGGTTGGACCTGTCAATAATGGGTAATCGTTTAGGTTCATATAAGTCGACAAGAATAAATTGCAGCCGATAATGTCATAGACGGTATTGCTTATTGTCATCGGTAGTCCGTGTTGTTATTTCATCAACTTGGAGCTCGTCAAGATGTGCACACACAAGCCAAAGAGTGAAGCAAATTGTAACAAAAATGGAATCAAAGGGAGGTGAATAACTTTTTTATATTATTTTGTGACTATTTAACAGCGAATTTTCAGCTGCATACGCCATGAACTCTTGGATCATCAGATCTGGCTATTTGCACATAGCAAACCTGTCACTGGCTTTGAAGTCAACAGCTCATTGTTTCCGAATTCCATTGGTTAACTTTGTTTTGCTATCATCATTTAATGTCCTTAATGGTTATCTTGTCTCACAGTCAGCATGCGGAACCTCAGAGATCTTTATAAATTGGCTAGTTAGCTACTGTCTTCCCAAAATTTCATACGGCAATCTTCAAATTGTGGGATCATTTGAGTTGGGTGTGGGAAGACAGACTCCTTGGTGATAAGCGATTGAATTCCACCTAATTGGCTAGATTGGGAACAGCTTACCATGATACCTAATGACTTTAGGCTCAGTTCCATTCGGAGATGTGAGTTCATAATTTTCCAGAAAAACAGCTTCCTACAGCGTTTTGTTTTGGAATGTTTCTGCAGTTGATTTTGACAATCTATATGTTATTCGGAAAATATTCCATACACGTGATCGACATTTTGACTGCTTCCAGACACAGGGGTAATGAAGTCTTGTTACATTTCGGGAAATGTTTTTTATTTATACTATGCTTAAGGTTTCCTCCAGCTAACATCACTTACAATGAAATTATTTTTCAATAATTGTTTAAATTTTCAAGTTCGTTTCATTTAGCTGACAGATTAATAGCATGAAGATAGTTGTGATTCCCTGTTGCTTTTACTGTGTCAAATTGTCCAACCTTCATTTAGTTCTGTCGTTGAGTATCTGTCCACACTTTCATCTTAGCTTGCCCCACCGGTAGTGACTTCGCTTCAGAACTTTGGGAAATCTAATCTCCAGCAGCGTCGAACGTGAGGGCAGGCACTCAGCAATGGGAATGGACAATTATTGCGCCATTTCGCGAACCGACGGAAGTAATGAAATATAGACCATTGTGTTCCAAACCAGGGGCTCAAAGGTGGTGTGCATGCCTCGGAACTTGAATGCCTTGAGTTCAATCTCTGACGAGGCTGGGTGAAATGATGGGTTCACATAGATGAGAAGTGTCATACTAGGAAAAAGTAGGCAACCAGCGCCCTCAGGCTCCCAATGGTTCTCTTATTAATCAGGTTCGTGATGAATACCAACCTGAAATCAACAAAATCCCGACAAACCTCTACACTGAAATTATTATTACTTTCTAGCTGACATGAAAGAGGCAGGTGGTTCTACAATCAGGTATAAGCAACCTAAAGTTCAAAAACAGTGACTAAAGCTTATGATTTCAGAGATAGATTTGTCATGGAATCATTGTTTATTAATCATATGCCAAAACAGTGTAATAAAAGGAGTTCAATGCATTTACCAAAAATAATTTTAAGAATCCTGTCACTTCTATAACATAGAAAATGATAAATGAACATGAGTTTGATTATATCAGTTTGCGCATCGTTTTACAAATGATGTGATGGTTACAAATGTGACGAAAAACAACTTTAATAATTAAAATTCTTAGCATTAAAATAAACTAAACTCTATGCATGAGTTAATTAATTTAAAAACAATACTAATCTGTCTCATTATTCAATATTCAGAGTCTATTTAAACTATTCGTTACGTTTGGTATGTCTTGCTTGCTTGTTTACTAGTTACACTGGTGTTTTTGCAATGAACAGAATCAAGAAAAGTAACATGTTTAGTTTAAGTTCTTATATTACAATAACAACAGTGATTTCTGTATTATCTTATCTTGAAACGGATTTATTATGTAGACGTATAGCTTGTAAAACACTTCACAAGCATTATTCTTAACAGTCGTAAAAAATTCCAACTCAGATGGATACCTCTATCATTATTACTAGACATCTTCAACTATAGCCTTAAATGCGCTGGTAATTCGGAAGTTTGGATTAAATGGAAAAATCATGTCAGAGATTTTGAAGATAATTGGTTATCGCTATGAAAATGATGGATGATAAAGCCTCCCGGGGACAACTGATCACAATTAAGGTCACCAAGACATATGGATGTAATGTTTGTAGACATTCTAAAAGTTAACTCTTCTATGAAAATGGTGGTGATGACGTTTTTTCAGTATGCTGATTAAAGCGAACAACACAGCTCATAATACGCTTTTAACACCTATTGCATTTTACACAGTAGCTCTACTAGCTAGTTTCAAGGCGACTGAAGTAGCTTAACAGCAGTTGTCTAACGGGTTAATCGTAGGGATACAATAAAATCACATGCCCAGTTTTCAGTCGTAAACCTTTTTTATTAGTACAGTAAACATAAATGACTAATTTATTTGAATAACCAACAGGACAGGCAGATCATGATATGGTGTCCATTTAATTTGTGTCTATCTTATGAAACAGATGGTGTTCGGAAATTAGTTAATGCAAGCATATTCCACTTAGTAGTTAAACACCGATAGACAGTTGACAAGGCTCAATAGAAACGAAAATGTATCATTTTCAATGTAAGACAAAAATTCTTTGAATGGTTTATTCTTAAAATCGCGATTTCAGAGTTTTCACTTTTGACACAATATACAGTTATCGTTGCAAAGAAATACCATAATGTAGAGGCTGTTGAGTGAACATAACACCGTACATATATTCACTCAATTTATCTAGGGTTTCAAGCAGATGGTGAGTAGTAGTTTTCATAGGGGACTTTAATCCACTGGTGATGAAATTCTTTCCTATACACAGTTAACTAAGTGAAACGGTTGTGTACATCCGTAACTTATTTTACCCAGCAAATCATATGCAGATTGGAGAATTAATCAGACCTTCTAAGGTAGCGGTTATTAAGCAAGCTGATGACTAATGGTGGAATGCAAACTTGACTCTCTATCAGTTTTGAATCGCGTATTCGGGTGGCAGTCGGGTGAAACCCCTAGTCATTTGAGCAAAGTGAAAATCTGTTCATCGACAGCGCCTCAAAACTCAGTGGCTAGGGCGCCAAGTTGTTGACCTGTAGACGTCTGATCAGAATCATACCATGGCATTAGTTTTCATTCCACTTTGAGTCATCATGGATTATGAGTAGGGGAGTGAAGAAAATCTCAACATGGGCACAGAAGCCTTGATAAACTGTCTTCAACAAATATACGTGAACTTAGGATTCTCGGTTGTGTGTTACCTGTGCAGCCTCACCATCTAACCTGATACTTTCTGATAGCTGAATTAGTGTTAACATAAGCGAAAGCAAAGATTGAAGAGATCAAGCTGTGGTGTCGATTCCCGAAACCCATGAAAGTTTATTCTAACCACAAATAGGAATGTAGGTTTTCAGCTTGGATTATATGAGACAACCAAGTTCGTTTGAAGAGAGTAAGTGATGTTGACTGTAGTGGCATGGGTGCATTTATGGTTGATCCTGGTTTCCAATATAATATCAGATTTCCAAGATTCCTTTACCTCTTATGACTGTCTAAAATCTTTCAGTCCTTTGTTTACCCTTAAGTTGTCTTGAACCTTGTTTTCTGTCAGCATTTATCTCGTGCACTGACACAGTATATGAAAATTTTGACGACCCCACAGTAGTTCCATATCCTATGTTGATGTCTGTTTGTGTGGCTGACCCATTGTTTCTAAACAACTCATAGAGTATTTATCTACATTAAAGTTTAAAAAGGCGCCCGTAAGAATGATAACTTTTCCGGTTATTATGAAGAGCAGAATAAAGCTTTGTCGCATTCGCATCATCTAAGGGGAAAACGGAAACCGGAGATATAACTATAAATGGAACGAAGATGATTTCATTTTACCACTTAACATCAACTTGACGTATTAAATCAAGGTCAAACATCACAATAGTTAAGAGGTTTCCATTCAAATTGTACCATTTCATCTTCATATATACAGTGGTTCTATTAGATCGGTCACACTCCGAAATCTTTTAGCCTAATTTGATAATTTTCATTGAGATTATTTCGGAAATACAGTAAACATAATGAGGAAGAACAAGATATATTTGCCCATCTATAAAATGATTATAAAACGATTCAAGTGATTATAATTGAAACAGTTAACATTATGTACTCTAATCTTTAAATTTTACCTGCAAATCATGCACAAGTGTATACGAACACTGAAACATCTAATGTTAGTTAGAATGCAGCTATTTTCCTTCTTCTTGTATCACTTTGTTACTTGAATAAATTTGAATATGCGCAACATGTAAATATAGTTACTGAGTTGGATATACAAATCAAAATCGCCAGCATCCTACCATTAGGATGCTCTCAATTTTCTACTCCAGTGTATTTTTTTTTCACCCTGATTGCTTTCAAACATTTTTATTTAAGGTATTTTGATTTGCCTTTTCTCATCTTCCTACTTGTTCTCACTATACAAATATAGTCATTAGAAGAATGATTAAGGTTCGTTTGTGTGACTTTTTTCTTATGTGGCCGTTGAGATTACTGTTCTTATCCAAGTTCAATCACTTAACGGGATTGCTGCGCCACGTAATTTGGCTAGAATAGTGGGACTGAAATAAGTATCTTTGGGCACTTAGGTCCGCATGCACTTGTAATAAACATTGATGATGAGAACCAGTGAAGATGACACGTGAACAAAATGTTACATACCAGTTTTCTCCATAACTATTTCAATTTTACAAGCCTTGTCTGTTTCCAGGTCAGCTCAGAATCCCTTGCTAATAGACCGGCTTCCAGTTAAAGGCATGTGCATGAAAGCAGTGTACACAACACGCCATGCAGTCTTACTAATGAAGAAGATACAAAGTTCAGGGTATCTACTGGTACCTCATAAGCAGGGACAGAAGACAGTGTCAGGCTAAGGTCATATTGCTATGGCCGGCCGTATCTCACACTTATAACTCAAGTAATACCAATATTTCTCTAACTGCGGTAAGTATGGTGGCACTGAGGCATTTTATCCATTATTACATGCAAAGTTGGCAGAAAATTGACTAGTCCCAACAGCCTAATGGTGACTACTTCCGAAGACCCATTTCCTGGCCAGGAAGGATGACACAAGCTTCAACACATTCAGCATTCGATAGTTGCCGATGGTGCAGTCATGAGGGTGGAACTCATCATTTTTATACAAACGGTACCAAAGATGTGGCCAATCACAACCGTAAACTCGGCTCTACACCAGGTATACAGCCTACAGCCACCATCACAGCTTGCATGCAATGCAAAATTTCCTGTCACCCATTACATATCAAACAGTATATCACTGTAAAACACGTCCTGTGCTAACACTTACCTCGATAGGTCTACAAACATCTAGGTAGCTCCGCAATTACCCATGATTATTGGATTTCTTGAGGGAAAGACAGTGATTCGGTTTATAGGCCGACATCAGTTTATCGCAGGAACCATCTGAAGGTGCAATATCAAGCTACTAAACTCACTCGTCTGATAATCACCCGAGTCACACAGTATGGCTTAAATGTGCACCATAGATCAAGCATTTAGATGATGACTCAAAGTTTCATAGTAGTCAGCACTACCACCAAGCTGATTATTAGCTGACGACGACTATGTGTGCGCCATTGGTTAGGGATTTCGCCAGCAGCTCAAAATTAGTGCGTCACCAATTGGATAACGAGGGGCTCAGCTATTTCGGTTTTCTAGGTCTTTCCCAGTTTTACAGGTCGACCAAACGTAACCACCCATGTGTATGACTTCTAGTTACATACACGTGCGTGAGAACGGTGCACACATAAGGCCACGCACTCCTAAAGATGTAGAATACTCTAAAGTCTGGAGTATCTACCCGTATTTCCGGAGCAGTGACGATGGAGAGTGCCCAACCTTGATTATCGCTTTGAGGTCAGCCATGTATCCCACTCGTCACTTAACTAATATCAACCCTCCTCCCACAGTGGTTAGACGGAAGCACTTAGGCATTTTAGCTCATGCTGCCTGTGTGATATGTAGACAGTTGACCAGATCAGTAAGTCAATCGGGACAGCGTCCGGAGACCTGTTTCGCAGCAAGGAGAGGATGATGGAAGCTTCATCGCTTCGAGTGGCTGCTGCTACAGTCACCAGGGTGGCCAGGGGCCAGTTCAGAAGTAAGACCGTCCCGCGTGTGGTTAGAAGCTGGATGTCTAAAAAAGGAAGAGGAAAAGTTAGCATTCAGCCACCTTAAGAGAGTCGTAATTATTCCCGCCACATACCTATAGGAAGCGCTCTCTACTTATCCGCTAGAGTAATTATATCACATAAAACCTTAACAAAATTGTTGTTTCTATGTATGGGAGCCACCACTACAAGTTCTCTTCTTTTCTTCCCATGCCAATTGACAATGATGAAAAAGGTTTATGTAGAGGACCGAAAGACCAAGGCCCTCGAAGTAGTTTCTTGAAAGCAGTTTAAAGAGAACCTTCGTACAACTGTAAAGGACTCTGAATAAGCTATCTAAACGTAGCTAATTCATTGCCACTTCACAACCTTAAACATTATCTTTGTGTTGATGGACACTACATGCACTTGTTAACCTTTCCATATCCTGAGTAGTGATTTTGTTGTCTTTAGAAACAGCTTTCAATTATACTACAGGTTACATTGCAATCACCTATCCCTGTTAAGTGGTATTCGATTGTTACTGGCCTCCAGTGTCTATAAATACGACTGTACAACATTTTGATGATGATATCGTTGGTAAGAAACGTTTCTTCCCTGTTACATTTTTCTTCGACGACTTTGAGTCACTAGCTAACTGTCTTCATTATAGCTATCAAAGACTTCAGAGATAAGGATTTTAAAATGTCATCAGCCATCTGTAGGACTAGATTGTTTATATGTACTTTAAATACTTTATATACTTTACTACTAATCTAATTATATACAGATTGAAGTAGGATTTTATCGAGTCACTTAGCCTACTAATCACGCTAGACTGTTTGGTCGTAATGCTTTATTTGCATAAAAATTCACTGAACTCGCTGGATAACATCATTACGTGGGTAACAATAATAGAGATTCATTGTACCTTATTGAACTAATAGGGATGAAATATAACAGTTTGTTAGACAACTTTAGAATCGAGAGAGAAATACTTTTTCGTCTTATTTTCTTGCATGCTAAATCAATCAGCTTATTTGTGAATAAAACAACGCATTGAATAGTTTAGGCGCCTTTCAGTTAGACAGGCCACCTATTCATATGCTAATGAGGCTGAAATTCAACAACGTTACAGATTAACTTGGCATGCAAAAGCCCAGTGATAACAATAAGTGTATTCATCTTTTTTCAAGGTAAAAACGACAATAGAACCAAAGAATAAATGAATAATGTAATTTAAGGTTTATGGAGATTTTATTTTAAAGGTAATATCCATCACGAACTGATGTCAGTTGACGGACCACTGGAAACCTGGGAGCACCGGACAGCTGTTTCATCCGAGTGCGGGACTCCTCAGTAATATACACTCACGATACCTCCCAGCCAGGGACCGAACTGAGGACTCCTAGTCAAAAGTGGAGTGCATGCTAACTGTAGACCTTGATGGATAACTGAGCTATGTTGCCAGTTAACAGAGGGGAAACTGGGAACCAATGAACTCTGACAAAGGGGCTTGGGGTAAGACCTGGATGTCCTGAGTTCGATCACTGGTGAGGCCGGGTCGTAGTTGCGTAACTTTGGGTGTTGCATACTAGGATAAGGAAGCTGTGCAGCGCTTTCAGATTTTAAGTGGTCCCTCAGATGATATCAACCAGTGGTGAATAATACCTTAAGAATAAAAGAATAACTTACTCTTCTGTTGATGATCATCCTGAAATGTTATTTATACTTTAATATGCGAAAGCCATTAGATCTCTGAAGTTATATATATCAATAAATACAACGAAATGACGCTTTTCTTCTGGCTCCAGAGACATGCATTTCATTAATAGTGACAAAGTGGATATACGGATATATGCTGAATAATGTTGAACTTCTAATCAATTTCAGAGTAGTTTTCATCATGTCACAACATCAGTGAAGCAACCACTAGCATCCGACGTGCTTCGGACAGCTTGTTAATCCTAACCTGAGTTGCGAGTTTACCAGTTCAGGTGTAATCGAGTTCATTATCTTGGGATCTCATAGTGAGCAGTTCATCATTCAGCTAACATGTTTAATTCTTGATATGAATGGGGATTTTTAATTTAGAAGTAGTATTCATCATGGACTGACATCAGTTGGGGAACCATTGAAAATCTGGGAACCTGAATTGACAGAAGTTGGAAATTGTGAACCATTGGGAACCGACCCAGTGGCTGAATGGTTAATGCGTTCGCCGTGGATCCTGAAGGTCCTGAGTTCGACCCCCAGCCGGGTCGTGGGTGCGTACTACTGTGGAGTCCTATACTAGGAAGAAACAGCTGTCCAGTGCTCCTAGATTTTCAATGGTTCCCCAACTGATGTCAGTCCATGTTTAATTCTGTTGGTTGTTATTTCCAAGTTTCTATGCTTTTTAGATATGGTACTCGCTACAAAATGTTAAGGTCATGCACTGGGTTCCACGTGAAGTTAAGGGCTCATAGTGTTAAGGAGTTTGCGACTAGGAAAAGACATCATTGTTTAGTGTTTTTAATTTCCTGTTAAAGTACTCGATCGAACTACTCAACTTCTGTTGGCATATAATCTCCTGTGTAAATGGCTTAAAACTGACTGATTATTCAATATCAATATCAGTAAATAGTAAGTGGTATTCGTTACTCAAGAGGTGACCCTTGTGCCTCACTGGCCTGGTGGAGTTCCTACTAAATATGCCTAATTGCCGGGTGGGAACATTTTATCTGTTTCATAACTTTAGTGTATTGCCTCCCAGCTAGAGAAACACAACGTAATACATCACTTTCATAATTTTCAACTGTTCATTGTTGGATGCTATGACCAATATTACCAGATTAAGTTAGTGATATTCCAGCTGATCGATTACAATCTCAGCAAACGTTTCTGTAAGAAAAACCCCCGACTGCAGTTTCAACATAACCACTAAGACATGTTTATAAGAGGATGAATTTCATGCTGCCTTATTAATGTTGAGTGGGACGATCAGAACTCGCCTAGACAGTTGATAGGTGATTGTTTCAATGCTTTTTACCCTACAGATCTGTTGATGTAGTTTTTTTTCCAACTAGTTTCAAATGAATGCGTTTATTTCCTTTTACCTTTTTGCCATCTATGGAATGCAAGTGTTTTCACCATTACAACCACAGTTACACTTATTCAGGGAGAATACAATACTCTTTATTGAAGAATTAGAGCTCCTCTAACTGTGTTAATGCTTGAGATTGCGTTGTAAGTTTCATCGATTCTCTTTAATTGCCATATCTGACACGTGATTATGATTTGACCCTATTTCATTTTCATGTTCATTATATAACTTTATTTACTTATTGTTTTTCCTCCTTTACACTTCTTACAATTAATTCTCGTATGTTATATGGATTATCAATGATTTTGTTGTACAACTTAAGATAATTGATTTCCTAATTCTAAGATATCTTATGTCCTAATAATCACTGTATTTTTAGATTGGATATACATCTGAAGAGTACCCATGAAATAAAATGATGTCATCTAATTCTCCAAATTTCGTCAAATTTGCTTTATCCAAAAACCAATTTATTATTATCTATTCAGTAAAAGTAAGAACTAGTTATTGTCGTCCTGAGAAGATACATTAAAATGATTAAAAAACAAAAGCAAACTAGAAACAATTATACTGCTTACCATTTCTCGATATTTTCTCTTAGATGCATCAAAGGATTGTATCAGTGCAGCCGCATGACCAACAAACAGGGCATAACACGTTGCACCTGTCATCATACTTATAATGGTAATCCACGCTTCTGGTAGTGTACTTGGCGGATAACGTCCATAACCAATTGAAAGCATATGTGAAAGAGCTTTAAATAACGCCCATGTGTATTGTTCAAACCAGTAAGCATTCTGTTGAACAAGATACAGAGTAACTAACGAATATGTGATAGCAAACACAAACTTAAATGCTTCTAATCAGGTTTGACTATTTCTCAACTATATTCCCATATCCACATGACTACTTAGTTATTCCAGCTATGAGTTTCAAGGCGTAAAATTCCAGGACTTAATCTTTAAACCCAGTATATAAAGTTCATGCTGATTACGAATTCAGGGTAAAAGCTGACATCTATATTCTGCGGTGAAACGTCTCCTGTCATTGGAATTCATTCGCGAAAGTCTTTACACCGCACCTCAAAAAATAATCCTTTAAAGCAGAATATACCAGTGAATTACTGGGATACTGGTTTTAGAATCGAGTTTTTCTTAGTGTTCATGTTAGTTTTATCATAAACCCTGTCATACACGCTTCTTAATTTCTTCGCACGAAGCCATGTAATCTACATTCCGGTAGACTAAATCGCCCAGATTCATAAGTTTCTTAACCTGGTCAAGGGCATAAATGACATCTTTCTTAGCTTTAGTTGTTTTTACATTAGTGTCCGTTGGTTAAAAGTATTCACTCGAAGTATTGGGCCAGAAATACAAAAGTACGTAGCATTTTATACTAAAGTATCTTTCGAAATCGTTTTACTTCAAACCAAAAGTTTTACGATTAGAGTAAGAAGGGATAAAACTGAGTCTACCACCGTTAGTCAAAACAAAAGTGAAGAATTTAAACGAAATGTTGCAGATGATAGGTGAACTATGCAGAATTATGCCTTTCAAGTTTCAGCTAAAAATAGGGCAACACTACTTTTCAAGCGTTTGTTCAATTACAGTCATCTACAATGCTCATGTTATCAGTTGGACGCATTGCTGATCGTGATATGTCTTTGTCTGACCGTTTGAGAGACTTCTCACTTCGTCGTCAGTTAGTTGAAAAACCTACACATAGAATGTATATTAACTACATCAATAAACAATACTATGAAGCCTCAAGAACAAATTCTTTAAATCCCACTGGATTTAATAGATCAGTTAAGAACTAAAGCCTCAAAATATTCCCTTGCAGTTGTTTATTAAGGCTACATTGAGTAAACAGTGAAACTGGATTAATAGTTGACTATTATGCTTCATATACTATTAGTTTAAGACTCTTACCAGAGAAATAATTAACGTTGATTTCGTAGCTTCACTTGGTGACCAAATAATAGATACTGGGCAATCTGTTCTTTATTACTTCGTTCAAACGTCGCAAAAGAACGGAATATACGCATTTATAGATAGTAAAAAATAAACAGATTACCTCATCTACTAAACTTTAAGTCAAACTGGTAACCATCCCTTACAGAAGTCTGTGCCATCAGAAGAACTTTGTATAAAGATTCATACTTGGAGCTACGGGTATTCAGTGCTTTGCTTATGTTTGCAATATCTGGAAGAGTGGCATAAAAGTTGAGTTCGGGGGTGATGAAGAGTTTATAGGCAGCCAACATTTAGCATCGTTGAGAAAGCGTTGGTTTGCAATAAAACTATAAAATGGGAGGACAACTCAAGTTGACAGTAGCATGTTCCTATATATGACAAGTATATAGGGACTAAAACGATCAATTTTTGCTACATGTACTTAGCCACCACATATTCTGAAACGCTATACTGACTAAAGTGGGATTAGGTATAGGAAAAGAGAGTATTGATGAGATGAACTGCATCAGTTTGCTCCTTAATGAAAGGGCACTTGCAGGTATATGTTAGTTTCTTGAATAAGACACTAAGCTTGTTAGAAATTAGTGGTTAGGGTTTTCCACGCCATGACCAAAATCAGCAGAAATAAAGATATATTCTTATTCTTATTTACCTGAAATAGCTGAATATTTTACTGGATAATATTGGTTTATTTTTTTATGGAGGATATTCTTATGTATATTTGAGTATCATACTGACTGCGTTGATTTACTTTATCAAAATTATCACGAACTACATAATTTTTTATTATTGTTCTGAAGTGGATATTATCTCTTGTGCTGAATGAAGCTTTAATTGACGACAACCCAGTATCTAGAGTATCACTTAGCTTATGAATAAGTTTCTGTTAGTTTAAACTTCTTTGTAAGTCAGAGTAATTAGCTAGTGAGTGATGAGCCAAGAGTAAGCTTGATGTTATCAAGTAGTTAGCTTTTTGGATCTTCGTGTTTGAAATAAAGATGTTGAATTTGTCAGTGAGATTTACATTTAGATGCTAATGGTGGTAAGTGGCTAGCATTGGAATCCAGGACGCGTGTTTCGTCCTATTTGGGTCATGTCAACTGGATGTACCTGCTAGCTTCCAGTGAGCGATAATGTTCACAATAAAACTCAAACTCAAGACTGATCACTTCAAACATCAGAGTGTTATCCACTAGACCACCGAGTCATAATAGCGACTTCCTGTATGACGGATGTAGTTTAAATGTTGTTGCTTGTATTAGTTTGACGTGGAGTGGACCAAATCGATCGGTCTTTGAATGGCATATGGGCTTCGCGGATGCCTTGATATTGCCCATATTTTCAATTAGGAAATAAAGGCTGGAGTCTTAGTAGAAGCAACACCACTCACTGATGGATAGGTGCAGTCTGCTGACAAATTCCGAAATTGATGAAACGAATGTCTAGGATTTCACTGCTAGCTAGTATTCATCATAGATATCAAAATTGAAAAACAGGGAATATCGAAGCATCCATTCAGGAGCCCATATACTGATTGAAATCGATCAATTCGGTCTAATCAACAACGGAATAATACAAAGAACGTCATTTAGGCTAAGATTTTAGTGATATCAGTTAACCCAGCACAATCTGTTGTAAGTGATCGTTCTTCTAGAAGTGAAGGAATACGCTAGAAAAAGGGTGGAAATCTACTTCTTTTATCCAACCAAAAACATTTGAAATGGTACTATTCATCGAATAATTCCTAATTTTATTTTATTTGGAAGCTATATAAATCGGGAGGTATTCGCACCATTGACTTTTTTATCTGGATATAGAAAAATATACATAAAAGTACTGGCAGAACTAAACTTTAGTGGCGGGCAACTATGTTCAAGTGTGCACTGGCCAGTCAAAATCGAGCATATGAAAGACAGCGTAATTATTAAGGGAAATGATACCTTAGACGCAGTTTATAAATCTGTTTAATGTGAGAAGTAGAGATATCTAGATTTCCAACAGGTTTATCATCTTTAAGATTTCTTCACCATCTGCACTGTCATACATCCATATAAAACTATATCATATCCCATTAGGGGATCATGGGACCCCATGATCTTGGTATTAAAAGCCTTCCTAGACGACTGCACATACTTACAACGATGTTCTTGTGCATTTCAGTTGTCAGATCAACAAAGTATATTTTACAAACAATAACTTGAAGTAGGTAATCAATTTCAGACAACGGCATGTATGATTTCCAAGCATGCTGTGTATATTATAGTACCCATTTTAACCTATTCTCCTGTAACTGGTAAAACAGATTCTTCTGATCTATCGTTTATCCACTGAAAATTTTCCTCTCTAGTATTTTGGTCGCATATGCTGAGAACCTGCTATTTATCAAGATATATGTATGCAACTAACTCATTCATGTTTAAGTCTTCTTATTCAGTTATATTTACTTTTACTACGCTAGCTAAAGAGTCGATTACATTACCACATTTAGATTCTTTGTAAGCAGCAATTCAACTAATTCTCCTCAAATAACTGACAACGTATCCTTCGTTATAATTCACCAGTTTATGCATCTTCAACAACGTAGTAAACGGACGTAACGAGTGAACAGCATCTGTAACTTAAGAGTTATTACGACGAAAGTTTATTCCGACAAAAGTGCCTTTTACAGGACATTTTAGCTTATTGACCTGTATTTGACTTGGGAGTTCACTGTTCTAAAATACTATTCACCTCAGCCTGCCAAATCCTAATTACTAACTGAAAAAATTAAAACAGCAAAAACAGAATTTTGTAAAACTTACCTGTAAGCGTGATTTACTAACCCAACTATCCACGGGGAAATCCATGAGCATAGGTACAAGAAATTGTAAACATGCGTTCCAGTGACCCAATATAAGCATGATTAAGACTAGATTGCATATCCCCATAAATTTACTTGCAATATTGATGAACTTGTAGGATAAGGGAATGAAAGAAATATATTTTAAAAGGATTTAATAGTTTCACTATTATTTAAAAACGAATGAACTAAGCAGTTTCACCTGAAGTGGCGAATTGTTTTTTATGCATTAATACGTATTATCAAAGGATTATACTTAGCGTTTGCAGAAGGGTAGGTCTAAAGGAATTATTGAATAGAAGACGGAAATCTTTCCTCTCTCTCTCTCTTTCCCAAGCATTTCATGCAACCTTTGTTAGACTTAGAAGGAAAATACGTGATCCACATATCCAACTGTTAACTATAAAGAGTAATTATTTCCTACTTATATATATATATATATATATATCCAGGAGAAAAAAGAAAGGAAGATATTTTTCAATTTTGACAGAACATTAGTGAAGTTTATCATAAATTCACTGGATAATTCACGTTCAGTTTTCCGAGACAGTATCAGTTTTTTCAAGCTTATGGGCGAACCTTTCATTCAATGGCCACTGAAATATCACTCTGCTATAGAAGAAATATATTTCTGAGATGAATAGGGATTTTGATTGATATGTAGTGTTCATCACGGACTGACATCAGTTGGGCAACCATTGAAAACCTGGTAGCGCTGGACAGCTGTTTTGTCCTAGTATGGGACTCTTCAGTGGTACGCGCAAACAACTCGCCTAGGGATCGAACTAAGGACATTTGGGTTTCACGACGAAACCGTTAACCGTTCAGTCGCTGCTGATGAGTCCCATACTACGGCGAAACAAATATCCAGTACTCCCTGGTTTTGAATGGTTCTTCAACCGATGTCAGTCTGTGATCAATACTTATTTATTTATCCCTAGTGGAATATAGGGCCTCAGTTGCACATCTCGAATGCACTCTGTTCTCTGTGGTAATTTCATCCTGGCTCTACATCTGCCCAGAAGCTTTCATTTCTTCCTCACATGATCTCATTGTCACCCTAGCTTCAGACGCTTAACTAGTCGTCTCTCTTTTGGATTACACTTGAGGGCCTGGCTTAGTGCGTGAAGTCATCAGTCGACCATCTCAGTGTATGATAAAGTGCCCAATCCAATCAATCTCCAATTTCTTATTCTACATAATTGTTGGGTGATACGTTCTTTGTTGGTTCATTCCCAGAGTGACTTCCTTGTTGCTCATTCTTTCTGACCACCTAATCTCCAGCAAAAAGCATAGGCAGATTTTGATGAATGCCTACAGTTTGTTGTAAATGCTTCTCGTGATGCTACAAGTTTCTGAACCATCACAGAGAAGCACTGATTTGACTGACTTAATGTTGAGAACCCGTGTCTTGCTCTTTGTGATGAATGCAGCTCAGAAGATCTACTTACCGCCTTCAGATTAATGAACCCCTGTTTCGCTGTTCCGATCCTGGTTTTCAAATCCTCATCGATGCCCTTGCCGAACGCAGTTGAAAAGATGATTCCCTGTTAGGTGGGTAGGTGAGAGAGGCTACTTCCTATAACGTTCTTCCAGTGATGGTGATTGGTACTTGTTGTTGTTGGTGGTGGTGGTGTCGGTTGGGTATCTTCATCACCTCTGTCTTCTCTACGTTCACTTGAAGTTTCATCTTCCTTGGCTGCCCTGCCTATTGTGTCAACTTGTTGGATTTTGCCTGTGCATTTTCATGTTTGTGCGACAAGACATTAGACACAAGTCATCGGCGAAACCCAAATCTTTTAGGATCTTCTCCTCGGTCCAGCCAGCGTATCCTCCTCTTCTCGCTCATCACAGTTTGCTGCATGACCCAGTCCACCACAATCAAGAAGATCATCGGTGATAGTAGGCGGCAACCTTGTCTTACTCCTGTCTTCACTTCAAAGGCATCATTGAGCTCCCATCCTAAGATAGCTGCTGTTGAATGAGTCTGATAAAGATTTATGGTACTCCGTAGTGTTGAGGCAATTGCCAAATTACTTCTCCGTCGAAGGCCTCTTCAAAGTCGATGAAGTTGAGATCCAGTAGAGATCCAGTTGACTGCCATTCTATACTCTGTTCTATGATGATGTGTAGCGTAGCGTTGCAATTTGATTCGCTCATGATTTGTTCTTCCCGAAGTCAGCCAGCCAGCCAACCAGCCAGCCAGCCTGTTCCCATCGCAATTTTGAATACAGAGCATTTCTCAGTATCTCCAGGATGATGCGGCCTAATATTTTGCTTGCTTTGGGTGGACAGGAGTGAGGCATGATTCCTCACCGGTTCTTGCAAAGACTTCGGTCACCCTTCTTTGAAAGTATGACAGGGTGGCTCCTCTTCCAATCTGCAGGTAACTCCCCTCCCTTCCTTCCAAACCTTCTGCAATAGTGGTGTGAGCATGTTCACTGTTGTCTCTGTGTTTGTTTCCAGTGCTTCTGGCGAAATTCCACCTGATCATGTCGCTTTCTCGGACTTCAGCAACTCTATGGCGTGGTGTTCAGGACTTCGGCTTTTGTTGGTGGGCTTGTGTTCACTGATAGTCTTGTGGTTGGGTTGCTGGAGATATTTCTGAAGGAGTTGCAGGTGGTGTTTGTGGTGATCGATTCAAGAGCTTTTTGAAGTGGTCAGCACATTGTTTCTTTTGTTTCCCCTTGTGATCAGTACTTCATCTAAATTAAAAGAAATATGTTTTTAAAATCATATTGCTCTGGGAAAATTAATTTCTGGAATTTTTTAAAGTGAAATCTTCTCCTTCAGAGATTAAAACTTGTATAAGTTACCAGCTGTTTTACTAGAAAATGAAGATAGACCAGGTTATATTGTTGATAAATTATAGTGATATGGGAATAAATGTCATCGTTATTAATTATTAGTCCTTGAGTTCATGGTGGAGATATAAATGTTTCTGCATATGTGAATAGGTGTGAAAGTGTGATGAAAGATACATAAATTAGTAATGTAGTTTGTTTGTATATATACTCTAGCTATGATATCTACTTGCAAAGTCTTATACTGTTCAAGTTGATTGGATGGTTAGGGCTTCCATTATGTTGAGTGAATAAGGATTTAAAATAAAGTGAAATGACTCAGCTATCCATCTTTCGTTGTAGTCAAAAAATCTTTTTGAAAAATTGTAAGAATTTTAATATCTGATTCGTTGTTACGACAGATTTCCCGAACAGCGATTCCCGATTTGATTTGTAAATTTTCCATTTCCACATGATTGTTTGGAGTTCGTTTTCTGTAGCTTGTGTCTTCTTTATCACGACTGAGAATCTCACAGGATGATTTCCCAATAAAATAATTATCATAGTTGGCATAACTCAATCTGTAGACACAATTCTGTAATAAAAAGAATTACATTTTTTGAGTGAATTCAAGCATTCCTGAGAGTGTTGGTTGTCTTTAAGAAGTCTCTATTTCAGTGCCTTCTGAAGATCACTTGTGTTATAAACACTGATTAAATGAAATAAATAATTAAATAGCGGAGCAGAGACCTAACATCGTGGAAACGAAATCCTTGAATAGTAATACATCTAATATGTATAATTATTCGTGCGTGCAGGACAATAATATCGCTAGTCCAGTCGGCTTTAATAGCCAGCAGCTATAAAAAACAACCTTAGTCTTATTTAAAACGGTGACGACTTCTAGCGAACGGTAAGTGATAAAAACCTTTTAATTTTAGTAATTCCCAGAAAGCGGGAAACACAGTGCCAGTAACTAACCGTATAATGCTGAAGGTTGTGTATCACACCCAGATTTGTAACATTAATCTTACATCAATAATTCGTAAGGTCAGTCCTCACCCAATCTGAATCATTTTCATGCAATTCTCAGTGAAATAATTACTTGACCAAGTGATTAAATTCACATGTTATTTAACCATTAGACTGGTTCAGTAACTATTTCACATCCATACGAAAGTCATAAGTGGTTCAGTTAAACGTAAGGAGAATGAGAACTTCATATAATAGATTCATCATGGATTAATAGTGCTTCATTTTCCTATTCAGTATTAGTTCATTTGGAGATACACTGGAAAGATTGTTAGAAATTAATAAGGTACATACATGGCTTAAAATGTTTAGACTCCAAAACACATTAAGAACTTGAGAACAAGAAAGACAACTAATGGAGCAGGATAAAAAGGAAAAAAAGTTTTCAGCAATATCTTATCAACCTGGATGGTATATTTTATAGTTTTATTGAAAATTTAACGCCTCTTAAGTCGCTGGATGAAAACAGAATATTGTTCAGTAGATGGGAAGGACAGAAATATGCATAGTTTAGTAGCAAGTCATAATAGCAAATCAAAAGAAGAATTTGGTGCAATGGTCTTCCAAAGTCACATGCTTAGTGCCAACAGAATTTCTCAGAAAGCATGGCAATGAGGTGAGGACGCTATATGGTTGGCACCTAGACAGACATTATTCTCTGCGAAGCTTCACATCAGCTTTTCTAGTCAGTAATTAGTTCTGAGATGTGTTAAGGATAAGTTGCCGCTTTAGGCTTCTTCAGTTTGTGTCGACAAATTAACTTGGTCCTGTGTAGCTAGTTAGTTACGTAGGTCACACAGAGCACGCACTTGCCGAAAGTATCTTGCACGGTTTTCTAGAGGAGAGTGTAGTTCAATTAGCAGTTCACTTCTTGAACTTTTTGCCGACTTAGAACAAATACATCCATCAGAATCCTCCTTCAGTGTCATTTACAGAGTCAAAGGGAATAGTTCAAAAGGAGTACGCTTTGGACATTCGTGCAGAGTAGAGGCACTGGCAATTCACCAGTTCAAGTCTGATCTCCGCATTCGGAAGAGATATGTTCAATCTCTTATCTTACTATGATCCATCGTATAAACTGCATTTTTACTTGTGTGATTTCGGAGTAGTATATCGGAAAAAAATGACAAAACGAACAAATATTTTGAATAATTCTTCAACGTTTCGATCATTCTAGGAAAATCCTTTTTAAGAATATGAATCTGGAATTAGGTTTTCAGGTTATTATTCAAGATTTGATAAAGAAAATGACCTTTACGAACATCTGATTACATCATGATATGAAACAAAGATTAACATGATGTATGTGAGTGAATTAGCGAATGGGTCAGAGAGGCTTCTGTTAGCTGTGCAAGAAAAGTGGAACAAAACAGGGTAGGGGAATTTGTATAAGTATAAAATTTGAGCACTGAGGTAGAATGTAACTCCATATTAGATTTGTTTATATGATTTATAACACAGTGATATAGTACTGTTAACTTGATGACGTTCCTAGCATAAGTTTTGAGCTGACACTGGATGAGATGACCCGAAGTCATAGAATATCAGTTAAGGCAGGTTTGGTCAAGTGTCTTAATGATAGAGCTAGGAAACTCACTAGTCAATATAAGGACTTAATCAAGGGATTGGAACACGTAAAACAAACATCAATAATTTATAATTGTCTTCTACCGTTTACTAAGAAATTCGTATGAACACATAAAAAACGAAATAATAACAGTAATACGAGTAAGACTAACAACGACAACATGAGTGGAAAGCGGTTCACAACCTTCATTGTGTTACTCTACAAAGAAGGCACATCACAAGCTTTATGTAGTATCCTCAACAAAGTTGGAATTACATTGACGTTTAAACTTACAAACTCACTCAGAGATACGCTTTGTCGATTTAGAGATCCGATAGAACCAATTAGGCAAAATAATCCACTCCGCCAAATTCCATATAATGACTGTGTGGTCAAGCTACACAGTCGGATCAGTTAGATTAGCGGAACATAGGAATTTAGCCATATTAAGAATGATACATCCCAACAGGACCAATAATCTGAAAAAACACTCGGCTAATGCAATCCATGTGATAATACACAAATACACAATATGTTGGAATAAAGTCACTGTATTTATGTCAAATGTAATTCGGTGGAGAGTAGGAGATTGATTACTGAACCTCTGTTCATCGAATCAACACCCAACACATGTAATAGGGATGGGGTAACACGTATACCAGATATGTGGAAGATTTTACTACTACTAGAAACGAAGAATACCAGGTGACATGATCATAAAAATCAGATGTCGAAGGTGATGATATTACATTGATGTGATTATGTGCAATAAAACTTGTTTACTCGAAATATCATCATCTAAATAATACTATCACAGTGCGTTATAATTAAAAGAAACAAATCTTATGTGAGAAAATTTAGTTCTGTTATGAACAATACGTTGGAGTTTTAAGTCATCAAGAATCAGTGGCAATAAATTACTATTTTGGATAGATGTGTGTCTGAGCATCAAACAATGTATAATAATTAATAATAATCACAACGATAGGGTCTTTTTGATGACAGTTAAGATATGACCGACTACAAAACAGATGAAGTAACAGATGGAACAGAAAAACATAAAAGAAGCGGTAATAAATAGGAATTATCTATCGTTTATTAAGATATTCTCGAGTTCATGTCCTAGTGAGAATAGCATGGCTCACTGGGACGGGGGTATATTTAGCAGAAAAGTCCTACATAAGAAGGAACTTGCATCTAGCTGGATTTCAATGCTATCCACTATCTGTCAACAAACTATAACTCAAATACAGGCCATATCAAGGCATCCGCGAAGCCCATATGCCATTCAAAGACCGATCGATTTGGTCCACTCCACGTCAAACTAATACAAGCAACAACATTTAAACTACATCCGTCATACAGGAAGTCGCTATTATGACTCGGTGGTCTAGTGGATAACACTCTGATGTTTGAAGTGATCAGTCTTGAGTTTGAGTTTTATTGTGAACATTATCGCTCACTGGAAGCTAGCAGGTACATCCAGTTGACATGACCCAAATAGGACGAAACACGCGTCCTGGATTCCAATGCTAGCCACTTACCACCATTAGCATCTAAATGTAAATCTCACTGACAAATTCAACATCTTTATTTCAAACACGAAGATCCAAAAAGCTAACTACTTGATAACATCAAGCTTACTCTTGGCTCATCACTCACTAGCTAATTACTCTGACTTACAAAGAAGTTTAAACTAACAGAAACTTATTCATAAGCTAAGTGATACTCTAGATACTGGGTTGTCGTCAATTAAAGCTTCATTCAGCACAAGAGATAATATCCACTTCAGAACAATAATAAAAAATTATGTAGTTCGTGATAATTTTGATAAAGTAAATCAACGCAGTCAGTATGATACTCAAATATACATAAGAATATCCTCCATAAAAAAATAAACCAATATTATCCAGTAAAATATTCAGCTATTTCAGGTAAATAAGAATAAGAATATATCTTTATTTCTGCTGACTTTGGTCATGGCGTGGAAAACCCTAACCACTAATTTCTAACAAGCTTAGTGTCTTATTCAAGAAACTAACATATACCTGCAAGTGCCCTTTCATTAAGGAGCAAACTGATGCAGTTCATCTCATCAATACTCTCTTTTCCTATACCTAATCCCACTTTAGTCAGTATAGCGTTTCAGAATATGTGGTGGCTAAGTACATGTAGCAAAAATTGATCGTTTTAGTCCCTATATACTTGTCATATATAGGAACATGCTACTGTCAACTTGAGTTGTCCTCCCATTTTATAGTTTTATTGCAAACCAACGCTTTCTCAACGATGCTAAATGTTGGCTGCCTATAAACTCTTCATCACCCCCGAACTCAACTTTTATGCCACTCTTCCAGATATTGCAAACATAAGCAAAGCACTGAATACCCGTAGCTCCAAGTATGAATCTTTATACAAAGTTCTTCTGATGGCACAGACTTCTGTAAGGGATGGTTACCAGTTTGACTTAAAGTTTAGTAGATGAGGTAATTTGTTTATTTTTTACTATCTATAAATGCGTATATTCCGTTCTTTTGCGACGTTTGAACGAAGTAATAAAGAACAGATTTTCTGAAAAACACTTGGTGTCAATTTATCTCACAGATATTCATTGTCTGTACACAACGTAAAATTACATATTTGAGTCACGTAAGTAATGATTTATCTATGACTGGAAAATCCGTAAGCTAGCAAATAATCAGAAAACATCACGATAAATAAACGCAACTAAAACTAATTGGGTCAAAATGGGGAAGACACGATGAGCAGAAAACACATCGCATAGTTAGGATAATGGGAGATTAATCACAGCTGCTTTCTGCATCGAAGGGTTGGATTTAAAATCTCTGCCTCAACAGATCGTGGTTAGCTCAACAGTTTTTGACTGTTTGTCATTCCAAAGGCTTCACGCGTACTTATGGAAGCAAGGACTGTGGTTAAGTGGTGATTTTAAGAATTTCATATCTGAAAGAGATGAAAGTTCTTCCAGCCACCTGATGAAAACTAGACGTTAAATATGTCTGAATCCTTAAGGACAATAAATAAACAAATATTTCTAAGTTTTAATGCTTTGCTGGTCCCCTTGCAATCAAACACTTTAAACCTGACCACTACGAAGTATGACATCTTGAAGCCTCCTTAGGTTTCTCTGCCTAATGAATAACTGTAGATATATCTGGTATAAGACTTGATTTCACCGAGTAAACACTGACTGAAAACAAAACGTGATCATAGAATTGTTGTTTTTGGAGCTGAATTACCTTGGTTGTATTGTGTTCTTTGAGTTGGGTTGTTTAATCGTGAACGTAATCGAGAACACAATACAACCAATACCATCCACTTGACCTACAAATATTCTCCATCATTTCAGGCCGGATTATACTAAAGACAAAGATTAGGTTAGCAAAGCTCAGTGTTTCCTCTGACATATCGATGGGATAGTCACTTGTGTTTCAATTAACAACAGACTCACTTGCTTTCATTGCGTAAACAATGAAGGAAACAAGCTAGTAAACACCTTTTTAAATTCGCACTCACTGCAAGTTAACGTTTCGATTTCATCTATTCTCCGTCTTCGTTTAAATTCCAATAATTAATAGACTCAAACAAATAAGCAACAATCGATTGGAAACACATATATCGTAGCTCAGTTAATAGAACACTTCACCAAACACCTCGAGTTGGCCAGTTCGAACCACGCAGCCACTCAGATTCTGAGTTCCCCTTCATTCATTAACGAAAATGAATGATAAAAGTTACCAAAACCCCGGCCGCCTCAGATAGCCAAACTGATAATCCGGCTTCATGCCCCCACTTCTTTAATTCAGGCTGATTTGGACTGAGACGAATAGTCCTGAATGTGCGGCAGATGGAATGGAATTGGACTCTCCCAACTGTCAACTGTAGAGTCAATAATCCACTCCGATATTGTCACCCAGACGACAACCACGAGCACACTGAGTTTTGCATTGGCTATCATGATGTCCCCAAGTGCATCGAAGGTCCTCTCTCGTATAGTGGGAACCAATCTCCTCCTGCAGGATCAGCATCATGACAGCAAGATTCAATTGAAAAGGAAGGAAATTCAAAATCATGCAATGCTACGCACCTACAAATATTGCGGATCAAGAGAATAAGGGGGAATTCTACAGACAACTGCAATCAGTACTAGACAAGACTCCAGTTGATGATATCAAAATTCTAATGGGTGACATTAACGTCGAACTGGGAGCAGACAACACAGGAAGAGAACTCATCATGGGTGGAGAAGCGCCTTCGGTGAAATGATGAATGAGAATGGAGAAGTGTCTGCAGATTTCTGCGCATTCAATGATTCGGTGATTGGAGGCCAGACAGTGTGTACAAACACAAGGATATTCACAAAGCCAGCGACATGGATTTGATTTGATTTCACCAGACACCAGGACACACTACACTAAAAATCAGACCGACTTCATCTCAATGTGAAGAAAGCGGAGATACAGGCAGCCTACTAGACACAAGATCAGATCAAGGAGGGGACCAGAAGTGGGTTGACACCACTCACTCTCTAATGCAAAGAACCATCAGAATCAAGTTGAAAGCCGTAAAGAAGCTGGTGATAGACGACTACAATTCGAGTTGAACACCCAAGTTGAATAGAAACTGAAGGACGAAACTACTAACGACATCTCCACGTCGTCAGTCATCAGGAAGAAATGGGAGAAATTAGGCAACACCCCTGAAGAAACCTGCGTGAAAGAAGACTGGGACTCTGTGAAAGCGATTTGGAAGGAAACCTGCATGACCGTGTTAGGGAGGAAGAAGAAGAAACAAGACGAGGAGTGGATCTCGACGAACACATAGAAGCTGGTGGAGGAGTGAGAGGAAGATGGTGAAGCGGAAGATGAACCAGTGCAGTGCAGTGCAGTGGAGTGGAGTGCAGGGATGAACAACGAAAAGAAGAACTGAGTACAACGTATAAAACACCACACTGGACAAAGAAGTGAAGAAGAGTTCATGGAAAGAGAAAAGACACTGCTACGACATATTGGCAAGTGAGGCAGAACAGGCTGCAGGTTGGTAGGAGAGACCTGACAACATTATATCAAACAAGCAGGTTACTATCTGGGAAGAGATCAACTCAGATGAAACCAATGAAAGATAGTGAAGGGAAGCTAGTTACCAAAGAGGAGAAACAAAGGAACCTTTCTGTTAACCATTTCTGCTAACCATTTCGAAAAGCTCTTGAATCGATCACCACAAACACCACCTGCAACTCCTTCAGAAATATCTCCAGCAACCCAACCACAAGACTATCAGTGAACACAAGCCCACCAACAAAAGCCGAAGTCCTGAACACCACGCCATAGAGTTGCTGAAGTCCGAGAAAGCGACATGATCAGGTGGAATTTCGCCAGAAGCACTGGAAACAAACACAGAGACAACAGTGAACATGCTCACACCACTATTGCAGAAGGTTTGGAAGGAAGGGAGGGGAGTTACCTGCAGATTGGAAGAGGAGCCACCCTGTCATACTTTCAAAGAAGGGTGACCGAAGTCTTTGCAAGAACCGGTGAGGAATCATGCCTCACTCCTGTCCACCCAAAGCAAGCAAAATATTAGGCCGCATCATCCTGGAGATACTGAGAAATGCTCTGTATTCAAAATTGCGATGGGAACAGGCTGGCTGGGGCTGGCTGGCTGGCTGACTTCGAGAAGAACAAATCATGTGCGAATCAAATTGCAACGCTACGCTACACATCATCATAGAACAGAGTATAGAATGGCAGTCAACTGGATCTCTACTGGATCTCAACTTCATCGACTTTGAAGAGGCCTTCGACGGAGAAGTAATTTGGCAATTGCCTCAACACTACGGAGTACCATAAATCTTTATCAGCCTCATTCAACAGCAGCTATCTTAGGATGGGAGCTCAATGATGCCTTTGAAGTGAAGACAGGAGTAAGACAAGGTTGCCGCCTACTATCACCGATGATCTTCTTGATTGTGGTGGACTGGGTCATGCAGCAAACTGTGATGAGCGAGAAGAGGAGGATA
The DNA here is from genome assembly GCA_944470555.2 of Heterobilharzia americana. Lineage (NCBI taxonomy): Eukaryota > Metazoa > Platyhelminthes > Trematoda > Strigeidida > Schistosomatidae > Heterobilharzia > Heterobilharzia americana. The sequence goes on along the minus strand of OX104133.1, from coordinate 19,852,877 downwards.
CGCTGGCTGGACCGAGGAGAAGATCCTAAAAGATTTGGGTTTCGCCGATGACTTGTGTCTAATGTCTTGTCGCACAAACATGAAAATGCACAGGCAAAATCCAACAAGTTGACACAATAGGCAGGGCAGCCAAGGAAGATGAAACTTCAAGTGAACGTAGAGAAGACAGAGGTGATGAAGATACCCAACCGATACCACCACCACCACCAACAACAAGTACCAATCACCATCACTGGAAGAACGTTATAGGAAGTAGCCTCTCTCACCTATTATCTTGATATGCTTATGGATAATATTCATTGTCGGTAACGTAATCCAGTAAATGATACTCTAACACTGTGAGATAAATCCAATAAATGAGTAAAAATGGAATTACATTCTACTACAGTGCTCATGTTTTACTCTGATATTTATGAAACGTCAGGTCTTCAGTCTCGGAGACTAATCAACAAATATACGACGTTCACTGACCTTGAGGCCAGATGCATATACCTTCGTATATTCAATATTTGATGTCCTTAAAATCAATTAACTCTGAAATAGCTCTATCAACGTACTTCAGTTGTAACTGACAAGGTGAAAGCAGCATTGCAACTCATTAGCAGTCTCCGTCTAAAAGAAGAAATCCATAGGATGTTCAAGAAGTTACACAGCATTCGTAGCTTTATTTGATAACTTTAATGTAAACTGAAGGGAACAGTTAGTGTGTAAGATTATGAACTCCTGACAGATAACTTCAACAGGACAAGATCAGCTGCCTCCAAAAAATCCAGGAATACTTAAATAAAGGAATTCAACAAGCTAATGGAAGAAAAGTATCCAATAGAGCATAATGAAATTCCCAACAACACATTGCCAGCCGACGATAAAACGAAGTGGGTCATCAATCGCTCAACTAAGGTTTTAAGCTTAGCAGCTCAGTACTAGAGAAGGGACTTAACTCCAATGTAGCAATTAGTGAATTGAAACCTGAAGATATCATTCTTACCACTGGAATAGCACTAAGTTCAGTAGATAAGACAGTAGCAGATGAAGTTCGAGCACAATGTGCTCTAACACTTAAGCGACAGAAAAAGACAAAGCAAAATTTACCAAAAGCAGAGAAAGAAGCTTTGAAGAACCTTCGACATGACGAGGATATAGTAATTGCTAAATCGGACAGAGGGAACTCAGCAGTAGTGTTAAACAAGTCTGATTATATTCAGAAAGTCAAGGAGCATATAGAAACAGGACCCTACGAAGAAATTAAGAAACCAATCGACACTATCATGAATAAAGTTAAAAGAACCACGACGGATCTACTACGCCGAATGAAGCCGTTTCTGTTAATATAGGTGTAAAACTTGGGCACTGTGGTAGATTTGTTTATTTGGTTTATAACACGCAGTGATCTAGTATTATTTACTTGATGACGTTTCGAGCATAAATTATTGTTCACAATCACATCAATGTGAAGCGAGTCTAAATGGTTTAATTTAATGCCGAAAACTGATAATCCCAGTAGGATTTATGGTGCTGTTAAAATTCATAAACCAGGTTTTCCTATAAGACCTATAGTAGACTTTAGAAATACTCCTACTTATGACTTATCTAAATATTTGGCGATGGTACTAAACCCAATTAGAAACCATTCTAAATCAAGACTTACTAACTCTTATGACTTGAAGCACAGATTAGACGACATACATTTAGATTACGATGGAAAAATGGTTAGTTTTGATGCAGTTAGTTTGTATACCAATATACCGATTGATATGTCCCTGGAAGTAGTTGGAAACGAGCTCAGTAATGACCACGAGATCACACTACGAACTAAGGTACCAGTAGATGATATCATGCTAGGAGTACAGCTGTGCCTAACTCCCACAATATTTCGGTTTCAGAATAAAATATAAAAACAAACAGAAGGAGTTGCTATGGGATCACCAATATCCCCTATTGTGGCTGACAAATTTATGGATAGTTGGGAACGGATGGCTGTGAAAAAATTTAGTCCGGCTCCAAAAATATGGTTTCGCTATGTAGACAACACGTTTACAGCATTTAAATCGGAACAGATACATAGTTTCTTCACACATATGAATTCAGTAGTCAACGCTATCCAATTCACCTATGAATTAGAAAATAGCGAAGGAGAACTAGCGATGTTGGATTGCCAAATAAAACGGAAACAAGATGGGAGTTTAGACACTAGTGTCTACAGAAAACCTTTACATTCAAACCACCACTTAGACTTCAAATCGTCTCACCCTATGTCAGTTAAAGTTGGCTTCATAAAGTGTCTAAGTAACATGGTGAAAATGCTTACTGGTAAAACAGAAGATCTAAAACAAGAAACCAGATATATTAAAGACGCCTCAATCATCAACAATTACCCTCCCAAATTAAATGATAAGTTCTTTAGAAATTGTAAGAAAAATATCAGTAACACAGTTATTAGCAGTAGTAATAATAGTGGTAATAACAGCAGCAATAATAGTAATAATGATGTTGATAATGATGTTAATAATAGTAACGGCAATACTGTGAATAGAGAATTTAAAACCTCCACAGTATTACCATACAAAGGAGGCACCTCAGAAACACTACGTAGAATTCTCAATAAGGCTGGGGTTAGAGTGGCATTTAAACCTACAAACTCACTTCGAAATAGCCTTTGACCTAATTAAGCAGAATAACTTAGTTTACCAAATCCCTTGCAACGATTGCGAGGTCAAATACATAGGTAAAAGTAGTCGACCAGGGCCAATTAGCCTATCGGAACACAAAAACCTATCTAGGTCGGAATCGGTAGATCATAGTAAGGTAAGGAATTTAGAAAAAGTCAGCCATAGCTATGCATGCGATTACACACAACCACACAATGGGATGGGAGAGGGTGAAAATTCTTGAAACTAACATAAAAGGGTGGAGGGAAAGATTGATAACTGAATCTTTGTTTATCGAATCAACACCTAACACATGCAACAGGAATGACTCAGCACCTGTTCCGAATACATGGAAAATCTTACTACCCATCCCACAAAGAGACGTGAAAATTAGGACTATATAAAGGATATCTGAAGATTGTGTAGTTATCTTGATATGACTATGGACAATAAACTGTATCCGAAGGGGAATCCAGTAAACGATACGGTTACACTGTGTGATAAATCAAATAAATCAATAAAAATGGAATTACATTCTATCTCAGTGCACAAGGTTTACTCTTATATTACTGTTATCACCTTCATCATGACCCTTGTTTCTTTCTTCTCTTTCTTGAAATCCATCTAGTGGACACTGAAATATAGCACTTTGCATCCATTGATAATTTTCGTCGGAACAAAATTCTTTTCTTCTTTATTTGTGTCATCTTTTCCAGTCAGGATTTCAATTTTAACTCTGGCGTAATCATGCAACTTTACCCATATTGTTCAGTTAACAACATTTGTATGTTTGTGATGTATAATAAACACGATTAAAAAGGTTTAGAAAATAAAACTGTAGGAAAATAATGCTTATATTATTATTATTATTAGTCCCTTGGGTTCCTAGTGGAACATAGGGCTTCAGTAGCACGCCTCCAGTGACCTCTGTTCTCTGAGATCTTTTGAACCTGGTCCCACGACATCCCAGAAGCTCTCATTTCCTCCTCGCATGACCTCCTCCATGTCACCCTCGGACGTCCAACTCGTCGCTTCCCATGGGGATTCCACTCGAGCCTGGCCTGACGCGTGATGTCCTCAGTCGGCCTTCTCAGTGCATGGCCAATCCATCTCCACTTCTTCCTGCATATTTGTTGCGTGATAGCTTCTTGGTTGGTTCGTTCCCAGAGTTCCTTGTTGCTTATTTTTTCTGGCTATCTGATCTTCAGTAGCGAGGCAGCGTAAGCAGTTGTTGATGAATGTCTGTAGTTTATTGGAAATGCCTTTCGTAACGCGCCAAGTCTCTGAGCCATACAAGAGCACTGACTTGACGTTGGTGTTGAAAATCCGTATCTTGTTCCGCATGCTGAGTGCAGATCTCCACACTGGTTTCAGGCTAATGAACTCCTGTCTTGCTTTTCCGATTCTGACTTTGACGTCCTCGTCCGTCCCGCCTGTAGTTGAAACAATGCTTCCTAGATAGGTGAAGGAGGTTACTTCCTTCAAGTTTCTCCCGTTGACGGTGATTGGAGTTTGTTGTTGTTGTTGTTGTTGATGGTGGTGGTGCGGTATCTTCATCACTTCTGTCTTCTCTATATTCACCTAAAGTCCCGTCTTAGCTGCCTCTTCTGTCAACTTGTTAGTTTTTGCCTGCAGATCTTCAAGTTTATGTGACATTATGCACAAGTCATCGGCGAAATCCAAGTCTTCTAGGTTCTTTTCCGTCGTCCAGCGTATTCCCCTCTTCTCGCTGCCTACTGTTTGCTGCATGATCCAGTCCACCACAATAAGGAATATCATGGGGATAGTAGGCAACCTTGTTTCACTCCTGTCTTCACTTCAAAAGCATCACTCAGCTTCCCATTGTGGATTACTTGGCATGTGGCATCTTCATATAGTTGTTGAATGAGGCGGATAAAGGTTTGCGGTACTCCGTAGTATTGAAGCAGTTTCCAAATTACTTCTCGGTCGACGCTGTCAAAGGCCTTCTCAAAGTCGATGAAGTTGAGGCAGAGAGCTGATTGCCATTCTACGCTCTGTTCTAACCTCGCCTGGTTAACTAGTTTACTAGTTACTAGCCGGTCCTAAGCCCGGGTAAAGAGGGAAGGTTGGGCATATGGCTAGCAACCCTACCCCGTAAAACAAATCTAACCGCTAAAGAAACTTCAAAGCACAAACAAAATGCTTATAATCAACATTTAACCTTGTTCAACTTATTCTTATCTCATGAATTGATTTTCCTTCATCTTACGTGATCATTTTATTAATTTAGTTTTTTCACTGATCACTCATAAATCTCTACAAGATCGCCAACTGGTTTCGTGATAATGTATTCCCCATCTTCTCTTCTATCTAACCAGTCACCTTTCAATTTTAGAGTGTGCTATCATTTAAATAGTTTTTATAATTTACTTTGAATATCTTGCACGCAACTGAGTGGAAGGTAATGAAATGCAATTATATCATAGTATCCAAAAGAATTCATCTTGCCTGATCGTTTCAACTTAGTTCATTTGGCTGAATACAAGGTTTAGTGAACACATTGGATATACTGTTAAGATGATTCATCTAAATAAGAATGGAACAGGAGTAGACATGTAAACTAAATGAGAGATGGCACAATCAAATGAAAGTAAAGAACAGGTTGCCAAGGTAGAGAAAGGTTGAAAATTACCTGCATTTAGAACATAACTTAGGTTTAACGAATTTGGAAGGTAAAGCATCAGCACACTTGAAGCGTTTTGAACTTGCCTATTTCTTTCTTTCCTAACTATCAAACGATATCCTATTTTCTTCTAGTAAACAAAAGTTTGTTAAATATCCAATACAACTTTCATAGTTTACTATTCTAGGCTAAGAACAATCAACAAGAAACTGTTGAATATGGTGGGTACGTTATATTCTACTTCATTTGTTTCTTCATTTTTTCAATTTTAATAAACTGGGTTGTGCATGAAACTGATCTGGAAAGAAAACTCAACTACCTGTATTGATTCTATTCTTTGGTTTCTAAGGAGTTGGTTATTTCTTTCTTTTGGACCTCACTTTGTTTAGATGATTTTAAGCCTAAATTTGTCAAGCTAACTTCCAGTTACTGATTGTTATTTAGCGAAATAATTCTTCACAAATAATTAGAGCACAGTCAGGAGATTTTACTGAAAAGAAGGATGATATCGAAAGCTATTACTATAGATCAAGAATCTTTCAGTGTCGACCCAGCTGACAAATATAAGCGAATAAGTGTTTTGTGTATTTAACAACAATAAGTGTAACTTTATTGCTAATGTACGTGTTTTCATCCGTATCATTGGAAGTATTTCATGAAGTGTTGTTCCACTTGAGTGAATGTCATGGTTATTGAAAATTTAATGCAGTTATACTTACAAAACGTCTGTGTAGGATTCACAGTTTGGTCACATGAGTCCCATCGTTAGCTAATTATGTTTACCAATTTGAATGTAAGGACAAGTACTTAACGACAGTTTGGGAAGGACGTCACGCTATATCGCAAAGTGACAGAAGTAGGAAAATGTATACCAAAGGATCCCGATTGAGTGGCTCAATGGTACAGCGCTCACCATGGGAACTGAAGGTCCTGGGTTAGATCCCCAGCAGGGCTGAGTCATGGATGAGTCTTACAGTAGGACAAAACAAGAGGCCAGTACTCCTAGCTTTTCAGTGGTTCTCCAACTGGTGTCAGTCCGTGAGAAATACCAACGTGAAACCGATAAATCCTCAAATTCCTCTAAGACTGAATAACGCCAATGTTAAGAAACAGGCGAGAATCATACTGCCGCATGTATGAAAAATGATAAATAACTGGACTGTTCACGAAAATATGTTTCAATCTTTATATTGTATACTGTCTTGTTAGTGAAACTAATGGCAATAATGTAATTCCTTGGTTTATGCCCATAGCACTTTTCGCAATTTAGCTAGAAACCGGATTTTGGAGACCTTTTAGTATGCTTATCATTGGTCCAGAACTATTTGGTAAAAGAATGAGCACTTGATTTACGAAACGTCAATTGTGGCAACTTTTTTATCATATTTTTGTCTTTCTTGTCTTTTATTTTATCTTCAAGTATAAGTTTGAGTCATGATGCCATGAAGTAAACCAATTTTGTATATAACATGCAGGGATGATTTTTGCCCTTTTGTTTTCATGGCCTAAAAATTCCCCTTCCTAAACAATCTAATTCAATTTATTAATAAATATAATCAGGTAATGACTACCAGAATACCTGCAGGTAAAAATTGTTTTCCTCTTTTTGAATACATTTGTTGGCTTGATAAATAAAAATGGTTTGTTGAATTTTAGTTGGTTGAAGGCAAACAGCAGAAGTCCTAGGCTTCGGGCTTGTTGGCACTCGTCAAAAAGGTGCATCTGTAACCTCGAGAGAACTAATGCCTCGTTTGAGTTTCAAATCTGCGTCAACTAGTGTTATATTCAATGACGTAACAACTCAAGTCGTGGATTCGGCTTGCTGACGAGTACCAGCAAGCTTGAAACGTAGGTCCATTAGGGCTTCCTGCCGATTGCCTCCAACCAACTAACACACTTATCAAAGTGCACCACGATAGTATGCCTTCTAGCTTAGTCACCACATTCCTAAACAATCGATCGATAACACTTGGTCAGTAGTCAGCATTAGACAACATAAAATCGGTCACCCTCTGCTGACCCATTGCTGTAGAGGTGATTTGTTTCTAAAATTACTTCAAGGCTTCCAAACTTGATTTTGCGTGTGCAAGTCATCTGTTTGTACATCTCTGTGTACTAGTGGTGTAGTGGGCGTTGCTGATAATGACGGATATAAGTAGTATATATGGAGAGAGTGGCAGGAATCATAGGGAATTACCGGTTATGGGTAAGGTTCTTGCCAAGAGCAATGCAGGGGACAACAAAAGCGTATTACAGTGGATGCTGCTGATAAGAGTGTATGAAGAACCAGTCAAGACAATTCAAGACAGGAACAGAGAGAAAACGAAGACATTTGCAAATGGCTGCGTTAATGCAAGGAGTACCATGTGTAGCCACTACCATTCCAATTCCTGATACACATTCCCGCGTCGAGTTGTCTTCTGTTCTGAACTAGTATGAGGTTACTACGGGAAATTTAATGCTATAACGCCTTGCTTTACAATTATTGGTAACTAAAGTTGATGACATGCTTAGGCCCTATAAAAACAATAATGCATCAACATGTTGAGTTTTCCTGCTAAGAAGTTAGAAGCTGCTTTCAGTGGCTTTTCAATGCAAAAACAGATAGTGCAAAATTAGCGCTTTTCAATGTTCACATCGGGTTATAACTGGTTCCTTTGTTTCTCATCAGAAAGTAGTATCTTCAACAGTAGTTTTAAACATTACAATCTTATAAACTAACCATAATCAAAAGTGATTCAGATACTGTGGTGTCACACCAGTGCCCCTCGTACAAATATCTGAAGATCGGGAGTTATTTGTTTATTTACAATATATACTAACAAAAGTTTTCTTTTGATGTGGTCAAAATTCTTTGTATGTGAGTGAATCTGTGTTGGTCTTCATATGTCTGGTAAGAAATAGTCACTAGTGGATATAAAAAAGAGGCAAACATAAATCTGAAATTCAGCATGAGTAACGCATTTTAAAGTAGCATAGGAACTGTTTATAGTTCATATTTCCACATTTCATATCCGCTAAAGCTTTCTTGTGTTCTCAGTTTCCACTGGATAACTTGTGTAGTTCCTTTCCATAAAATAAGTTCTTATGTTGGCCATATTATCATTCTTATAGCCTTTTATGAGAAATTTAGGTGGAAGACAAGGAACTTACGTTGATTTCTACAAAGCTCAGTTGAGTGGAAGTTCAGTATGATTCTGAAAATTTCAGAAAAGGCCACTGAAAAAACGTGCTGTGGAAGAGGGTTTCAATAAATCAATCATTTAATGCAGATAATCTGACCTTGGATTCTGAATATCTGAGTGTTGTACTTTCAAATGGAAAGTTTAAGGAGACAGAATTTAAGACGTTAATTGTTGTACAAGTGAAATGACTGAACATCTAGTTTTCCTATATCTAGTACTACAAGATAATGAAATTTACACTTTTCCAGATAATCAAAATACATAAGTGAAAAATAAGCTCCAGTTGAACTATTTCAAAGTGACAATTTACTGACTGTTTTAATTACTGAGCCAAGTTGTCTGTTAATACTGAACAGGGTGACAAATAACTAAAGTGAGTTCTACCGAGCGACCACCAGTCTGACGTACCTGTATCCGCTTGGCTGAAACTCATCCCATATTGATGAACTCCTTTAATATCAAAGGGTTTCAAAAGAGAACACTTGTATATGCTTAAGACAAACTCTTGGCGTTTACCTATGTTTGTTAAATTTAATATTTATTTCCAATGAAAGTATAATAGTAATATATTTGCTTTATTCTGCACCATAGTTACGTTTACGTACAGAATTCTTGGCGTGTGCTATTACATCAATATACACATTGTGCAACATAACATTCTTAAAAGACTGACAATGGTTATGTTTGACAATATATAATAAAAAGTAACGAATAACAGGACTACCGAAGTGACTGGTGACTTCAGGGACATGAAAACCATTCTTTATTACACAGTTGATTGGTGAGACTTTGTCTAACAAGATTTTCTCAACACAATACACAAGCTAAACAAGGTTTGGTTAAATTTTTGTATGTGATTGTAGATGCATAGAGTTTAATATATTTTGCTCCTTGTCTTTCCAGACGACAGACATGGAAAAAGGTGCAGATGCAGAGGATCCTTGTTATCAGATGATATATTTTTAGCCAGTAGTCTACAAGAGTTCATGTGTCTATCCACGACTTCATTTATCAGTTCGGTTAGGAGTATGCTACTTGCTCTACAAACAGCCTTTAAAGTCCTATGCAATATAACGTAGTCTTTTTTATGGAGTCCACGAAAGAATAAGGGGGAACAATAAGTAAGTATAGGTAAAACACAAAAATTCATGAAACATAAGAGTAGAGACTGAGTTATGCCAGACAGCCTGATAACCCAAACATGAATGTTGTTTTTCGCAAGATAGTGCCGATAACTGTTGTCACAAATATTTGTACATTATATGCATTGAGTAAGATACACCTTCTGTATTGTTAAAAAATCTTCTGATGTGAAAGCAGACGATTTTGTGTAGGGTGTGTAGATCAGGTTATGCAATGTCATGATAAGTTGCTGTATTATTCATGAAATGTTGAAGGAATGGAAGAAAATTGCTCAGAACAATTGGAGGACATTTCATTTTAATAGTTTGTCTTTGGATAACATGGACTGAAAAGAAAGCTTATTTAAATCAAATTACTTGCAGTGATAAGGTTCATGATAGACACTTAATAAATATACAGAATATGGATTGGTTAGACTTACTTCTTCCCACTGAGTTATATACCGAACTAAACGTGAAAGACGTAGAAGCCTTAGTAAACTCAATAGTTTCGCTAATCGTAATATCCTTAATGCACGACCTGTAGAGAAAGAATAAAATACGATGTATAATGCAAAGTTAGTTGATGATAGAAGGTATGTAGTGCACTGAATCATTTACATCAATAATGTTCACATTCTTATATACAATTACCTGTTTTTTTTAAAAATTATTCTCTTATTTTAAATCATAGCACATATTAATGAGATAAATTCCTTTGATTTAATACTCAAGAAACAAATATGAAAAAGAAACATTATGCATTTCTTCAATATCAGACAGCTGCTCCTTTTTTTAAACTAATTTCAGTAAGGCAAGAACAAAAAATTTTACACAGGACCATGAATTTGCGGTTCTTCATCGCTTTTTAAAAACCGTATTTAACCTACAATTGAGATGAGCTTATGAACGAAATTAGGATAGAAGTAAGTACAACACTAGCAGCTAAGCTAGTCTCCTCATGCAAAAATATTTCTCACTACAGTAATCAAAAGTCATGTTACCTCCAACTGTATTTGTCAGTTAAATAGTGAGCATCAAAGTAAGTTCATTGGAAGGATAGAGAAGAGAGCTGAGACTCGACTCGCTGAACACAGCTCAAATAAGCTAGGGATAGCCTTAGTAGTTTTATTGCTCGATGTTTGATACAGACAGTACAAGATAGCCACATGTAGAGTCCATCTAAAGTGACCAGCAAGCAACACAATGCTCATTTATGTAAACCTGAGGAATCACTTAGCTATCAGAAGAATTAACCGAGTTTTTCTTTCCAGGTAGCTGTATACCTTCAACCTAAATGATTTCCGTATTGTTTGTATTTTTCACCCCCCTTTTTCCTGTGATTCCCAAATCAACTACCACTTTATCTTCACACTCAAATCAACCTTGTTTTATATTGATGGTTTATTGCATACACAGCGTAATCTCTTCTATTGTATTATTTGGTTGTAGCGAAACAATCTGACTATATAAGGATTGAATAGCTGAAGCGGAGAAAGCTTCTGAAATCCATTTCCTACTCCGAAGTATTGAAACCTGTGCATCCAACAAGTTTAAATTCATGAATCTTCAGAAAATGACTGAGAGGCTATTCAGCTATTTCTAGACTTTGATTTTGCTTGTGTGAAGAAGACGCGTAAAATGAAGAATATTTTTATAGCGCTACAAAACCATCATATCCCACAAGCAGAAGAAAGGAATACGCATGAAAGGGGCGGACGATGAACTAAACCTCAGAACTCAATAAAAAAGGCATTTAGATTGTTTTGCTTATGTTTTCACACTAATTTTTGTTGAAATGACTCAAGTACCAACTCATCAAAGGAACGATACTCCATTAACAGTAACGCAAATAATAATTACTAATTAGGATGAAAAATCTATGTTTAGCTTAAAATTCCACCTAATCTACTGATATGAGATGATTTCCATGTTAAGGTTTTGACAGAAGTTTGTGTCGAATTTTTATGACAAGCAAGAATCTTCTTATCAGGTTCAGAAAAAATTACATATTGGGACTTATTGTGTCATTTTTCTTATCCCATAAAGGTTAATAAGTAAATTAACAAGTATAAACATCCCTTGAACAAACTAAAAATATTCTTTCGTATGGATGTGTTTCTATTCCAGTCACTGCTTTGTATTCGTATTTATCACAAGGTTTAATAGAGTTTTTAGCCCGAACTTTGAAAGAGTTTCACTCTTATATATAGCAGGATTTACACAGGGAATAGGCATATGGATATTAAGATCGCTAAATGAACTGAAAATTCATTCAGTAACCTGTTTGATATCTATAAACAAATAACGCGAAACTCAGTAGACATCGGGTGACATTTCGCTTAACTGGTTAATTGCATCTCTCTATTTAATTTACCGAAATGAAGATTTGAATTCCACACTCAGTGAACTGGTATGTTTAGCTATAGGCAACAAACAGCTGCTTACACATTTATTTCTTGACAAAGCCAAAAATATAGGCGAAAATGTAATGTCTTCGAGTCTTCTTATTACAATACAAAATTAAAAGTAAATAAATTCTTCAGGAATCCCTAAGGTTATAATTGAGTTGGTTGTGGCTAGGAGTAGAGTTTAGGATGCGTTTTCATCCTATTTTGCAACTCGTGAGCCGGATGTACCTGTACCTCAGTGAGTGATACTGTTCTCACTGAGACTCGAACCTCACACCAGTTGTCTAGTTTGTAACCCTTTGACATTTTAAGTAACAGGCACGAGGTTTGAGTCTCAGTGGGATTAAACCATTCAGTGAGGTGTAGGCAAGTCCAGTTGATGAATCCTATGTGAGACGAAACGCGCCTCCTTCATATCACTGCTAACAATAAATATTCAGGGAATATCGAGGCACCCGCATTGGACCTCATATATCAATTGAGGTTGACCTATTTGATCCAGTATAACAAGGGAGTATTACAAACATCAAGAAACTATAATCCTGGAGGTTATTTTTTTGGTTGACTAAGTATCACTCAGGGTGACTACCTGTAATCGTTGTTGGTACATTATTCTGTTATCTTGGATTATTTGAGGTTGACATTGAAATGCATGTTTGCTTTTAAATACAGATTTGCGTCGAATTTTTAGAACAAACAAGGATCTTCTTACCAGGTTCGGAAAGAACGACATATTGCTGACAAAAGGAGAACGGAAATGCATCCTCAGCTCTGTGATAAAACAGTTACCAAACTCAGGACATTTGGCTGCTTCAGAATTCTGCCTAACTGATAGTAGATTCCAAATGTTGCTATATTAGTTAATTATGACCAACTAGTGTGGAACAGCAGGTTCGAGAAGCTTTAACTGATCCAAACCCAGGGGACTGTAAAACATGCTAGAATAGAAAATTTTGAAGGTCATTTATGTCAGACCGGTAAGCTATAGACTGCCTCCATGATAACGTCTAGTTAAGCGATAGAATGTCGTCACAATTAATGCTGTGTATGATTATATTACTAGGTAACCGCATAACAAACAGCAGATTACTTTATAAGCTTGTGTTAAAAAGATTGCCGCAGTGCATATTTACTTATTCAGATGACAATATCGAATCGCACTTACGAAAAACCACGGTTTTCCTTGGTGTCAAACGTAATATGTGCTCCTCAGACCAATAGAACTGCTGCACTGCATCAGAAAGTATAAGTATTAAGCTAGTAGTTGTTAGTATTGAGTACGTGTAAACGGTCGCGAAGCATTCAAGCAGATAGATATTCCAGACCTTATCTGTTTCTATATCGACAGGAAAAAAGAACAATATGCTGCTGTAAACGCGATTCCGATGACCATGTTCGATGCGAAAAGGCGGCCTGACATTAGTGCAATAGTCGTCTGTTTTATATTTCCGACAGGAATAATGAGACTCGGTTATTGGTGGATACAGATGTAGCAGTAGTTATCATTCCATCTGACCCTTCTGACTGACGGAAGCCTAGTCAAGGTCTTACTCTGCATCATGTGGCCAAATCTAGTATATGAACTTTTCGGTGATGTGAAATGGTACTGAATCTTGGTTCAAACCTACTCTTAACATTAAAGTACATTACTGTGGAACAGCATTTTTTCATCATTGTTACAGATTTCTGATACCAACTGAGTTATTTTTGTCAGACTCTAAGTAACACTGACATTCAAATAATCAGATTAATTAATCCATCTACAGTACAATGACCGAATCACAGTCTACAAATCTTGTTAATCCAACCAAAATGCATAGGCATACATTTTGGGTAGAATTTATGTATTTCAGTATGAAACTGTTCAATAAGTCTATTATTTTACTGAGTATTGGGTGCATGAAAAGGGGCTATGATATATGATATAATCATGTGAACAAGTTTTATATGCACAAAGTAATTAGTATTAGATTTGGAGGTTCAAGAAGATTTATTTATTGTATTAGGGTGTTATTCACCATGGACTGGGATCAGTCGGAAGACCATTGAAAACCTGGGAGCACTGGACAGATGTTTCATTCTAGTTTGGGACTCTGAAATGGTGGGGAATGTTTGTAGTTCCGGTAGATGGTCTTGGTTGTTTCGTGTTCTCTGAGCTGGGTTGTTTAGTCGGCTAAATAACCCAGCTCAAAGAGCACAATACAACCAAGAGTTTAGGACTCTTCAGCAGTACACATCCATAACCCTACCGTACCAAGGATAGAACTCAGAACCTTCATGTTCTGCTCTGAAAACATTACTACTGAGCTACTGGATCGTAATGCAATGGTTCACATGGGCAACTTTTTCCGTTCGTGATATGATGTGATCTCCATCCGATGGCTTCGTTGAGTAACTCAACCGTGAATTTGTTTGTGCCACCGTGGAAAAACAAATTTATGGAAGCATGGTAATCCAGTGAAATGGCCAGACACTTGGACGAAGACAATCCATGGACTATTGATAAAAGATTGGTCAACTGGAAATCAATCACACTAATTATTAAGGTGATAGTGTATCAACAGAATGGGTCAAATGGTCACACTAATAACAAGTATCAGCCTTTGATCAGAAAGAAAGAGCCATGGTTTTTATACATAAGTCAGTACTCCTCAAGCTTACAAAAGACCCTATTTAAACGTTTGTGTAAACTGAAAATTTTGTACTTTCTAGTGAAGCAAGTGCTCATGAAGTCACTTAGTTTGATGACGGAATGTCGAGAAATAAACTTCAAACCTCAGAGAACACTAAACATTTATGATCTGCAGAGACTCATGTTTACCGACTGATTTTATGGAATGTGAAATATTATACTGCGTCAAAGTAATTCATTGAGAAAAAGATGGGTGCATTAAAACAAACAAACTTGTTATCATTAGCCTTGACTTGCTTACTGTATAGCTATGCAAGGGAAATTACCCTAAAAAAAATCTTCTTCGTCAAAATTATAACTTCAGACATTGTTATCAACAGGCTCTACATTGTACAACATTTGTGGGAATCTCTGAAGATACTTTCATAAGTCTCATTTTCATTGTTTGTAAAATCACTGATTGATGTTGATTACTAAATTTTGTCCTTGTTGTTACTGTGGAGATTCCCGGCTACTTCTGCTTTCAAATCGATAAAAATAGTGCATTTGAGGTTGGAGTATTTTCTGAGCTAGACGGTTTAATCAGGAAGCCTTCATTACCATTCTAGACAAAATAATCAGCAAAAACTTCAGGAAGAAGTATATTGTCTCACATGAGCCTTGGCAACTTCATCACTGCACCAATTAATAAGCAGATAAAAAACACTGACGTTACTTACTACAAATTTGTATGTGTAATTACTCAATAAATGACAGAGTAAGCATCCAGTGACATTTGGTACACAGGCTACAGCGTATTTGTAACTGATTTGAGGTACGTATATGCTACATATTCTACTGCCTTGAGACAGCTGACATCTGGAAGTATCTCAGTGATGATATTATGTAGTAAAATGGTTAAATCTTAAACACTGACCATGTCACACTTATTAGATTCAAATTACTATTTATTTAAGATGAGCAAGTGTAGAAAAGCAGAGTAGTCTGGAGTTCATGAAGATTTCATTCTAAAAGTATTATTCATCCCTGACTGACTTCAGTTGGAGAACCATTGAAAACCCGGCAGCAATGGATAGTTGTTTTAGTACGGAACGTTATTAGCATTAGACACACACGACACTGCCAGAAATCAAGCTGAACACTTTTGAATTTTGCGGTGAGCACATCACCTTTAAGTCATAATAAAATGGTTTGCATTTCCTAATTGAGTACTGCTGAGCTTCTTATACTAGGACAAGACATGCTGGTGTCAACCTGTGATTTATGTTTTTAATGTCTATCGGTTAAAAATATTTTCATGGTGTACGTTTAACCGTTTTATTATTTTACTTCCGTTACTACACCCTGGAATAGTAAAGAATAAAAAATTTCTCGATAACCAAATAATACTTGGAATGAATCGAAAGCCAGTACAACAGTAGGCCCGGTCAAGTATTATAATGAAATAGCATTTGTCGGTAAGACGTGAAACTTGCTTGTAAACAACCTTATTATAACCAGATAAGGCTACGAATTAATGTGCACAATTTACTAAAATTATATTTTATTTCAATCATCCTACACTAATATTCATTAATCACTTTCCCAGTTTGATGTATGAACTTCATATAGTTGTTTATATTTTAGAAAACAAATAATAGAAAACCAGAGAAATGAAAGTAGTTATAAAGTAGGTAGGCATACCGAAAAGTTACCACATAAAAAAGAAGCATATGGCGATCATTGTTAAACACTTTGTGCACCATAATTTTTGACAAATGCCTAATTACTGAACGAATTGAAAAGTATTGATCACTTGTAAGTATCCATTCACAAACCCACCCAGTTTAGTTATGTCAGTTTAGAGAGTAGAGGTTGAAACTAAAATGAAGTGCATATTGGTATATTTTCTTTTTTAATTCTTATGGATTTCATCACTCAAAATGCTGGCTAGCAGTGGAATCCATTACTGGCGTTTTGTTCTGTTTAGGACTCGTCAGCTGGATGTATCTGCACCACAAAAGGTGGTAGTGTCCTCACTGAAACCCGAACTCTGTGCGCATTGCTTCAAACTTCAGAGCGTTATCCATGAGGCCAGTGGTGCATGAGAACCACCTGATGAGTCACAACTAAAACGAAACACGAATCCTGGATTCCACTGCTTGCCAAAAAGTAGAATGTGACTTGATGAGTGGTCGTGCACCATCGAGATATTCCTTTAGATAAGCATCTGCCAACCGAAGTGGACCATTTCACCTCAGTTTATTGACTGGAAATTACAGGTATCACTAAACAACAACTGTGCCCTGGTTATTTTTTCTCTTAAAAAACCATTAAAAGTGTAAAACAGTATGGATATCTGAAACTGATGATAATCTTGTGGAATCTATTAGCCACTAAATTTGAAGAGTGAAAGTTTCAGTTTTGACGGTATAAATATGTCAAGTTTCAAATACAAAATTTTATACATACACAGTCAAACGTAACTTTAAGCTACTAGTCCCTGAATGAACAGCTGGAGTTTCATTATACTGGTATGATGCACTGGAAAACGTGCTTAGAATAGCACTGATTGTCGATTTCCATACTGATACTATTGCAGTTTGTGGACGACAACGCTAGCTCAAATATAACTATCTTATCATCTTTCCTAAACCACATGTAACGGAGTTTCCATCCGATTGCCAGATCTATACAATCATTTCTCCTCATCATCCCAACATTTGACAATTATGATCCCATCTCACTTTAACTGAGGGATGATGTTGTATGAAGAGCATTGGAAGTCAGATTACCCATCAAAATCTCTTCTGCATAGATTTGGATGTTTCTTGTCAACTGTTTACACATGAAGCCAAATCCATGAGAATAAACAATTCATCTTTCCAATGAACATCATCTATTGGGTAAAATTAGCTAAGATTATTCACATTTATTGAAATGTCTGGTTGGGAAAGTCTCACCATACACCGATGCAAACATTGGAGGAATACTGGTCTGTTTTCACATCTCTGAAGAAATAACACCATACCACATATGTAACAGAGTGACGTGATTGCCAATGCGATGTACACCAAACTGTCCTACGGTTTTTTCAAGCCAATCGAGATACCTCTACTCCTACTGGGTGTTTAGCGGTAATGCGTATCACTAAAAAGTTGGGCCAAATGCCTCCTTTTAGGAATTTCATAGCTGCTAATGTCAGACATTCCCATTGGCACACTGTTAGAGTCGTTGCATTGGATTCCACGGAGTAACTGTTACTCAGTGATCCAGTTTTCAAGCTCATTCATGAAATCGTAACCGCAGTCACTTGTTGAATGACTTGTCGCTTTAATCTTCAGTTTCTGCTAGGATTTGTTCGTTTACCATATTCAGGTTGATAAAGGATGTTATAATACTTATACAAGTTTGTTTCAGTCGTTAAGACCTATGTCTATCACTTATCTTGATAAGCAGAATTGGAACCACTCAATACAATAGTAAAGGTACCGAATGATACAGACATAAAAGCGCATAACAAAAGGCAGTTTCGGCAGGATATTTGTAGGTTTCGATTCAGTTACTATTCTCTACTATGTTTGCACACCCCCTGGAATTTTATTTAGAAGTTGGCTTTGTAACTGCTTACCTCAACCTTATAGATACTTCTAGCCATCATGCCTCAATAGACTCCTTCATTATACGACTGCTTCCAGTACAATAATACCTCCTCGTGCAAAGCCTTTCTCCATTTGAAAAGCTATATTAAACACCAGTGAATTCAATCTTTATTGCCACTACTTCAGAAATCTCATGATATCCTTGAATCTAGACCCAATTCGAGGTATTTTCTTCGTGCATCACCTTATGTATGATGCTAGTCAAGTAAAAGGTTGGCTTTATTTATCCACAGCCACAAAGGAAAGGCGTCATGCAATATGGCCTCATTTTACTCTCGCAACTTGATGTCACTCAAAATGCAGTAAGAACAGATAAAATGCCCTAAATATTAGATCGTGAGCTGATTAACTGCAGATAAAACTTTGGCTGAAAGGCTGTTAGAACACAGAATTTGTGTGAATTATCCAATTGTATGAGTTTCAAGCAGTGTTGTTTGCGTGATTCAGCGTCTTAAAGTATTCTAATTTCTGCTTTAATTTGAGTCAGAAGTTTATATCATTTGAAGTGTTTTAATTCCATCGATGATACCGTGCTTGAAAAGTTCCAGGATGAGTATACCATCAAAGCGTGAATGACTTTGAAGCCATGGAGGTGTCATCTTTTTCTATTGAATTTTATTTTTCTGTCACAGCATAAAAAGTAATAGGGTTTTAGAAGACCTCAGAAAAAAGCCTTCATATTTTTCTGTAAACAGACTGCCAATCAGTCTAGAGGATTCGTTGTTTTCTTTACTGCACTTAATATTAAAGGCTCTTCGTGCCAAAATTTGCTACCTTAGTAGCCATGCTTTATAACCACACTAAAAATGTAGAGAAATTTCCACAAAACGTAGCATGCTGTTATTCGACAAAGTGAATAAAACATTTGGCATCTCCACCTGCCCTAGCTTTCAGTAATAAATGACAGACTTATAACTGCTATGTCCTGAGTACTGATAATAGTCTAACAATATTGAGGTCATTTTTGTCGTAAGTATCACCTTATGGTTACTGGCAGATCACTACCTACAGCAGTCATAAGTTGAATACCATTGCTTCAAGAGGAAGATTTTCCCTGGTGGGATTTCTAGACATTTTTTTCATTAACTGCTTGAAAACCGGCCTAAAGTGCTTTTATGCAGCCGACATTCAGAAGTGGGGGCCAATGATCATTGTCGAGGAAACTGTATCGTCTTTGATGATAATGGCTTCCTCGACACATTAAGCTAACAAGATTAGGCTTCCTTATGGATAGCTTATATAAATAATCTTCATATTGCTCGAAGTAACATTGCACAGTTTGATAGTTCACTAGGTACTAGCTAAACCTAAGCCCGGATAAAGAGGGAAAGGTAGGCATACGGCTAGCAACCCTACACCGTAAAACCAATCCAGTCGCTGGAGAAACTTCGAAGAACAAACAAAATATAAAAATTAAACATATTCCTCACTGTAATAGCGGAACAAAACGACGCAGGTCGGTAAACGACGTCGGAAAGCCAATTGGCTGATGTGTTCCCTCTTCTCTCGATGAAAGCAAAAGTAAACATAGGCACATAGAATGTCCTTACAATGTTTGAAGCTGGCTGATAAGGCTGACCAGATTGCAAGGAAGATGTGGAGATATGGCATAGAAGTGCCAGGAATTTGTGGGGAATCTGCGAAAGCAGATGAAATGGAAGTGGACTCTCCCAACTGTCAACTGTAGAGTCAATAATCCACTCCGATATTGTCACCCAGACGACAACCACGAGCACACTGAGTTTTGCATTGGCTATCATGATGTCCCCAAGTGCATCGAAGGTCCTCTCTCGTATAGTGGGAACCAATCTCCTCCTGCAGGATCAGCATCATGACAGCAAGATTCAATTGAAAAGGAAGGAAATTCAAAATCATGCAATGCTACGCACCTACAAATATTGCGGATCAAGAGAATAAGGGGGAATTCTACAGACAACTGCAATCAGTACTAGACAAGACTCCAGTTGATGATATCAAAATTCTAATGGGTGACATTAACGTCGAACTGGGAGCAGACAACACAGGAAGAGAACTCATCATGGGTGGAGAAGCGCCTTCGGTGAAATGATGAATGAGAATGGAGAAGTGTCTGCAGATTTCTGCGCATTCAATGATTCGGTGATTGGAGGCCAGACAGTGTGTACAAACACAAGGATATTCACAAAGCCAGCGACATGGATTTGATTTGATTTCACCAGACACCAGGACACACTACACTAAAAATCAGACCGACTTCATCTCAATGTGAAGAAAGCGGAGATACAGGCAGCCTACTAGACACAAGATCAGATCAAGGAGGGGACCAGAAGTGGGTTGACACCACTCACTCTCTAATGCAAAGAACCATCAGAATCAAGTTGAAAGCCGTAAAGAAGCTGGTGATAGACGACTACAATTCGAGTTGAACACCCAAGTTGAATAGAAACTGAAGGACGAAACTACTAACGACATCTCCACGTCGTCAGTCATCAGGAAGAAATGGGAGAAATTAGGCAACACCCCTGAAGAAACCTGCGTGAAAGAAGACTGGGACTCTGTGAAAGCGATTTGGAAGGAAACCTGCATGACCGTGTTAGGGAGGAAGAAGAAGAAACAAGACGAGGAGTGGATCTCGACGAACACATAGAAGCTGGTGGAGGAGTGAGAGGAAGATGGTGAAGCGGAAGATGAACCAGTGCAGTGCAGTGCAGTGCAGTGCAGTGCAGTGGAGTGGAGTGCAGGGATGAACAACGAAAAGAAGAACTGAGTACAACGTATAAAACACCACACTGGACAAAGAAGTGAAGAAGAGTTCATGGAAAGAGAAAAGACACTGCTACGACATATTGGCAAGTGAGGCAGAACAGGCTGCAGGTTGGTAGGAGAGACCTGACAACATTATATCAAACAAGCAGGTTACTATCTGGGAAGAGATCAACTCAGATGAAACCAATGAAAGATAGTGAAGGGAAGCTAGTTACCAAAGAGGAGAAACAAAGGAACCTTTCTGTTAACCATTTCTGCTAACCATTTCGAAAAGCTCTTGAATCGATCACCACAAACACCACCTGCAACTCCTTCAGAAATATCTCCAGCAACCCAACCACAAGACTATCAGTGAACACAAGCCCACCAACAAAAGCCGAAGTCCTGAACACCACGCCATAGAGTTGCTGAAGTCCGAGAAAGCGACATGATCAGGTGGAATTTCGCCAGAAGCACTGGAAACAAACACAGAGACAACAGTGAACATGCTCACACCACTATTGCAGAAGGTTTGGAAGGAAGGGAGGGGAGTTACCTGCAGATTGGAAGAGGAGCCACCCTGTCATACTTTCAAAGAAGGGTGACCGAAGTCTTTGCAAGAACCGGTGAGGAATCATGCCTCACTCCTGTCCACCCAAAGCAAGCAAAATATTAGGCCGCATCATCCTGGAGATACTGAGAAATGCTCTGTATTCAAAATTGCGATGGGAACAGGCTGGCTGGTTGGCTGGCTGGCTGGCTGGCTGACTTCGGAAGAACAAATCATGTGCGAATCAAATTGCAACTCTACGCTACACATCATCATAGAACAGAGTATAGAATGGCAGTCAACTGGATCTCTACTGGATCTCAACTTCATCGACTTTGAAGAGGCCTTCGACGGAGAAGTATTTGGCAATTGCCTCAACACTACGGAGTACCATAAATCTTTATCAGACTCATTCAACAGCAGCTATCTTAGGATGGGAGCTCAATGATGCCTTTGAAGTGAAGACAGGAGTAAGACAAGGTTGCCGCCTACTATCACCGATGATCTTCTTGATTGTGGTGGACTGGGTCATGCAGCAAACTGTGATGAGCGAGAAGAGGAGGATACGCTGGCTGGACCGAGGAGAAGATCCTAAAAGATTTGGGTTTCGCCGATGACTTGTGTCTAATGTCTTGTCGCACAAACATGAAAATGCACAGGCAAAATCCAACAAGTTGACACAATAGGCAGGGCAGCCAAGGAAGATGAAACTTCAAGTGAACGTAGAGAAGACAGAGGTGATGAAGATACCCAACCGATACCACCACCACCACCAACAACAAGTACCAATCACCATCACTGGAAGAACGTTATAGGAAGTAGCCTTTCTCACCTATTATCTTGATATGCTTATGGATAATATTCATTGTCGGTAACGTAATCCAGTAAATGATACTCTAACACTGTGAGATAAATCCAATAAATGAGTAAAAATGGAATTACATTCTACTACAGTGCTCATGTTTTACTCTGATATTTATGAAACGTCAGGTCTTCAGTCTCGGAGACTAATCAACAAATATACGACTTTCACAGAACAAATAATAATAGTAATAGGAATAATAATGTTAATCAACGTAATCTACATCGTGGAGAACAATTGTCGATAGGATTAGTGAAGCAATAATCCATCATGGCGTGGTGGATTTGCATCGAATTAGGCATTATAACTGCGAAAATTCTGTGCTTAACTTAACCTTCACTGATAGTAAACTGGTTAGTTCCCGTAATAAGCAGGATAAAGTGGCATAAATATACAGTCACGTGAGTAGTACTAGAGGACGCTAAACGTAAGGTGTGGTTATAGACCATTTATGTTGGTTGTTGATAGTGAACGTGGTGTCTTTGAATGAATCATCCCTAGATACCTAGGCCGGTTTTTTTTCATAATGTACACTCACCTAACACTCTTCATCATGCTCTCCTCAGCGGTTTCTCTTCTAACCTGATAATAATTTACAGGAACATCCAACTTCCACTGGAAATCTATGCAACACTATTGTTTACGTGGTGATAAGACTTCATCCTTAGGAAGCATCACGCAGCTATGCATTTTCTTTATCATATACACTAGGAATCTCCGAAAAAAGGGGCACTAAAAGTAAATATGCTCAAAATCTATCGACCACTGTGTATCAGTGGTGAGTGCATTCCTCTGACTGTCTTTTTGCTCCATCTATTATGTCGTTCAGGTTGAATTCTTCATAGTCACATTTCTCAAAGATAGTTCTTCACCAATAGCCGACCAAATATCATTAGAGGCATCTCACAGGATTTCCTGGTAGCATCTTCGCACCTCACTATAGACAAACAAAGCAAAGTCATGTAGAACACATGGACGACATAACACGTTCTTTACACCCACAGTTTACTATCTACCTCCATCAAATTTTATCTGCAGGAGTAATTGGGTACCCTATTTTGCAACTGGTAATAGCGATAGAGCCTTCAGGGAGGGAAGGGAAGTGTCACGCATCAAAAAATATCGATTATATAGTATTTATCATCTTTTTCTGCAGTTTAAATTGTAGAAAGTGGGAAAGATGACTGTAATATACTGGAAAACAAACTGTTCCAAGTTAACGTTGTCAAAAAATGAACCTTACTTTTAAATTAATTGCTACCGCCGGCCATTTTGAATTAGGCACCCCGGCTACAAAGTTCTTTGTCAAAGACGAGTTTTAATCTCAAGGTTGTCTTGAGCCGTTGTGGTTTCTGCACGTGTCAGAATTAAGAAGTGCTTCAGAAATCAGGCATATCGATGCGACGTGTTATAATACGGTTTCTATATACACATGTATTATTCGCTAATGGTCGATACATTTTGAATTTATTGAATTCTTGTTACCATTTGTCATGAACTGACATGAGTTGGAGAAACATTGGAAACACGGGGGATCGGACAACTGTTACGTTTTAGTACGCTACCCCTAAGCACTGCAGATCCTTGACCCTACCACGGATTGAATCAAAGACCTCCAGGTTCCGCAGCCAGCACTTTACCATCGAGCCACTGGTTCGGAATACAGTGGTCTGTGTTATCTATTCCCGTCAGTTCACGATTCAGCTTGATTTTCATCAAATGCGTGTGGAGTAGCTGTCCTCATGTCCAAACTGGTTATCCCCACCGGTCACGACTTCTCATTGGAACTTCAGAAATGACTTTTCAAAGCGAGTCAGCAATCAGCAGCACAATAATTCAGTCTTGAGTATTATAGGGATTTATTTATTGATTTTAGTATTCTTCATGGACTGACAAGAGTTTGAGAAACATTGAGAACCTGGGAGCACTGAACACCTGTTTCATTCTAGTATATATGTATGCCCTCAAGTTCACGTGGTTTTGTAAAGTTAGCTATGTGGGCAGAACAAAGCATTCACTTTCAGAATGTATCCCATATGACCATCAAAAGTTCCTTTTAAACTAATGAGCAGTCAAACAGTTGGGCATCTGGTTAGTTCTGGTTACTTCTGGTTCCATAGCTACATCGAGGTCCCCTTTTTAGGTTATAGGTGAAGTTAGACTATGCTGTTCAGTTAAAGTATGATTCCTAAACATGTGTATGGCCACAGCGCTGGCAATTTAAAAATTCAAGCCAGAAAGGCGCCAATGAAGCAGGCTTGATCCGTTTTCTACCGTGGTTTAGATAGTAATTATAATAATAATAACAGTGTATTGGGAAGTAATTTCTTTTAGTATCAGGAAACAGTTTTCATTCTACTTTTAAAAACTGCAGTAACCATATAAGCCTTTCGATCAGTTGAAAAATAAAAAATTTTAAAATCTAGATTTTATTTTCGTTGTGATCAAAGATGTGTATATCATACGAGATAAGAGTAGGTTAGTGTAACTAATCCCTACCGTGATGACGTAAAGGTTTTTTATTTTGCGATATGATATTATAATCTGGTATACTCTTATCTTTGTAAGTCTATTGATGCAGGTTGAAAAACCTCAAAGCGATTCAGAGAGTAGTTAAATAATGAATAGTTAATGGAAAGCAACAATCTGAAAGAGGAATTTTCTTTTTGTTAAGTTCTCATTATGTTGCCTTTGCAAATCTCTCAGTAGTCGACTAGTGCTCATTCCCAGACTAAAGGACAACCTACCCGATCTTACCTCTTCATCTTGCGTATATTAATTTAACTATTCCTATGTGACAAGTTACATGTTGCGTAAATTAGTCAGATATGTCTTCGGATACGAGAGGATTTACCGGATTGTTTGGGAAAACATGCAGTGAAAGTGTTGGAAAGTTCCATTCTAGATTACCTAGTAGACACAGTGTGTCACAGAGATGGATCGAAAGCTTCTGATGTCACATGTCCTGCGTAAAATTCGACACCACGTGCAGCTGGTTAGCGCTTGCTCAACATAGCGAAGGCTATGGTGATAAGATTGATCAAACGTGGAATTTGCATTCAGAAACGTCATTTTCAGACTTTATTCCATTCCTGACCTTCAGTTTACTGAAGGCTGTCTTTACTGTATCTTTTTTTACTACCTATCACATCCTTCATTTGTATATGCATCATCCCATTACTGATAAAATGAAAAAAATCAGTTTCACTACAGTCCTTTTATTTCACTCCATTTTGAAAACATATTCATCTCCAGCTTGGTTGGTTTCAACGCTGTAAAAATGCATTGTATATTTGTAGGACCATATGAGAGGACTTATTCAAAATAATATTCCCTGTTCAGATAGTTTCCTTTTAACTATATGAAGAGATATTGACCTTGGTGACTAGCAGAGGAATCCAGTACAAGCATTTCCTCCTATTTGGGACTCATCAGCTGTATATACCCCCACCCAGGTTGGCGATGTTGTTCCTATCCAGGCTCAAACCTAGTACCCTTCATTTCAGACGCCAAATACATTTCACACTAGGCCACTAAGGCACAATAGCCACCTCTAGTTAACGAAGCTCAAAGTTTTTACGATTATCGGGTTTTTATTCTCCCGCTAAATTAGGATGGTACATGTTTTCTTGGTTACCAAAATTTCTTTCCCTTGTTTTCCGATAAGTGAAAGTAAATTGTAATATTAAAAACGTTTTGCAAACCAGTTGGAAGGATGAGTTTTAGGTTATATTTATCTCATTAACAAATGAAAATAATGAAATACCCTCTATTCATTCTTAGTAGTTCCGTTTGTCTCTTTTTTTCTTAAGCTATACGCTTCATTATGCCAACAGTGCTTTACTAAGAAATTATCTGTTAAACAGGATGAAAAGGCAAGCGTGATCTTATTAGCAGTAATGTAACTTCAGAATAAAGACTTTAAACTTTTTAAATGGGAATCATTAGTGATAAGCAATAGTATTATTTGATAATGAAATCCACAGACTGTAGATTTGTTTGCAATAGGATTTATTGGGCAAAAGAAATATGTAATATGAAGCAAACTAGTTATTCAAACAAAAAGTTAGAGCAACTGAACTCAATGTGTTATGCCTGATGAGTCTGAAAGTGGACGAAACACCTTTTCTAGATTCCACTGCTGCCCAGTATCTCTCAATAATATTAAACTTCAACCAGTATTTGAAAACTGTTCTGAGGCTAAAATTAATAGATATATTGGTTTCAGGTTAAATATTCATCAAGGACTGACGTTGTTTAGAGAAACATTGAAAGCATGGGGTACTGGACAACATTTTTGTCGCAGTATAGGCCTCCTCAGACTACTGATCCATGATTCCACCAACCTTTAGGTACCTTTTCTGGCACGTTACCACTGAGTTACTGGGTAAAAATCCGATGATCAATATTTTCCAATTCTTTCAGTTCATATCTATAGCAATATTCGACTTGAACGGCGTCACCGGTCTCAACGTCTCATTGAAACTTCAGGAAATATCTCCAAAAGTGAGTTACTGATGAGCACAAGATTAATTGTTTGTCTGGAAAACGCGCTAAATGGTGAACTGACAGGAGTAAGTAGTGCAGACCCTTGGATTCTGACCCAGTGTCTGAAAAAGGACATTTTGGACACAGAATCCAGCCGGGTCTTGTGTGCTCAGTACTGAGAAGTCCCAAAGCAGGAAGAAACAGGTTTCGAATGTACCCAGTTTTTCAATGTTTATTCAGCTGATGTTAGTCGATGAAGAATACCAACCTGAAATATATCCCTACAAACCACCGAATCGAATTTGTAGATACAATCTTTTTTTAGATAGTAAACACAAGAAGATTCATAAGTGAACATCATACTACTTATTCAGATTGACAGTGTGAGAATCGATTTCTAGGATAAAATATAATTCATCACTAATTTTATTGGATTTCACGTTTGGAATAAAAATGGATAACATTGGTTCAAGTTTATGAGGTTATATGATTTGATTTGTCTAAGATACTGTGACAATTAAAAATATTTCTGTATTAAATAGTTAGAAAAATTCTGATGGCCGGAGAAATTTGACAAGGTGAATGAAAAATAACACGAGTAATTTTCTTACAGAGAAACAGATTTCATCTGAAAAGAAGAGATATTAGAAACATAATGTATGGATCCATTCCTAAAAGTACAGCCTGAAGCCTTTCTCCTTTAAAACATTGTTATTTAGGACCTTCAAGTCTAGGGTAAGTATGAAGTAGATATAAAGAGTGACTTTATGCATTTGCAGAGTGTCCTGGTTTCACCTTTCTGTCATATTTTATGATTTATTACTAGTAGTACTAAAAATGTTGTTTCGTACACTAATTCCTTCTTAGGAATTTGAAAAGAGCGAGAACAACAGTGTCAGCTGAGGGGTCAAGCGGATTCACTTTATTTCGTCGGTATCTTACCAACTACTCAGCCCAGAATATCAAAATATGTGGTTTTAATGAAAATTCGTCATTGTGATTGACTTTTACTCTACGACTATTTCTGTCTATCTTAGCTACTGACAGATATTTTGTTTTCCTTCAATACAACTATATATAAGGATATTTTAGTGTACAACCGGTTGACAAGACACCACTGAGGTAAAATGGATCCATTTTATCTTATGCTTGCATTGTCGTTCTTACCTTTTTAAAGTATGGTTTTAACTGATCTCATGGTTGGTTTAAATGTGCCTCCATATGGTTGTAGCAATGATGAGAATATGCTGCTGATCAAATGTCATCAGCTGGCTGTATCTGCGCTTCAGTGAATGATGGTGTTCCAACTAGAACCCTGCACCTATCGCTTCGAACCCAAAAGGTTTACCTTACAGGTCACTAGGTCACGAGAGCCACTAAGTATGCAACGTGCATCAGTTGTCTTTTGATGCTTGTAATCTTCTGTTGCTACAGCGGCACTAATACCTGTTCCGCGAAAGATGACTGGCATGCCTCAGTAGTCTAGTGGATAACGCTTTTACTTTTGAAGTGATGGCTACTATATTTGAATATAAGCTAGAGGAAAATTACTCACTTCAGTATAGGTACACCCAGCTGACGATCCCAAAGTAGGATGAAATGTGCGTTCTGAATTTTGCTGCTAGCCACAAGATAGAAGACAACATAAATATTATCCGGGTGGTATCGAGGTATCCCTATACGAGCCCATTTATCAACAGACGTCGAGCAATTCGACCCAGTATAGTAGCAGGAAGTTGCAGGTAATAAACAGAAATGTATGCGGGGTACGTGTTAAAATTTGACGTGTATATATACACGGAACAATAAACTAAGTTCTATATATTTCATGTTTACCATTTTGTTTTTCGTAAACATTGACAAGAAGACCGGTTTTAATTAGCTTGGTGCAAACGGTTGCTAGTTTTACTGTACAGATGAATGTGTAAAAGCCTCTCCAAAAACATAATAATAACGTTTACTGCAGATAATAAAGAGATTTACAGAAAAACTGATGGCAGTACAATAGGATTTTCCTTGAACCTGTATTCACCGATAGATTCATGGGTAGCCTTTAGCATAGTACATTTTTCCAAACAGTCGATCAACTTCAAATATATATATATATATATATATATATATATATATATATATATACGATATATTTAAGATGCTTTCATTATTTTTAATGACAACCTGGACCAAACAAGCTTCACTCAAAACATCAGCGATAGCCATCCTTCATTCAAACTTTAACTGGAAGCTGAATCAAACCAGATGCTTCATTATTTCGATGTCAAACTCCGAAGAAGGTCCGACAACTCTGTTCTGAGCTCCATCTCCAGGAATCCAACTTTCAGGAAGTAACTGACTAACTTTGAAGACTGGGTGGGTTTAAGTTGGAAAAGGAGTCGCGTGCTGTCACTTTCATCAAGGATAAGAAGGATATTCGCTGATGATACATTTATTCAAGAATTAGAAACTTTCGCAGAAATGCTGTTAGAGTATGGTTACCCACCCAGTTTTATTGAGAAAAATATGAAAGAATAGAGCATTATGAAACTGATTCAACCAGTTCAGAAGAAAATACTTTTAATGAACTTTAGATGCAAAGGTGGTATTGTCATGGATTTTGTTCATCTGGGCTTGTTAAACCCCCTAATAGAATATTCTATGCTGCAGACATTTTTATTGTGTTCACAGTGCGTCAAAGATAGGTTCACTTGCTTCTGTGAAGCTGGGTATGTCGGCCGTAACATTTGCTCGCCGGAAAAGCGTACTTGCGAACTTTACTCATCCTGGTTGCTGAACGATGAGAACAAAGTCATCTCCAGCCTCATAGTCAGATATCTTGTATACTGTGGACATTAGGCTTCTCGGGAAACCTCGTTTCATGTTCTCTAAAACGTTCGACCTAACCGTTTAACAAGGATGAAGATTAAGCACTAATGTACAACCGAAGCAATGGCGATTCACAGCTTCAGACTTCAATTGTGTACTTGAAAGAAATATACAAACACTTTTCCAAAGACTTCAGTCAAACAGTCTGCGCCTCTGTTAAGGTTGTATTTTATGCTTCTATTCCAGTCTAGAACGACAACGAAAGCAACTCAATTAAATAATCAGGCTAAGAAAACACAATATCATAAAAAAGAAGAGCTCAGTTGGTAGGCTGTGATGTGTTTCCGCAAGGCACGCTGATTTGTAAGACAGTAAAACTGTTGTTCCGCCTACTTTTAATCACACTTTAATGTAGATTACAGGTTATTAAACGGTGATATAGTATTTATTGGCAGGTGAACTGTTATTTTTTAATCGGCTGGCTAGCTGATTAGATGGAAATGCAGACATCTGAATCGTTTAGGTATCTCACATGAAACCACCGTTTACTCACTTATCATATATTCTGTTGTTACTTGGTAGGTCCATTTTCTTTAAGTCATGTGACCAACACGTTCCTTGGCTTTAAACTGACTGTAATTAGGATAGGGTTGTATTTTCTGAGTGAAAAGATAAAATGACAAGGGTAAACAAACCAAGCAAAATAAACTGCAGAAACTGCAAAAAATACTACATCGGATAGAGTAGTCACCCGTTTCGCATCCGTCTACATGAACATCAACTAGCAATGAAGCCTCATGGCATATCTTCACTCATATCAATACATATAGAAAACTGTGCGCATTAATTTGACTGGGGAAAATGTGCAAATGCTAGATACAGGAAATGAAATAAATCCCAGAGAACTTTTAGAATCTTGGTATCCGGGTCAGTAAACAATCAACAGAGATATAGATATTGACTCAAACTATCCACCAATAAGCAGCATCAAGAAGGTCAAATTTCAGGTCACCAGGACAACCAATCAAAATGAACATAGAGACAGTGACAAAACCCCGGCAGAAACAACCAGTCACACACAAGGACATCAAGACAGGCTACTTAATAAATTACCAAGGTAACTAACTATTTCGCATGTTTTCGAATAAATGGTACAGTAAATAATCAGAGTAAACATAACTATTAAACGCCAGAAAAATAACTATACAACCTACTAATGAAAACAGTGTTACGAATTATAAATGATACTGTTACATCCTTACCTGCCTGCACTAAGTGTTCAGCTCGTTCACCTTGTTCATATCCTTTAAAGGCAAATAAAACATAGTCCATTGGTATTGAACTTATTAGGTCTAAAATGAACCATGTTTTACAGTATTCACGTGCAATTTCTGCAGGATCCAGTATAATATCATCCACAAAATCATTCCTGATAATCCCTTTATAAGAGATTGATAGATAAAAAAAATGAAGGTACTGACCATGTTAACGAAAAAGTAGAAAAGTATTTTCAACACAAAAGTGTAATGATAATGATAGATAGTAACTGGCAGTGGGACTTAAGATGCATGCTCCATCCCATTTGCAACACGCCAGCTCCATATGCTTGCCTTCCAACCAGTGGTTTTGTTCCCATTATGACTCAAACGTGTAACCTATCGTTTCAAAAGCCAGATGATACTGTATCACGATGGCCACTCGTTGTGCGATGGGAACAGTCCAGTTTCTACAACCCAGCTAGTGCATCTCTGTGATTGATTGGACCAAATTGGTCTGCCACTATTGGCATACGGTCTTGAGTTCGAGGTTTTGTAGAAACGACATCACTGTGTGACAGACACATTCAAATGACGAGTCCCGAACAGAAAGAACCTAGGTCTCCAATTCTACTGCTAGCCATTATTCATCATTTATATCGAAAACGAAAATACTGGCAATAACGAGGCATCCGCACAAGAGCCCATTGTGGATCAGTTATATCGAATCAACAAAGGAGACTTACAAGTTATAACAGCGGAACAGAAGAGTATAAATTTGAATATTTGAATTATTCGTTTTTCTACTTGGATTTCAGCTCACCGATGCAAGTACTATACAGGGAAGATATCTTTAGTTAAACCGGAAAGCGAACCATGGCAGTGAAGATGGATGTAAACACTAAGTTCACTCTGCCAAGATTTACGTAGAAGAAATACACGTCCAGCGTACAAGGAGAGGGTGAAAATTAGTTCAACAAAAGTAACTGAGCGTCTGCTTCTATCAAAGTATAGCTAAAATGATGACAGTGAATTCAACTAGAAATTTCAGTGAGTTATATCAAATCAACTGAATTAATGTTTATCATGATAAGGAGTCTATTAAGGCTACAGGGATTACGAAGAGAGAAGTGGATCAGAAAATTGTCTTTGGTCCTGACACACAGGGTTGCATCCACCAAACATGCATCAGGGAAAGTGCTATCTGAAGTAGCATTCAAGTTACGGTTAAGTCTGATGTCGAAAATTACATGTACGCCAATTCGTTGTCATAGAGAAATGAAACTATAGGGACAATATCAAATTATCTCATTTCGAAAGTAAAATGTTGAAGTCAGTACAATCATTTATCACTTGTTCAGCTAACAACCCTAACGCTGGATTACCTGGCATCTTAGTTTTTACTCTCAAATTAACGGTTCTAAAACGAGTATCTTCAACTTCAGGATGATATTTACGGTAGTCTTCGAAGGTAGTGATTATCCTTAAGGGATCATTCTCAATAGTGCTGAATTGCCAGTCCGAATAATGTTTTTCTTTCGGTGAAGTGAGGGAACTCTGCTTCATCAGGAAAACTCAACCAAACAGCGGTAGAAAAAAACACCTCTCCAGTTTAAGAGCGACCAATCGCATAGTTGCACACTTATCTGAAGAGACTAGAGGCAGGTTGCCAATCAGCCAGGTTCAGGATAAGCCAACTCGCTAGCCTAGCAACCAATCAAATTACAACCAAGTAAACCAGCACCTTATAAATATCCATGCAGAACTATCTCCTTGACCTAAACATGAAGCTTCCATACTATGATGACAACATTTGGCGTGACATTGAAACATTTCGCAACTAAAATCCTAAGTTAGAGAACAACTCACTAAACTTCCATACAGCGAGTTGTAAATATTCACCGTAGCAACACAAAGCTCAAGATATTTTTATTACTTAGAAATCAAAACAATCTTTCTGTGACAATGGAGAAGTCGCCTTCATATTGATATTGTTTCTGATATGAGGATAAAATTGAATTCTTCGTTTTACTTGAAGCTGCCCAAAGTGACCTTTACAAAAGGTAATCTTGACGTTGAAATTTTTTCGGAATGCCTTCTGATGACAGGCTGAGTGAGACAGTTTCGTCCAATTTGCTGATGAAAATTCATTCATAAGCGACGAAATGCACTTGGAATAATGACCGATGATTTTCAAGTGGCTAACGACGTTACATGGTTCGACTCGTGTATTTCTGTTTAACAACTTTACCTATGGCAGCCTACTACACAGTTCATCATACTGAGATGCAAAAAAGGTTTGCACTAGTTGTTATGTCATTTTGCAAGATAAATCTAAACTACGAATTCAAGATGTATTTAGAACTATTGCTGTATTTTAACATTTGTCAAGGAAACTGCCACCTTAAATGCATCATTAGTCACTTAATGAAATATATTTACGTTATAATGAAACTATCTGAGATAAATATGATTTAGAAGTCTGACTTTATTGATACTGAGTGATGAAAGAAGGTGAAATGGGAACGTGGACTGAAGCCGAAATAGAATGAGTATCGTGGTCTGGATAAACCAGTTCACCGAGCCATGGCTAGCTCCAGTAGTTTTTTCTTTAACTCAGTTTAGTTTCACTTGACATCAGAGGACCTGGTTAGGTAGCAGTCATAATTGCAATGAACCGTTACTGACATCATGGATTCACTTAGCTGGCAGATGAAATCCTCGGTGAGTGTAACCCCTGAGCTATCGACCAATTTTGGTGCTCTTTTGATAGAGCACCGAACCAATTATTCCTAAACTACTGGTTCCAGTTCTACCACTCCCAGGTTTCCATTCCACTTTAAGTCATAGCCCAGTATCGAACATATATATGTTTATATGTACAGAGTAAGTTGTCACTACTCACAGCATCATGACTAACTTATACGGCAAAAGTTGAGTTAGCTCGAGAAAACATCCTTTCCATTTAATGAAAACTTTTCAAATAGGCTATTTAGATGTAGAGAAGTATAAACTTATCCTATAGCAAATAAGGAGTTGGTGGATTGATTATGTAGACCTTCAGAGGCCTTTAAATCAAAGCTTCTAAGCACTAGAAATAAAGATCTTCCGATGCCAAACAAATCTTTGGAATATGAGTGACGAATGAAAGTCTATCTTAAATACTCTAAGAAACTGGGAGCAAGAGTATTCTACTTGATGAAAACCTTCGGAAATTCTTGAGAATGACTGTTAAATTTCAGTGGTGAAAATATTTTTTTTCATTTTAGCACTCTACTTTTACTGAATGTGATATTTTTGCCAAAATGCCTGGAAACATTGAAGATGGATGTTAGAACCTGACTATATTCATTCATCTTTTTCAGTTTGTTCCAGCCTTTTAAATGTGTATTCTAAACGTACTATATACTCTTGCATATTTTAAAAATACAATTAACTAGCCGTTTCTCAATTTATTAACAGAATGAAGAAAACATTTCACGTTATGGGGAAATGAACGATTCATTAAGCAAAAATATATCATATTTCTATTCCTCAGTTACTTAGCATGAATTGCAGGTTCTTGTTGAATGAACCACCACTACTAAAATTACACTTTATTTTCTGTTCATTTAATATTTTAAACCGAACGCTAATCCAGTGCCAATTGACTGTTCCGCATTGTTGCCTTTAATGCTCTAACTATAAACATCATTCAGATCAGCATAGCAGTTATCATTTTGGTTAGAATTATTGCTGTGGGCGTCAATTTGTCGACACACTACATGCTGAGAATTTTTTTCTATATCATGTATACTGTTAGAAGTAAAGCTTTTATTATTACTATTATTATTATTACTACTACTATGGAGAGGTGTAAGATGTTCAGAACCATTTTTCTTTGTGACATTATCTATAGTAGCATGCGGATTAGGCATAGAACTGCAAGTATTGGAGTTGGTCAGCTGACGAGTTTGCAAGTTTTCAACAACTGCGGTGTTACACATGCCTTGACACCGTTTACCATAACGC
The DNA here is from genome assembly GCA_944470555.2 of Heterobilharzia americana. Classification (NCBI taxonomy): domain Eukaryota; kingdom Metazoa; phylum Platyhelminthes; class Trematoda; order Strigeidida; family Schistosomatidae; genus Heterobilharzia; species Heterobilharzia americana. The sequence goes on along the minus strand of OX104133.1, from coordinate 19,817,884 downwards.
GAATGATAATCAGAAATGGTTAGTTGGGTAAACTAAAACCTATTATCAGTTCAAGCATTCTCTGAATGTTGGTCTGAACCACGTGAAAACAAGTTCACTTTCCGGTTGGGTCCTCCATGGTAACCAAAATCGGCCTGTGTGCGGACCAGTAACGCGTGACGAATTTACATGGTGGTCGGGCGAAACCCTTGGTGACGGGATTGAAAATCACCTTGTTTGATAAAGCTGTTTATTGAATGTTCCGTGACTAAGGGAGACGTAGTGACTGTACAAACGTCTTCTGAATATGAAGACAAGGATTAGACGCTTGGATTTCCACAGCTTCTGCTATACTTACACGGTGAGTTTAAATAACTTCCGAAGGATTAAGTGGTATGCAGTGAATAATCTTTAAAGAATTGTTCTTATCTACTAGGTGACCACTGTCAATAAGATGAGGGTAGGTGCTCAGCAACATTTCTGTCGAGTTATCCGGTGGTACTCCCCATCGCTTACTCCACAAGAACAGCTAAACTTGTAAATGCACATAGAAATAGTAACTCTGTCTATCATTTTCCAGCTTACCAATTGTTACCGCCCAGACAAAAGATGAATTATATATCTTTTTAAAATTTCAGTTAGTATTTACAGAGATATAAAAGAGTGCACTGACGCGAATTAATTGATGGCAACGGCAAAAAGTCGTCTTTTACTTAGGGTTCAGTGTTTGTTGACACCCATCAGCAAAGCATATCTACAACCTTAATGGAATTGGTGTCCTTGGTGAGATTTTAACTCACATCACTCAGCACTGTGGTTAGAGAATTTGCCTCTGAGTTGTTCGTGGTGTGACTGATTTTCTGTAAGACTGAATTAGATACCTTGATCGCTCATCACGGAGGTAGTAATTTCCTGGTGACTAGTCCTGAGTTCTGTCTAGCATTTCATAGTGTGACCACCAAAATAGCAGAATCATCGTTACAGTACATAATACTTAGGTTCAAGACTTTGTGATGGTTGCCTGGAACCATCTAACATCAATCGAAATCCAACGGGATAATGAGACTCTTGGCTTGGTGACTATTTGCAAAATGATTGGTGAAATTCATTCAGCTAAACATAATGAAATTGTTCATCCTTCAAAGATCAAACAAAGTAAATCATTCGGTAGTTGGCTGGTAAAATGTAAGTATAAAAGTGATATTGACTGAGTCATTGTCTAATAATCATAAATCTGCTTAACAAAAAATATAGATAACTGTTATACGTAATTATTTTTATTAAAAGTTGGAGTGCCGATTTTCGGTTAGTTTCTGACTAAAAAGTAGGGAGATATCCACCATATTTTCTTGCTTTGGTTAAAAAATGTGTAAACATAACCAAGAGGACTGTATTTTTAAATGTCCAACTTATTAGTGGAAGGAAATAAATATTTAGAGGAACAGAAAGAAAATGGTTGTTTCTTTGAGGTCATGTGACATTGCAATCCACGAAATAAACTTTTTAAGTGTAAGGTGTTGATTATTTTCAGCCTGATACATTAGGTATTTCATTTTACCTAAGAAACATTGTGTAACTGAGAGTGGTTTTCCTAAGAAGATGTGATCTATCATGCAATAACAATGATAATAATAATAGCTTTATTTCAAAACATATGTAGGAAATACTGTTTAGAATTTTCAGCATGTCCTACAGCACTAATTGGACAGAGATAGTGTTATATAAACATAAAATGTAATGTGTTCATTACATTTAAAAAATGAGAATATTTGCTTCATCTATAACTTTCTTAAAAAAGCTGACTCAACTAATGTAAACAGTCAGACTGCTTATTAGATTCATAACTCTTAGATAACAGGAAGCTGGGTAATCTTTGATAAGTTTGTGTTCAAAAACAACAGTTGATTAGTTAGTTCATTTCTATCACTTTCTTCCACGCACAGAACACGAGCTGAATACAGCATCATAGAGTATTATATTCGGCAGTATGTGTAGACAGTCTTAAATAATTGCTCTTGGTCTAGCCTGGCTACTAACACGCAGATCTTTAAGTGAAGAGAATGTTGGTTATCTGACAAAATAACTCCTGCCAGATGTTTTTCAGTAACAGTCTTAATTAGAAGGTTTAGAGGCAGACCACCAGTTCTGCTGACAATCTTCAAAGTTCTCGGCAGTATAGCATCGTCTTTTTTCAGTAACCCAGAAAAGCAGAGAGGGGGACATGGGAGGAGGATATACAAGAAGAAGAGGTTAGTAAAGCACAAAAGAAGAGGCTGTGGTTTACCAGATACTTTTGGCTTCCTTATTTAGAAAGTTTGGCGGAAAATTCTTATGGAAATAAACAAGATATTGGAAGACCAAGGAAGGTCCGAAGAAAACCACACGCTGAGATATTTTTTGGTGTATTCGGTGACTGATGTCTGTATACTCATCAGATACATTTTACGTCTCTTCGTAATTCACTTTAAAGGTCAACTTGAGAAAAATATGATTTTTACTCAATTCACCCATTATGTTTTCTTACTTCACAGGAGTTAAGGAGCTTCTAATGTCATATTGGATAGTCGCATCAGTTAAGTGGAACTTAAAAAAGTTTTTTATGCAGCATAGCTTGAAGGAATTAAGGCTGTCTGAATAGAGCTTTTTCAAAATACAAGTATAGAGAAAAGAAGAGATAATTCAGCTAAGAAAATTCCTTTTTTCGATGAGATCATTTTCTAAAGATATACAGTTGTATTTATATATATCAAAAGCACATAACAGTCTATCAGTAAACAATAATGTATAGTCACATCATTGAGCTAGTGCTAGAAAACCGGAATCAAGAATGAAAAGTAGTTGTGCAATGATCTTTTAGACAGTAGAAATAACAAGGAAGGTAAGATGTTTGACAACGTGAAAATTGCGGAGAGACGAAAAATGCAAATATTGAGTGTCCACTTGATAGATAGAAGTAAGGAAGGTGAAGAATGAAACAGGAGTCATAATGAAGGTGATAATAATAAACTAACTAATTATAATGAAATAGAAAAATGTGAAAGTGTTAAGACAATGGTAAGATAAGAGATTGAACATGCTTCTTTTGCACGCAGAGATCAGGTTTGAGTTGTTGAATTGCCAGGGCATCTGCTGTGTACAACTGTAGAAGGTGTACTCCTTTTGAACTATTCCATTTGACTCAATAAAAGACAGTGAAGGAGGACTGTGGTCGAGCTATATGTCCAGAGTTGGCCAAGAATTCAAGAATTAAACTGTTACTTGATTTACGTTCCCCCCTTGATGACCATGCAGGACATTGCTCAGGAATACGTTTGGAAAGTGTGCCATTTTGCAGCCTATCTGGCTCCACAAAAACAAGTAAATTTGTTGGGGCATATTGAGATGGCCCAAAGCTTTAACTTGTCCTTAATGCCCTCTGGAGCCAGTTACTGACTAGAGAAACCGATCTGTAGCTTCACAGAGAAGAATATCTTCTTCAGGATCTCTGCTGCTGTATCTTCTTTGAAACCAACGTTCTTAAACAAGGTCTTTTCCAGATTTGTGAGTACTTGCTACTTATTTTTGTTTTAGCTTCAAGTTCTCCTCAATAAATCCGGACGGGTATCCATTTTACATGAGAACCTTCAGTAGTTTGTCTAATTCATCGTCAATAGTGTCACTCGTGCAGATTCTTATGGTTCTTGAAAACAAAGACTGGATCAGATTCCTTTTTCTGCTAAGAAGCACCCAGGTATGGAACTTTAGGTATTGTACATTCTAAGTAGGCTTCCTATAAATCGATCTGTGAAGAGAACCGTCTGGTCTCCCTTTGAATAAGACATTGATAAAATTGAACCCTGAGTTCCATTCGAATTCCGATGTGAAGTTGAACGATGGATAACAATCGTTGAACTTTTTAACAACTGTTCCAATATCTGTATTTTGACCACATATGATGAGTGTATCATCCATACACCTTTTATTTACGCAGAAACTATCAATTGTTGGATGAAGCTCATTATTCTTTAGGTTCGCCATAAAACAATCAGCAAGCGGCTGTCTAAGTGGTGACTCCGTAACAACCCCATTCCTTTGCCTATATACCTCATTGTTGAGTTTCAGCTGCACGTTGAAAGCACATCTCATGTGAAAATCATTATCTTCCATGAAATCACATAGAAAACAGATAGTTTCCGTAAGTGGGACATTGGTGAAGAGCGAAACCACATCCAGAGAAATCATTCGTTTACTAGATATATTGACATTAATTGAGTCAACAAAGTTGAAGGGATCTAATAAGCTATGCGTATTTAGATGCTTTTTGACTAGTTGAAGGACATCTGACAGTCACTTGGCAATAATATATCCAAAATTGTGCGCGGATGAGGATCTTCTTGTGTACCTTTGGGAGACCATATAAGCGAGGAGTAACAGTACCAGAAGATGGCGAATGATATGTTTAAATACATCTTACAGTTTCTTTTCTATGCCAAATACATAACTATATGTATATGGTAATTGTAGTCGTTTGCTTCAAATAATATGTATGATATAGTATGGAGCACTCAGTATATGGTATTTCAAGAAAAGTTGCTCATAGAACGGCATTTTCAAACGGAATGATGGTTACATTCGAATGATGTCAACGATAACAGGATTAAAGATAAGAATATGAAAAAATGCCGGCTTTGGATGAACGTTTGGTTTAGAATATTAAATGAACAGAAAATAAAGTGTAATTTTAGTAGTGGTGGTTCATTCAACAAGAACCTGCAATTCATGCTAAGTAACTGAGGAATAGAAATATGATATATTTTTGCTTAATGAATCGTTCATTTCCCCATAACGTGAAATGTTTTCTTCATTCTGTTAATAAATTGAGAAACGGCTAGTTAATTGTATTTTTAAAATGTGCAAGAGTAGCTGATGTATTCATTGGACATAATGGACTGGTTAAAATAAAGTGACGTGGGAGAATTTGATATATATGTACAGTGGAAAACTCTAGTAGCAGATCTCCATGCTGTATGATATGAATAATTTAAGTTACACAAAGCTGACACAAATTGTTTCACTGGTAACTGACTGTCGATCATTCACCTAAACACAAGAATGTGGTATATCAGTCACATTGGTTCGGTTACAAAGTATGTAAATAAAGCTGTACAACTAGCAGTTCGCTAGATGAATGTACTAATCTTTCCTTTTTTGCTGCAAACCTCAAGGTATGACATTAAATTTCGTTTGACTAAAGTCTACTCACTGGATGATTATGTATATAAAAAATGCTATTTGTACTGAATTGTTATTTACGCTGTTTACAGAGTAGGATGACGTCATCTATTTCACTGAATATTCTTCGACTACATACAACTTTATTTGGAGCGTTCCTTTTTAAAGATACCGGTTAGTGTTTTAAAGATCTGAAAAACATACGTGTTAAAGACAAAACTGAAGTTTCAGTCAAACTCATACAGCTTTTATAAGGTTAAGGGTAAGGAATATTCCCGAATGGGTGAGACAAGATTAGAAGTTAGTAGAAGAGGTTGCGTAATTATGATAAAATAATATGTTAACATCATTATAAAAGGGCGAGATAAAAATATTGTAATCATAAAAGGACGGTAGTAATAAAACGACAATCCAAATGGATATGGATATGAATACGCACATGGTGAGTGAATTAGAACCAATTTAGGTAAGATGAGCGTTTGGAAAGTTACCAGGCCCACAAAAATAAGTTAGTAACTGTCACCTTTTGAAGACACAGTTCGCTTGAACTCGTCTGATAGTAAAATTCGGCTATTCGAGGTAGGCTCCAGGTATTCTGCTTGTTGACTTTCATAATTATTATTATTGTCTCTTGGGTTACTAGTGAAACATGAGGCTTCAGTAGCACGACGCCATTTCATTTTCTTCTCTGAAGTCTTTCCAACCTGGCTCAACCTCTGCCCAGAGGCTTTCATTTCCTCCTCACGCGATCTCCTCCACGTCACCCTCACCTCAGACGCCCAACTCGTCGTTTCCCCTTTGGGTTTTCTTCCACAACCTGACCTGTCGCGTGATGTCACCTATTCGGTATTCTCAATGTATTTCCGATCCAATCTAATCCATCTCCACTTTCTTCCAGTGCATATTTGTTGGGCAATGAGTACTTGGTTGCTTCGTTACCAGTTCAGAGTTGCTTGCTTCTTATTCTTCCTGACCATCTGATCTTCAGCATCGAGTGAGCGTAGGCAGGAGCTGTTCATGTATGTCCATAGTTTGTTGGAAATGCTTTTCGTAAGGCGCCAGGTCTCTCAACCATCACAAAGAAGTATTGACTTGACTGACATTAGTGTTGGGAATCCGGAACTTGTTCTTTATGCTGAGTGCACTGCAGTAGATCTCCACACCGATCTTGACTTTGACGTCCTCATGTGTGCCTGTGCTGCCTGTAAATGAAACGATGCTGCTTAGGTGGGTGGTTGAAAGAGACCACTCCATTCAGGTTTCTCCTGTTGATGGTGATCGATGCTTGTTGTGATGTTGTTGTTGGTTGGGTATCTCCATCAACTCTGTCTTTTCTACGTTCATCTGAAAGAAGTCCCATCTTCGCTGCCCTGCCTCTTCTCTTCTAACAACTTGTTCGCTTTCGCCTGTAGATCATTGAGTTTTTGCGACATAAGACAATAGACAAAAATCATCATCCTTGGCTAAATCCAAATTTTCTTGGCTCATTTCATCGGTCAAGCAGCGTATGCGAATCTTCTTGCTACTCACAGTTGTTTCTTGCGTGATCCAGTCTAGTCCAGTCTACCACAGTCAGAAAGATGATTGATGATAGTAGGCGGCAACCTTGTCTTACTCCTGTCTTCACTTCAAAGGCATCATTGAGCTCCCATCCTAAGATAGCTGCTGTTGAATGAGGCTGATAAAGATTTATGGTACTCCGTAGTGTTGAGGCAATTGCCAAATTACTTCTCCGTCGAAGGCCTCTTCAAAGTCGATGAAGTTGAGATCCAGTAGAGATCCAGTTGACTGCCATTCTATACTCTGTTCTATGATGATGTGTAGCGTAGCGTTGCAATTTGATTCGCACATGATTTGTTCTTCCCGAAGTCAGCCAGCCAGCCAGCCTGTTCCCATCGCAATTTTGAATACAGAGCATTTCTCAGTATCTCCAGGATGATGCGGCCTAATATTTTGCTTGCTTTGGGTGGACAGGAGTGAGGCATGATTCCTCACCGGTTCTTGCAAAGACTTCGGTCACCCTTCTTTGAAAGTATGACAGGGTGGCTCCTCTTCCAATCTGCAGGTAACTCCCCTCCCTTCCTTCCAAACCTTCTGCAATAGTGGTGTGAGCATGTTCACTGTTGTCTCTGTGTTTGTTTCCAGTGCTTCTGGCGAAATTCCACCTGATCATGTCGCTTTCTCGGACTTCAGCAACTCTATGGCGTGGTGTTCAGGACTTCGGCTTTTGTTGGTGGGCTTGTGTTCACTGATAGTCTTGTGGTTGGGTTGCTGGAGATATTTCTGAAGGAGTTGCAGGTGGTGTTTGTGGTGATCGATTCAAGAGCTTTTCGAAATGGTTAGCAGAAATGGTTAACAGAAAGGTTCCTTTGTTTCTCCTCTTTGGTAACTAGCTTCCCTTCACTATCTTTCATTGGTTTCATCTGAGTTGATCTCTTCCCAGATAGTAACCTGCTTGTTTGATATAATGTTGTCAGGTCTCTCCTACCAACCTGCAGCCTGTTCTGCCTCACTTGCCAATATGTCGTAGCAGTGTCTTTTCTCTTTCCATGAACTCTTCTTCACTTCTTTGTCCAGTGTGGTGTTTTATACGTTGTACTCAGTTCTTCTTTTCGTTGTTCATCCCTGCACTCCACTGCACTGGTTCATCTTCCGCTTCACCATCTTCCTCTCACTCCTCCACCAGCTTCTATGTGTTCGTCGAGATCCACTCCTCGTCTTGTTTCTTCTTCTTCCTCCCTAACACGGTCATGCAGGTTTCCTTCCAAATCGCTTTCACAGAGTCCCAGTCTTCTTTCACGCAGGTTTCTTCAGGGGTGTTGCCTAATTTCTCCCATTTCTTCCTGATGACTGACGACGTGGAGATGTCGTTAGTAGTTTCGTCCTTCAGTTTCTATTCAACTTGGGTGTTCAACTCGAATTGTAGTCGTCTATCACCAGCTTCTTTACGGCTTTCAACTTGATTCTGATGGTTCTTTGCATTAGAGAGTGAGTGGTGTCAACCCACTTCTGGTCCCCTCCTTGATCTGATCTTGTGTCTAGTAGGCTGCCTGTATCTCCGCTTTCTTCACATTGAGATGAAGTCGGTCTGATTTTTAGTGTAGTGTGTCCTGGTGTCTGGTGAAATCAAATCAAATCCATGTCGCTGGCTTTGTAAATATCCTTGGGTTTGTACACACTGTCTGGCCTCCAATCACCGAATCATTGAATGCGCAGAAATCTGCAGACACTTCTCCATTCTCATTCATCATTTCACCGAAGGCGCTTCTCCACCCATGATGAGTTCTCTTCCTGTGTTGTCTGCTCCCAGTTCGACGTTAATGTCACCCATTAGAATTTTGATATCATCAACTGGAGTCTTGTCTAGTACTGATTGCAGTTGTCTGTAGAATTCCCCCTTATTCTCTTGATCCGCAATATTTGTAGGTGCGTGGCATTGCATGATTTTGAATTTCCTTCCTTTTCAATTGAATCTTGCTGTCATGATGCTGATCCTGCAGGAGGAGATTGGTTCCCACTATACGAGAGAGGACCTTCGATGCACTTGGGGACATCATGATAGCCAATGCAAAACTCAGTGTGCTCGTGGTTGTCGTCTGGGTGACAATATCGGAGTGGATTATTGACTCTACAGTTGACAGTTGGGAGAGTCCACTTCCATTTCATCTGCTTTCGCAGACTCCCCACAAATTCCTGGCACTTCTATGCCATATCTCCACATCTTCCTTGCAATCTGGTCAGCCTTATCAGCCAGCTTCAAACATTGTAAGGACATTCTATGTGCCTATGTTTACTTTTGCTTTCATCGAGAGAAGAGGGAACACATCAGCCAATTGGCTTTCCGACGTCGTTTACCGACCTGCGTCGTTTTGTTCCGCTATTACATTGAGGAATATGTTTAATTTTTATATTTTGTTTGTTCTTCGAAGTTTCTTCAGTGACTGGATTGGTTTTACGGTGTAGGGTTGCTAGCCGTATGCCTACCTTTCCCTCTTTATCCAGGGTTAGGGCCAGCTAGGAACCAGTGAACTCGTTGGCTAATTGAGGTTTGTTTGTTGATGTCTGTGAAGGATTTCATTGCATCTACTTGATGTTCTGTGTCACACAAGTGACTAACTGTTGCACTGTTGAATCAGGGTGCATGTCTGAAACGTGGAGCATCCGTTTTCTTTTTATTTTACGTACCTGTTATTGCTTGTATATTTGAATTAATAAATACAATATGTTTGTGTTTTACTTGTAGGGAAAGAGTGGACGAACAGCATTTCTTCTTAAAAGGTATGTTTGTGAAAATAATTACCAGATTAAATAATTTACTGAAATGAATCTTATTCCTAATAATTAGTTGACGAAAATGGTCATTTTTTAACTGGTATGATGTTAGTGATAATATCCGCAATAATATAATTAGTGACTAAGTACTAAAAAAGAATGAATCTGGCGCTGGTATTCCTTGTCGAGTATAGTATCAGTAATCGGTAAATATTTGATGTAACTTTTTCGCTGGGAAATATTCATCATAGTTTGGCCATTGTAAATCTCAAGAAACGCGGAAAAATGAAACTGTTACAAACTTCTACTTTTTAGCATTTCTTAGTCTTCTAATGGTGAAAACATTTGTCATTTTATTGTTAATTTCATTTGGTTGTTTGTTTTCGGAAAATGTTTCATGCATGAAAAACATTATGCGGAGAAACCTCTCTTAAACTGTTGCCTAGTATTCAAATGCTTCACTGAATTCAGTGTCTTATGTGCTTAGAATGCTCTTTAAAAATAGGTAGTGTTAGAGTAATTTTACAGCATACAGATATCTGGGTGCTTATTGTTTTATTCTTCTTGTTGGCTAGTAGTGGAAGTTAAACGCACTCTTCGCCCTGCTTGAGGCTTGTCAGCTGGATATACCTAAACATCAGTGAGTAATGCTGTCCATGCTGAGACTCGTACGAAGAACCTATTGCTTCAGACGTCAAAGCGTTAGCCACTAGGGACTGACGTGTAAGAGCCATTCTTTGTCAAAGGGGCATCAGAAGGTGAGCAGTTCGAGAATCTCATGCATCAATAGCAAAATTAGACTGATAACTGTTTTATAATAGGTGGCTTTTGTCTCCCATTGGCCTAGTGAATAACACTTTGGTTTTTGAGGTAATGAACGATGTTTTCAAGCCTCGGTTAAGACATCAACCACCGGAGTGTAGCTAAGTCCAGATGACATATCCTAAATTGGACATCTCAACCCAACCCTAACGCTCATTCTGGATTCTACTGCTAGCCATCAAGAAGAATACTACAACGTGTTCAGTTTAACTTAAATACTTATAAAGTCTAGTCAATATCTTGTTACATCCCTGGCCTACCTAAATTTCCCTGACATGTTGTGTCTGGTAGGAATTTTCATTTCAGTAAAAGGAGAGTTAGTTTAGCTAACATTTAATCAGGTTAAAACGGTATTCATCCAGATTTACACCAGTTTTGCATTATTTATTACTTGAAAAATTTACTGTTGTAAAATTTGAATAGAGTCCTGTTTCACATATGCAAATCACTCAGACATAAAATGTAGTCGCTTTAAGATGGATCTTAATTCGCTTAATGGAATTATTCACCCATTCAATTAACTCAAGTGTCTAACAGGTGATTTCTTTTGCAGACTAAATTAACTGTTACATGGATTGTGAGTAAAGACACTGAATTCGAACTTGTTTGTCAATTTGAATCTGATGTCAGTCTACAATGAATAACAACTTGAAATATTTCCAAATCTACACAGCCTCCTCAAAATTCAATTTGAAATGCCGATGCGGAAGACTGTTTATTCCTTGTGCATGATGTAGTATGAATGAATAACTCAGTTGAAATAGAAGGGTTTCTTCATTAATTTATTAAATAGACAAATTATCACTACCATAATGTTAAAGATGTTCAGTCAGTAATGACTTGGAAGGTAACTAGTCTCATTCGTATCCAAATTACTTCAGTTTTGAGTTTTTGGAGGACTTATTGATTGATTTCAGGTTGATATCCATTATGGACTGCTACCGGATAGAGATGCACTGGAAATCTGGAAGGAGTAGAGAGGTAGGAAATATGGATCATAGGATTCCAGTCCACTGGTTTAGTAGCAATGTGCTGGCTGCGAAACCCGAAATTCATAGATTTGATTCCTGAGGAGGCGGTGTCATGGACCCACACTGCTGAGGAGTCCCATACTAGGACAAAACAGCTGTCCAGTGCTCTTAGGTCTCACATGTTTCTCCAACTGATAGAAGTCCATGATGAATACCAATCAGAAATCCAATTTAGTCTTTGTGTTTTGAAATCACAGAATTATACATGAAATAAGTATTAATAAGTTGTAAAGTTCATTCTCAATTTTAAGTGCACTAAAGTAATATTTCCCTTTTTGGTAATGAATAGCGTTTCTTTTATCAAGTTGGTACTCATCATAGACTGACATTAGTTGGAGAATCATTGAAAACCCGGTGGCAGTGGATGGCTGTCTCCACTCCTTATCAATGCACATCCGTGAACCCACACAAGCAGAGGTTGAACATAAGGTATTCACTTTTCGCGGTAAGAAATTCATAAGTGAGCCAGTGAGTCAGGATCTAATGGTCTGCGTTCTACTTTTGTCAATTTTATATGTTGTTCGATCGCCATCTAATGGCGTTGCCCAGTGTCTGTTCTCACATCCAACTTGGCTTGCTCCATCGGTGATGACTTCTGATTGGAATTTCAAGATATCACATCTGGAAGTAACTCGTGGATAGGAATAAGCAGCAATCCAATCTGTAGGTTATTGGGGAATTTTATTGGCTTCAATCTCTCCAGCTAATATCAATCCGTGAAGAATACCAACCTGAAATCAATAAAACTGTCTGGAATTTTTTCGATGTGGCATTTTTGCTACTTGCACAATGACTGAGTAATACAACCAGTGCATCTTATCGAAAGGGGCTGGATAACCTACATCATCATGAGACAAGTAGTTAAAAATATTACACCTCATGCAAACATATTCAAGAGAAACTTGGGACAATACCATTTTAACCTATTTCTTTATGATGGTCTGTGAAGGTGAAACAATTGAGTTTAAGTTGGAATTCATCATGGACTGACATCAGTTGGAGGGACATTGAAAACCTAGGAGCACTGGACAGCTGCTTCTTCTTAGTACGGGGCTAATCCTCAGTAGTTAGCACCCACGAACCCACACTGCCAGAGACAGGTCTCTCGACCTTCAGGTTGAGTGGCCAGCACGTTACCATTAAGCCACTCAGTCGGAATCCAGTGATCCACATTTCCTACTTCTGTCAGTCCACAATGTAGTATGAACTGCATCTAATGTTGTCATTGAGAAACTGTCCTCATGTTCGATTTATTTTGACCCCACTGGTCACGACTTCTCATTAGAACTTCAAGAACTGACTGAAGTAGGATTCAACCCAGGAGCCTAATGGTTACGTGCTTGTCATGGGACCTGAAGGTCGAGAGTTCGATCCTTGTCAGTGTGGGGTCATAGGTGCACACTGCTGAGAAGCCCCATACCAAGACAAAACAGCTTTCCAGTGCTCTCATGTTCACAGTGTTTCTCTAACTGATGTCAGTCAGTCCATGATGAATTCTAACCTGAAATATTCCTTTATGTATTCAGATACACTACTTGTGTGCTTTCATTTAATGAAACAACCAATTTTAACTGAAATAAACAAGTGGAAGCAACGGAGATGCTGGAAAAAAGACGTTTTCATCGTAATTATTTGTGTCAGGCATCAAGGCTTACCCCTCATGAAATGCACGCACTATTGTCTAAACAGAGTGAAAATAGTAAGTTGTGAAATGGTGAGCAGTAGTAGAATGTATGAAGCCACTGTTTGTGGGAAAGAATATAGGGGACGATATGCCAGATATGCCAAAATTTATTCAAGATAGAGGGTTGAAAAGCTACTGATGTAGGACAAATGAACTATAGCTGTGAAGAAAAATGCTTCGGCTCCCACTATGAAATAAGTCTTGCATGAAGACTACTGCTGGAGCTTATGGAAACTGCAGGAAAGTTGAAATACTGCCGGAAGGAGTCGAGAAAAAGAAGAAATAAACATATGAGAGGTGTATGCACAAAAGAAGTTTCATGTTGGCACGAAGAGAGTCTTGTTTCACTCTTACGATGAAAAGTATTTTGTCAGAGTCAGCTGCCAACTAAGTGACTCCATTCCTCATAATCTGTTTTGTTCCATTGCCCTGGTATTTTTGAATGTCTACTTCTAATTGAAGTAATGAGTTTTACCGGAATGAAAACGGAACTTTCTAATTTATCAGGAACATTTTTCATATTTAAGTAAAACGAACCTTCCATTTTTCACTTATTTCACACGGACCAACTAGATGAACGGAATGAACAAATAAGTTTAATCGGATGATCATTGTTTATAAAAGGGATTCTGGTGTAAGTTTTGAAAGCTGAATGATTACAACAAACAGAAATCGCAAGATAAATGATGGTTAAAGACACCCTATGAGATGGTCACTTGCTAAGTCTTTGTATCAGCAGATGATTTACTAAAACTCTAAGTAACATAAACAAATTGGTATACGTCTTTCGATAAATACTCACTGCACCAAGAAGTTTCAAAGTTTTGGAGAAAATCTAACTCGAAAAATGGATCATTAGTTTTGCTAACAGTTAACTGTTGAGTAGTAATATTTTCCTATGCAATTGGAGAGGATTTATGAACGTTGCTTTCAAAAGTGATACAGCAGCAGAGATCCTGAAGAATCGGCTATCCAAGTCACTGAATAATACGGTCTTCTTTGAGAGGCTGCAGATCAGTTTCTCAGTCAGTAATTGATTCCGTTATAAGGATGTGTTATGGCTTCGGCCTACCACAGTGCGTCTAAAAGTTTATCATCTACTGTAGAAGTAGCTAATTATATAGGCCATACAAGGCGTGCGCCTTCCAATTGTAGCTCTGAGCACTATCTGGCATGGTTTTTGACAGTAGGATGCAAACCAATTAGCAGTAAACTTCTCGAAAATTAGGTCAAATCTAAACATGTAGCATCACCAGAATCCTCCTTCACTATCATTAACAGAGTCAAAGGGAATAGTTTGGAAGGAGAAGGCTTTGGACAACTGTACAACAGAAGCATTAGCAGTTCACGAATTCAGGTTTGATCTCTGCGCGCAGATGAGGTGTGTTCAGTTTATCTTACCATGGTCTTAACACTCAAAATTTTTCGATTTCATCATAATTAGTTTACGATTATCAGCTTCATGATGACCCTTACTTTCTTTTTCACCTCTTTTATATCTATCATGTTGACACTCAGTAACAACACATCGCATCTTTCAAGAGTTTTCATCTTACTAAACTTCTTGCTTTACGCATTATTAACATAGTCCCAAAGATTATTACGCAATTACTTTCTGTTCTTGATTTCGTTTTTTAGCACCAGCTTAATGATTGTTATATATATATATATATATATATATATATATATATATATATATATATATATATAGTTATATAGTTATATATAGTTATATATAGTTAGTTATATATAGTTAGTAGCAAATACGACTGATTTTGAATTCTCTCACCTACGACGATGTCATTTTATAATGCTGTACAATCTTATATATATATATATATATATATATATATATATATATATATAAGATTGTACAGCATTATAAAATGACATCGTCGTAGGTGAGAGAATTCAAAATCAGTCGTATTTGCTACTAACTACCGGCAAAAACTTCTGATTCTCAACACTGGCCGAATGAGAAATATTTTGTTAGATTTCAGTTAAGTGGTTTACCATGTTTATTGACTTCATGTTGGTAATCATCTTGGAATAATATCCATCGAAAAACTACTGAAAACCTTTGAGCACTGGAAGACTATCTCGTACAAGTAGAAGACTTCTCAGCAAAGCGCAACCAGCCCTGCAGAGGATCGAACCAATTACCTTCAGGTTGCTCAGCAAACTAGTTAACATTGATCCACTGTGTAGGAATCCATCAGTTCACACTTATTTTTGTACTTATATCAATGCATTATACAGTGCGACCTCCATCTAATACTGTTGTTGAATACCTACCTCTATGTTCGACTTGATTTACCCCACCGATCCCTATTTTTCATTAGAATTTCTGGAAATCCCATCTTTTAGGTACTCACTAGTGAGTACAGAACAACAATTCATCTCTACAAATCTAGTCAGATGTGGGGATAGTCACTAAGCGATAATACTGGATAAAGTAACTGCAGCGTCGCGAACTGACAGAAGTAAGAAAACTACATGGAATAGTGGTGACTACTCACACTGATCTTTGTTTATCAGTAAACCTTCCGAACAAATTGAAGTAACAGACAAATTCAGCCATTCAGTGTTTTCAAACCATTCTGATCTGTTTAGTGAAATCGGAAATCTAGCTGCACATGCTATTTAGCAATATATTTTTTTGGAGCATGTTAATTTTGTAGTGGAGATTATATCTTGTGATCTTGACTGAATGGTTTTTAACCAACATATTTTGCCAACATAGTTGGGTAGCTAAAAAACTGCTCACTTGTTATAAGTGTCCACTTCAAGCAGTGTAATTTGGAAAAGGTTTGCTTATCCATCGCCTAGTTTAGCTCCTTTTTATTCTGAAAACGAGAGTTGAATTGAGCAATTGTAGACCACACTGATTGATGAGAGAGGCAAATACATTTAGTAGTGAATTTGCAAAGAAGTATAACTTTCCATCTTTACAAACGAATTCGACAATATCACGACACTCTTGTTGTATACGTTAGAAAACTAACAACAGAAATAATCTAACGGCTACAGCTGATGCACAAAATTTATTTTATCTAACGCTAGTAAATGAAAAAGATAAGGAAGCAAAATAACGATGGGTAGGGTTTAAGTCACTTTAAGAGAACTGTTAGTACTAATGAAATAGTAAGAAAAAAACCTTAGTGAGTGAGAACTTTTCTCTACTTTAAAGTGTTTTCAATTACAAATTGAATGGCACTCTGTATTACCTCAATATTCCACTTTTATGTGAAGAATTACTTCCACCCTCTTAACCTTTAACTACTAATGTGATTAGTAGATGAGGAGGACTAGAAAACCGGTTATGTTATCTGTAAATGACCACAACTGATTCCAAATATTCAATAAATGTATCAACAAAAAGTGTTTTCGCTGAGTCAACTGGTCCAGTTTACTACTCCTAGTAACAGTAAAATTGAAAGAAATGTGATGAAAACAAATAAATAAATAAATCAAGAAAGTTGTGCTTTATATGATCTGTTAAAAAGCAGTGTGAAGATAGCCGAGTTGAAGTAACAGTTTACATTTAAGTTAATGACTACAATGAAAGAAATGGGAGGTACAGTTCCTGAAAGAAACCTCAGCATACTGTGAGGTGAAATAGTGTAAAATGAGTTTTTCAATATTGCCAATAATTTAGTCATTTCTAACACATTATGTGAAATTATTCATGAAAAATAGATCGCATCGATATAGTTATTTAAATATGAATTGCTTCCTACATCCAAAAGCGATGAAAAGTTTTTGTTAAGATGGGCAGAGTTTCGAAGAAACTGTTTAACTCCAGTTTCATTTTGTTAAAATACATAACTTTGTTTCAATGTAAGAGCTGAGGAATACTCTAATTGTACCTTTAAATTTAAGGGAAAATTCTGCTTGAAGTGTAAACTCAGCTGCACAAAAATTCAACTTCTCCCCTCTTGTATGCTTGAAAAAAATTTATTCATTTAGTTGATTTGTTCAGCCACATTTTAGCCTACCTGATAAACATTTCCTTGAATGTTTCACCAAAGTGTTCAGAACGTATTTATGCAGGTATGCCATATTTTCAGCAACTTTTAGGGCAAGAGTTTCAAAGGTTTTAACTAATTTTTATTCCTAGTTACCGGAAATACAAAAAATGTATTCAGATAACCTTCTAAGAGGAAACATAACAACTGCTTTGAAAAAAAACGTCAATTAATTTCATCATTCAAAAATCGTGGTACTAGTTACAGTGAGATTCTTCAGATATTTATTTCTGGATTATAAAAATTATTAACCACCTAGTAACTTGAGTTTCTTAGTACTTTCTGAGAAACTTGGGGGCATTGATGTTTAAAACCTTTAACATTTGTCTATTTCACCTTAAAATGTTATGCCACAGAAGAAGTTTACTCCCTACTGGTATTATTTACCCTATAAACGACTGTAATTGACGTTTACTCGATGGTTGGTGGAAACATGACTTTGTGAACGAAATAGTTCTTTTTGAATTCCAGAATAATTGTTTATCTTCATTAAAGATGTGCTTACTGTTGAAGACAGTTATTTTGACCACAACATGTAATTAGATAAAAACGAGGTGACTTATTTTTTTGTTCAGTCTATAATGCGGAAATTTTTTTAATTGGTTTTAGTCAAAACTGACAGATTTAACATACTTACGCTTCACAGTGAAAAAAGTTCACTGCAAAAGTAAGACAGTAAAGTGACATTTCGTGGTGCAATATTTTCACTTCGATAAATGGTTTTTAATGGCAGTCCTACAAGATTGAAATTGAAATTCTTGTACAGCAGTTCACCAGTGTATTGTGTGAAATGCATTTGGTATTATGTTGATGAATCCAGGACGCCCTTTTCTTCCTATTTGGGACTCGTCAGATGGGTGTACCTGCACCTCAGTGCCGAGTGGTATTGTTCTCACCAAGGCTCGAACCCGGCACAGTTCGATTTAAACAACAGGGAGGTATCCACTAAACCACTGGGTACGATAGCCACCTCTTGCGCAACAGGTATCAGTTATTGTAATGATACTGGCGTTTGAGGCGAAGGGTACTGCGTTCTAGCCTTAGTAGTAACAATATCACTCGGCACTGAAGTGCAGACACGTACAGTTGACAAGTCCCGAATAGGACGAAAAGAGCATCCTGGATTCCTCTGCTAGTCGCCAACATCAATATGACTTCATGGATAACCGACAGTATCGAAGCAGCCACGTAAGAGACTATCTACCAACACCAGAGGTTGACCGATTCGGTCCTGTATGGCAACAATAAATCACAAGTACTATCACTAAGTTTGCTATTGTTGAGTGATGTGTGTTTAAGTTCATTTGTACTAAAGACTACCTAATTCTGCCATTAGGAATCAAATTCCAAAAATTTCATTCTTCTTTGAAAAAATTTACGCATTACACACTACAGAGTAGTGTACAGCTCCAAAAGCCAGTAAAAAGATTTGCACTTATTCAAGCGGAAAAATGTTTTCTACACTTAAAGAATCTAGCAGGTAACAAATATGATAGTTGTTCACTGATCTGTAAGCTTTGGTAGTCGATATTAATATTCCGTCTCACTTGTTAAGTATTTGCTTCTGGTATGAGATAACTTCTGTGTATCTTTTCATACCGAGTAGATGCTGAGTGTCCATATATTGAGTGAAACCCAGTTTTTTCAACAGTGCATAAATTTATTTTGCAAAGTTCTTTGCCCCATCGTAAAAATACTCTTGTGAACTGAATTTGTAGATCTCTGAGGATTAATAGTTTCAAGTTAGTTTCCATCACAAACTGACATCAGTTACAGAACCACTAAAAACTCGGCGGTGCTGAACTATCATTTTCTCTTAGTATGGGGCTGTAGGTTAGCGAGCATCTATCACCCTACTCTTCCAGGATCCCAGCTCAGGATCTGTGAGGGCTGCGGCGAATACGTTGTTACTGAACTACTCAGTCGAATCTTATAGGTCAAATCTGTTTTCTTATTTCCCCTATTTCACAGTGTAGCGCAACTTTTATTTAATGTCATCATTATGTAGTTGTCTTCACCTTTGACATGATCTGGTCCATCAGTCACAACTTCTGCTTATAAACTTGGATATCTCATCTGAAGGCACTGTTCACTAAATCAGTTTGTAAATACCATTTTCAGATTCAGATATTTGTTTAGAATTCAAATTACCAATGAGAAAACATAAGTGATCATTGTTTGCATATACTTTAGTAAAATTATGAATTTTAATCTTGCCAGAGATGAATAAGATTTGTTGATGAATAATAACTTTTACTGATAACCTTGGTCTCTGAATTGAATTCATTTGAGATTGTTCTTCTCAGAATGTGAACCTACTAGAGGGAAGAGAGACCATTATTCGTCTATCAATATCTCCTGTTATACATATTAAAACTATCAAAAAAGAATCTAATAAAGCTAATTAAATCCCAATTTTTCCATTTTTATAAGTAATCCTGTGCTTCTGTCTTTGAAAATACTGAATAAGTAGTTTTGTAGATACTGAAGTCTGACATACTGAATGCCTTTACTACTGTAGTACTGGTCTGTAGGTTTATTATATCTATGAGTTTTCTTGCTTTTTCAATATGAAAGTTGAAAGTTATTGGTTGACGTGAGATCACACACATTGCTAAAATACAGACGGCTTTAACTCGACAACTTATGTAAGCTTTCGTTTAGAAGCCTTGATACTACCAGTGTAGATAGTGGCTAGCAGTGGAATACAGGATGCGGACTTTCTCCTACTTAGGAATCATCAGTTAGATGTGTCCTACGCACAGTTAGAGATGTCGCTTCCGATAGGACTCAAACATAGGACCAGGCTCTTCAAACGCCACTGAGAAATCTTTTAGGTTACTGTTTTTATGATGACTTCAGTTTTGATCTGATTGTTTGTAATTACATATCCTCGACGAATCCTAAGTAGGACGAAACCAGCATCCTGGATTTCACTGTTAGCCACTGGCAGTCATTACTAAAAAAAGTAAGAAACCCACCAATATTGAAACTGCCTCGGAGCCTACATGCAAAACGTTGCCGACAAATTCGGCGGAGTTAGTGACTGAAATGTACATTCTACAACATAGAAACCATAGTATGCTTGTCGTACGAAGACTGGCTACAGCGAATCGCTGGCTTAGTGGGTAACGCTCTACCGTTGGATGTGATTGGCCTTTTGTTCAATTCTTATTAGGAACAACAGCATCAAATGGGGGGACGGGTAAGTCCAGCTGACAATTGGGTCTGAAATAGGAGAGAACGAGCTTACTGAACTCCACTGCTAGCCACCATCCATAATAATATAAAAATTGTAAGTACCGACAGTGTCGAGGCATCCACATAGTAGCCCATATGCCAATAAAGACCGATCAATTCGGTCCAATTAGCAACTGAATCGCACAAGCAACATCATATAATCTCTACCTGTTGCACATGAAGTAGCTTTCGCGACTCAGGGATTTAGTCAATAAAGTGCATGAAACCATTGGGCCATGGCTCGAGTTTTAGGGGGACAACATCAAATCCCTAGGAGGCAGATACATCAAGCCGACAGGTTTCTTCTAAATAAAAGGAAACGCGCATTCTTGATTTTACTTCTAGCCAACAATCTCCATTTATATCAAAATAGTTCTTTTCGGCTCAAATATCTTGAGCTAACTGATTCGTTTCTGTTTTTGGATTTTCCATGAGCCCGAAAATTCTGCTTAGAGACTACACATAAAGGAAAATTATACAAGCGAACTAAGGCTGTTGCTATGGCTTTATCTAATTCGTCCATAGTAGATAACCGATTTATGAGTAAATTCGTAGAAAGTTTCTTGACTCACTTCCTAAAGCCAAAGAATTGGCTCAGATATGTGAGTGACACATTCTTATTTCTAAACGCAACTTATACTAGATATTCTTAGATTAACTGAACTCTAGAACTCATAGTTTCAAGTTCAGCTGGAAAAAAGAGTCAGGTAAGAAAAAACTACCTTTCCTTGATTGTTTTGTTAAGCGGAAAGAGAATGGACATTTAGGTATAACCATTTTCGTAGAGCAACGCATTTGAACAAATATTTAGATCTCAGTCCATCAGTTTCAGTTATTGCGGAAGTTTGTGTTATCTCCAGTCTTTTAGGGAGAGCACACACCCCTATAACGCATGCAAATGAAAGAGCTAAGGGATTGAAATAATTGAACAAGGTACTTGAAAAGAATAATTATCTGGTAAAATTCATTCGCAAAATAGGAAATTACATTAAATTAGGTAGGAAAGCTACTCCTAAATCATGGGTCTAAACACTAGTTATTCCCAACAGATTACATTCAACGGATCAAATTAGGAGAATGCTCTACAGAGCACCAAACACACTGCAGATCACCTTAGTTCATTTGAAGGACGAGAACCATTCAGATTCACAATTAGATTGTGTGTATAAAATACTTCTGTCTTTGTATAAAAAAAGAAACTTTTGCAGAATCTTTGTGTGAAATACTAATATTTCAACAACTGACTTCCATTCCCTGGTAGTTAGGACATGACGGTAAGTGGTTAACAACCTAGTGAATAAAATGGATAATATAGCAGTTTAACTTGGGCACTGCAATTCCATTTCAGTTTGTTTATTGGAAATATCATGCAGTGAAACAGTATCATTTAACGGATAACGTTTGAGACACAATTTATCGTCCATACTCATATCAAGTCACTGCACGACTTCGAGACTGAGTTTATATAGCCCTAATTTTCTCTCCTCTGTAATGACAAAGGTAATAGAATTTTTCATATATATGGGAATGGTGTAGAACCAGTTCCGTTGCAGGTATTAGGTGTTGATTTAATAAGCGAAGTTTCGGTTCAGATTTGTGTACAGAGCTATAGCCAAGTTGTTTCTAAAAATCTATTATCCTACTAACATCCATCTATTATTCTAATCGACCCTGGTCGACTACTTTGGCTTATGTATTTGACCTCGCAATCACTGCAAGGGACTCGGCAAAACAAATAATTTTACTTAATTGCATCGATAGGATATTTTAGTCTACAAAGCTTGTTTCTGAGTTTGTCAGTTTAAATGCCATTTTAATCGCAGCCAGCCTTACTGAGAATTATTTTTAATATTCCTGGGTTCCCTTCCTTGTGTGCTGACACAACAGAGGCATTGAATTCTCTCTCAACCCTGTCACCATCATAACCATTAGTAGTAGAATTATTATTAACACAAGTATTATTACTACTACTTCTACCACGACTGCTAATGTTTCTCTTCAGGTTCCTTATAAATCTATTTATAAATTATGAGTAGGTAATTATTCAGACGCAAGGTATTCTTGATGTGTCTTATTTCTTGTCGTAGATTTTCTGGCCTACTAGTTAACTTTTTCACCCTTTCACTTCCGTATCTGACTAAGCTTACTTGAACGGAGACGGGGTTGAGATGATTTGAAGTCTAAGTAGAGATTTGAATAGGTAGCGAAAACAAGACTGGAGTTTAGAGACTAGTGTCTGTAGAAATCCTTCCTATTCCAATCACTACTTAGACTTCAAAACATCTCACCCCATCTCCGTTCAAGTAAGCTTAGTTAAGCCTTTAAGTGATAAGGCGAAAACGTTCACTAGTTGACCAGAAGATCTACGACAAGAAGTTAGATGCAATTAGGCAAAAACGCTCGGCTAAAGCTCAGTACGCAGTTACACACAATTACACACCAGGGTGGAAGAGAACGACAGTATCAAAACTAATTTAGTGGGGTGGAGGCAGAGATTGATAACCGAATCTTTGTTTGTCAAATCAATACCCAATACCTGCAAATGGAACTTTTGATCAGATCTTCAATGTTCTCTAGGTTAATAACCATCTACAAGTTTAATGTATATTCACCATATTCATATAATGAACGAAGGGTTGTGGCGTCCATTGTTTTTTTGAACATGCAATTTATTGGTAGCCTTTTGGATATATATTTATATGAAACTTCTGACAACCTCAGAATAATCTTTACCATGTAAAATGTCATTTACTTTCGACTATACAGATAAATAAACACAATACTTTGATTAATATTCCATACCCAACACTGAGACTCAGAGAATTCTACCAATAAGCATCCACATTTACAGCTAAGCAAGCGTCTTATTGCATTTCACAACTAGATCTTATAGGCAAGACACTTCTGCGTTAGTTTCTTTGACCGTATCTTTCTAACTAACTAAATAATTAAACAACTAAACAGTAAGTAAACAAGAACGTACAAAAGAAGCTTTTTCTAAGACGGTATTTATTGTTAATGGATAGATATATTTATATAGCGCTGATCGTTCCCCTGTCCCCTGAAATATGTCCGTTGCTGTCAAATGTGACAAGGTCAGATTTTGTTTACACATTCACTTTTGATCACAGCAGTCAAAGTGGCTTTTAACCAGCGTGACAGGTTTATTTTATGAATCTTTAAAAAGGCTTGATAAAAGTTTACTAAGGTCGATTGTTTGCGTATGTTATTTACTTTATAGTATTCGTATTTGCTTACAAATGTCTCTGTTTGGACATTGGTTTGTCTATCTGCACTTATTTCGATAAGATTTAGTTTGGAAGATGGTCTAATTGTATCAGTTTAGGATGTCAGCCTAAAAAGATAGGATAACAGCTTAGGGAAATAGACTAGATCACCTGTCTTTGTTCTGTCTCCAATTTATTTGTTGTTCAACTAATGTCGAATTATTTTGATTAGCTGACAAGTAAGAACAACTACTATGCGCTGTTTTTGATAGGAAATGGACAGTTGATGAGTTTTCATTCAAAAACTGGACTTTAAACGGTTAGGATTCAAATTCAGTGTATCATATTTTATCTGATTTATTGTGGTCTATTATTTCTTGATTTCTAAGTAACTTGTTTTCATGAACTTGAAGTTCATTGGAGAAAGTTTTTTGGTCATGATTAGCGTTTGATTTCCAAGCGTACTTTTGAGCATATACCAGTCTGGTTCGACAAAATAGAAAGAAAAAAAATCTTGCAGCTTATTTGACTGATGTAGGCCACCCGATATATGCAGTAAACAACCTTAGTTTTATCTGTGATGTTCGTGAAAATATAGTGAACAATGAACAATTAGAATCTATTCAACGTACGGAAGTCATGACAATTCATATGCTGAAGCTTGGAATTTTTTTCAGAAGTTGCTTGTCTGGTCATTTTATTTACAGTGGTTGTGACCTGTAAGAACACTTTGCTTTAAAAATGGATTTCTTTCACTCCAATGCTAACATATTACACCCAATATATAATATTCTTTCACTGTCGAAATCTCGAGTTCCCATTACATTCATCATTTCTTTTAACCACATCATATCTTTGCATTTAGTCACCTAATATTGCTTCGGTTTTCATTTCTTCTTCTAATTATCATGTTACGCGATACAGTGTTCTTTCTCCCACCTCTTGATCTGCAGTAAAACTGAGTTTTGTAATGAATATTTTGTGGAACATCCCTTAGTTGTTGTCAAGTCAATTTAATATTTTTATGTTATTGTACATCTTGTGAATGACGTCTTTAAAAAGGGTAACTCTTCCCTAAACGTCTTTTTCTTTTAAAACTTAGTCCTGTTACTTTATTTATCAATATTATCAGTAGTAATCATTTCACCCGCTAAGTAACACATCACATTTATTATTTCCCTGTTGTATTCATTTTGTTTCGAATCTTGTCTGAGTACAACTCATTGTTACATTATAATAATTTCTTCCTGAGTAAATGAACGAAAACTTTCATATCCAAGTAGTCAAAAGGGAGTCGGATGTCAACCGGAAAGTTGAGTGACAGTCGCGCTATATCATGAACTGATAAGATTTGGAAACTGTGAACCACTGAACTCCGACCCGGTGGCTGACTGGTTAATGCTTGCGCCAAAAAAACTTGAAGCCACTAAGTTTGATCCCTTGCTGGATCATGGCTGCACTCTGTTTAGGGGTCCCATACCAGGAAGAAACAGCTGTCCAGTGCTCCCTGGTTTTCAATGGTTCTTCAAGTGATATGAATCCATGGTGAATACCTCGGAAATATATGCATGTACAAATTAATCATTATCTGTAGATTAACTCTTCTAGTATTGTGATTATTCTGTTCACAGCGATTTCATTGCAGCCATAATATGAGACTCACTACTATTATACCTGATAAGCGATGTACACCATTTGACTTTACTTTCAGTTTATCCTTAAAACTGATTCTTTCAACATTGAAGTAATCTTAGTTTTTGTCTTACATTGGCGATTATGTTTTGCTTGTTTTTAGGGACTTATAACTTCACACCATATATATATGTATATATTAGTCGAAAGAACATTCATAGCAGCCACTCATAGTCAGCTCCTAATCCAACGGCTAATGGCAGCAAATTAACGATAGGTTTCCAATAATGGCCACTTCAGTATGTGTTTATGAGGTTAGCTGACCCGGTGGAGTAACGTACATAAGCCGTAACCAGATGGCTTTATCCATTCACGCTCGTAAATATGTACATGCTTGGTTATCCTGCGCTTAGTAGATGGTGGACATCAAGTTACACCACATCTTTTCACTGATATACCGCGTTCCTCGCTATCTCCAATTAGGGTAAAAATGCTTCTCTTGTCGATGCCGGAAGCTGTATGAGTCAACCAAAGAAAAACCAATCTAACTGTTTTGAAAAAACATATTATAAAGTGCATCAAGATTGATGAGGTCTCCATAAGAAGCCGTAATCCCTAAAGCTTGTCAACCGTTCCGCTTTAAATTTTCGACAGAAAACTTCACAAAAATTGAATGAAAAACTATAAGTTGGTTGAAGGAGATCGACAGGGAACCCTGGTTAACCAGGGTTTCGTGCTTGTTGGAACTGGTCGGCAAGGCGTATCTGCAGCCTCGATAAAACTGATTTCATATATGAGGCTTGGATCCACGTCACCTACTGCTGAAGTCAGTGACGTTACCACTGGGGTATTTAAACCATGAGTGACCTTCTATAGGACTACATTATATGCATTTGTTGGTCACGGGAGAGAAACCAATTTCATGCTGTCTAGTCCTGAGTCCTGACAGAAATCTTTTGACTACATTGTAGTGTGGCCTCCAAGTTCAATGGTAACGTCACTGATTATAATAGCGTGTGACTCAAGTAAGAATCTCACAGCAGACATTATTCCTGTCGATGTTTCAGATACTCCTTGCTGACAAGTGCCAACGAGGATGAAACCTAGGCTTTCTTGCTAGTCATCTCTAACCAACTAACAACAATGGAAGTGCACCATGACGACGGGCCTCCTAGCTTAGTGGCTACACTGTAAAATGATCGATGCAATGTTTTCGGCACTCAGGACTAGACAACATGAGACCGGTTGCCGTCCAGTGACTAGTCAGTGTGAATAAAAAACTTTTTGACTAAGTCTTTACTGAATAGTAATTAATTTGTTAGCAGTGGAATCCAGAACATATTATTACAAGCCATAACACTAAAAAGCAAGTGGGTAACGAAACTCTTTCGAAGAACAAAGAAGCTTGATTGAAGATATTAAGATAAAATTCTGTTTGAAGTCATGAGAAGATATAATGAACTCGGTCTCAAAAAGTTGACAGAAGCATTTTGTTTTCGAATATTTATCTCGAAAATGATGAAAAGTACATTATGTGAACTGAAGGTGGAAGTCAGTTAGTGAAGAGGGTTTGTGTGAATGCATTTCTAAATCATACTGAAAGAAGAGCATTATTATTTCTGAGCTATTTAATTATTTAATGTGCAGACAAGCTTAAATACCTTTGTATCATTGTTGGGTTAGTTGTCGTCCAAAAAATGCTACTATTATCCTGTGTTAAGGCTGAAACAAGCCTGGTGGGTAAAGAAAAAAGCTAATATACTATTGTAATTGCAAGCTATAACATCCTCTAAGTTTCAAGCTTGATTGTAATAATAATCTCAGAACTTGGTAAAACAGACTGACTTTGAAATTAAGAGTGATATATTTGAAGTCTTTGTTATTGAATCAGAATCTCATAACTGCACGAAATACTCTTGTGTACCAATAATTGGTTTTTAATTGGAAAGTGAAAGCACAATTACGTTTTCTTGTCTCACCAATGGAATCATATTTAGGGAACAGTATATTTATGAATATTGGAGAAATGTCTGTAGCGTCCTACGTCCACTAAAGCTATCTTGTTAGCTGTTCTAATCTCTATATGATAGGATCACAAACAGTTTCGTGAAGTGCCCACCATCTATTCGTATTTATTGACCATTATTTTCGTTTAAAATTGTCTTGTTTTACTCATTACGACCTGATTGATCGATAACTTGTCTTCCAGCGTCTTTGTCAAATTTTATATTAGCGAACAAACACGACCATCTAAAGGATGTGTCACAGCAACATGGAGTCAAAAAATACGGGCCGAAAATTAGTGTCTTGTCGTGGGAGTATTCATCATGAACCAACATCAGTATGAGAACCATTGTAGGCCTAGGAGTGCTAGAAAGTAATTTTTTCATAGTTTGATACACCTCAGCAGCAAAACCGCTTAACACTGTACGGGATTACATTCTGGGCTGTCGTGCCTGGTGTTTATCACATTTAAGCTCAGCAGTTGACTCCTGAAATATAATATATATATATATATATATATATATATATATATATAATATATATATAGTCCAACTTGTATCAATTCGTGCTTCAGCGTGATTATCAACCATAATGTTTGGAAAATATTTATACCAGCAACAAGTCAGTTATTTCTCGTTAGATAGGTCTGCATTGTTTGATTAGGCTTTCGTTACTTGCTTGCAATCTTAGACCAGATTCAACATACTTCATTGTGTATTTATTGATACTCGTAACTCGCTGTTGTTATTTTGGATCGATTTAATCAGTGCTTCGATATTCACTGATTATTCACAGAATTTTGTTTTTGGCTCAGTGACAGTGTGGGATCCAGATTGTGGATTTCGTCCTATTTGGGGCTGGTCAATTGTACTAACTTGCACTCCAGTGAGTGGTGGTGTTCCCCTTGACACTCGAAGCCAGCACCCACATCTTCAAACGCCGAAGGGTTATCCACCAGGCCAATGAGGTGTGACAACCACCTCTTTTGCAACGGGTATCAGTTGTTACTGATAGATTAGAGACAAGTTTCAACATGCCTTATTAGTGTTGCCGAGGTTTCTCAGTGAACATCACTAACAAATTCTAGCAGGTTAGGCTATGTTGCAGAAAAAAGTATGAGTTGATATTGAATGCAATGAAAGTTTCTGACAGTGAAAAATTGGTGAAATTTGAACTCTTAGAAAGCTGGTTACTTAAACAACTTTGTGACACAATTAGAAAACAATAATTAAGGAATAGAATATTTAGAATGTTATGAACTGTTGTCACTAAAGTAAATTCGGTTTTCCTGACTTAAAATATCAAAGAATGAAGTTGTTCTTTTGTCAGCGTCACACAAAGATATACTTTAAAAATGTTATTTAATGGAAATGAAATTAAGATCAGAATTGCTTTAAAAGATCATGTTGTATTGCGCTAAGTGTACTATTATGTAAACAATATAAATTTGTAACCTATTCATATTCACAACAATTTTGTTGTTGAGTGAACGGAAACAAGATAAAAGTTTATAAAGGATGTTAGCTTTGACCTTTTAATTAAAATCGATTTTAACATCAACAAAAGCATAAAACAGTCCAAAGTTAAAGTCGATAAAAGTAATAAAGAAGAGGATTGTATTTCACGTCTGTGATCGGTAATAGACACTGAACAAATGAATATTGAAGGCTTAGTTACAAGGATAGGCACACAAGTATGACATTATTATCATTTTTCTAGCTTACAGCAGATCTATATAAAACTTTATTTATCTTGTCACTGAGATGTTCATTTATTAGTAGAATTGATCGTGATGTATGTTTGGATAATCTTCTAGCCCAACAGGTTCTCATCTAAAGATGTTGATCCTGATGTTTTTTTCTTCCTTAAGGAAAACAAATTTACTTATTTCTACTTCAGTATCTGTCAGATACAACAAATGTTCTTCTTTTAAATTTAAATGGCCTACTGTAAAAAAGGAACAAAGCAATTGTTCAGTAGTATATAACGCCGAACTTAAGTGTAACCTGGGAGCTACGTAACGTCATTCACTAAATCTCTCAATCGATGTCACTTGAATTTTAGCTGGAGGTTCAGCCGCTTCCGTGACTGTCCATGAAGTGACAAATTATTTAGTTGCAAAAGAGAGGTGGTTGTCACACCTCATTGGCCTAGTGGATAACCCTTTGAGTTTTGAAGATATGGGTGCTGGCTTCAAGTGTCAAGAGGATCACCATCAGTTCGAACAGAATTATTATTCCGTTTGAATTTTTATTTCTGACTAGATTCTGTATACTTTCATATAAGTATAAAACTAGTACAAAGTGGTAGGATTTAATTCCATATTGGATGACAGATTGATGACAGATTGACTGTGTTGAAATCGGAACACACGGACAATTTCCTCACACATATGAACTAAGTAGTAGGCGCAATCCAGTTCACTTATGAGGTAAAATATAAACAAGGAGAATCACTTATATTGGATTGCAAGATAAAAAGAAGGACAGACCGTAGTTTGGAAACAACCATCTACAGAAAACCGACACATTCAAACAGGTATGCGAACTTCAGGTCATCTCATTTAATACTAGTCAAGGCAATTTTAGTCACATGTTTAAATGATAGAGCTAGGAAACTCACTAGTCAATGCTAGGACCTAAAGAAAGAACTGAAGCACATTAAAAGAACGTTAATAGTTAATAACTATCCTCTGCAGTTTATTCAGAAATTCGTATGAATACATAAGAAACGAAATAATAAAAGTAATACGAGTAAGAATAACAACGGTAACGCGAGCAGAAAGATCATAGCCTCTATTGTGTTACCTCATAAAGAAGGTACATCAGAAACTCTCCATAGGATCCTCAACAAAGCTGGAATTAGAGGTAACATTTAAACATACAGACTCACTCAGAGATAAGCTTTGTCGACTTAAGGATGCAATTGAACTAATTCGGCAAGATAATTTAATCTATGAAATTCCATGTAATGGCTGTCAAGTCAAATACATAGGTCAAACCAGCAGGTCGGGGCCAGTTAGAATAGCGGAACATAGGGATTAGGTCAAGTCTAGGATGACATATTTCAATAAGATCAGTAATCTCTGAAAATACTCTGCTACTGTATTGCTCGCATTAATACATACCCACTCAGTAGTGTGAAATAAAACCACTGTACTTGAGGCAAATATAATCAGGTTGAGAAAGATTGTTTACTTAATCCCTGTTCATCGAATCAACACGCAGCACATGTAATAGGAATGATACAACAACTGTACCAGAGATATCGGAAATTTTACTACTAATAGAAACAAAGAATAAGACGTAAGAGGGTTGCAAACATTAAATGTCGAGGGTGGTGTGATCACATTGATATGATTATGTGCAATAAAAATTCTTGATTGAGACGTTGTCAACTAAACAACAGTGTGTCGCAGTGTGTTATAAATCAAATAAACAAGTCAAATAGGGAATTTATGTATTTTCGTCATAATCTTTCGTTCATCTACAAGGAACAACGGTGCTGCTTGACGGAGGTCTTGCAAATCTTATGGTGCTAAATATTACTGGCTAGCTACGTCATCTAACTTGGACTTCAGCCAGGGTTAATTGTCTTCATCTATAGGTTTCAAACCTAAGAGTCAGTGGTATAAGGCTTTAAATTGTCTGTGTGTCTACTTGATTGACGCGTTTCATTGGAATCTGCAACTTAAATCCAAGTTATAGAACGTCAATTTTTATCTGACTTAATTCTTGATAAATTCCAGGCATACTTCCCAAGGTTTATTCGCATGATCTAGCGATGTGTCTGATTGAAGTTAGTGGATTAAGTTAGCGAATTTAATCTAGGAAATAAGGTTCACGTCATTGATTAGGTTAGAAAAGGTGCCCTGTTTAGACTTTAGAGTTCAGATATATGCACTGAATGATTTAATATTTGACTTTGTTGTATGACAAAGATTCGTTAGACGAGATGGAAGCCTGTGTAGTCAGATTACTTTCAGCAGTTGATGTGGACAATAACCAGTTTACAAATATTTCTCATACAAGCAAACCACAGTTGACTTTTAGTTATTTTGCATTGTAAAGCCATAACATGTGTCTCTGATTTCACTAATTATGTATGGAGGTGCTTATTTTAGAATTTTATTCATTTAGGTCCCTTGAAAAAGTAAATTTCACTTTTCAGCTAAGTGCATCTACTGAATGGATGCAGAAACACACCTTAAAAATCTATACCTTCACCTCTCAAATTTGAAGCCTACAGCTGAAGAAATCAGAGGCGGACTGAAGTCTAAGTTGGTTGATACGGCTAACAATTACTGTGTTTCATCATTTCGGGAGTCAAAAATCCTTACCGGACAGTATAAACTGTCATAAAGAAAACTTCACGTGAATGCAAATATCGTTATTTTCGGGCATGCTGAAAGATCTGGTGTTGTGATAAGAAACAATAATGATTATGTGAATAAAACCTTAACAATTTTTAGTGACCCGGCAAGATTATAGGTGGACTGTACTTAAAAAAGATGTGATAATAACACCTGAACACAAAGTAAATAAACATCTCAGAGATCTGACAGTAAGTGACAGTCAATTGAAAAGGCATATAATTATGTCTACTTTGAACTTGGATAAGGTCATGTGCATACATGATATCTCAAATGAGTACGAAATACTTCTGTTGACTACACTCTATTCACTTTCAGTCACCAAGGATACCGAATTGGGCGATAGTGATTTTTGACTGTGAACTTCACTGACTGTAATAATATCGTTACTTTTCATGCAGTATGACTATGTTCCCTAGTTTGTAATTGCAGGTAAAATTAATTTGATGATTCCTAAAAAATTTCATTTGTACTTGGATAAAATGACATGAAAATCTGAATGACGAGAGCACAACAGTTTACAATGAAATTATCATTAGCCCAACGATTATCTATTTCATTGACCACTTCATATGCAGTTATTTTAACTGCATTTTTGCTTGTTGAAGTCCAAATGTACAATAAATCACAATAATCAGGACACAATGTTTCATATGAATTCCTTTATTCTAAGCAGAATTGTTTGAAAGATCTATTTCGCAGCATGTAAATATGGGCAACAAATAGCTTGAAAACGAACGACGCTTTGGAAATGCTTGGAGTGTTCATGGTTTAATGGCAGTATTCATTCATAGTCCAAGGTCTTTCAGCGGTCACAATGAAACCTGCAAGTGTCGGCAAAACGACAGTGGGGTCTATAATTGACTGCTAGGAAATTTATTTATGGGACATTTTCTGAGATCGTCTCAAAAAAGGTAGAAATAATCACTGGAAAACAGTAAGAGTAAACACTATAGCATACTAATATAAACTTATTCTGTTATCAACAATATTTAAAGGCTAAAAAATGCTAGGATGCCAACATACTCTAGTTAAATAGGAGTAAAACTCAAGAACTAAAGCAAAAATGTAGTCCTGTCTGAAGTAACTACGACTTGATAGGCAGCACAGAACCACTTTATAGTTACATGTCGAGGTGTTCGCTTGGAAACGTCCCACACAGCACGGTTAAGTTTTGCAGGGTTTGTGTTGCTAGCTTGTGGAAACTGGGTATGTTTATCGTACCAGAAATTACGTGTCAGGCTTTCGTATGGTTCTAATGCATACCACCAAGTACGTCGTCAAGTTGACTTATTAAGAACTGCTATTAACAAGAGCAATATGCACAAAATCAGGATTCCGCTCATTGCACTGGTGCAGTGCATTTGAAAGATTATGTGAACATAACTTCCTAATTCTGGTAGACATTGTTGCTGAAGCTATTCCCGAGACCACTGTAGTTTTATCTTGTGAAGGCTAAAGATGTAGGCTTTTGAATGATGGTGTCGTTAGCCACAGGCCTGGGTGCATATCCACTGCCCGCATGGAGACACTATTGTGAATGTTTCGGCATTACGCGTTCACAAGTCAGACATCTCAAAGGAGTGTTTTTTCGTGAACACGAGCTTTAATTAGGTATGCAGGGTTATGAAAACTTCATTGACTTCAGAGACTTTAGATGTTTACGGGCACACCACTAGTTCTGCTGACAGTCTTCAAGGTTCTACGCAATATAGCATAGTCTTTTTTCAGCAACTCAGGAAAAAATAAAGGTGATCAATAGAAGGGAACAGGCAAGATTCAGGAGTCTAAAAAACACGAGAGGAGAGGCTGAGTAGTAACAGACACAGCTTCCGATTATAGAAAGTTAGGCGGAAAATTCTTTCGGAAATTAGTGAGATATGGCAAGACCAGAAAATTTTCAAAGAAAACACACCAAGATAAATCACACTTGTAAAATTTTCTAATGCGCAACCATCAACGGAACAGTAATCGTGAGAACTGAGCAGTTTATATAAATTATGTTTACGTTTGAAATTAAAGTTTATGGTCTGGCATTTCGAAGAATTTAACATACGACCATTCTTAGAGGACCATCGTCTAACATAAGATAGGGAATCATTCAGTTGAGAGCAATTTTCTGAAGAGGAGATAGGTAGGGAAACCTCTAGATCATCAGCATATTTAATGAAACTGATATCACCTGAAGATGATAAATTATGCAGAAAGACGGCTTCCTGGGGAACCTCAGTCATAGAAAGCGATGAGGTGGAGCGCTTTCCTCCATGAACAGTATGTTATTTCCTATCAGAGAAATAGGAATGAAGCCAGTTGATTATCCAGGACTCAGTATTTGTCCCGGTTAGCTTGTTCACCAAATGAGGTCTTCGGATAGAATTAAATGTCAAAATGTAGTCTAAAAGGGCACACCTGAGATACCCGACATTTTTATCAAGTCTATAAGCAATATCGTGATATAAGAGAGCGGTGGCATCCGAAGTGTTTCTTCGGCTTTTATATGCAAATTGATCAGGGTCTCCGAAGGCCTGCAGTGAGGGCTCGATCTCAGGTATTATAAGCTTCTCCATTATTTTCAAGGACGGAGAGGTAACTGCAATCGGATAGAATTTCGTACACTCGCCTGCAGTCCCTGACTCAGGTACGGTATGGCGTTTTCTAAAAACGATCTGTTGAATATGTTAGCTAATGGATGGCATAAAATATCAGCACACTTCGTGAATATGAGTCCTGACATACCGTCCGGACCTGAACTGTGAAAAGGTTTCAGGCATTTGAGACAACTGAAAACATCTTCTGCGTGAACCCTGGACAACCTTCATTGGACATAGGTAGGCAAAGTGAGATCGAACAAGTGAGTTGACGTATAAACGATTTGCTCAAGGCACATACGTCGATATTTGATTCTTTGCTAAGGTGTTTACTGTCAGTCACGTCTTTAAAAGTTTTCCACGTGCTGGAAGAGCTTTTGCAAGACAAAAGTTTCTGGTTATACAGTAGACTCACGCTTAACTTCCAACCCAACTTAAACGTACAATCGATGAGCACCAGCATTGTCACTTACTTTATATAGTCTTTCTTTTTCTCTTTTTAGTTTCTTAAGCTGGGGAGGAGATATACGGTCGAAGCATAGAAAAAAGCTTTTCACTGGGGCAACATTTCTCCGGGCAGCACTTGAGATTGCATGTCATACCATCAATAGTATCAGTCAAAACATAGCTGTCAAATATATTCCAGTCTGTACATTGTAGCATTTCTAGTAGATTAAGTATGTAACTAAGTGAATAGTTTCTGTGTACAGTCTTCTAATATGTGAAAGCTGTTTTGTATGGTTTGCCATGTATTTTTGGCGAAACACGTATAATGGAGTCATCTGAGCCAAGCAATGGGAATCCCTTTCGAGCTTCGTATATATCAGCATCATTGACAAATACTAAGTCTAGTGTTGCATCCTGACGTGTAGTAAAGTTAACAAGGTTTCGGTGACCAAGAGTTTTAAAAAAGCTTTGATCACAAGAATTAAAATCACCACATATTATGAACAGGGATCCACACAGTATAGGGGCTATGAATTCCGTCAATATATCAGAGAAACTGCAACCAGGCGTCGCACAAATATTTGTTATACAAATAAAGATTTATTTGTTCAAATGTTTTGGTCAGCATTTTACTATGATGGAGTACAAGCAGTCATTTGAGAACTCGAAGCATATATAACTCGAAATGTACCAATGGGTACTGATGAAGGTGGCTACTCCACCTCAATTTTTCTTAGTAGAGCTACATCGCTCTTGACGGAAAACTGAAATCATTCAGAGAAACAAGCTGTCATAATGAAGTTCATGTAACCATATTTTTTGCGTTGTAATTGCTCCAGTATTAAGGTACACATCGGGGGATATAAGAGGTTGAAAGTAATCTACTTTCCCCTACAGTGACCAGCAGTTCGAGTATGTAATTTCAGGTAGAGTCGTTTGAGACAAGGTTATTCGCTTCAAAGCACATTGCCATCCGCCGTGATGCTTTTTCCTCATCTCAGAAGGTTAAAGATTATAAGAATATGCGTGAGTATATAATGCAATTAGAGGACAACAGATTGATTAAAACGAACAAATCTGTAGAAAAGTTTGATGCAGTATGATAGATGGAAAATTTAGTAGCCCAGATATTCCTCATTGTCCCACATTTCAATGGCTGAAGAGTAACAAAAGCCTAGAATGGATATCCAGCACCAATCACTATCTGTCCCTAGTTATCTGGCATTAAAAGACAGTGATGCTTTGCACAAATTACTGTAAAATGAAATTCCACATTAGTAAGCTTAGTTTTTGATCAGTCATTATATTTCATTTTTCATATGCTGTCAAATCAACCAACTGAGTTGATCGGAAAATCAAAGCATTCACCTAGTTACTGAGATAAACGAAAGCTTCTCAAATATATCTTGGTGCATGTGTGTTGCAAGAAAGAAATATCCCTATGAGAGTGCATACTGATATCAGAACTTATTGAATTTGAAGTCTAAGGATTTTGAAACACTCTTAGAGAATGCTTTGGTCACATTAATCACTTTTAATAAGTTCCATATTCAGTGACATCGTATAAAAAGAGGCTAGAATGATGAAGTCGAACAATTTATGCATTATGGCCACCAAAAGAGTGAATAAATAAATAAATGTGCAAACCAAACCTACTTACGATTCTGACGCTTAGAACAAATTTGACACAATGCTGAAGGATTTTTTTTAGATACTCTTCACAGCTAGTAACCCATTTCTACCTTCAAGCTGAAAGATCAGTCCTATGTAGTTATGTTATCCTACTGATTTTGCATAACTTTACATGTGTGTGCGTGCATGGAAGTTTGTTTTTGTGTAAATGTGACTTTCTTCAGCGACTGCTTATTTTTTTATGATAGTGAGTAATGAAAGGATGCAGGTCGTTTTCCGGGGTTTACTGAGTAATAATCTTCTTTAAAATCAACTGTTTGTTAAACATTCTAAAGATATCATTATTTCAGATGAATATATTTATATGGACATTGTCGGTAAGAAATTTACAGATCTCATCCGAATATATCTTTACGCCTAGCAGTTCTTTATTCAGTAGTACTGAAGTTAAACATCCAAGTGATGGGCAGTTATATTCGCTGTGAACGTCCTGCTGAAGTCAAAATTCCTTCAGTATATTCCCTGGTTAGTCTGCTAGTCTACTTATAAAGTAGCGGAAAGGACATAGCCTTTGAGGCTAATATAATAAAAATGATGTTTAAACATTTCTTTTTGAAAAATTGATTGATGGATCGCAGGTTATTTTCTTAGTGAGGTAAACACTTATACCATGACATATCATCAGTTGAAACCTTAAACATTGGTTTTACAAGCAACGTGCAACCATCAAGAACAGAATTTACAATGTCCCTCTCTTCAATCAAAAGTTGTGATGGTGTACTACTCACGAAGCAATTGTGTATGTTAAACAGTATTTCACAGACGTGAATGCTAATAAACGATATGCATCATTTGTACACATATATAATAAGATTATCCAAACAATTTTAAAAGAATGATCGTCTGTATAGAAAGAATTTAGAAAGTAAAAACAGATAAAGCGCTAATGATTCTACTCTTGGAGCCAGTGAATCCTATAAATGTCTGCAATTTCACATAAAAAGGGTCTAATTCTATTCAAACAACTGACGTTTATTTTCTTAATTTACATTCCAACTCTTCCTTTTTGTAATCTTTATTTTATATCTTTAGATAAAACTTGGATCAGCACTACTAATTTCGACTGAGGTTATTCGAAGTCAGCGCAAAGGTGATAGGAATTATGTTATATGAGAATATCTGGCTGGTAGAATATTATTATTTGTGCTTAAAATTTAAAATTCATTCACTTACCAGTTGGATAGTTCATTGAAAAATATTCCAGCCACAGTCTTAAAATTTTTGGCGAAATTTTAAAACATTATAAGCTACGTATATTCTTTCGTTAATTGGCCAAGGGAGAGCAAACAATCTCATGTCATCTAGTCTAGAGTGCTGGCCGAGTTCTATTGATCAACTACGTAATATGGTCACTAAGCTAGGACGCTCAGAATCATGGTGCTTATTGATAGATGCTAGTTAGTTGAAAGCTACTGACAGGAAGCCTTGAACCTCCTTTCTTGTGACCCAATGGTTACGCTACTGATTCCAACACTAAATGATGTGAACTCAAATTTGCGGTGGGACATCAGTGTTGTTTCGGTTGCAGATACGTCTTGCTAATAAGTGCCAACAAGCACCAAACCTAGGTCCAAGGCCACCTGCAGACCGCCTCTAACTAATTACATATACTCATCCTTCAACGGTGTCATTTATGTAGCTAATACCAGCCTACAACTGAGTGAAAACATTGAGAATAAAAAGGTAATGTCATACAATTTGTGTATCATCCAATTTTCACAGATAGTAACGTATTCATTAAGCAGTAATTTCAGGTTTAAAGAGGAGTTAGGAGGAAAGGATGAGTTTTTTGTAGGTTTGCAGACCACATTTTGAAACAGTGGACATTCTCACCCACTTATCAATGTTCTTCTTATAAATCTGTTGTCCGTGAAGTAAAAATATTGCGAATAAGAATACAACCTTATTCTGGTACCGAGATTTTATTCACAAAAGATAGGATGTCTGAGACGAATCAACACTCAATAAATTTCCTTTATTTGACAACTTCATAACCTAGACAAGATCAATTATAATTTATAAATCATTAGACAGGTAATTCTAGATTTGTACTGTAAAAATTTCATAAAGTTAAAGATTCAAAGTTGGGAATTACCTAAACAACTATACAAATAAGTAATTGGAAAACAGGAAAAAATAAATATGATCAAAACATAGTAGATAGGAAGGAGAAATCAGATGACCAAAATAATATCGGATTGACCAAGTACAAAGAAAGTATCGCAGTTTTTGTAGACAGAGTTCTGATATGCAATATCTACTAACAAAAGCTCCAGTAAATTGCATCACGTGTTACAGTTTACGCTTGTTTATTGTCTGAAAGGCATCCGAGACAAATATTTGGTATCAAGTTTCTACTGAGTATCTAGATATTGCTGGTTGTTTGTATCTTCACAGCACTTAGTTGAAAATCAGTATCCCACTCTGAATTAAGGTTCGTACAGCAGTCACGCTAATGTTTTTAAATACGGTGGTCAGTTAAAACCATTCTGTTTTTATTGCTGGATGATTTGTAGAATAGTGACATTCTATACTAGGACGAATCAGCCAACCAGTGCTTCCAGGTTTACAATGTTTCTTCAGCTTTTATCAGTTTATGATCAGTGCCAACTTAAAACCAATAAATTAATCCCCACAAATCTTAAAACTGACTTTTTATAGTGCTCATTAGTGAGTCGCTCCGATGACTATTGAGGCCAACCAAGTCAAACGCGTGGACAGCTGCTTAACAAACTTTTTGATAGACATCTTAGAATTTGACCAGCCTGCTTAAAAAATACGGGTATCTCAGAAATATACAGTCATAACGTTGAAAGTTATCTCCTTCAAACCCTAATTCTACATTCCGTCCGTTGTTTTTACAGACCTAGTAGAGAACTCTGAATTTTCATAGTATGTAACCTTTGTTTGAGTGACTTTTAAACACCCAGTTATTGAGATCAGTCTGTCTAACAGAAACATCGACAAAAAGTTAGGTGAATAATTTGCAAATGACTTGCGAAGTAAACGGTCAAATATGACATTCCTCACAGATGTGTAGTTTATCAGCTAACCGTCTGTGGTGTCAACCACTCTTTCGTTCGAAACCATTCATCAACCGAGATCAAAAGGTGTGATATTTGACACAAATGTGTCTCGAACTGACTAACTTAAGAAGTCAGAAATCACTTGGACTCATTCGTAATTTTTGACCCCCTGGTCGTTTTCTACACCCTACTACTGAATGAAAGATGTCTTGTGTAAAAGGTTACCGGAAAGCACTCTCTAAAGCAAGCAAAAAAAATACATGTTATATATGAATCAGTACGAAGACGCTGAATGTATAATTTGTGGTCTCTCGTCCAAAACTTTGCAGCATGAGGGATAGAAGCTCAGTACCACAGATGAATATGATACCAGAAGTCTTCAGGCTGATAGCTCCTACTCATTGATTGGTCACCAGAAGGCAACCAATCTCATGCTGTCTAATGCTGAGTGTGACCCAGTTTTATACCTCAGTTTTACAATTGTGCCATGATGCAAGGAGATTGACTGTCATAGTCCATGTGGATAGATTCTAGTTGGTTGGAGGCAGTCGGTAGGTCTCATGCTTGTTGGCACTCGTCAGTAAGAAGTATCTGCAACCTCAAAGGGAATGATGTCCCTATGCATGGTTTCTGTAGCATCAAACCTCAGTACTTATCGGAGGTTACCGTCTGCACTAAACATGACGAAGTACAAAATCTTGGGAAATATGGAACAATTGTCATCGCCTTCCAGAGATATGGATTTCGTTTCCCTATTTTTAAGCAGTAATTTTTTTTTATCATTCAAGCAGATTATGGATCTATTAAAAGTCGATAAAAGAATCTACCACAAAAATTCACTTACTAATACTTAGACTATTTTTTGAAAAATTCCATTTTCGGCAATGTGTTGTGATCACTAGGTGATATGAAGGAACAAATAACTGACTAGTCACAAACGGATATTTAAATCCACCCATAGAATGACTATTTCTTTTTTACAGCAGATTTGGTTTCCATGATTAGTCGTCACCAATCTTTTAAATAATGTATGCTGAACCACAGCTATAAACGCTTTATGTGACAGTTTCACTTTCTAATTTACCTCGATCTAGATTGAGATGAAATTTATATTGGGAGTCACTACGGGTACGATGAACGGAGATAGGCATATTATGAATTTATACGGCAGAATCTAGTCAGTACCATTTAATGATTGAAGTTAAAACGTGTTCAAGAGACACATTTCATAGTTCAATTGGTAGTACACCGAACTGGTAAGCCATAGGTCACTCGTTCGAATCTTGTCCAGATGATCTCATTGACTGACTACTTATATAGACTGGATAAATTACCACTAGCTTATGGTGAAAGCAAACCTTAACTGAAGTGGAAAAATACCAGAGGAGATGATAATTTGACAGCTGAGCAGCTGAACAACAGCAATCACAAAATTATAAATCTAGTTTGTGAAGATGCTTTTAACCAGTTATGATACCATTATAAAAGTATATTCAAGTTCGAATTAATAACCACTTGGAAAAATGCCTTTGCCTATTGAAACTGAATTTTAGGCACTAAAACCGTTTATCGTCAGATGGTAGAAATAACGCTTTTTATGTACCTCGACAGTGAAAAGTCGATGATTACAGGTGTGAAGTGCTTACAACTTCTCACTACTAGTGTATTAAAAATACTAACGATGAAATGATATTTTTGATTGAAAGCTGGCTTGAAAGCACTTCTTTCTAAATAGCAGGAACTCAAGACTCCAGCAGAATTATCAAGAGAGTTGCGAGATTTTTTAATGCTTCAAATATATGTAGATGCTTTTATATATACAACCGGATTTACAAGTAAAGTTAGTAGATGACAGCTTACTGTTAATCGATAGTGTGATATGGTCACGATGACGTTCAACTGTAGAATGAAAGTTTGTTTCTAAAGGCAGATGGAAATCAGTGCTTTGGGCATGGTCAAGCTGAGTGCCTATAATACATTCGTAAACAGAGATCAGGTCTGTGATTGCGAACTCCCAGAGCTTTGGCTAGTTGTATACGATGTAGTTGAAATCCTTCGTAATTATAAGAAGTCACTATGTTAATTATTTTGAAAGTTACTATAACAGATGAAGTGTACGGTGTTTAACAAAACAACTGCTGATATTTCTCCTCATTCCTCTGGATAACTAAGCTGGTAAATGAAAATTATTCTATAGGGACAAGTAAGAAGAAAGATGCAAACTGAGGTGGTCAGAAAAGATTTTCTCTCCTTACTTCA
The DNA here is from genome assembly GCA_944470555.2 of Heterobilharzia americana. Lineage (NCBI taxonomy): Eukaryota > Metazoa > Platyhelminthes > Trematoda > Strigeidida > Schistosomatidae > Heterobilharzia > Heterobilharzia americana. The sequence continues at coordinate 19,776,370 of OX104133.1, read as the reverse complement.
CTGATGAATTAATTGTTTACTGAAAATGTATTTCTTAGGTTAGCTGTATGAATACTTTTCTTATTTTGAGTGATATCATTAACAACTTTGGTCAATATAATATTATGCTTTAAACTGATTGATTTGACCACAATTATAAGGAAAACCATTTTACTTGGTTTTACGAGTTCATCTAATGACTTTTTTAACTAGACCGTGAGATATACAGCTGGAAAAAACCCCAAGAGAAATCATTGATAGAGATGTTCCTAGGCAAAATTTATATTGTTTTTTCATCTATAAGGTCTGCCTATTCTAAAAAATAAAAATAACGGGTCAGAAAATCACTTACACAAAGAAGATCCATGAGAAACTTTTACTTGTAGTAACTCTTTGTAACACATGGATTTTTTATTTTGTCATACTCCGTTTTTACAAATTTAACCCTATTTTTATTTCTTCAAAAATTTACGTATTAATCTAATTCCTATTTATATGAACTATAACCAAGATTTGACTGAATAGTATCACATATATTGGGCGCTGAGGAAAAAGTTGACACTTTGTAGTTTGTATTTGTGTAAGTTACAGCGTATTTGAGATATAATAATTCTGATGTATAAGGGGGAAACTCTAGTCTCAGCGTTTTCAGGGAAATAACCAATTATCGAAGCAATCTAATCTGAACACAGAAGATGACAACAGCGAAGGAAAATTTCTTTTTTGACGAAATCATTCTATTGGCTGTACATTTATGAATATATGATAGAAAGGACAGAACACTCTAGAATGGTTTGTGGTCTACGGTCAGTATAAACTGCTTCACAAAAGAAAGTTATGTAATGGGGGGAATAAATAAAAAGACCACAAAATAAAGATGAAAAAAGTTAGCCATATGTGAGTTATCTAGAGTCTTCGATAATTTACGATGGTCATAGAAAAGAAAGAGGGTATGCATACTTCTTGTGAACGCATAATTATGATTCGAAATTTGGAATCTCTAATGTTTCAGCTATGCCTGGATGGCGTAGCCTTCAATGCTAAAGAAGAGACTTAACGGTGCTTTCGGAAAGATATACTGTACAGCTAGCGTCCGATTAACAGAAACTACCAAGCCTGTATTCTCGCTCTCACAAACCCTTACAGCATGTGAACGACAATGTCACATCCCACTGCACCTAACGATTCATATGTGCATGTGGTGACGCATACTTAGGGAGGAATCATAGATCCATTCAAATTAGGGCTTCTTAGCATGTTCGAGAGTGGGTTCAGAAGTAAACTGAATCACCTAGACCCGTGAATATTGGGAGCAGACGTCCAGGTTCTTCGATCGCGAAACATTTGGTTGAGGTAGATCATGCGGTTGATATTGCTACTTCCCTTAGATATATTAACAAAGCTTGTGGGGGTGGATCCTTAAATTTGCAAAGACCATACTTATAAAGAAGTCTGAACTGTCTCTGCAGGTTCGAAAACAATTTGTTATCACATCAAATCTCTCTTGTTGAACTCAGCTGTGGAACCAAGTCCGATATATTATTTGTTTTGCTCTATTGTTATTCATTGTTATTTAACCTACAATTCTGTCATCCTGCTTGACCTCTTTTCATATTCTCACCCCTCATCTATATGAATTTTCACATAAATACCCATGACAAGTAAGAATATAGTCAGAATGTTCAAAGTGTGTTGCGCAATTACATTAAACGATTCAGACTATTTACGACTTCTGATTGCCTTGTCGAAGTTTATAAACGGAATCATTTTTTTAAACTTCAGTAATTATTAGGGTGAGTGCAAACATGATAGACGCAGATTCTTCAAAGTATTGTCAAACTAACTTTAGTTCTATTTCTACAGGGGTAAGACTCTGTGGGAACTCAGGAAAAAAGAAGTAATACTTGACTGCCACAAATTTTATAGCATTATATGCAACTAAATACAGAAAATATTTTCATCACATTTGTGCACTTTTATTAACAAGCGAAATGATAGAGAAAAAAGGGTACAGGAAATGCATTTCCTCTTTTTCACAACAGCAGGAACAAGTGTCTAGTTGGCTATCGCATATTTAGATGAATTTTGAAACCTCAGGGGTAACCATATTTTTGGCACGAAAACCGACCAGCTTAAGCGATTAGCATGAATTTCTAACATACACACTTGTCGAAATAAACAAATGTGTCCGACATTTTTTCCTAAGTAAAAGGTGTGAAGACTAAATTTAAGATAAATCATTCCATGCCTTCATAAATGATACCAAAATTGTTAAAAATGCAATTCAGTTAAATTTCTTTGTTCTGCAAAATCTGTGTTATTAAGATGAACAGTTCCAGGAGAGACTGAAGAGGTTTTATATATATATATATATATATATATATATATATATATATATATATATATATATATATAGCTCTTGAAGCATAGAGAATGCTACAGTACTGCCGACTAAGACAACTGACTGATATCAGTTGGGGGAACCACTGTAAATTTGGGGATACTGTACAGCTGTTTCGTCCCATTGAGAAACCGCTTATCAGTAAGCAGCCATAACCCAGTTGGAAGTGAATCGGATGTCAACTGAAGACTTTGGTAGGTAATCGCACCATACAGCGAATTAACAAAAGTTGGAAACTTCGAACTACTGACCCAGTGGTTGGATGGTTAACGTGTTGACTGCAAGACAGTTTGATCCTTGGCAGGGTCACTAGTGTGCACTACTGAGGAGTCCCGTACTAGAACGAAAGAGCTGTCCATTGCTCCTAGTTTCCTGTGGTTCTCTAATTAATGTCAGTTAATGTTAAATGCAACCTTAAAGATAAAAAAAATACCATTAACTCCAAAATATACAAGTTCAACAAAAGCAGATCAAGAAGAAATTGGATGAAAATCTACCTTTTATAAAACATATCCCAAATTTAATTTGCTCAACCAGACAGGATGCTTATGTGACAACACAGAAAATGGTTTCTGAATCCGCTTTGTATGAATACTAGTTACATACTAACAATGTAACAGTGCATATTACATACAGTTCACAAAAGTTTCGGAGGGTTATTAAATTGATAAACTGGTCAGACAAATTCATTTAAATGTCGAGTTGTTTTTAATCTATCATGCCGTTTTCAAATGCCAATGAGATTTAGAACATCAATAAAAAATGTCTAAGTGTATTTTGTTCGTATTCAGCGTATATCTCCTAATTATTGGAAGTCATAAAGTCTAGTGACGTATTAACGCATTTAATTGCATTGTAGTTAATTGTATTAAGACAGTATGCCAATGTCCGAATACTGGAATATTTCTGAAGCGGCAAAAAAACCTTAAATCACTCTACCTCCAGTAGTTTATCACTAAACGGTGACACCTACTATGGTGACAATTTTCATAGTACAAAGTAACTCAGAACAGAGCATTTTCTCTTCATCAAATCATTTGCGGTAGCTATACAATTGTATTTAGAGTAAGACCAAAATAAAGACTAGTCGATTATTGGCTATAGGTCATTAAAACGAAACGTCCTCGGATAAAATAGTGCATCTTTCCTACAGTTACGAAGTAGTTACGTAATTAAAGCGTGCACAGTCAATCACAGTGATGACTTTTAGGTTAAAATATAATGAAACTAACCATAATCAATAATCGGAGTAAACTAATACGAGAATTTGAGTCTAAGGTTCAAACTTATATGTTAAGACGCAAAAACGTAAACCATAAAGTATAACTTCATGCACTGTGAGAAGGAATAAAGCGAATTCTCACAAATGACGCAGTAGATTATGAGCTGAAACATCAGAACGCTTGTCTCCCAAGGTTTATTGAAAAAATATAAAGTCCAGACAACAACAAAGGAAAGTTCTTACTGTTCCTAAAGAGATCTTGTCCAATAATGTTGAATTCACAGGGAGCAGGGTAGCAGAACTGTTGGAAAATTGGCTCTCTAAAACAGTTTATAAAACATCCTTTGCCTCCGGACACTGACTAATCTCTAGCCAATAGTTGGTTCAAGGCGGTATGAAGGACTAACTGCCAATTCGAGCCCCATCCATATATATATATATATATATATGTCTACATGGTCTTGTGACAGCATATTGCATAATCTTTCCATATGTATCTCAGAGAATTGTTTTACTTGACTGTCCAGAGTTAAATGCAAGTCAAGCAGCAGTTCCATCTTCAACCATTTGATGAAGTAAATTCACTTAAAATGAGTGCTGCGCCATGTCTAAGGGAGGTGTTGGCTATCCGAAAACTGAAACTCATTCTCAGCGTACAGAAGAGGTACATCCATCTCTTAAATTTTCCTAGTCGTTGTCGTCCCTTTATTGGTACAATGCTCCAACACTTATCTTTCGTTGACTGACCAATTTTATTATTTCGACCTTATGGTTTGCTTTACTACGTCTCAACATGATGGTTTCAGTTTCCTATTGAAATTCGCACAAAACTGCTCTTCGCTTTATTTTTATAATCAGTATTATCACATTGCAACCTATTAATTACCACCATGTTCAACTGGATGATTACTTTAAACAAATAATGACTGCGTATTCTCTTACTAACTACTCACATTCAATGCGAGAAAATTCCATTTTGATAACCTACTGTTGACTTGTTAGCCTATAATGAATTCAACTGTTTGCTTACTATTACTTTAAAAACTGCATTTTGACGTGAATGAGAACTTTACTTTTGAGTTAGTATTCATCACTGACTGATATCATTTAGGGAACCATTAAAAACCTGAGAACGCTGGTAAGCTGTTCCGTCCGAGTATGGAACTCTTCATCAGAATACACCCGCAACCTGGCTAGGGATCAAACTCAGCACCTTCAGGTTGTACTGTGAACCAAATGGTCATTCAACCATTCAGTCTTGAGTAAGTACTTCTGAGGAGTTCCAGACTAAGATAAAATAGCTGTCTGACAGTCCCAGGAATTTAAAGGTTCTCCACAAAATATCAATCCATGATGAATACAACTGTACAGTTACAGGGTTTATTTTAACAATATTCACATACTATAATGATATTTGTTAACACATGGTTCAAGAAAAGTTGTAAATTATTTTCACCTTTTGATATTTTATCTAACATCATCAAATGACTACTACATCTTCAGATTTCTTTAAATTCCTCGGACGTATACTTTTTATCTTCAAGTGAAACTTGAGTGATTTGTTGTAAGCACCCAGCAAAAGCCAGATAACAAAGAGTGAATCTGAAGTCTATCTTAGTAGTCACTGAGTTAACCAATCAGGTTTTGGTATTTCAGCTGGCAAAGTGGTTTTTATAAAATAAAGAAACGCACTTGGTTATCATAGAACTTGTTAGGGTTGCTTTTCAGTTACACTCACCAAAACATCAAGATGAACAATGAATGTTTTCTAAAGCGGATAAATTTTCTGCAGGCAAAATGTGTCATTTTTCAGTTCTGCTTACTAGAAATGGTTGAAATGAAATGCGTTTAACTGCTTAAACACCGTTTTAGGAAAAAGTATGTTGAACAAATCTTGAAATTTGTCATAGATACTTCAGAATGATAATCTACAATAAATTTGTTCAAGGTAATTTCCTGAAGTCTGAAAGATTTTTATTTCGATATGGATAAGGTGGATGATCACATGCAGAATATAAATACTGAAGTGTAAATGGTGATCATATAAAAGATATTTTTCGTCAAAGGGTATTCAGTATTCTAATAGTTTATCATCTTTTAATGTATGCACTAGACTTAGAGTTCGTACCTGTTCAAGCACATCATGTAATTTCAAAACTTCGTCTTTCAGGAATAATGTCTTTAGTTGTATTGAAAGTAGGCTTAAAAGTTTATAGAACCGTATACATAACAGTATACAGTAACCAAAGCCGTTTGCTCACGAAGATTCTAAAATTTACCTTGAGTTCCTGTAACAATCGCAAATTTAAGTGCAGAAAGACGACGTTTCGGCTAAATAATCATTAAAAAAACGTTTGTATCCAGCACAAAAGTTGTAAGGTCTATTTTTATGGCATGAATGAGATAAAACAGCAGCATGAGTGTCTAAAAACATCACTGTTTCTGTGATTGTCTCTTCTTTTCATCTTGTCTTATCAATAGTCAGCAAGCTATTTTCATCATTAAATAATATTTTAATCTCGTAAATTTAATATTAGTCACACACTGCTTTTTCTTTCTTAACCACTTTTGTTATGGATACTCTTGATCTTTGCTAAGTGACGGCCTATCACTTCGTATCAAAAAGTTGTGTATGCCAGTTTAATAACGTAGGTAACACTTTTAGCTTTGTAGAACTTACTTTGACTACTTGTAAGTTCCATTCATAGGATTCATAAATTTAAATGCTGCATAGGATATAGTGAAAATTAAATATAACAGGCGACCAGAAGGTGTATGGCGAAAGGACGCGGTAAAAAGCTACTCGAAATATATTTCAACAAGCATAACACTATTCTTGTCAACAGTATCTAAATTAGATGACATGTGGCTTTCTGTCAGTTGAACTTGATATTTTTCAAGCCAGTTAACAAAAATGTTATGAATGATTACCCATCAAAATATTTTCAACTCACCAGTACGAAAATTTACAATAATATCCAGTATAAATAGGGTATCGGAAATACTATTGAAAATAAGCCAATTTCCAGGAAGATCATCATTGAAAAATGAAATTATCACCGGCAACATTATGAGGTTAGCCATTAGTAGAATGAGCATTATAACATTCCAATAAAATCTATAAATGAAAAGCAGAAAGGAAATTGATAGTTAAATAACGAAGTAGTAAACTCAAGGACGTTAAAAGTGCTTACCCAATAGTTTCGGAGCAAAATGATTGATTGCAAAGTGTGGGTAACAGATACATATATATAAAAAAGGGACTGCGAAAACGCTAGTGCACTGAACAGTGTGGTTTTAGTGTAACTGTTGACTGTTAACTATAACCTTCTTGTGAAAGTAGATGACAATGAACAATGACATTGAAAGTTTTCCGGCTTAACGTGATCGTCATGAATCTTGATCAACGGTTAACAGTAGTCTCACAGAAATAGGTTCAACTTCGAAAGTAAACGACAACTGAATATGATGGATAGTAAGACGTTTTGTCAGATACAAAACAAATGGTTACAGAACACCAGTCGAATCCATTATAACCAACGTCATAATTTTCTACTTTTGTTCACAGTTTGATCCTACTCAAATAAAATGAATTTATCAATAAAGAAAATCGATTTCTGGATGAATTTCTTGTCTATTTCTATTGTGTGTGTAAATCCTCACGGTATAATGACATTCGTTTTGGTCTGATGCTTTAGTCTCCAACTTCAATACTGAATGACACTGGTTTGTCTCACTTAGGGAATACTAGTTTCCACATGGTTATAGATACGCCTTGCTGATGAATGCTAACAAACACGAAACGTAGGTCTAGGGTTTCTTGCTGATTGGTTTCTACCAAATAACACCAAAATATAAGGTATCATAGTGTCGCGCTACTTTGTCTACTGGTCATATTGCAAAATGTGAAGGATAAACTCTGGCAGTTGCTAAGCACTAGATGCCAAACAGCAACATCAGTTACCGATTGGTTACCAATGTATTTTCAGTTCACTAATTGCTGCCCTTTTCCACTGCTCAAATTAAAAATTTCGTTCTTTTTCTATTGATGGGTCTCAATTTATTCTCAAATCAGTTGATTTGAATACAAGACTATTAATCAACGGAAACTCATAAATTATAAATTTATTTCCAAAAGCAGAAAGAGAACGATTTCATGGAAGTGACAATACTAAAGTATGGGAGACAAACAAATGTAGCTGAATTGTTGAGAAATGAAACAGAAAATGGTTAAAACAGTTTGACCTGTTAGAAAAATGCCAGCTATCTAAATACTTTTGTTGGAAGTGTACGTAATGGCATTACGAGAAGACGAAAACAAACAAATCCCTATTAGCCTCAAAATAATTAATTGTTTAAGCTGATGTTCATAAATTGCCTACAAAAAGAGTAATCACTTTAATTTACAAATAATATTTCCGGAAATGAGCCAGATGTACATCCCGCTGTAATTTGTTCATTATTTGTCATTGTAGAAAAACCTAGTTTTGTATGAAATTTAATTGCGTAGTGTTGTTGGCAGCGTCAAATTACATCAGAAGATGTAATGAAAGTTTGTAGATGACATTCTTAACTTTCAAGTCACTTTTTTGTTACTTGCCAATGGGTCACTATTTATGATCTGCATTATTTGGTAACAAATTTCAACAGTTTGTTAGTTAAGAACAGTATTTAAAGTACACTTTTGTGATACTTTGTACAGGATTACTTAATTGAAGTGCGTATCAACCTTTAAGGTGATTATGATGCCATACTGAAACACATTCTAACTTGAGTACTGAAAACCGTTTGATTTTTGCATCCTGCATCGTATTTTATTTGTGACTGCGGAAAGGACTTCCATCTTTCTTGGATTTGGCTTTTACACTGTAACAATGCAAATACTGCGCTTAAAAGTTTTTTAAGATAGACACAAAATCATTTGAAACGAGCACGATGCCACAATAAATTCCTGTAAAATACGTTTCAAGTCGAGAATAAAAACTGAGACATTACTATTGCCCTCCCACTTCTTACTTATATCCTAGTTAGGACTGATAATAGAATGAAACCTGAATCAGGAGAGAATGAAAAGATTTTCAGGATAAAATTCTGTCAGTTTATTTCATGGATGCATGAATTTTATATTTTATATCTTGGTCAAGTTGGATGATAGTTTATACGTGATTAGGTCACCAATCGTAGATCATGTTGAATACGCTGATGGAAGCAGATATACAGTGACGACTGAGGGAAGGATATCTGCCCCATTTCTCACAGGCATGTGTTTAAAAGGAAGACAGTGGTTAGAAAGACTGAACGCTTTCACATATGTAAACAAACATTGCCAAGTTAATTGCGTTTTACTGAAGCCACTGCAATTATACATTCCAGACATAACCCTTGCGTACAGAAGGAAGGTGTGATTTTTCCTTCTCTGCCTTGTTAAATTCATTGTTTATTTTGGTTACATCACACTGTTTTCACTTCCATCTAACAAGTTGTTTTTGCACCGGCTAAGCATTTTGTTACTGCTGTTGCGCTTACACAATTCGCTTACAGTTTGGCAACTGCCTCCATCCGAATAGTTTACACTTCTTCATATGACTCAGACCAACTCAGATACTTCATGCATTGCTGCAACATCTTGATCTGGTCACAGTAAGCCTTTTCTCAAACGAATTCAACTTCACCAAACAGTGGAGGTTGAGATAGAGAGCGGCTAGACATGCGCACCATATTTCATATAAAGTCATACTTTATCTTGACTAACATACCTGATTACATATTGTATGCAGCTGATGAGCTTGGGTATAATAAAGTGAATTCGTTCGAGTAAAGAAAGCAAGAATAAAATGTTCTAGCAATTTAGGCTGTCTAAAGATGGAAACATTGCTAGGATCCCTTTCGTAGGGAAACAGTTTCGAAAAGGATCTTTAAGAAGATCATATGAACCATTTATTGTTGTTTTCGTATAAAACACAACCAAATAAACCTATTTATTTTTTGAATGGTACAATTCAGCGAACATTGTGTAATGTTATATGTCTATAAATAACCGTAATCTGCTTCAAAGCACCATATGTATTACTCGGAAGCTAAGAGAGTATCGAAAGTGACTTGCTTTCGCGTCAATATTCATCTCACAGTATACTGAAACTGTTTGGGAGGATAAACCACCTGTACGTTATCTAGTGCAATGGAAATGAATTCACTTAGCAGGTTGATAGGTGAGCGGTTGGCTTAAAGGGATTTACTGACAAAAGTTATTTGAAATTACATAAAATCGGACAGTGACTGGCAGACTCATGAACTGATCGTATTGGTTGTACCTAGAGCTGACGCCTATTGTCGTTAGTTCTGGTGTCAGGAAGGCAGCTATGTGGATGTTGATCATGTCGTAGACATAACTCCTCTCGAAGAGAATAAGAATCCACACTTCACCATTTGATGTCCCATATTAGTATGTGGTTCATTAATTTACACTTTTGATAGCACGTTCATTTATCATCAGCCACTTAGTATGCTTCAAATGTTACGCTTCGTGATAACAGCATTCAGGAAGCTTTTCTAGATTATATTTTGGAAATATATCATGAAAAATTACATAATGGTCAGCAATACTTTCGTCTTTAAGAAAATGCAGTTCGTACTGTGAAAACGTTTCGAGATTTTCACACATCAAAACAGTCATTTCTCAATAAAGTGAATACATTTTTAGTTTTAAATTGGTCTAGCGGAAAAGTCTTGAAAATGGAATGCAAACAAGAAATGTGACAGAAAGCATTACGTATTGATTCACAACTCTTTAAATAAACACGTATATTGCAATCGTCGTACATCAAAAAAGTTCAGTCTTTTCTATCTGTGTAAATTATCAATGTTAATACACATTAAGCCTCTCTAAACCGAAAAATTAGTTGAACCGATAAAATTCACCACAAGATCCGCAAATAAAACACACAAGGGAACAAAGAAACTTCAAGTCTATATGATTTATTGAGCAGTAAGAGACAAAAGGTAAAACTAACTCAAAATGGATGGTTTAGCAGAAAACGTCGCTAGAGCAATAAATTTCACTTTTAGGAATAGCATGGTTAGCGCATAATTTAAAACGCTTTCGCGGTTCTAATAGGCTATTATTTGCAGGACTTTACTGTCTAATATCTTGTTGAAATAAGCAGATAAGTCTTTATCTAAATTAATTATTAAAATGACAAGAAGACAGCTTGAACCCACGCATATAGTAACTAGTTTGATAGGAAGATCACTAACTGTCAGACTGTTAAAACAAAATCAAGGGTAGGATAGAAATGGTAGCAATGGGATGACTTATTGAAGAGGAATGGGGAAAAGGACTGGATGTATGAACAATTTTTGTCCTGAATTATTCGTTGTGTATTTATCAGTGAGGCATACACATGTTGCCTGATCAGCAGTATTAATAAACATCTATTATTGCAGAAACAGGTAGTATTTCGAGTTGGCAGCGATCAGTTTTGTTACCACTCTAAGGTCACTTTTATTCGCAATTGGCTGAACTGTAAGGTTTTTATTTACAGATGATGTATGAAATGTTTCAGTCGATAGCCTGTGCGCACTACTGATCGTATTTGCGCAAAAACTAATCAGAAAGAACAAAGAGACAAATAGAAGTCGTTTTATGCATGATTAAGGTTGGTTGCAGGAAATCCTATGCAGTTCTGTTTGTGACAAGCAAAGTGTTCGTGTGACCGTCTTTGTTAGCCAAGGTTTAGCAGACGTCTTGATAATGTATGACGATTGATGGGGAAGTGGAAAGCTAGGGCATTGCAGGATTCGAACCAGTGACCTTTGGGTTACTAGCCCGATGCTCCAGTAACTGAACTACATGACCCGGCTGCAGCGCAGATCTTTATTTCATTTCGATCGCCAAAGTTTATTCAAATAGTTATACTCATTCCATGCTTGCATTACGAAAGACAACTGTTGTGAAGAAGGCTTATGAGAATTCTCAGTCTTCGAACCACGAAAAAGAAAGCTAAACTGTCAGCTCTTTTTCATATTAGACTGTTTGTTTGATGCAGCACACACATACAGTATAATCTGCTGGTTGACGTTTCGACGAAAATTTATAGCTGATATTGATATCAAAGTAATCATACGACTATAACCTCCTTTACGTAGTCTAACGGTTCTTCATTCTTTTATCTTAATGGAAGTGGACGTTTTAAGACATCGGTGATATGTGATGATGAGTCATCCTTGTTACATGTGTTTTAGGTGATAACCCAATAGAAAAAGAGTCTGTGATCAACTTCTTCCTCCACCTAGCCATATTGGATTTTCGAACTGCCACCGTATCCCTTGTCTGTTGTGATTACTGGTCAGCGCATGCGCTGCAATAGCCGAGTTTTTCTCTAAATCACAGATCCTACTAGGTTTATTACCGTTTCTGAAATTACCTGCTGGTAAAGTAAAATTCAATGATGTTGATGACGGATGGCACATTTAAAGCTGAAATTATCGGCAATATCGAAACATCTGGACAGGAGCCTATACACCAATCACTAGTGGCCGATCATTTTGGTCTAATCAGCAACGAAAATTTATAAAGCATAAAATTAAATATTAACGTTCCACCAAATGATATATCTGAAAAGAAATTTTATATTGTTAAATGTGACAAAACGCCAGTCAGTAGTTCATTAAGTTATCTGATCCTCATTTACCATTAAATTACTTTTTATTTTTCGGAAACCATCTCAATCCGTCACTGAGATATACTCATTTCAAGCGTTGAACGTTCACATACTTTAGATACACACCAGTCAAAGTCACTACAGGTCTGTTGATCTGATCACATCTGATGTGGTGGATAAAATATTGCATGATAGGAGTTATAATGGATTTTCTATGCATATATTTCTCATTTCATCATAGGAGATAAATAGCAGTGCACAGTTTACACCGGAAGCTTTTTCGAATAACTTTACAGTCCATAGAAGGTTTTAATACTGATAAGCGAAGCTGAGATCCTACTGAATGTTATGTTCAGTTTAACCACATTAAAAATAAACCACAATAATCTTAGTGTATAGGTTCATTTTTTCAGATTTTCCTTTAAGGCTTATCATAAATTTAATGATAAGATGTTGTTTTCGGCACTGATAACTATTATTTGCGATAATGTTTGTTTCCTCATGACGCACAAGGATGTTGGTGAGTGGGGACCGAAAAGTAAAGTTATTGAACTTAGATGTTAAAGTTATGTATGTCTTTTGAAAAAAGTAACGATACATTCAGGTCAAATCACTTAGGCGAAAAAGATAACTTAGGATCGAAATGAGAAAAATAAAATGACGTCATTTTATGTTGCATAGGATATTTACTAGCAGCTGAAAACCGCCACAAATTAGTAACTTAGTAACCTTATATGAAGCATCTTAAGACAATATTTAAGATAGTATTCATCACAGACTGACATCACTTGAAGTACTATTGGATAGCTTTTTCAGGCTATTAAGCCACTCCCCAGGTTTAAACATCCCCATTAACGTCAAGATACACTACGGCATACTGCTCATTAGTGACATGCTTCCAGATAGATATTCTGAAGCTTTAGCGAGAAGCAATGACCTTTGGAGTCATTTAGTCAGATATGAAGTAGATGCCAGCTGAAGATCTTGACCGATAGTCGATATATATTGCGAACTAGGAAAAGTGGGAAACTGTGGACCTTTAAATTGCGATCCAGTGACTGAATCGGTAACGCGTTCGCCGTGAAACCTGATCGTCTTGAGTCCGATTTCTAGCTGGATCACGCGTGGTTGCTGCTGCGGAGTCCTATACTTAGATGAAACAGCTGCTCAACGCTCGCAGTTTTTCAACGGTTACCCAAATGTTATGAAACCACGATGTATACGACCTTAATACTAAAATCCCCAGTAACCCTAAAATACATTACAGTAGTTGTTGTTTTAAAGATGTGAAAGAAATTTACAATTCAAAATACAAAAGACGTCAAAGTAACGGATTATAATACACGATACATTTTGTATAAGGTACAATGACGAATTTACACGAATGAGTAACGGACGACTGGAAATGAGTGAAAGATCCTATGTAATCATTAGAAAACAATATTTTAGCAAAGTCATAAGTAACTGAGACAAATAATCGTTACCATAACAAATGCAGTAGTAGTGAAACTATAGTCAGTGTCAGTAAAGACAGAGACAAGAGCAAAACATATGTAATACCATCTTTCCGTAAGGGTCATAGCTTGTAAACTTACTAATTACTAGGTCAATAATTACCTAACAACTGTGTCCATCTTAACGCTTAATTTGGGTTGAACTTGTCGGATACTGAGAAATTTAGAGTTTAGAAGCTAGTGCGAAGTCTTTTGTCTTTTAACCGCTACGAAAGATCACAATGCATCTACTCGATGTCTTACACCAAATAGGTTATGAGTTATTGCAATGCTGAGTGAAGAAAAGCCTTTCAGGCACAGATGTCTTAGTGTGAGCTTAGTTAGTCTTGTACGCATGGATGTGTGAAATAATGATGGCAGTTGAACTTGGCAACTTTTAAACTTGGATTATATGATCGCATATACTATTCGATATAATGAAACGGCTGTTGTAGCTGGATAAGTCTTGAACACAAGATCCCATTTCCTATCATAACTTCTTAACTGACTGATAATCAAGATTTTGAATGCTACAGCCTATTGTACCATATTCTTTATGTCTCCAAACTAAGTCAAGAAAATTCAGCTGATGTAATCAATTCATTGATACAAAACAAAAATTGAAATGCAGATGTATCTTGACAGACTGATGTGTTTCACATAGTTCTAGACAAAGAATAATTTTGTGTATTTTCTTATAAACAGTGGTCTTTTTACGTAATTATGAGGTGATTAATTCACAACCTAATTGTTTAACATATGTATAAGTCTGAAAGAAATGAAAAGCTAACTAACAAAGTCAATAAACGGGAGACGTTTGCATGCTTCCTAATTTTATCCTAGGTTGATATCTCCTACACCTAGCTTTTTATTTGTAGCTATGAATACTAAAGTCACAATGGTTATCACTACATTGTGATTATTCAGTTGGAGTAAATGCAACGTGAAACTTATCAGTCCATATACTGAGAGATGAAAAACAGTAAAATTCATTTTTCTTTCTCTTTTCAAAAATGCATAGTAAAGGTAATTAAAAGATTCAGTTGTCTATGGATACATTGCATGTTCACAGACGAACAAACCAACTTCAAAATATGTTTTAATGCGAATACTGAAGGCATAAGATATTTTTGTTGATGTAGGACTTAATGTCGGTAATTTATTGCTGTACGTTATCTGCAATAATAACAAAGTAACCCATATTTCTTACTAAGGTAATAAAACCTGAGACATTTTGTAAGAGTTTTGATCTCTTTTAAGAGTCTATCTCAATGATTCAATCAGGTTCAACTCTCAGCTTCTTCAGGACATGGTCTAGATGTTTTTAATCTTAGTTTTACTACTTGTTGTTTAACACTACTAAGCAGTGTGTAGAAACTTAATGTACACTCCTCCATGTGTATAAGGTCTCCTGAAATTAATGCCAAGATAATGAGTATTTTTAAGAAACAGCTACTGAAAATATAGCGGAAAATACTTAATTTATTACCCAACTTGGTTTTTTCGGATTACGATGTGAAGCCGAGTATTAGCTGATGTCACCAGTTAGCAGAAACAGAAAACATGAATCATTAGATTCTAACCCATTGGCTAATTAGTTACAGGCTATCAGACAGAACCCTCCCAGGGTGAATAGTGGGTGCATACTCACCAGTAGATTCAAATTTGGATGAACAAGTCATCTAGCTCCCTCAGGTTCCAACTGTACTCCATGAAGAAAACTTCCTTGAAAATTGTCTGCTTGATTTCTAGATAATACAACTAAGGTGTTTATGACAAAAATCAACAAAACAGTGAATTTTAGTATAACAACATTTGCATAACGTGGTATTAATTTCATGAGGATAGAAGGATTTACGTAAAGAGGTTTTAATAATTTCTGACATCATTATTTTTACCTACGCATGAAATGCCATTGCGATAACTCGACAAACTTTGAAAAATTCCTGAGCATTTAAAGATGGAATAATATCCGTGCAAACAGTTTATGGGATCTAGGATGTAAAATACTGTCTTTTGTTTATTGCTTCTCCTATTTAGACTTTAAAATGTGTCACGATGAAATTAAAGGTTAAATGCGTGAAGTTACTAGTAAAACTTTTGAGTTTGGTACTATCGACAAAGTTGATTTGCAAAATCACTAGAGAACTCAAAACAAACTCAAATTTTGACGCAGTTTTATTGCAGCAGTCACAAAGCACTATCTATATAAGTTCTAGCAATGCCACCTTCACTGTACAAAAGTTTGCAACTAGATTTGCTGAAATCTCTTTGACTAAAAAGTAGTGTGTTGTTAAGATATTTTTGCAGGAGTACAGAGATTTAAGAAGTGAAAGAAAGATAATTTCTGCAGTGATCATATTGGATGGAAGGCAAGTAAGGTTTGACATCAGTTGGTAGCGGAAGACAAAGACCTTGAGAAAATAAAGCAGGTTACCCACACTCATAGTTTCTGTCAACCATGACATCAAAAATTTAGTTAAGTTTAAATACGATTATGAAGGTCTTCTTATACTTGATGTACACTATCTAAAGTCTTTTTCTAGCGTGATAAGTATTATTTTGACTAGTTAGTGTTTCGAAGTTGGTATTCATCACGAATTCCCATAAGTTGAGGAACCATCGGAAGCGTGGAAGGACTGGAGAGCTCTTTCGTCTTATTATTCAACTCTAAACAGTGCTCATTCATGACTCTGCTATGGATCAAACTCACTACGTGAGACAAACACTCAGTGATGGCGTTGGATGAAGGTGGCTTTATGTCGCGAACTGACAGATACAGGAAAGTGTAGACCACACAATTACGACGGTAACATGCTTGTCACAGAAACCCAAGGTTCCAGTTTCTATCTCTGGAGGGAGATGGTCGTGGGTGCGCACTACAAAGAAGTCTCACACTATGAAGAAAAGCCGACTAGTGCTCCAAAATTTTCAACGGTTCTTCAAATGACTCTCATCCTTGGTAACTACCAATTTGAAATTCATTAATTATTCTTCACAACCACATAAGTTGATTTTATATTGTTTATGCATTTCTGCCATTCTCAATGCATCCATCAAATACATATTCAAGAGAGGAAAATGCAAACTTGCAGTAATGTGAGGGATTTGTAGAAAAACGACTTAGTATAAGATCTTATAACTTCGCCTGGTTAACTAGTTCACCAGTTACTAGCCGGTCCTAAGCCCGGGGAAAGAGGGAAGGTTAGGAACACCACTAGCAACCCTACCCCGGAAAACAAATCTAACCGCTAAGGAAACTTCAAAGCACAAACGATATGTAAAAAATAATAACAAAATTATTCCTCTCTGGAATCGGAGAGGCGAAATGATGCCAGTTGGTGAAAGCCTGCCTTCGGGAAGCCAACTGACCGATGTGTCTCCCCTTCTCGAAAGTAAACACGATGTTTGAACTCAGCAGGGAAGCCCAGATTGCAAAAGAGATGAGAAGGTAACACATTGAAGTGCTTGGAATTTGCGAAAGCAGATGGAATGGGAGTGGACTCTCCAAACTGTCAACTGGAGAATCAATAATCTACTTCGATAT
Source organism: Heterobilharzia americana (assembly GCA_944470555.2). Lineage (NCBI taxonomy): Eukaryota > Metazoa > Platyhelminthes > Trematoda > Strigeidida > Schistosomatidae > Heterobilharzia > Heterobilharzia americana. The sequence continues at coordinate 19,759,068 of OX104133.1, read as the reverse complement.
TGTCACCCAGACGACAACCATGAGCACACTGAGTTATGGAGTGGCTATCATGATGTCCCCAACAGCATCGAAGGCTCTCATGCAGAGGGAATCAATCTCCTCCTGCAGGATCATGACAGCAAGGTTCAACTGAAAAGGAAGGAAGGTCACAATCATACAATACTATGCACCTACAAATAATGCAGAGCAGGAGAAAAAGGAGGATTTCTACAGACAACTCCAATCAACACTGGACAAGACCTCACCTCAGGTGGCGACATCAAAATTCTAATGGGCGACATGAATGCCAAACTGGGTGCAGAAAACTATTGAAGAGAACTAACCATGTGTCGAGAAGCGCTCGGTGAGGTGATGAACGAGAATGGAGAATTGTTTGCAGAATTCTGTGCATTCAACGACTTGGTGATTGGAGGCAGTGTGTTCAAGCACAAGGATATCCACAAAGCGACATGGATTTCACCAGATACCAGGACACACTAAAAATCAAATCGACTTTATCTCAATCTCAAGAAAACGGAGACGCAGTCAGCCCACTTGACACAAGGTCAAGAAGAGGAGGAGATGTAGGTTCACACCACTCACTATCTAGTGCAAGGAACCTACCCTCCAAATCAAGTTAAAAGCATTCAAGGAAGCTGGTGATAGACCTCACTTCAAGCACAACACTCGGAAACTGAAGAATGAAACTACAAAGAAAATCTTCACTTCAGCCATCAAGACAAAATGGGAGATATCGAGCAACATCCCTGAAGAAACCTGTGTGGAAGAACACTGGAAGTCTTTGAGAGACATGTGGAAAGAAACCTGCACAACAGTATTAGGAAGGAAGAAGAAGAAGACAAGGAATGGATCTCGACGGATACATGGAAGCTGATAGAGCAGGGAGAGGATGATGGTGATGGTGAAGCGGAAGATAAACCAGTGCAAGGATGCACAACGACAAGAGGAACTGAGTACAATGTATAAAACAGTACACTGGACAAAGAAGTGAAGAAGAGTGCACGTAAAGACAAAACACACTTCTACGAAACACTGGCAAGTGAAGCAGAACAGGCTGCAGTCTGCAGGTGGGAGAGACCTGACGACATTGTATCAAATAACCAGGTTGCTATCTGAGGGGAGATCAACGCAGACGAAACCAATAAAAGATGATGAAGGAAATTTAATTACGAAAGAAGAGAAACAGAGGAAATGATATACGGACCCCTTCAAGAAGCCCTTGAATCGACCACCACCTGCACTTCTTCCAGAAATACCACCTACAGCCCAGCCGCTGAACTACAAGTGAACATAAATCCTCCAACAGAAGTGGAAGTTCTGAGTGCCATAAAGCCACTGAAATGTGGGAAAGCAGCAGGACCAGATGGGATCCCGCCTGAAGCACTGAGAGCAGACGCAGAGTCAACAGCCGACATGCTCACACCACACCACTATTGCAGAAGGTGTGGAAGGAAGAGAAGGTACCTGGCCATTGATTGGAGGAAGGGTTACCTTGTCAAACTGCTGAAGAAGGGCGACCTCAGTGTTTGCAAGAACTGGTGAGGAATCACTCTCCTGTCCACCGCAACCAAAATATTAAGTCGCATCATCCTGGAGAGGCTAAAGGGTGCGCTGGATTCAAGACTACGACCAGAACAGGCAGGCTTCAGGAAGTACAAATCATGTGCAGACCAAATTGCAACGCTTCGCATCATCACGGAACAGAGAATAGAATGGCAGTCAACTGGATCTCTACCTCAACTTCATCGACTTTGAGAAGGCCTTTGACAGCGTCGAATGAGAGGTAATTTGGAAACTGCTTCATTACTACGGAGTACCGCAAACCTTTATCCGCCTCATTCAACAACTATATGAGGACGCCATATGCCAAGCAATTCACAAATGGAAGCTCAGTGGTGCTTTTGAAGTGAAGACAGGAGTGAAACAAGGCTGCCTACTATCCCCCATGATATTCCTGATTGTGGTCGACTGGACTGGATCATGCAGCAAACAGTGGGGAGCTGTGAGAAGAGGGGGATACGCTGGCTGGACTGCGGAAAAGAACCTAGAAGATCTGGATTTCGCCAGTGATGACTTGTGCCTGATGTCACACAAACTTGAAGACCTACAGGCGAAAACTAACAAGTTGGCAGAAGAGGCAGGGCAGCGAAGACGGGACTTCAGATGAATATAGAGAAGACAGAGGTGATGAAGATACCGCACCAACAACTCCAACAACAACAACAAACCCCAGTCACCATGAACGGGAGAAACTTAAAGGAAGTAACCTCCTTCACCTATCTAGGAAGTACTGTTTCAACTACAGGTGGTAGAGACGAGGATGTCAAAGTCAAAATCGGAAAAGCAAGACAGGCGTTCATTAGCCTGAAACCAGTGTGGAGATGTTCTGCACTCAGCATGTGGAAGAAGGTGCGGATTTTCAACACCAACGTCAAGTCCGTCTTTCTGTATGGTTCAGAGACTTGGCGCGTCACGAAAGGGATTTCCAATAAACTACAGACATTCATCAACAACTGCCGCCTACGCTAGCTCGTTACTGAAGATCAGATGGATTGCCAGAAAGAATAAGCAACAAGGAGCTCAGGGAACGAACCAACCAAGAACTTATCACCTAACAAATATGCAGAAGAAGGGAGTGGAGATGGATTGGGCATGCACTGAGAAGGCTGACTGGGGACATCACTCGTCAGGCCGTCGAGTGGGATCCCCATGAGAAGCGACGAGTTGGGCGTCCGAGGTGAGGGTGACATGGAGTAGATCGTGTGAGGAGGAAACGAGAGCTTGTGGGCTGTCGTGGAGCCAGGTTCAAAAGATTTCGGCGAAGAGAGTTCACTGGAGACGTGCTACTTAAGCCCTATGTTCCATTAGGACTGATAATAATAAGATCTTACCATTGTGTCTGTGAAAGACTAAAGGTTTGGCCCTAAAAAGACAGCATTAATGTACTGCTTCCTCCAAATATCTCATATAAGTAAGTACCGATCAGAATATGAATACGAATCAAGTGTCACCGTCTTTAATTTGTGATCCACTACACCCGTACTAAATCCATCTTATTACTTGTCCTTCCTAATTCTCTGCCTATTTTTGTGCATAAGCGTCACCGGTAACCCTTCAAGGTTACTTTCATGTGATGTAAACATTAAAAACGAAATTTTCTTCACTTTGCAAAAACGTTAAGACAAAAATGACACATCAACTTACTTAAAACTCAGTTAGCATATAAATGAACCAAGCCTTCATCACAGGAAATTTTATTATCATAAAACATATCACCAAAACTGGGAGAAACATGATCAAAGTGCGATTCATGCTGATCCATTAAAGCGTGGAAAATTTCAATAGATGTTTCGAAAGCATTCTCCAGAAGTTTGAATTCTTTAACAGTGAATAAGGTTATTTATGAGATGAGATTAGTATTGTATAGTAAAAGTCAAGGAAACTGACAGTAATCTCGATAAATAGTGTTCCTTGACTAAACCAACTATTTTGAACATTTTCCAATTCGGTGTTACGGCATACCTATTACGCTGAGTGACTGCTGAAAAAGTTCCATTTTGATGAAGATTAGCTGGTTATAAGCAATTGGCATAAATCCCTGCTCCACTCAGGTTCTGTGCTTGTTGGCACTCGTCAGTAAGGCGTATCTGCAACCTCGGGAGAACTGACCTCTATAGTGGAGTGTGACTCAGCGCCAACCAGCTTTACTTTCAGAGGCATTACTGCTGAGCTATTCGGGCCGCGACTAACCTCCTTTAGGAATGGATTAGGCATACTGATTGATCTCTTGGGAGAAATTATCCTCATGTTCTGTATTACTGAATGCTGACTGAATTCTATCGACTACTGGGTGGCGCGAGTTTGAATCTTACAGAAAACATCAGTTCCGTTGAGGTTGAGGATACTTCTTTCGAATAAGTGGACGAAATTGAAGTTCACAGCATCTTGGCGATTGCCCTCAATCAACTAGCTTCCATCGAAATGCACGACGATGGTGAGACTCTTAGCTTGGTGGGCATATTGCAAAATGATCGATCCAATTTCTCTATCACTCAGTAACAGACAACATGAGATTGGTTTCTTTCCAAAGATCAGTCAATGAAATTTACATTTGTTCCTGAGAGTTAGACTATCCAAGACGTTTGTTCTAAGATCAGTGATGTAGACCTTTTGCAGTTAATAATACGTCATTGTAATAATTATTTTTTTATCTTATTTAGTAACGGTGGGGAGCCTTAAACTTTCATTTCCCTTAGGCTACTCATCCAGCTTTTCCTTGATTTCAAGTAAGTAATTCACTTACTTAAATCTTACTGAATACTGTGTTCATATCATTATAAGAGTATACTTTAGATAATCGCCAGGTGTTCAGAAAATTAAAATAAGATTTCGCTGAATGTTCTGGCGAGTAAGTTATTGACTCTTAAGCAGAATATTTAGCGGCGGAAGTTCTAGCTTACACAGAGAAATCGTGCTTATACTTTTTAGGGACACTAGGATTATATTAAAATATACTCTCATGAGGATTAGATAAGATTTGACGTTCAACTTCATCTAGTAATGTTGTAACAACCGTGATGTTGATGTTGATAACTGTTTATTTATTCTATTATTACTGTTATTTTTTCTTCCCTGGGTTCCTAGTGGGACAGTATTTTCAACCTGGCGCCACGGCTGTCCACAAACTCTCATTTTTTCCTCATATGATCTCTTCCATGTCACCATCGCCTCGAGCACCCCACTCCTCACTTCCCCTTTGAACTCCACTCGATGACCTGGTCTGGTGCGTGATGTCCCCGGTTGGCCTTCTCAGTGTATGCCTAATCCATCTGCACTCCCTTCTTCTGCATATTTGTTTGGTAATAGGTTGTTGGTTGATTCTTTCCTAGAGTTTCTTGTTACTTATTCTTTCTTTCCATCTCTTCTTGTCTTCAGAATGGAGTGAGCGTAGAAGGCAGCTGCTGATGAATGTCTGCAGTTTGTTGGAAGTGCTTTTCATGACGTGCCAAGTTTCTGAACCATCACACAGAAGCAATGACTTGACTGAATTGGTGTTGAAAATCCGGATGTTGCTCTTTGTACTGAGTGCAGTAGATATCCACACTAATTTCAGATTAATGAAAGCCTGTCTTGCTGTCTTTTCTATCCTGGATTTGACATCCTCGTTTGTGCGGCCTGTAGTTGAAACGATGCTTCTCTGTTAGGTGGGTGGGAGAGACTACTTCCTTTAGGCTTCTCCCGTTCGTGGTGATTGCTGCTTGTTGTTGATGCTGTTGTTGGTTGGGTATCTTCATCACCTCCGTCTTCTCCACGCTCAATTAAAGTTCCGTTTTCGCTCTCCTGTCTCTTCTGTCAACTTGTAATTTTTCGCCTGTAGATAGAGTTTGTACGACATAAACTTTCGACATCAATCATCATGGGTGAAATCCAAATTTTCTAGGATCTTCCCATTAGTCAAACAACATATGTCCATCTCGCTTCTCACGATTTGGCATTTCTGGACGAGTTGCAGGTGGCAGTCAATTCCGGAGTTTTTTGAAGTGGTCAGCCCATCGTTTCCTTTGTTTCTCCCCTTTGGTAACTAGGTTTCCTTCACTATCTTCAATTGGTTTCGTCTGCATTGATTTCTACCCAGATCGTAATCGGGTTATTTTATATAGTGTTTTCAGCTGGTAGAGCTATCGACTGAAGGCCCAAAGGCCTGGGGTCAAAACCCCGGGTGCCCCGTCAACCTTGTGTATCTAATCAGCGAATCCTTTGACGAGATTCTCTTTTGCAGAAGTACTCTCCTTTTAAAGTGATTTACATGCGGTAATTAAAACACGATGACGGATCACTGAAACACTAGAACTCTTTGAAAGCGACGTGGGGGGAAACCTGCATAACCGTGTTAGGAAGAAAGACGAAAAAAGATTAGGAATGGATCTTGACGGACACATGAAAGCTGATGGAGAAGGGAGTGGAAGATGTTGAAGCAGAATATAAACCGGTGCAAGGATGAACAACGAGAAAAGAAACTGAGTACAACGTACAGAATACCGAACAAAGAAGTAAAAAGAAGTGCGCGGAAATACAAAAGACACTCCTACGATACACTGGCAAGTGAAGCAGAACGGGCTGAAATTTTTTAACGTAAAAGATAATGGCGCTATTTCAAAGAGGTTATATTTCTTCTTGATTATTTAGGTAATGGATTGCTTCGCAAATTAGTCTGTTTTGTGGATTTACAAAACATATACTATGGTACGATATACAGAACAACTAAATAGTTCAAAGTGACATAATATCAGGTTTCATCACACCGATTATCAAACTAAAACCAGCTATGTAAGTTAAATAATATCCGGTAATATCTTTCGTAGCAGAGGTTGAAAGGCAAAACAGTAAGAAGGGTTAAAAATATAGCGGATGCAAAAGTACCACTGCTTCATTTTTCTGAGCATCAGTAAAAAAATCAATGAAACTGAGCAAAAGGAAAAAATAGCGAGAAAATCTCAATGAAAAACAGCTAAAAATACACAGTTACAATAATTGTAGACCGGAAAACTACAGCTGTAGATAGCTGTTTTGTTCTGGCTTATGACAGTGTATAACAGTGTACACACTTCCAAAATCCTATACTGGATTGAATACATGATTTTCAGGTTAATTACTCATACTAACGTTCTTTTACTGATTGAGGGTATGACAGGGTTACCACCCAATCATCGTGACCAGTGTTTGTCCTCAAATGGAACTTTGTTAAGCTCATACGTCATGGCTTTTCAGAATAACCCCAAGAAATCCATATAAAAGAAATATTTTTTTTTTGAAAAGAATACACCAATTCGTTTTTCTCTTAAAGAACGTTACATTTGTCGTGTGAAACCGTAAGCTAGAAAACAACCATTCAAGTTTTAAATAAATGGCATTATACACTGCAAGAATACAACAATACTACTTTTCTTTTTATGTTTGGTAAAGGAAATACAAATATGTCACACTGATTTTATGGCAGAGAAAAGCACAGGACAAATGTTCAGTTGAAGCGTGGAAAAATGAAATTTTCTCTTTTTTTTCGTTTTAGAGGTAAACGGGTAAACAGATTGTTGCACCAGATGTTTGCTGCATTTTGAAAGCAATTTTTCAAAATTCAACTTTTACTTCATTATGATTTCTTAAAATATAATGGTAGCATAAGCATGCAAGTGAGAAGCTTTGTTTCTTTATTTAGATATTTACATGTTTCTACCGAGAAAAAGAAAAGTTATTCGGAGTACACAATCGAGCGTGTTTGACTACTGATTCTTGACTGATTAGATGGCTCATTAGATGAGTATGCGCAGTACCAAAGTCATACTTTTATTCAGTTTCCAGCTACATAACACGTGAAAGGATAGATTTAGATTTGTATTACGGTGAAATAACAGATAAAATCATGAAAATGGAATGCAGATGAGATGATGGAAACATGAGACGTAAGTAGCTCATCACACACAAAATCATTTTATGACGACAAGAAGAATTCTGATACGTCAAAATCTAGATTATTTACTGGATCCAACAGAGTTTTGAACTTTTTACTCTAAGATTGAGTTTCAGTGAGCGATAAATCTATTCCATTAACACAAACTTTCATGGTGTAGTCACGGATTCATTTCACAAGATAATCTCTTTTTTACAGAAACGATATGAAATTATCTTAGCCAAACAAGAATAAATCTATTTTTGTAAGAAATATTATTGAATAGTCAGAGTAGTCAGAAACTACCACAGCTGATCTGTAGAATCCGTATGCAGTCAGATCAGAGTAATCTAGACACCTGGACTGCCGTTTCACTCGTTCTTAGTCGAGTTCATCACGCGTGTATCTGATGGGGCAGATTCAGCGGACGAAGCTGAATTATTTGAGATCATCTGAATCTCGCTAACTGACTTGCTGACATACCTGAGTACTTATTCAGACTTCTTAAGTGTGGTATCAACAGAGGGTTTCTGTTGGAAACCATCCGACTAGTCAAGATCATAAGTTGTAGTCTTCGAAACAAAAGTGTCATGAACTAGCAAAATAAGCTACTGAATAACTTGAGTGGTCAGAAACCATTAAGTATGACCTATAGATTTCATCAGCCACAGTTTGTGTGAAGGCTCAAACAAATGAAAAAATATGCGTTGACCGTAAAATACAGGAAAATATCATTTATATGTACTTTATTTAATCACCACTAACCTTTGCTTTTGTTTCGACAAATAACTACAGTGTATTTTTAAATTGTTACAGTTTGCAAACGCAATATGCTTCACTGAATAAATCATAATGAGTTAGGAAACAAAAAAATGTCCTTACCAAGTAAATATTTAGCGGCAACGATAAAAGTTCTACATTTGCAAGCATGTACCTTTAACTTTTTAATTTATGGGCGTGTACTTAACAATCTAGTCAAATCATCTGTGGAATCGTCTATTTTCGTCAAATTTATTCACACCAAATTTCAATTCTCTAAACAAAAATTGTTTAAAAAATTTTCACTGATTGAACTTTGTCTTGAGTTCAATTTATCCTTTGAAAGTTCATATGCTTTTAAACGGTAATTATCTCATCACAAACTAAATAGGTTATAATATTAAAATTTGATTTTATTGAATATGGATTCATTGAACAATAGACTCTCTCCATGTTGTGATTAAGTAGTTTATGCACTTTTTTGAGGATGAATGTATTACTTGAGTTCATCTTATCATTAGGGTATCCGCTAAGTGAATTATGTCTGCGAAGTGTAAATCATTATTATTTCTGCTGATGTATACCAATAACTGTGATAAAAACTCATTAAGAGGAAGTATGAAAATGAAAATCTAACCTGTCAACTTATCAAAGAATAGACTAATTAAACCTTAACTAGGTATAACTATGAGTATCTTATTGTTGCAGTACTAGCGACAGCAAAAGTAATTTTAGGTACAAGAAGAATAAGAAATACTTACTCTTCATTTTTTATTATACAAAGGATCATCAGTTTATTTACAATGAATAGATATTACGCTACCCCCAGTAGAAGCTAGTCAAAAATAAAATTTGATCCATGTCATGATTCGAACCAGATTTTTGTTTCACAAAAGGTCACTACCCATTATCAATTATATGTCTGCCAAACTACGGCTATCTGGGATACTCAGACCGATAAAAATAAAACTTACTGGGTTAAAAAATTCGTCAACTGTATCTCGCGGATCTGGCATTGCTAAATTCTTTGTGGTAAACCATAAGGTTTTTGGAATTGTAGCCATTCTGCACACTTCCAAACCCAAATCAAACACTAACCTAATTAACCTGATCAAACGTTTATTTTATTTTCTGCATATTTCGATACACTTGGTCAGAAAATTTGATTGTTCTAAGTTACACTGCACTGACTACTGTGAATCACAGTGACCTTGTAAGGGAATTTTATTATTGAATACATGTATATGAATTTATCGAAACAACGTTTGCAGTTCAAGTCACAGTCGTAAAATACTTCATACGTAACATTTTTAAAATGAGCTAGTTAATCATGCAAGAAATAAGTTATTATTCAAATGTCCTACTGTGAATTCGGTATCAACAAAAGGATTCTTTCAACTTCCTCCTTCAAAATGTATTTTGAATAACTGCGAGATGAACTCTACTGATGATTGCGCTGCAGAAATTCGCTTTAAACTATGCTAAACATTTATCCTACAGATAAGCATAGTTGTGTACGCATGCATTATTGTTTTTTGAACGCTTCCACAGTTGGCTGAAGTCTTACAAGTATTTTATCTGCAGTTAGTATCAAGAGATCTTAAGCTTTGAAAATGCAAGCAATCGCAAAGTTAAAAACTTAAACAGCGGAATCAAGTTCATCTATTCACTCTTTTCTGCCTCTCGATAGTTAGCTTAATGGAAGTTGTTAATTAGACTGATTTTAAAGCGAAGGAATTTTACTACACTGTGGACCCTTGGCCTTTCATAAAAGTTATTTGATTGAAATGAATTATTCACCATTATTTCTCAGTCATAAAACAAAAGAAGTTTGGCGAAGAGTCATTCTTTTCAGAGATATCATTCTCAGCCTGTACAATCGCATATATGAATATTTTATCCACGTAGTAACAAAAAAGTAATGTTTTTGGTAATATTTTGAATGAAGTTCAGGTTTGATTATAAATCAAGAGAATCGGAAAAAAAAATCACTTAACGTTTGAAATAGTAATGAGGAGAAGACTTATCAAGATCGGAGAAATGTTTGGTTACCAAGTTAAATGATGTAATATGGTGAATGTAAGGAGAAATCAGGTTTATGGGAGTTGAGGAGTGCAGTGTATGACATCTGACTGAAAAAAAATTTACGAAGGTAAAAATGTTCTTATAGGTTATATCCATTGCAATTCAAATGACTGGACAAACCACAGGTGTAGGTGATTTGATAAAATATTATCGAGGTGATCACTACTGGAAGAATACAGTTCATCTTCCAAAGTATCATGACTGAAGACAGTATGGATTCTATGGCACATACACCGGATTTCTCGAAGTAACAACAAACATAAGGCGTATGACTTACAGAAAGATACGTATGGAATGTTTACGTACAAGGTTTTCAAAAACACTTTCATATGTAAAAACTTTGAGTGCGTATCAATTGAATGTCTGAGGATGTTTGGAGGTATGATATAAAAACTAATGCTCATTGATAACCGGTTTCAAGGGGAGATTCCCGAAGTTTCAATTACAAGTCGTGGCCAGTGAGGCAAACCTGGTGGGCATGAAGACAAATACTCAACGATGACATTGGGCGGCGGTCGCACTATATCGTGAACTGACAAAAGTTGGAAATGTGGAGTACTGTATACTGACGCAGTGGTTCAATGGTAACATGTTGGCAACGGAACCTGAACGTGCTGTGTTCGATCCTCGACGAGGTGGCGTCATGGATGAGCACTGCTGAGGAGTCTATTGTTGCAATGAAGTAGCTTTTTTAGTGCCTTTAGGTTTCCAATGTTCCTTCAACTGATGTCAGTCCACGATGAATACCAACTTGAAAATAAAAAAATATCCCGGTGGACGTCTTAGTCCTAACTGCTGTATCAAAAACGATGAAGGATGCTTCGGTTGAGAAAATCGGTAGCTAGTGATGAAGTTTTTATAAAAGTTCGACATTAGTTGGAGTATTATCTTTAGCTCAAAAGCACTGGACAGAGGATTCTTCCTAATTTATGAGCTTCAAGGTGTGCATAAAATCATGCTGCAAGTGATGCAAATCCTTACAGGTGATATTGTATAATGAGGATTCCAATTCAAGAAGTGAAGGAATAAGGAATGCTGGACAGCTGATTATAAAATCAGTTGCTGAGCTCATTGTGGAAAACTGAAGACCGAAGTGTAGCAGCCTAAGTCGAATAATATTGGCCTGAAAGCGTGAAATAACTAGATGGTGCCAACTAACTCTGATCTGACTAGTTGCTGCGTTCTACTGTATAGCTCCGAACTTCCGCGATAGACGCACAGTCAAAAGTTTGATCAAAATATCAAAACACGGTTTGTTGTAAATCAGTGGTAGATTTGTATTAAAATCTATGGTACTATCAAAGCAACAATTAGTTATATCAAAATTACAAAAATACCTCAACAGTGCCGTTGCGTAACTATACGCAAATACTTACTATACGGTAAAAACTGGTTAAACAAATACAGTTGTTAAGTACCTGAAGTCAATAAGAATATTCCCAACAAAAGGGATCAAAACTCTGTCCACCAGAATCAAATCAACAATAAACTTTTCCAGTATACAGTCAATGACAAACAGTCAAATTAGAGCACAGTCGTACGTTGAACCAAAACAAAATGTCGGACGCAGTAAAACAACGTCACGTTGTCAACAGTCTAGCGTCATATAACAGAAAAGTGAAACATTCATGATGTCTCAACCATACAAAGGCAAACACTGAGTGCAGAGTCAAGGAAGACGGTCAAACGACCAAATAACATTACGCCGGCTGGGGTCAGAGGCACACCATCCATAACAAGGGCAAAAATATTCAAATAAATTCCAATACTATTAAATAGGGTGATCAGGAGGGATTTCCAGATAATTTTTCCGCTACACCGAGTTTGATGTGTCTAATGCTTTTGTATACGTCTTGATAAGGAAGTCTAAACTAAAAAAGTCAGTTTTACCAAAATGTGCCCACCAACTCTTCGAGTGATGTTAATTTGTAGTGACAGCTATCTTGAAACTAATTAATCTCTAAGAACTGCAATACTAAGACAGTAACCTGTAGTAGTGAAGTAGCACATAAACGCTTGGCGAAACGTTAAAATGCATGATACATGATGATCTCTTATAATTTAAAGAAGTTTTGTCAGGCTACCAGATCCCCAGGAAAAACTGGTATATAGAGAATGATAGAGAACTTTCTAGCAATGGATAAGTTACCTTCTGTCATTAGATAAATATTTCCTGTAGACGTTAGCAAAAGCATTTTCGTGGAGTAACAAAAGTATAAATTCTGGAGTTGAATATGAGTTATATGAATAAAGATGTGGTTACTGTTAACTAGTATTACCGAGTTATATAAAAAGTTTTTATGAGATAAAAACCTTCAAGAATCTGAACAAGGTCTATATTTAATGACTTCGTTATCTTTCTTGTGATAATTTAGAAATAATTCTAGGTTGCTACTACAGCATGTATGCCTTGTCAACTCCTTTAAATAGTAAACATCTAGTCATAAATAACATTGAGGTTATTCTGAAGATTCATTGTGTAAATTATTTCCAAATATTACTTGTAACCAAGTTAATTTGGTAATTGATCAGGTTTCATCACCCATCACATGTGGCTATTTCTATCGTAAGTGAAATCAAAAGACATAACACAGCAACTGAGTCAACTGGGTGTTGTCCAAATTGCAAATACTTCTTTCTAATTGAAGTAGCCAGTGTGTAGGTATATAGATCTACGTTGTGTATGCAATGAAAACTTTATTTGAATAAATTAATAGACTTGTGAGTTCAGTAGAACGCACTTCATTCCCTTTAGGTGTAGCAACTGGACACACTAGCTTCTGTGAGAAAGTTACGATCTCACTGATATTAAACCAGTAAAGCTTACTGGTTATTGTGAGAATACTCATATACTGGAATGTTTACCATCTTTGGGAATTTAAGAAAGAAATGAGGTTTAACGTTATAGAGCAGTGTTCATGACAAAGAAAAAAGTGTTTGTTACGAAAATAAAGTCCTCATTTTCTTTATTTGGTTATCAATTTATTGGAAACAGGCGATCGAAACAATATAGCCTGTTAAGTATACAGCTCACTAATGAATTTATTTGACCCATTCATTGAAAACCAATAAATTTTTATAGTGAGTTATGAATATTTGCTTAAGTGCAGATAGTTACCACATTAAACTACGTTATTAACTGATTTCTGTTGAAAACAATTGACATGAAATATCTTTGACAGATTGTCAGAACAAATAATTTTTGGGCAAATGTATAAAACTATTTCATAGCGTTCTAGTTATTCACCAACTATGTATTTAAGCTAGAACGGACACCAAAATAAAACTAAAGCTGATAATCTGTAAATGTCAATCTCAAAGTTTATTGAAATGTCCATTCTGCTACTATTCTTGTCTCAGTAATCAAATTACTTAATAAAGTTGTAAAATAGTTGCACATGAAACTAACAAAAATGATTACAGATAATATTTCTATAGTAAGAAAGCGCTGCTCCCAAAAATGTTTATGAATAAGAGCAAACCAAGCAAATACTGATATTTTTTCTTACATGTAAAACGAGAATGTTTCAGCAATCTTTAAATACTGAGGTAAAAATTGATGAATTGTGCTTTCATTTTCTGTATAGCATCTAAAATATGTCAAATAATCATTCCTTAAATGTGCAGAGGGCACTGATTTCTATCTGCATAGATTGTCATAAGTTGGAGCGAATATCAGTGTTACAAATGTACTTCTCACGTTGTGTACTGTCTATACTTTGTACTACATGACTTACGGTACTTTCAACGGAAATTATGACTTAGAAGACAGATTATAGTTCACATGAGATGTCAGGCAATTGTATATTTTAGAAATAGATTGACGCTTGGCATTCAAGAACAGGTAAATGAGGTTGATTTTGGTCAAAGGGATATTCGTAAGACATTAGTTCGGTTACAGTTTATTGCGCTTGTTGAGAATTAAAAATATGGAAGGCTGCACTAAGTCAATCGGATGACACTTCAGCCTACCTCACATGCATGAATTTGACGAAACATAAAAAGTTGAATGGTTCTTTATTTACTATTCGACAGGTGCTATAAAATAATATGACTTGATAAATGAATACGCTCTTCTTAATCAAATCAGACGCTTTTTCACAGGATTCAGATAAATGAAGAGAGCAAACACCTGAAAATTACTAATAATTACTGGTCACAGAAACAGTCGCTTTGTACTAAGAACTGCACTCCAACCACCATGCTTAAGGTTACAGAAGTATTTTATTGGTATCTAAATGCATTGCAGTAACTAACAGCTGTTGTCAAAATGATGATCTAATGCCTAACGGTATATCTCGTTGAACGACAACTCACGTTTCTGACAAATATTTGTTGAAAAACTTTTCAGTATCTATTCAAATATGTATTTTTTGGTTGTTTGAAAGCATTCACATCAACAGGTTTTTTTTCTTTGGTCTCATATGTATATTTTTATACGGAAATTATATCCTTTATGTTTAAGGTGGAAGTATATTTCTCAAGAAGTCCTATTACTGTTTTGTTGCTCTAGGAATTTTAACTCAACCGTTCAGCAACTTCATATGCAAAAGATGGACGACGATTGCAGCAGAGAATTTTTTTGTTTTCGACGAAATCATTCTCATAGCTGTTAACTTGTGAACATAAAGTAGAAACAACAGAATATTGCAGAGTTATTTTTAATCAAAAATGAATTTCAATTGCATGATTAAAGGAAGCTACGTCATTCCTATGGAAGTTTAAGATAGGGAAATAAACAAAGTGATCACAAAATAAAAAATAATTACATCATGTGTTTCAGGCATGAAACTATGAAAAACAAAGTTAATATCAGTTATGACATATAAGCGTACAAAATAAAACGAACCTAATGTAAGCGGGCATACATACTTTTATTATCTTTAGTCAAGACAAAAGAAAAACCTCAGAGTACTGAAACCACCATCTGAACCGTAAAGAAGTGCAAAATGTTTTTTATTTCTTTCACTGCTATTCACTTAGATTGTGGATGGCGTTAACTTGGTACTTTTTCGGACGATTCACAAATTGCATGATCCACACTGACATTTATTACGGCTGATTTGTTCTTAACTGCCAAATAACCTTGTAGTCAACTGGCTTTCATTTGGAAACCACTCGTTGGTCAAGATCACAAGGTATGATCTCTGAGACACGTATCATTGACTAGTGAAACATATGTTTACTGAACAACTTGAGTAGTTAGGAATTACTTAGACCGGTCTGTAAAGATTTTAAATCAG
Organism: Heterobilharzia americana; assembly: GCA_944470555.2. Lineage (NCBI taxonomy): Eukaryota > Metazoa > Platyhelminthes > Trematoda > Strigeidida > Schistosomatidae > Heterobilharzia > Heterobilharzia americana. Next base: position 19,743,537 of record OX104133.1, on the reverse strand, counting down.
GTCGCGTAATGTGCAAATTATCATCCTGTGCTAGATATACCGGTCTGTGCAAGTCAGCTGACCAAATTCAGGTAATCTGAGCTAGTTTAGTTGTGTGAGTTGAACCTGTCCGACCACACTGCTAATGAGTTTGGTCCCAAATCAGCAAAGCAGTCGTCTGGTGTTCACATCACTCTGATGTGACTGGTGAAATCTGCAGATCAGCCTGGGTGGTTCCCAACTAATCAAGCTGTTCAGTACTGTATTAAAACCAGTCATTGTTAAAATTTCACATTTCTCAAATTTCATGTCATCATTCTCAGTTTTCCGTCTACGAGTAACATATTGTCGAAAACAAAGAATATCATCGTAAATTAAAAGAAGAATAGCCTGCAAGCCTTGTCGAATATTTGAAATGTTAAACAAGACTCAAAAAAACACAGGTCTTTCGAGTTTTACCTTTTTCAGTTGGAGACAAGTAGAAAATAGGTTACGAATTTTGTTAATGTGTGTGCATAGGTCAACAGCCAATGAAAATGCAACAAGCTGCTTTTTGTTAATCTTTAGATTTCATCTTTTGTGAAGAAGCAGCACTTTTATCCGGACAGTTATTAGCTCTCATTGATTTCTTCAACTTTTCAGGCTTTTTTTAAGGATTAGGTTTTTACTGTGCTTTGAAGAATGCATACATGATAGTTTCAAAGCGATGGCGATATTTATTTACCTAAAATCACTTGAGTGAGAGGCTCGTCAAAGAGGTGTGTTTAAATATATACCTTAGCTGAAAATAATCCTGGTAGAATGTTACACCTTTTATACTAGTGATAATAAAACAGCAAGTGAACAAGTCGGTAAGTACCTTTATCCTAAGGAAATACACATAACAAATATTGGGAATGCAAAATAAATTTCTTCTTAATTAAGACATATAATCGAAGCGCGACAGATAAAACGATAAATTAAACACTAAAATTAAAACGGGACAAACCTAAAGAGTTGACTGCATGCCCTAGTTACTTCACAAGACTTGCTCATATGTAGTAAATCCTATATGGTAAAGAAGGCTATCTGCTGCTACAGAATGAATAAAGTGTTTGTCTTTACTTTTAAGCTACAGCGACAGGGAAACATACCTAAAGTCTTGTTCACTTGTTTTATATGTGCTGAAGAGCAGAAATTATGTAGCATATATATTATTTGAGTGAAAACAGGTGAGACCTTTTTTCAATGGAAGAAAGGCTGTCTGAAATATTAATCACCTAGTAAAGTCTAATGATCATTTATGTAAATACGAATTAAGGAACGCTGAAAACCAGGGTTTTGATTACATTTGAAAAAGTTGACTGGTTTAACTAATAACCAAGCTACATAGAAAATAATCAGTTTGTAAATACACCGTAAAACGTTATTCGCTAAGTAACTATCACGGGATTTCTGTCAACGTAATCTTTCGTAACAGTACTTTGTAAAAGCATTTTTACATGATTTTTGGATGGAACTGGGAAACTAATACTTCAGTCATACAACTAAACATTCATGAGATTTTTTTTAGAGGAGTATAGATTTCAACCATTGTGAATGACGCAAGGAGATATGTTATACGAACATCTTTACAATGAATGTGTACAAAATGTATTACACAGTAAACAACTTAGCACTTATTTGTCCTATTATGGCTAAAGTGGTAGCTTAGTTTCGTATTTAAATTCGACTTTATCTTCAAAAAGTATGTTTGAATTATTATTTCAACCAGCATTTTCTTAATTGTGTTGTTTATCACCTTGACCATCTAGCAGATTCGCACTATCGATACTGAATGGTAATTCAAGCTGAAATCAACAGTAAGGTTTTGTAGTTCAATTTTTAATCGAGTACTAAAGTATTTATGCAGAGGCCACTCGTCAGGATCCTGCCGACAGTTCATCTTATGTAATATCAAAAAATAAATACCAGGGTCAGATGGTCCGAAAAGAGTCATATTCTTTTCAAAACAAATGAGTGTGAGATAATTTTTAACCCTCAAAACATTAGAAAACACAGCAATAATCTTTTGAATGTTAGTAATTATTGACGTGCTGGCAAATTGTAGTTAATACACTTTTCTTAGAACTGTAATTAGAATGGCTTTTTAATTTCTTATATTTTACAATGAATTACTTTCGTCTTTGGAACGTGAAAGCAAATTAAAGAGAGAGATATTTAGGATCAAGTGACTGATAAATAATAAAGCTGAAGGTAAAAAAAACTTAGAAGAGAGGGAAATGTTAACTGTATAGTTCATGTTTGTAGCATTGCTCTAGTAAACAGTCAATATAATGAAGAAAAACAATGTAAATTAAGTCAGAGACAATAAGAATATGGCACATCGGTGCTTCTCAGTTGATCAATATGTGAAATGCTTTATATAGTATCATTAGAAAGGCAAAAGTGATAACAAATCGTAACAATGACAAGAAGACTGTTGTTAAGGTTAGTCTATTCAGACAGTCGAAGACACTATCAAATACCATACGAATATTAAAAGGTTATTAGGGTAAGGTAGAATAAAAGAAGCGCATTATGGTGAAAATGATGTCAAAAGAAATCAATTAAAGACATATCCAAAAATCAGGGTAAACGCACTTTTGTACGTGAGATTAAATGAGAAGTTACCCCTAGATAGGTTCCATCTGTATAGATGGTTCTAGTCTGACTAATATTACATAAATTTCCATCATGTAAATTAGAACAAGACATATAAGCGAACAATATTGTTTTCAATTAGATCCTCTTCAGGCTTTACTCTAATGCAAATATATACATATATATATATATATATGTAATGACTGCATCATTCAGTTGTATGTAAATATGAGTTTCTATGAATGCATTTATCATAGATTGATAATCTTTTTTCTCCCAAAAAAATATAGATGTTTGGAAGTGAAACACATTTGTTGAAGTTTATGCTGCCTGGATGTTATTTGTACTGCATGGCATATTTTATTTTTGTTCAAAATACTATTTCAGCACATTTTTTGTGGGTATTACATAAACGCCATAAATCCGTTTTATATTTATCAAAATGAAAAGAGATTGGAGTTAGTATGGTTCGTCACTGAGATGATCCTCACCATAGAAGTAGGTAACTTTAAAAACCATTAGCGAAATTAATTTAAGGTACACTTTTCAAATTGTTAAAAATACTCAAAATGTTTTTAATGGCTACAGGAGCTACCGATACCGCTATACGTCATAGTTGAATAAAACATTCGGCCCAATTTCGCTTCATTTAGAAATTAAACTCATTTGTCAGTGTGAGAGATACGCTTCATTTTGGAAAAATGAGAGCTATCCAGACCAGCAACAAAGTGGGCTATAAGTACCACTAATATGATTAATTCAAAACTTTTTCGTTGCATGCGCTATACAGGAAAAGGTTTCAGTATTCTAAGTTACTGAAGACGCAGTGACGCGTGGATGATTAAATGATTTCTGCTCAAAAGCTAACACCAGTGTCATGTCTAAAAGTTTCATACATTTATAGGATTACTTGTCCATAAGTGTAGACAGCAGCCAACTTATTTGTTTATATTTTTCGTACTGAATACTATCAACAACTTTAGTGGTAAAGAATATTTTAGTCACATATTTGATTGTTCCTTTTCTAAACCAACTTTGAAAACAAATACACAAGAAGTTATAAACCTTAAATTATTGAGTTTTAGTAATCGTCAGCTTTACGTGTCCGCCCTACCAGTTTCTAACTGCATTAAATAACTCCCATCTTTTTTTCGTAGCTTTTCACATATTTTTGTACAATATAACTACCAAAGAAAACCATCTTAAATGAAAATTCTATCAGGTGGTGAATGTTGTATTATTAAGAATGGAATTTCTTAGTTGATCCTGGATAATTCGTACTAGTTTGCTCCATTAATAGCAATGGCATCTTTTTGACGAAACAGAGACGTCAGAACTGAATGGATCACTGCACAATTATATTTTCCAATGTAACAACACTCATCTCATTAACAAAAGAACACTGACCTATATTTTTAGACTCATATATGTGTGAATTCGAGATTTCGTGAGTGTTTATTTCTTTGATGCTTCTAGAGCATAGCCTACATTAACAAGTGAAAATTTCCTAACGGTTGTTTTAAAATAACCATAAGGTCTGTCATTATTTACCATTTGATATACTGTCCACTGTAAATAGCTAGCGTCTAGCTGCGGAAGTTTAGGGATAACATCACTTATCATCCTGCATTTCGTAAGATTTTATGCAACTTAATCAAAAACTATTTCTATATTTACCACTGTTTTTAAAAGTACATTTGGAATGAGGTCACTAGCTTAAATTTCTGCTAATTATTCGTTAAGAGATGTTTGTATTAGTGAACAAGGAATAATAAAAAATATGTCAAAACCGTTTGTAACATTTGTAAATGAAAGGGATTTTTTGCTATTGTATTATTGGAGCAAAATGCATAACATGCACTCACCTCTGGTAAATTGCAAAAAATTTGCAATATCCTTAAAAAGTCAGCATCAGCTTTTAGAATTGTTTATGAAATTGGTTTGATTGCCTAAAAGGCTAGTAAGTAATGCTACTGCTTTCTCTAAGCAAGGATTGAAGTTATAAATATAATCCTTTCACATCAGATGCAATCAGATCAAAATACTGAATGTTTCGTAAAACAAATCGATATAAACTTTATTTTTTGTTGTGGTCACTTGTTTATGTGTAGCTATTCGGGTAATATAGAGGCATCCGCATTGAAACCGAAAGAGGTATAACGATTCGATCCAGTGTAACACATCAATAAATTTAGTTTATCTAATTTGAAAAACCAAATTGAAATGGTATCTTCTACAGAATATTACTGGGAATTATTCGTGAATAACTTCACTTGAACGATTAATAGTATTAGCTTCCGCGTCAGTTTAACTCGTCAAATAAATCGAGTTTTGAAAGCCAACAAAAGTTGAATACGTTTGAAGTAGATAAGTTTTTTTCGAACATACTGCAGTGTGAACATTATTTTCTAATCTACAGTTGGGAATACAATTTCAAAAATATGAAATTGAGAAATCAGCATGCTACAAACAATGAAAACTGCAATATATACACTCGGCAGTTACACATGTTATGCCTATACTGGCTTTAGTGTTTTACTGCACTCTTTTAGTAGTTGCATCGCTTGTAACCTTAACTCTGAAAATAAACCGAATAAAACAGCTCAAAGTTGAAAAATGCCTAATAACCAGTTTGTCTCTCACTACTTTTGAGAATTTTCTATAAAAACTACCACATGTAAAATGCTCACAACATTTTAATAGTAATAATGATTTTACAGACAATATTAGTGCCGTTTACTTTTGTTTTGCTAAGTAATATCATAATGTTTCTATTATTGATAGGGGCAACTTAGAAGTAAATAATCTTATCGATGTGTATAAATGTTTTATTACCGCTAATATTTAGCCTTAAATACAACAAGCAGTGAAAAAAATGAATAGATTGGAGGATGAAAATGGCTTCGTCCCACGTCACAATCGTGCAGCTGTCAAATAAAATGCATATTAAATAAAAGTATTTGCCAGCAAGCTTACTTACAAACAGTCTTTGATACCTTAAAGGAACATCAAGATAACAGAGATGTTTAGAGATTCATCGTGTAATATGGATAATTATGTCTTCTACCGAGTCAATCCTTATGTTGACAACAAAATCATGTATATGTTTTCTTGTAAAAAGTTACAGGGTTCAGTCACTTGTGCACTAAGTATAAACTTTCAATCACTTGTTCTGACTTATACTACTTCAACTAATGTTTAAGTGGCTTCATTGAAAAATACACACAAGACTCTTAGATGTCTGTTTTTGTCTGCTTTTAATCCAATGGTTACTTATTATGATAACACTGGTTTTTTTCAGGAAAACTTTGCACAGACATTTGTAAAACCACTATGAAATAAGAGTACTATTATTCTTTTTATTTGTTCTGTTTATAGAAATTTCTCAAAGCAACAACATTAACATTACTGCTTGCCATGTTGAGTGAAAAGACTACAGTTTTAGTGGCAAAAATAGAGTGTTGGAACACAATTAAATAAAACACTGTTGGTGATAGTGCATATAGTGTAAGCGAATTACAAAAAATAATGAATGCAAATGTTTTCTCGGAAAAAAATATCTTGTTAGTAACGAAGAAAAAATAAAATAAGTATTGAAATTGCAAATTAGCTTTCATGAACAGACTGTATCGTTCACTGAAGTTTTAAATCTTTGTCTGGACTGTATGTTTGCATAAACTGTGAAGGTTTTTAAGAAATATCAGCAAGCTGAAAACAGGTATAAGTCGAGTTCTGGCGGAACATCCGTTTTTATCCATTTCAAATAAATGTTCATTCATGCAAACTTTGACAACAACATTAATTTCCAGCTTAAATCCATGTGTAGATCTCATCTGTTACATTTCTTCTTAGTTCTTGATAAGGTAGATTTTCTTATGTTTATCTGAAACTGCACGGAAAATGAGTTTAACCCTGGAAAAACCTATTTATTTAGTTATTTGTATTAAAGTGTAAGCGTATCTCATAAAAAATTTCGTATTCATCATTTATAAAAACTGAATATGTCTTCAAAAGTGGGTGCTGAATAGTAGTTTTCTAATCGTTTTAGTTACTGAAATATGGTAGACATTCTACACATTTTTTATGAGCGTAAACATCCTGAATACATTAGTTTGGTCTGTGTACACAAATTATTACAGTTTTATGTCTGTAAATTTGTACCTTGAGGTCAGATAATAACAGTCAGCTCAGTGCAGAACTTTACACATAACTACATTAATGCGAATAATCACATTACACAGCTGTATGAAAAGTTGATCATAAAAAAGTGTTACTAATTAGAATAAAGTATTCGAAGGTAGACAGAAAGAAGAGATTAGTGCTTACGCAAATGTTTGAAATTTTGAAAGTGTAAAAAATAGGTGAATCCGAGCTATTGCTACCAGTTTCCGGTTTACTACTTAAGGTCTTCAATCATTGGTTCCTTTCACCTCGATCCCACCACCCAGGGACAATTTTACACGCCACAGACCAACAGTAAGAGGCTTCGTAGTGTGAGGCTACATTTTAGTCTGTCAACCGTCTAACATCCTTTATCGAAAAAGGCGGTAGCACGGTTGCATAACATTTCGTTTGGTAAAGGTTTATAAATTAATTGAATGAACTAACTTCTTTGTTTAATACTCCACACCTTAATCTTATATCGTTCATACTGTGATTCATCCAAACACAAGCAATTTTATGCAAACACAAATGGTTGAGGACCCATAACCTCTTTACATTTCCTATTTACAGGATCCAACTTAAAACCATATAATAAGACAGTGCTGACTGAACAGTAGTAAAATCTTCGTTTGTTAGATAGTATGATATTTGATCAACGCCACTAGTGAAGCCCAATGTAGGTTTGACCTTCACTTTATTTCGCCTTATCAAAAACATACTGATATTTTCACTGATTTGAAAATTGTAGAATACAGGTGTAAAACTTGGGCACTGTGGTAGAATTTGATTTCATGCTACATTTGTTTATTTGATTTATAGCACACAGTGATATAGCATTATTTACTTGATGACGTTTCAAGCACAAATTATTGCTCATAATCACATCACTTGTCATCAGCAATAATTCATGCTCGAAACATAATCAAGAAAATTATAGAACTTTGATGAAATTTACGTGTTTTGAAGTCCAGATATTTTAGTTTCAAGAATAGCCAGCATCTGTTCCTTTCTTGATAGCACTATACTACTGTAGTCGGCAAAAATGGAAGTGATGAAGAACAGTAAGTGAATGTGTATGTGCGAAAAATTGTTATTGCTTTCTACAATAGCTCTCAGTCCTCCCTGCTATATTATTGTTCTGACCAATACATGATATCGACGCTGAACAAGATTTATCAGATATTGTAAAAGAGAAGCGCAGTGGTTAATTTTTCCAGCAACAAGTATAGCCAAACAACTCTGATTTTAACGATGACCAGTAGCAAGCAGTGGAATTCAGCTTGATGCGCTTTTCGTCCTGCTCCTGACTCGCCAGCTGGATGTACCTGCCGACTTTTGGTCGGTAATTTTCTTCCCATCAGCACTCCAGCCGATCACTGATGGCTCCAAACACCACAGACCTATCCAACAGACCACAAAGTCACGATAGCTAACTTTTTTGCAACGGGTATAGTTTACATGTTGTTGCTTGAATTACTCTGTCTTTGCATGGACTGAATTAATCGGTCTCTCTTCCCATATGAGCTTCTGACCGATGCCTCGATATTTCTTGTTCGAATGAAATATTAATGATAGATAGTGGCAATCAGCAGACCACAGGACGCGCGTTTCACCCTATTTAAAACTCATCAGCTGGGTGTACCTGACCCCCAGTGAGGGGTGTTTTCCCCACTAGGACTCGAGTCCGTGACCTATCGGCCATATGGGCACAGTGAGCACAACAACGCTCCCTGGGAGGCAGATACGTTTACTAACGTGTCCTAAACATTTCCAGGAGGCTTTGCATCGCATCGTAGATGATCAAACGCTGTGCCCTTCAAATAGCAAAAACGCACAAAGTAGTTTCGTGGAAAAGATTTTCTTTTCAATGTATCACGTCCAGTATCCGTTTTATTACGCTTTGGATATTGTTCCTAAAGATGACTTTGATGAAGCAATATGATCAGAGTTGACCAATGGTTGAAGTTGATTTCCATCATGGACTGTTATCAGTTGGAGGGATTTTGGGAACTTGAGAGCACTGGATAGCTGTTTCGTCCTAGTATGGGACTCTTCAGTAGTGTGCACCACTACCCCACAAGGGATCCATAAGATCCCTACAAAGAGTTGGGGATGGAACTATTGGTTGACTTGAGCTCTCCTTTGTACAGTCAATGCCTATTATGTTTGCAGACATGTCTGCCAGATTGCGCTTTGTGCAGCCTTCATACTCCGCCCAGATACAGCAGACAAACTAGTAGATGAATACGGATGCTGCCTAAGGCCGAAGTTTGTCATTTACACCTAGACTCAAATATCGACTGCAGAATGCTATGCAAAGTCAAGCCAAACAGGACTAATATCTAGCAAGTGTGTTGGCAATGTAACAGCTAGAGAAAGAGCTTTGTGTACAGAAAAGGTATGTTCACTCTCTTATTCTGTCGCTGTCATTATCCTTGTCTGATTCCATTATTGCTTTAATACTCATCTTAAACTAAAAAAACTGATTACTTTTGTTTTCACGTTTTTGGTCACTATCTGTGACTTTACATGTTAGTTTCGATTTCCCACTAAAATTCCTTTGTTACAAAACTTTGATCAATAATCGTTATTAGTGTTATTACCTTTTTAATCCTATTGGTCATCACAGTGGTCGACTGGATAAGTTTTCCTATCCACCTTATGACTGTGCAGTCAGTTTCTAACCCTTGAAATGACTCCCTAGTTCGCTTCAGAACATTCCGTTTTGATGACCAAATGCTGACCTATTAGCCAATAACAGACTCTTTTTCATTAATATAGATATGATTGCACAGCCACTGCAAACCTTTTGTCGAAAACAAACATTTCTCCAGTAAATTACTTTATTCTAAGTATTTAAATATAGGAAGTAAATTTTCAAGCTAGAATGAAATTTAAAACCTAACAATTGAAAGAAGGGTGTACACCAAAACCAAGTTGTATGGCCTTACTTGCAAGAACATTGAGAAGGATATTTTGTCACTTTAATGATAAACAGTGAAACAGTTTCAGTGGAAGGATACAAGTATAAAATTACCTTTGTTGGTAACGACACAGGACACATAAAATCAGAAATCTTTTAGAAAGACATGTATATTTCAAGTAACATGACCAAATTAACTAATGTGAGCCTAGAAATAGGTAAATTATTTAGGTAGAATTCATTTCTTCTAAATACAAATCTATGAGTCAAACTAGAGATATCTAAGTTTGATAAAAAAAACCGGATTTGTTCAACCGAAATTGCTCACTGAAACCAGTATGCCCTGAAGTACAGTGATTTCCTAGTTTCTCTGCATGAATTGTTGTGTTTAAACTATTCAACATCTAGCGAGGGGGTACACTTGTTTTTACTTCAATACAAAATGCTTGAAATTCCAAATTGTAGCAACTATCGCTTGAAATGAAGTGATTATTATTATTATTATTGCAAAGTTCTGAATGATCTATGGTACTTAATTATAACTCATTAGGTGAATAAAAACCACCATCAAAAATTTGCATATCGAATACACACGTCTTCTTTTTTCAAAGGTTAAACGGTAGTTTAACTGACTTTTATTCGAGAACTTTATCAGCAATCAAAGCTTGAAACCCACATATTTCAAAGTGAATAAAAGTTAGTACAAGCGCACTTATTACCTTGTATTTGGGATGTGAAATGATATTAGCTAACTTTTAATGCGCGTTAATGTTTTGAAATTATCTGCATAAAAGTGACCAAGAGATGGTCTAAAATAGCGTGAAAAAAATAAATGTTTGCCTTTGCTTGTTTCTCTGAACTATACACGATAGTTTTATATTCATATTTCATTTTAAAAATACTGATATTCAGGCTTTTAGTCTTTTTATTTGAGAATCATATTGCTTAATAAACTGCAAGTTAGTGAAGTAAATATAACGTTTCTGCATGAGAACGATTCTTCACCTTAAAACATTGGTACTGCAGTTTATTCGTATGAATAATTAAAGTAGGCTTCAAATGATAAACTTTGTCTTTTTGTGTTCACTTTTTTATGGGCATCTATGTTATGCCTGAATTTTGTGAATGGTTTACAAATGTAACAAGCAGCAAGTACAGTACGTGCTAATTATCTTACTGTTATTACTAATATAATCCCTACTGTTGTTCTCATTAAACACTTGTGTTGGAAGTCATTAACGAATCAGCAAATGATTATACGCGCAGTAAACAGAAATGACTCGTATGATCGTATTGTATTTAAGCTATAAAAGTAATAATTAACTTTTAACAATCACACCATTCACAATAGCGGGAATAGACAAAATCTGTTATTTTTGTTAGACATTCTTTGAATACATTTAACTTATCGCTCAGTTCAATTCTTCTGAACAAGCAAAATAATGAATAGAAGGCAGGATAAAAAAATTTTACGAGTTAGAGTGTGGATAAGAGCAAGAAGAAAGTTTTGACTCACACACAGTATTTGCAGGATAGAAAGGACAGAAGCCAAAACGTTTCCTCTTTTCTTCTTGTCGAGAAAATATTTCATAATTACAATACAGTGCATAGGTAATTAAGGTTGTCTTCAATTCTCACCTTTACAGTATTCGTCTTCATTTTTTGGTTTCATTCAGCCTGTTTCATCGTAGGTATAATTTTCGGGCATTCATCTTTTTAAGTAGTCGAAAACAGTTAACAGGCATTCCTGAAATTCATGTACTGTGAATTTTGTAGTAGTAGTGCCCTTTAGCGATCTAATGAGAACTGATATTTCCTTAGAAATTGCAACTAGTGGGTGAAGTTGCTTGCAGAATTGATATCACTTATTGTTTCCATAAATGAAGCTAACTGATGCAATCAAAAGGATGCAAAACTCACGAAAGCGATATTTTTGAAGCAAAAAATTGTTGTATTTAATCTTCTATCGTTCAAGACCAATACCTCGCAAATTAGCCCATTAGTACATCGCAGTCTGAAACATCCAGTAACTTGGAATCGAATCTCTGAGGAAGCATTGGTTCTCTTTAAAGTCATAGATATCTTTCATCAATGGACTAAGGATATGATCTGAAAATGAACTTACTAACCAAAAAGTATTTGTACTGCGTGTTACATACGGTTAGATCTCTTTTCAGAAATAAAAAGTAAATAATGGCCTTGGAATCTCATGACTATTTCTGAACAACTAATTTTTCTGATGGCTTACTTTTAGATCCGATCATTGTAGAGTACTAGGCATCCTGTCAAGTTACATTTTGCTTCGATTGCGCTACATTAAAATCTTTTATACATGTGTGTTTACATGAATGCGCGCTGAAGGGTTGCAGATGTCAGTTTATATGTGAGATTAACTGAGGAAACAGTGTTCTGAAGGACTGGTATTGAAATGATCTGATAGTGTTGGATTCATCTTGGTGACTTTCAGCGGAGTCCTGAAGAAACGTTTCGTCCCATTTGGGTTCCGTCGGCTTGATGTGGCAGCACTCGGATGAGTGATCTTGTTGCCACTGAGACTCGAACCAAGTAGTCATTGTCAGAGTATTATCCACTGGGTAGCTGGAACACAAGGGCTTCCTTTTGTACAATGGATATCAGGTGTTTTTTATTACTTGTAGTTTCCCCTTGCTATATGGGGTCGAACCTCCTGATCAGCGGACAAGTCGCAAATAGGATAGAACGTGCGTCCTGGATTCCACTGCAAGTCACCAAGATCAATATAACATAAAGAATACCTGAACAGCGTAGAGGCATCTTCATAGCAGCCTAAATCTCGATCGTAGTCGAGTGATTTGTTCTAATTCTGCAATCAGAAATTAAAAGCTTCAGACAGTAATCCTATGGTAATTAATGAAAATCTAGATTTCAGTTTGAATGAAATAATAAATACTTAGGTTAACTAAAATTATTCAATTTTTGGTATCATTTTGAGTCAATTCACTGGCAGTTATCATTTAACAGTAGTCACTTTCAGCACAATAAGTAGAAAGACACATCAAAGTTTATTTTCTTCATACCTGTTATCAAATTATTTTGAAGTTAATTGTCACTGAATCTATTGTGACGATGATAGTTCCATTGAAGAAAAATAACATTTATCACTTGCTTTCAAGATTTACATAAAATATTCCTATCTGGGCCAACATACATTCATGTAAACTTTATGTAAAAAAAACATCGTTTCGCTCATAATCTACAAAAATGAACAATTTAAAAGTAATTATGCTGTGAAGTAAACATCCTAAAAAGAAATTTCCTACTGAAAAATTACATATAGGCTTTATAGCAGAACTAACTGTTCACATCACTTGTAGATAGACAAACGAATGCAGAAAATACTCAAGGCGAGGAAAACAAATGACACAGAAGCACTCAAGTAATTATTAGATTACTGGGTGAACTGTATATTGCTTATTCGTCTACATATATATAAATTATTTTAATCAAACAGTAGTAGTGTAAAATAAACAAACTGAACTATTTTTTAGCTTTGTAAGCCAATTTACTAAATGGAGATTAACGATCCGATTAGAAGTTCAGAATAAAATAGATTATTATAAATGTACAAGGCAAACTGAAATGGAATTATTTCGTATTCATCATTTCAATATACCCCCAGAAGTCATAGTTTAAAGCAAATTGACAGGCTTTTACGAGTGAAGAAAATTAGAATTTCGGTGAAAAAATGTGACGTCTTTAAGATCAAACTAAGCAATTCAACATGAAAAGAAGCTGAGGAAGAAAATTTGCACAAGAGGATAAATGAAGGAAAAGCTTATCGTACGAATGAGTGAATAGTAAACAATTGGTGATAGAATTCTCTAATCGCTAAGTTTCTGAATGTTGTAGTAAAAAATCAAACATCTGTTTATTGTTAATTTTTAGAAATTTCTTTTATGAGATTAAGAAGATGGTCGTAGGAGGCAACAAAATAAGTCACCGGGTTGGTTCGCTACTTAGCTGTGTATTCATACCGTGAAGCGCTGGTAAACTAGTACTTACTACAAGTTAAGTTCTGCCTGGTATTCAACTATTCTTCAAATGATTTCGATCAAAGAAAAAACCCTTTAGAAACCAGTAGCGGATATTGTGTTAGGGTGGAATCTAGTACGCACTTTCTGTCTTACTTGGGACCAACCTGCCTCCCAGTGCGTGATGCTGTTCCCACTGATTAAAACCAAGAGGTAGTAACTTCGAGAGCCAGAGCGTTAACCGCCACGCTACCGGGTCACAACAGTCACTTTTTGTGTGGCAAGTATAGTCTCGATATAATAATAGTAACCCCTCGTCTTTGATTAGAATGAACCGGTTCACCACTATCGACATGTGGGTTACTGCACGGATGTCTCTTCATTGTCAGCATTTGTCGCCAGTATTTGCAACCAAACGGAAATGCAATTTTTTAGATTTCAAATAGCAGCAATCGTGGGGAAAGATATGCTGGATATACTTTGCACAGTAGTCGGCAGTAAAAACTGAGAACAGTTTAGTGTTGGTTTCACCCTCTTAACTGCCGACTTCAATGCATAAGTATTTTGTTAGTCACAGACAGCTCTGTAATTTGACTGTTCATTAGAGATCGCATATTTCAACAAATTATTGAATTTCAAATTATCGTTTTTTGAAAAGGTCATCTCCTTGAGTTAATTTTGGTATCATGAAAGGGAAACCGGAAAATCAAAGAGCAGTTGTATTTCTTCTTTTTTTAGCATGGACATAAAAGTTGCCGTACAAAGTGTTTTATTACGGAAGTTTTGTTCACTAAAGGACTAACATTTCTGAATAGTGATTTTATTGCTGTATACACAGCGGCTTATGTGATTTCACCAACTAAGGTGATACATAATCAAGGTGTATGTGAATCAGTGCTACTGAATCGCCAGTTAAATGGTGCTAAAAATATTGCCAATCTTTGAAGCCCTATGTTTATCGTCTTATTGTTTGGAATAATTTCAAAAGAAAGTCTGATGAAAACTCCCATCTTTCCGCTCTCAAATGATACCTGGAAAACACAGCATGTTTTTAAGCCGTATCACCATTTACTATCTTTAGTTGTACCTCTTAAGCCCAAAGAAACAACAACTTCCGTGTTGAATGGAGACCCCCAGTTTTACTGCGTTCACTACCTCAGAAATCCTATGAATCGAGCAGTTAAAGGCAGCATTCATTACAGTCTGATATTGAATGGAGAACCACTGAAAACCTGAGAGCACTGAACTGCCGTCTCGTCTTTGTATGGGACTCCTCACCAGTGTCTACCCTGATCTGGTTAGTCGGTGAACTTGGAGACTTAGATTCACTGAAAAACCATTAACCATCCAGCCACTGAGTTACTGTTCTATGGTCTACAGTTACCTGCTTCGTGATATAGCGCGACTATCAACCAAGGTCATTAGCTGACATCCACTTCACTTCTGAATGGCTAAACCTGCAGTTTACGGTTTCTGACTGGGACTTCGTGATTTCCATCCTGAATAGCTGACATGATAAATATTTTTTTCCCTTAAAGTTTTTACACAGTGTAGTGAAAAGACGAAGTTTATCAAGACAATGTGATATATTTGTGGAATACATTCCGAACAATGTGATCCCACATTTGCTTGTCAAGTCAATTTACATTAAACTTAAGAGTTGGGGAAAAAGTGTAACAATCAAGAGACTAAGAGAATAAAATTAGGAAGGGTGAGAACAAACGGGAAGTCACATGGTTGATCCTAATCTTGGTAAGAAAAATAAGTTCACCAATGTAGTGTAGCGTAAAAGTAGACCGCTTCTGTAGATATTATAGTGGTTTCAATTTGTGTATGACTATCGCTTCCGTGAATCTCAGTATGCATCCCTGAATGTTTCTTTGTAAAGCTTTAAGGGCTGTTCAAACATTAATTTCGTCACCTGTTTCTTTAACATGTTAAGCTATAGATGAAGAGTGTCATCTGCCCTTGCTTATCAAGTTCCCATACTCTTTTTGTTTTTTTTTGAAGCCATCCAGGTACATGTTCTTTCACCCTCAACTGCATGGAGTGACAAGTCTTCCCTGTTGACACGTGACCGCACACACATCTAAATTGTTAAAAACAATGGGAATATGAAGTAATCATTGATGCAGTATTTAAGTTTTTGGTGAAGTATTTGTTTTGTTTTCTCCACAGTGGTAAGATTATCCGAGTAATACGGTTTCTGAATGGCTGACGTTAGGCTACGTGTCACATTTTTACTATTTAACTCCCCTCTATGTGGTGGAGTAATATGGACGCTGTTCTTAAGAACCATGTACTCAGCTGTCTTCCGTGCTACTTGACTTCTACAGCAGTTTATGAACTTTGGCGGATATCTGCTTTCCATGACCGTTTTGGTCAGTAATTTGATATCTTCATCCATCATATCTGATGTAGTGATACAACAATGCTAGTGAACAGGCGTTTTACTAGACCTAAGCCTTCTGTAAACCAGCCGTCTTATTGAATCATCTTCTTGTCGACTCGAAAGCACGTTTAAGAGTGTGCAGGTGATTATTATTCTCTTTTTCATAAGTCAGGCTGGTATGAGTTTGTAAGGTATTGTCTTTTTAGTAAACAAACCATATCCTCATGCCTCTCACAAATAACCATGACGTCATCAACATATCTCTTGTAAAGAGAAACTTTAGAGATAAGATCACCAGACAGATTTTGCATACATGACATTTATATCAACTAACAAGGGTCCTAAGGGACCACCAATAAATATACCGTCAACTTATAGAAATTGCTCACCTTCAAGTGTGAAATGAAGTTTGTCAGTATATAATTCCCTCAGGAAATGCGAGGTTTCTAGAAGACATGCAGTCCTAGAGAACGTTAACAGACTTGAACAATGACACGTTAGCAAATAAAGTAGTTACATCGAAAGAGTACATAGTCTCCACTTCATACTGGGTGACGATAGAAGGTTAAATGAAAATTTAGACCGCTGCCAGGTTCTAATCAGCGACCAACGGGTTACCAGCCGTATGCTCAAGCAACTGATTGGTGTAAAATAAAAATCTGGTCAGCAGTCGAACCTTGTAGCTCAGTTGGTACAGCACCTGGCCGGTAACCCAGTGGTCGCTGATTCGAATCTGGCGGTGGTCCAAATTTTAATTTCACCTTCAATCTTCACCCAGTATAAATACTAGTCTGACAAACTACGGCTATCTCTGATAGTCAAATGACAATTTAATATTCATGTTAATAATATAGTCAACAAGTTGAAAAGTATCTTCCAATGAAAGCCTATCGAATTCGTTTCGAACTGAATTAAACATTTTTGTTAGTTTATGTGTAGGAGAACGATGCATCGACAATATAGGATGTAAAGGATTAATCTTTTTATGAATCTTAGCTAATCTACACAAATTTAGACAATCGAATCCCATAGGTTTCAGTGCAATAAATTCCTCCTTGTATATATCATTTATATTCAGAAGTTTCATCGAATGAGCGGTCACGTTTGCTCGCGAATTTCTAATATGTTCTGATGAAACATCGGTCAAGGATTTTTTTTTGATTCCTGAGAATGGAAAAAAATTATTTTTCAGTAGAATTTATCCATCACAAAAGCCCCTGACCATTTATCGGGTTTGAGAATGATTATCTCTCATATGTTCCATAATTCCTTCAAAGATTTGAAGTGCTGTAAATTCAAATTGTTTCTTTGTCCTGTTTCTGAACTATGGAATCGATGAGTAATGTCAAAAGGTCTAGCCTCTAGCCAACTCTGATTATCTTAAGACATTACAACAAAAGAATCAACTGGTCACAGAGATTTTCAAACACAGTATCAAAATCCAGTTAAGGGATTTTTATGTTTGGAAATGAAAAATGAAATCCAAAGAGAAGTGCCACTTTCGCATGAATTGAAAGTACAGCAGGAGACCAATTTGTCACATTTATCTGGATTGCATGTAAATACGTTTGTGTGAATGTCATTGTAACGAGATCCTAACAATTTTTCCCTTGTGCTACCCTCCGTTTTATTGACAACAGTACTACAAAACCAATGAATTTAATGTAGCAAATAAGAGAATGAAGAATGAGTATGCATGTCAGTTAAACCGCATAACTTCTCACTGCAATTATCTATTTTAGATTTCATAGGCCCAATAAGTTACGAAAAGTTGGTTTACAACTAACAGGACGTCAACGTTTTGTAAAATTGTCTGAGAAATATGAGATCATGCATGTACGATGTGCAAAATTGCGACTTCCGTTTCAGATGTAATTTTATACCTTGAGTTTAAGAGCTCATTCGACCTTTTAACAGTACATGGAAGGAGTCTTGTCTTCAAAAATTTGAGACCATTAGTCCCTTATATGAATTTATATTGTGCAAACAATTATTCGAGAAGAAGGAAAGTAGAAAAACAGCAGCTTCAGAAGAATTGGATGGATCCATTTTATTTCGCCGTTTCTCATCAGCTGGTTACATCAGTGTATATAATGTCTGCATAAGTGAACTAGTTTTATAGAATATTATTGACTTAAAATAAAGAAAATATCGGTATGACTTAATTAAAAAAACATGAGTTGAGTAGATAAATACGCGGAAACTTATGTTAAGTTCGCGACTACATAGAAAGATAATACAGATATTCTTGACTGAAAGCTGGATAAGAGGGAGAAAAGTTGCTTTTAGGTTGAGATTGATCATGAATTGACATCAGTCGGAGGAATATTGGAAACCTGGGAGCACTTGACAGCTTTTTTCTTCTAGTATGGGACTCTTCAACTATGCTAACCCATGACTCCGCCTTCCAGGGCTTGAACCCAGGGCCTTCAGGTTACAAGGTCAGCACGTTACCACCAGGTTCGCTGTTGAGTCAGAATCCAGTGAACCATATCGTCGACTTCTGCCAGTTGATGAGATAGCACGACCATCATCAAGTGTCATCGTTTAGTATTGGTTCTCACTTCCACCAGGCTTGCCTCATCGGTCACGACTTCTCATCACAACTTCAGAAATCACCTCTCGAATCTAGTCATCAACCTCCAGAAGTCAAAAATATGGACCACTGGATTCCGACCCAGTGGCTCTTCTAATAGTAGTGCTGGTAACGGAACCCCAATATCCTGAGTTCGACCCCAGATGGAGTGGGATAATGAGTGCGCGTTGTTGAGGAAATCCATACTAGAACAAAACAGCTGTCAAGTGCTTTCCCGTTTCCAATGCCCCTCTAATTGATTTCAGTTCATGGTCAATTCCAAACTAAAATGAATTAATAAATCTCCACAAACCTCTGGATGGAAACAGTTATATTCAACATAACAAGAAAGGTTACATAAAATGTATGAAATATCGTAAGACATATTTGAGCGAAAAGTTAATGTGAGTGGAATTCAGTTAAATAGATCAAGGGCGTGAAATGAGGAGTATCAAAAGATCAACGTGTATGAGACTCCAAAGAAATGCGAAAATCATAACGAATGACAACAATATCAAAGTTTTTACTTTGGTAGACACAGACTGATAACTATTACTTTTTGAACACAGAAGTTCAGTTTTAATCGTTTAGTAGCTATAGCGAAACGCAACAAATTTGAATTTAACTGCTTATTAATTATTTAGAAAGATTTCTGAATGTCGACTACATGTTGAATATCAGTGAGCTGACGAGAAATAGTGCTTTGAAAGATTTTTTAAACCCTCGGTTGCAAATTCCTTGAAATGTGCACAGACATGCATACACAAATTCCTCTTTCTTTTCGTCCAGTGTATTTGCTTTAGCAGGTATTTGTGAACTGGTGTGTGCAGCTGGAGCTAACATGAAGAGGAGATTTCTCAACAGGCTTCCCAACCAGATCACACTTTCCAATTTTAGTCAGTATATTCTTGTGCATACTAATGAGTTTCACACAGGCAATTATCTACAATATTCATTACCTCTTCCAGTGTCTTTTTTGAACACACATATGCTATTCAGGACTGTTTTCACAACCCCACTCTTATATCTTATGGGATAATAGGTGTTGAAGATGTGTGAGTAGTTTTAATGGACAGAAATCAAGAAGCTTTGAAGGTATTTAGGGAGCGTAGGAGTGTGCATAAAAACTTGAAATGAATGTAAAATCCATTTATAAATATCTAATTGGTTTGATGGTTAGATAATTTTGTCCTTATCAAACAGCTGAAAGAAGACTATGAAGCCTTTTCTGCAACTCTTGATCATACATTTACGTACACCTCGAAAATTATGCTCAGCATCGCTTCAGTTTCATACTGTCAGTTTTTGCACTCATCTTATACGATGACATACATGTTCGTTAGTATTCTGTTCTTTTATAATTGGAAAAATTGAGACAACAGCATTGAATTTCACATTCACTGATCCCTGGATAAATTGATATGAAAGTGAGTTGTCGTAAATTGCCAATTAATTCCTGTCATAATGTCAACATTCTGAAAAATAACTAATGTATACATTTTAAACTTTTTAAAGAGATTAATAATGACTCTGTAGTGTTTCTCATGAGAGTAAGTGTCACGCTTGGATAGGCGCATCAGTAATCCAAAATAATTTCAGATAACTAAATAGAGATCAATAGATTACCAGATGGATAATATAGACTGAAATTAGGCAATTACTCCGTACAAATGTCTCTACAGTGGATCACTGAAAACAGATCATTATTAACAAAAAATCTGTTTGGGTATCATAATTTCTTTGCTTTTATATGTGTTTATACATTAAGTGCATTTAAACTAATATTTTGGGTTAAAGAACGATTCCACATATTGCCGTATCATATTTCGCGATATTTTTTTAATCATTCAACATTCGTAAATGATGTCTCTGCTTTGATATTATTGATGGATGATGGCTAGCAGTGAAATCTAGGACGTACTTTCCATCCTACTTGTCTCCTAGTAAGTGATATTATCCCGCCTGAGACTCAAAACCAGGACCAGTCGCCTCAAATGATAGAGTATTATTCACCACACTTGAATAAGGATAGCTACTCTATTTGTGTTGAGTATATTATGGTTTTAGTTTGAAATACACGTCGTGGATTCCATTGCTGTCCACTATCCATAAATAAAATGAAACTGAAACTACCAGGAACATCAAGCAAACCGCATAAGAGACCATTTGTTAGTGGTGACCGATCACTGGTTCAAACGACGGAGATTTACAAACTACAATATTAAAAATACTATTCTGGTTTCGTTTTGTGCATACACCTACGTTGAAAGATAGGGTGATTTCAGTCTTATTTTTTTTTAGCGTAATAGTTATTACAATAATCCAAAACGCCTTCCAAAAATAAATCATTCCGTTTTGTGGCGTAAAATACAAGGAAGACGTTAAGAAGTTGAAAGGCACTTCAGTATAGCTTTATGAATATGCCCCTGAAATCCCTATTGATTTACTTTACTTGCTCACAGTTGTCCCATTTTGTCTAGTATAACGTTTCATGGAAGTTATGGATCACTCTAAGAGTTAATTCAGTTCTCAGTGTTAACTGTACGCATAACTGCTTTTTTAGTAACTGTAACCTAAAATAATTATGGAATTAGTGTTTTATGGAATCTCAAGGTAGGATTACCAAGTCCCGTTGCTGAAGTGTTTGGTGGACTATGAAATCATATTAAGAAGGCTTTGTAATTGGCTCACCATGCAGCTTATAAACTGTTGAGGAAACTTTCGTTGTACAACTTCAGTAAAAATGATCAACAACCAACAAGTTTCGCAGCCTTTATCAAAATTGTAGTGAACAAACGCTGCTTCAAGCATGTATGCACTGAACTACTAGAAATAAAGTAGACCTCACAAACATGAAAAAAGTAATACAAAGTCTAATCTTATGGTTTCTCACTAATACTGTTCAAGTTATTCAGATGGGTTTATGGAGGAGTCGTTAAAGCTATGTTTGCTAATAAGCCATTAGCTCAGCAGTTTTCTTTATATGTCACTAGGAAATATTTCTACAATATATTTTTGGAAAGTGTCATAAGGTTAGAATTTGAACGATTATTTCATTTTGAAAAAGATAAGTTCTGCTCAACAGTTTCCATGGTTCTGCTTTCCATGAATTCAAGTAGAAATATCGTGATTCTCCTGCCAAAATTTAAACTCCTAGAGACTTAGATTATATTAGATTAGACTTTTTCCAATTACCACACTATAGGGGTTTTTAGTACTGGAGGATATGACATCCTCTGCCGCAATTATCATCAGGAAAGAAATATGCAATGCAGGACAACATCCGAGTGTTAGTTCCTACAGAATATTCCACATATATAACTAGCAAATAAAGCTCTTCGAACCTTTCAACTTCCAGTGGATGGCAAAGTGTACAGAATGATGATATGGAATAAGTAAAGTAAGAATATGTGTAGCCCAGACACTGCATTCGTTATCTGCACCATTTTCCCTTAGAGTATATTTTTCTCTCACAAGTTATTACTGAGATATTTGTTTTTCACCATACCTTTAGACCCGTATTTGCCCCTGAAATCTGCCGCATTTTTGAACAAATTTCGACAGAAACAGACTTCCATCTTGACAGTAATGAGCTAGTCTAATCATAAGTGTTGGTTTACTGCCTAACTAATAAGATCTGGTAGTCAAAGCTCTACTGTAACTGCAAACATTCATATCGATATTTAAACACCAATCATTTATGGTTTTTTCTCAGCCAATTAGATCATTTATACAGTCGTCGTTTAGTTCTAGGTTTCATTCAATGGGAATTAGAAATAATATTTTTATAAGCATTTTGTAAATTATAAAGCAGAAAACTTGCTATGAATAAAGTATTACACATTACGTTAACAACACTTTTATTTTGAGAACAAAATATGCGAGCGAGAAAGATAGGGTTTCGAACGAGACCTCATCAGGCTTCAGTGTATGTTGTTTAAATTAAAGATACACAAACGACCACAGTAAATTATTTAGCCTGTGATGTTATAGTTGTGAGGCGAACATGTAGTGGCTATCAAGATAATAATAACATCAAAAGTGACAACTGATCAGGAATTTATCCTAGCAATGATAATAATGATAAGTATGGCAATGGAGACATCAAAACATTGTGGGTTAAAAAGTGCATAAA
Source organism: Heterobilharzia americana (assembly GCA_944470555.2). Classification (NCBI taxonomy): domain Eukaryota; kingdom Metazoa; phylum Platyhelminthes; class Trematoda; order Strigeidida; family Schistosomatidae; genus Heterobilharzia; species Heterobilharzia americana. The sequence goes on along the minus strand of OX104133.1, from coordinate 19,720,737 downwards.
ACTAAGTAAATCATAAAGTATGCAGATAACCAAAATATAAGCAAATAAGACATATATGTGTGCAGGAAGGAAGAAAAAGAGATTTTGAAAATTACATTTGAATTTCAAAATCGCTTTTGACTTTTTTCTTATGAGTTCAGAGATAAGAAATGTGGAAGAACACTGGGATCGTTTTCTCCAACATCCATAGCTGCAGCTGTATGTTATATACGAAGATGGACATCATTTAGAAGCTTCGTAAAATGCAAAAAAAGGGTTTTTTAAACTTTGGATTCATCCATCACATCACTACTGTTAACTAAACGCAAAACAGTTGGAATTCATTTTAGCTTCACTGGTCTCTAACCCTAACACACAAAGGTATAGGCAAGGTAGCATTGAACAGGAGGTAGTACTTTTAGATCACATCAATGACTCAGTTTACACATTTTCTTAAAGTTCAACCATTCGAACAGAAAGAAGCTTGGTTAAATGTCTCATAAGTGGAGCACAAACAAACAAGCAAACAAAATTTGCTGGTACGAGCCAGTTTTCTCTGCTCCATTGAACTGAAGCCTCATGAAAGACGATTTACTTAAAAGTTTTGTTCTAATGCATTTCTAACTGCATCTATGCATCTGTTTGTAAGACAATGAAAAACCGGCAAAGCGGGAGGAAAAATATGTCTGAAGTAGTTCGCATTCAAATGATACCTGTGTTGATGATATGCAGTTCAGCGGAGATGAAGCCAGTAACTTCTTACACCAAAGTTTCTATGAAACAATTTAAAGTACTTTTTGCGCTGCTGAACTTTGTATATCATTTTAAAGCGAAAGTATTGTTACTATTGAAACAGCTTTACCCAGTTTTGCTGTCTCTACGCATCTTCGCAAGTTCAGATGAGCATGTGAAAAAAGGAGCATTTGCTCTACTACTGGGAAGCCTAACAGACATGTTGCTGAACCTCAATTCTCAGTGTCGAGAAACAGACGAACAAAACGCTTGTAAAGCTCAATTCTATTGCATCTGCTAGTTACCGTCAATTCAGTAGACAAGAGTAAGTTAATCAACACAATCATGTACCACTCAATTTTCAGGAAAGTATTCAAACTCATGTTGTACATGAAGAGGGATATATAAGAATCCCTGTTAGTAATCGTAGCCTTCTTATCAATATTCAGTGGTGAATCTTCGATTTCTACCTTGGCTAAGAAAAAAAGGTAAACAATAGTGTTACTGTAAGCTTTCTATTCCCTTCTCATTCCATACCCTTCCTTTTCACTTACTATGTTTGTCTATACTTAGCTTATCTACAGAATCCATTATTGAGTGAATAGTTATACTTGATTTTCCAAAATCTTGACTCATTTTGATAATCTGTCTCAATTTTCATGCTACCTACTTAGTTTGCATTATCATCATCTGCATTTGAAAATGTTTTATTGATCCAAGCTACTCAAAAAATTAGCGTCATGATCCTCGATTACATCACTACTGTTAATATTATTATTTCTTTCACATTTATTGAACATTATCACATCATGTGATGAATATCTCCTTACTAATTAAAAAATAAAGCATTTCTCACTTAATTGGTGTCCTCTTCGAAGGAAAATTCATTGCGTTCTCAAAAATTGCTGTCATACAAACTTTATTTTCAATTACTTGCCATAATTTGCTTATTTCTCACTGAAGCATAGGCACTAGAAATTATTATTATTATTTGTCCCTTGGGTTCCTAGTGGAACATAATGTTTCACTAGGACGTCTCCATTTCACTCCCTTCTCTGCAGTCCATTGAACCCGGCTCCACCACTGCCCATAAGCTCTCATTTCTTTCTCACACGATCTCTTCTATGTCACCCTCAGACGTCCAACTCGTCGTCTCCCATTCGAGTTCCACTCGAAGGCCTGGTCTGGCCCATGATCTCCCTGAACAGTTCTCTCAGTGCATGTCCAATCCAATCCATCTCCACTCTCTTCTTCTGCATATTTGTTGGGAGATAGCTTCTTGCTTGATTGGTTCGTTGCCAGTCCAGACTTCCTTGTTGCTTATTCGTTTTATTCTGGCCACGTGATCTTCAGTATTGAGTTAGCATAGCCAGGAACTGTTGATGAATATCTGTAGTTTGAGGGGGGGGGGATGTTTTCCGTAACGCTCGAAGTCTCTCAACCATCACGTGGAAGCACTGACCTGACTGACACTAGTGTTGAAAATCTGGGTCTTGTTCTCTATGCTGAGTGCGGTAGATCTCCACACTGATTTCATGTTAACGAAGGCCTGTCTTACAATCTTTCCGATCCAGGCCTTGACATTCTCATCTGTGCCGTCGCCTGTAGTTGAAACGATGCATCCCTGTTGAGTGAAAGAAAGGGACTACTTCCTTGAGTGTTCTCTTGTTGGTGGTGATTAATAGTTGTTGTTGTTGTTGCTGGTTGGGTAACTTCATCACCTGACTGTTATTTACGTTCACTTGAAGTCCCGTTTCTGATGCCTCTTCTGTAAACTTATTAGTTTTCGCCTGTAAATATTCGAGCTATGCGACATACGACACAAGACATATGTCATCAGAGATGAAATCCAAATGTTCTAGGCTCTTTTCATCGATCATCAGCATATACCCATCTACTAGCTTCTCATTGATTTCTGCATGATACAGTCCAACACAATCAGGAAGATCATCGATCATAATACGTGGCAACATTGTCTCAATCCCGTCTTCACTTCAAAGTCATCACTCAGCTTTCCATTGTATATCATTGGCATGTGACATCCTCATTTAGCTGCTGTTGATTGAGGTTGATAGATGTTTAAGGCACTAAAACCATATTGTTGGAGCAACTGCCAAATTACTTCTCGGTCAATGCTGTCGTCGGCCTTTCAAAATAGATGAAGCTGAGGTGGAGATCCAGTTGACTGCCGTTCTATGCCCTGTTCCATGATGATGTGTAGCGTAGCGTTGCAATTTGATCTGCACACGATTTGTTCTTTTTGAAGCCAGCCAGCCAGCCAGCCAGCCATGTTCCGGTCGTAATTTTGAATCCAGAGCACCTGTTAGTTTCTCCAGGATGATGCGGCATAATATATCACTTGCTTTGGGTAAACAGGAGCATGATTCCGCACTACTTCTTCTTCATGCACACACTTCGGTCTCCCTTGTTTGTGACTTTGATAAGGTAGCCCATCTTCCAGTTGGTGGATACCTTCTCTTCCTTCCAAACCTTGTGCAGTGGTGGTGCGAGCATGTCCGCTGCTATATCTGCATCTGTTATCAGCGCTTCTGGAGCGATTCCATCTGCTCCTGCTGCTTTTCTGGGTTTCAGTAACTTTATTGCGTGGCATTCAGGACTTCTGCTTCTGTTGGAGGGCCTATGCTCACTGGTTATCGCATGGCTGCTGGTGGTATTTCTGGATGAGTTGCAGGTGGTGCTTGTGATGGTCAGATTCAACAGCTTTTGAAGTGGTCAGTCCATCGTTTACTTTCTTCCTACTCTTTGGTAACCAGCTTTCCTCCACTATCTTGCATTGGTCTCATCTGCGTTGATCTCTCACCAGATAGTAACCTGGTTATTTGATACAATGTTGTCAGGTCTCTCCCACCTGCAGACTGCAGCCTGTTCTGCTTCACTTGCCGGTGTGTCATAGAAGTGTCTTTTGTAGTTGTGCACACCCTTCTTCACCTCTTTATCCAGTGTGGCGTTTCACGAGCTGTACTCAGTTCCGCTTCCCGTTGTTCATTCCTACACTGCACTGCACTGCACTGCACTGGTTCACCTTCTGCTTCACCATCCTCCTGTCTCCCTCCATCAGCCTCCATGTGTTCGTCGAGATCCATTCCTTGTCTTCTTTCATCTTCCTTCCTAACATGGTCATGCAGGTTTCCCTCCACGTCGCTTTCAAAGAGTTCCAATGTTCTTCCACACAGGTTCCTTCAGGGATGCCGCTCAATGTCTTACATGTTTTACCGATGACTGATGTGAAGATGTCCTTTGTAGCTTCGTCCATCAGTTTCTGTTCAACTTGGGTGTTCAACTTGAGCCGTGGTCGTCTGTCATCAGCTTCTGTGAAGGCCTGCCAACTTGATTTTGAATGTAGGTTCCTTGCACCAGACAGTCAGTGGTGTGAATCTACATCTGCTCCCCTTCTTCATCTGATCTGATCTTGTGTCCAGTAGGCTGGCTCCGTCTCCACTTTCTTCACATTGAGGTGAAGTCGATCTGATTTTCAGTATAGTATGTCCCTCTCGTGAAATCAACTTGATGTCGCTCACTTTGTGAATGTCCTTGTGTTTGTACACACTGCATAGCCGTCAATCACCAAATCGTTGAATGTACGGAAATCTGCAGACACTTCTCCATTCTCTTCCAGTTCACCGTGTACCTCTCAATGCATGATTAGTTCTCTTCCAGTGTTGTTTGCTCCAAGTTTGGCATTCATGTCACCCGTCGGAATTTTGATGTCACCAGCTGCAGTCTTTTCTATTACTGACTGCAGTTGTCTGTAGAATTCCTCCTTCTTCTCTTGATCCGCATTATTTGTAGGCGTGTAGCATTGTGTGTTTGCGACTTTATTTCCATTTGAGTTGAACCTTGCCGTCACGATCGTGCAGGAGGAGATTGGTTCCACTGCATGAGAGAGGACCCTCGATACTCTTGAAGGGGACATCATGATGGCCACTCCAAAACTCAGTGTGCTCGTGGTTGTCATCTGCGTGACAATACTGGAGTAGATGTTCAACTCTCCAGTTAAGAGTTTCGAGTGTTCACTTCCATCTCATCTGCTTCCACAGATTCCCAGCACTTCTGTGCTGTAACCTCTCACCTCTTTGGCAATGCAGGTATCCTTGCCAGCCAGCTTCAACCATTGTTCGGACATTCCATGTCCCCATGTTTACTTTTGCTTTCATCGAGTGAGAGAAGACACACCGGCCGATTGTCTTCCCGAAGTCTTTCACCAACTGGCGTCATTTCGTCTCCCCGATTCTAGCGAAGAATATGTTTGGTTTTATTTTATATATTTTGTTTGTGCTCTGAAATCTCTAGCGGTTAGATTGGTTTTACGGGTTAGGATTGCTAGTCGTACACCCAACCTTCCCTCATTATTCGGGCTTAGGATCGGCTAGTAACTAGTGAACTAGTTGGCTAGCCACGGTTATGAATGTCTTAGGCAAGTACAAAAAATAATGCTTCAGAGTATGTCAGTTTTCATACAGTTTCAGTTAGAAATTTAGTCACAACCTCCTCAACAGTGTTTGCAGACCTACTTATTTAGAAATTTGCAGAGATACCATAATAGTACTCGCCACTAGTAAGGTCTGGTTAATACGGTTTAGGATTGCTAACGCTATACCCAACCTTTCCTCGTTATCCGGTCTTAGGATTGGCTAGTAGCTGGTGAACCAGTTAACCAGGCGTGGTTTATCATCAAACATACTGAAAGGTATTCTTACTAGCTTTAAACTATTTCAAGTGTTTGTGATTTCTCTTGTGAACTCTTCAATGAATTTTTGAAGAAGCAGTTTGTAGAAATCCTGGATAATTGGGCATATAAATCATAAATTCTGGGTTTTAAAGACATGCCAATAGAATCTTTTTGGGAAACGCATATTTCTCGTAGTATTTGTATTGTCTGATATCCGTATTTTTCTGGGATGTTTCCATTTGTAAAAAATTAATTAAATGTTGTAATTTTCGCATTTTACCTCAGAAAAACACCATAGGAGTGTTATTATTATTATTGGTATTGCACCTAGTTGAATTACTGACTTTTGACGCTCCAATATTTTCATGAAAGTAAACACTACATAATTAGTATGCAAACATGATGCGCCTTAACCCATTTTTACTGGGTCCAATATTTGCAGACTCATTTCTTGCTCATTTCTGGTAAATGATCTTTTCAAAGATCAATTTTTACCAGTATAGAATTGTACTGTCAATATGGACAATGCATATTTTAATCAAACATACCAAATCTCATACATACTCAATCTTGCATTCAGAATAGTTTCAGTATGCTATTTCGTGATGACGCAGAAACAGTTTTTAATAAAGTTTAATAGTTTTAGACACAGGTTTCGATGTCGAAGTATTACCAGTAGATTTACAAGTTGATCCTAGCAATCAACGCATCCTAAAACCCATTAACATCATCCGAATGCACTTGATCTCACTTTTTTCTCACCTAATAAAGCATCAAGTCTTAGAATATGATATAAGAGACTTCATTACCGGTTGGGGTGCAAAGAAACTCCAACTACGAAGCAGAATTATTATGCGTTTATTTTATGAATTCTCTTTTCACATGCTTTACAGCTTGTAGAATATAGTGTGTTTGATACTGAACATTAACTTTGTGTATCAAAATCGTTGGAAGTGATCAATGAAAACAGAATTCCAACATTTCGTGAATAGCTGAAGCAGTTGCAATTAAACAACTGAGACTTTGTCTATTTATTCACAAAGATACAACTGTCAGTCCTGTTTAACCTTGGTAATTTAAATCTCTTAATTTTGTAAGTACAAGTTTTCCGTCTGCCTGGATGTTTTTGCCTCCTCTTTCAATCCATTTCAAAACCTGCTTTCTTCTGAGTTCTACTCACTTTAAAACTCTTCGTTACAAAAATCTGTTATAACGCTTAGCTAAACACTGATGCTATTTGTACCAGTTCAAGAATAACATTGTGAACAGCCTTCTCTAGTGTTTTGGTTTCATCTCTAGGATTATCGGTTTTATCAGTTCTGTTCAACCTAACCACATGTTATCAGCAGTCGAAACATTCTGTCAACTTATCAAAGTGTGTTGCTTGACATGTATTTTATAACAAACTTTATAATATAAGCAATAATACTAAAACTATACCCGTCGCACAAGAAGTGGCTATCGTGGCTCGGTGGTTTAGTAGATAACTGTCCGACGTTTGAAGCGATCGCTTCCGAATCTGAATCACTATAGGAACAACGTCAGATACTGGGAGGCGGGTACATCCGCCCGACGAATCCCAAGTAGGACGAAATGTGCGTCCTGTGTCTCAATGCTTGCTACTACCTATCATTACTACTTATATTCTAAAGGTTGCAAGGCAACTGAGGATAATCCATTGAATAAATAGACGCTAATTCTGTTGTTGATGCTCTTCTTGCTTTACTCGAAATCATAATTCGGAAGAATTGCATAAAATTTTAATACTAAGTGTGTTTTAATAACCTGTAAAAACCATATTATCATTATTGGGTTCCTGATGGAACATAGGGCTTAAGTAGCACGTCTCCAGTGAACTCTCTTCGCCGAAATCTTTTGAACCTGGCTCCACGACAGCCCACAAGCTCTCGTTTCCTCCTCACACGATCTACTCCATGTCACCCTCACCTCGGACGCCCAACTCGTCGCTTCTCATGGGGATCCCACTCGACGGCCTGACGAGTGATGTCCCCAGTCAGCCTTCTCAGTGCATGCCCAATCCATCTCCACTCCCTTCTTCTGCATATTTGTTAGGTGATAAGTTCTTGGTTGGTTCGTTCCCTGAGCTCCTTGTTGCTTATTCTTTCTGGCAATCCATCTGATCTTCAGTAACGAGCTAGCGTAGGCGGCAGTTGTTGATGAATGTCTGTAGTTTATTGGAAATCCCTTTCGTGACGCGCCAAGTCTCTGAACCATACAGAAAGACGGACTTGACGTTGGTGTTGAAAATCCGCACCTTCTTCCACATGCTGAGTGCAGAACATCTCCACACTGGTTTCAGGCTAATGAACGCCTGTCTTGCTTTTCCGATTTTGACTTTGACATCCTCGTCTCTACCACCTGTAGTTGAAACAGTACTTCCTAGATAGGTGAAGGAGGTTACTTCCTTTAAGTTTCTCCCGTTCATGGTGACTGGGGTTTGTTGTTGTTGTTGGAGTTGTTGGTGCGGTATCTTCATCACCTCTGTCTTCTCTATATTCATCTGAAGTCCCGTCTTCGCTGCCCTGCCTCTTCTGCCAACTTGTTAGTTTTCGCCTGTAGGTCTTCAAGTTTGTGTGACATCAGGCACAAGTCATCACTGGCGAAATCCAGATCTTCTAGGTTCTTTTCCGCAGTCCAGCCAGCGTATCCCCCTCTTCTCACAGCTCCCCACTGTTTGCTGCATGATCCAGTCCAGTCGACCACAATCAGGAATATCATGGGGGATAGTAGGCAGCCTTGTTTCACTCCTGTCTTCACTTCAAAAGCACCACTGAGCTTCCATTTGTGAATTGCTTGGCATATGGCGTCCTCATATAGTTGTTGAATGAGGCGGATAAAGGTTTGCGGTACTCCGTAGTAATGAAGCAGTTTCCAAATTACCTCTCATTCGACGCTGTCAAAGGCCTTCTCAAAGTCGATGAAGTTGAGGTAGAGATCCAGTTGACTGCCATTCTATTCTCTGTTCCGTGATGATGCGAAGCGTTGCAATTTGGTCTGCACATGATTTGTACTTCCTGAAGCCTGCCTGTTCTGGTCGTAGTCTTGAATCCAGCGCACCCTTTAGCCTCTCCAGGATGATGCGACTTAATATTTTGGTTGCGGTGGACAGGAGAGTGATTCCTCACCAGTTCTTGCAAACACTGAGGTCGCCCTTCTTCAGCAGTTTGACAAGGTAACCCTTCCTCCAATCAATGGCCAGGTACCTTCTCTTCCTTCCACACCTTCTGCAATAGTGGTGTGGTGTGAGCATGTCGGCTGTTGACTCTGCGTCTGCTCTCAGTGCTTCAGGCGGGATCCCATCTGGTCCTGCTGCTTTCCCACATTTCAGTGGCTTTATGGCACTCAGAACTTCCACTTCTGTTGGAGGATTTATGTTCACTTGTAGTTCAGCGGCTGGGCTGTAGGTGGTATTTCTGGAAGAAGTGCAGGTGGTGGTCGATTCAAGGGCTTCTTGAAGGGGTCCGTATATCATTTCCTCTGTTTCTCTTCTTTCGTAATTAAATTTCCTTCATCATCTTTTATTGGTTTCGTCTGCGTTGATCTCCCCTCAGATAGCAACCTGGTTATTTGATACAATGTCGTCAGGTCTCTCCCACCTGCAGACTGCAGCCTGTTCTGCTTCACTTGCCAGTGTTTCGTAGAAGTGTGTTTTGTCTTTACGTGCACTCTTCTTCACTTCTTTGTCCAGTGTACTGTTTTATACATTGTACTCAGTTCCTCTTGTCGTTGTGCATCCTTGCACTGGTTTATCTTCTGCTTCACCATCACCATCATCCTCTCCCTGCTCTATCAGCTTCCATGTATCCGTCGAGATCCATTCCTTGTCTTGCCTTCTTCTTCCTTCCTAATACTGTTGTGCAGGTTTCTTTCCACATGTCTCTCAAAGACTTCCAGTGTTCTTCCACACAGGTTTCTTCAGGGATGTTGCTCGATATCTCCCATTTTGTCTTGATGGCTGAAGTGAAGATTTTCTTTGTAGTTTCATTCTTCAGTTTCCGAGTGTTGTGCTTGAAGTGAGGTCTATCACCAGCTTCCTTGAATGCTTTTAACTTGATTTGGAGGGTAGGTTCCTTGCACTAGATAGTGAGTGGTGTGAACCTACATCTCCTCCTCTTCTTGACCTTGTGTCAAGTGGGCTGACTGCGTCTCCGTTTTCTTGAGATTGAGATAAAGTCGATCTGATTTTTAGTGTGTCCATCTGGTAAACTGGAATCCATGTCGCTTTGTGGATATCCTTGTGCTTGAACACACTGCCTCCAATCACCAAGTCGTTGAATGCACAGAATTCTGCAAACAATTCTCCATTCTCGTTCATCACCTCACCGAGCGCTTCTCGACCCATAATTAGTTCTCTTCCTGTGTTGTCTGTTCCCAGTTTGGCATTCATGCCACCCATTAGAATTTTGATGTCGCCACCTGAGGTCTTGTCCAGTGTTGATTGGAGTTGTCTGTAGAAATCCTCCTTTTTCTCTTGCTCTGCATTATTTGTAGGTGCATAGTATTGTATGATTGTGACCTTCCTTCCTTTTCAGTTGAACCTTGCTGTCATGATCCTGCAGGAGGAGATTGATTCCCTCTGCATGAGAGCCTTCGATGCTGTTGGGGACATCATGATAGCCACTCCATAACTCAGTGTGCTCATGGTTGTCGTCTGGGTGACAATATCGGAGTAGATTATTGATTCTCCAGTTGACAGTTTGGAGAGTCCACTCCCATTCCATCTGCTTTCGCAAATTCCAAGCACTTCAATGTGTTACCTTCTCATCTCTTTTGCAATCTGGGCTTCCCTGCTGAGTTCAAACATCGTGTTTACTTTCGAGAAGGGGAGACACATTGGCCAGTTGGCTTCCCGAAGGCAGGCTTTCACCAACTGGCATCATTTCGCCTCTCCGATTCCAGAGAGGAATAATTTTGTTATTATTTTTTACATATCGTTTGTGCTTTGAAGTTTCCTTAGCGGTTAGATTTGTTTTCCGGGGTAGGGTTGCTAGTGGTGTTCCTAACCTCCCTCTTTCCCCGGGCTTAGGACCGTCTAGTAACTAGTAAACTAGTTAACCAGGCAAGATTGTAAAAACTATATGTTCATCTTATCCAGGCATTTTTTTTCTTTCCAATCAAATTTCACAATCATAATCAGATGCTATCTATATGTAGGAGTTTTTACTTGTTATAGGGTTGGTATTTTACAATCGTCCTTTTGTCAGCTTATGTTTTTGTCTTTTAAGTAATATACTCAAGTTACTCACATTTCTTTTTCATCAGTATGCAGTTAAATATGCTGTTGGATAGTTCAGGAATAAACAAGAGCAAAAAGTTGAACTAAATGGTTTCTTTTACATATTAGACGACAAAGTTTATGTGAATGTGATACATTCACGCACTACATATGATCAAACGGTTCAAAATATACTCCCAAAATATATATTACCTCCTTCTTGTAACTACACTGTCTAGGTATAAAGAATGATTTGGTTTCTATGATGTGATAAGATTGATTCTTAATGACATACAACAGTAACCATACCCACAAAACATCCACTTACACGTATTGTTTCCATTCTAATCATGGGACGTTTGGAAACAAATGGAATAAAGCAAGAAACTGATGATACCGCTTTTTTACGAAGGTGGGTGGATGACACATTTGTGATTAGCGAAGGTATGAAGCAAGCCTAAAACGTATTTTGAATTTTTTTAAATGGTACATTATATGTGTTTACATTAAAATATAAGCCTAACAGTTAATTTGATCTTCTGGATATATCTACGAGGAAGACATGTGACGGGATAATCGGGAGGAGCATTTGTCGCAAGAATACCCGATGGAGCAGTATTTAAAACAAAACACATCCTAGAGACAAAATTACAAATGAGTGCTGGTTCGATCACTGTTCGGGACAGCAAGAAACCTTTGTTTTGAGAATTTATGTAACAGGCCTTCTGTTCTCGAAAATTTTCTGTCTCAAGTTGAATATCCGTATAAAATCATTTTTAGTTGTCTTGTTTGGTACAGAGATACAAAGAGTGTTACTGTAAATGAATCTAGAAAGTGTGCTGCAGGAATGAAAAATTTCGTTCCGAAACCCCTTCTCTGAGCACTTTCCAAAAGGTTTTTGATTGAAAAGGTCAGAGTGATATTTTAACGGAATGTTTCACTGTTTAGTGGTTTCTGACCATGTCATGGATCTAAAAACTGCCTTTAGAATGCAATCCTACTTCATATTTATTAGACTGCAAGTGAATTTTTATTGATGTCTGCATACAAAAGCGGCATAAAATCTATCTGAACTTGCCCTAGTAATATTTACTTGACATAATATGACATTTATCTAAATCGTTCTTACCGGTCAATTTCAACTCAGTCAATTTTTTTTATCAGACTAGTATTTATACTGGGTGATGATTGAAGGCGAAATGAAAATCTGAACCGCGGTGGGATTCCAGCCAGCGACTAACAGGTCTGAAACCCGGTGGTCACCAGTGTAGACTATGTATTCACTTCTTAACACCATCTGAAGCCTTATTATTTAGCCTTACCATTATCTTCAAATTGTTTCTCCTCTTGTAAAGCTTCTCCTACTTAGTTATTGGTCGTTTCCAATCCAAGTGTTTTTTGTATACTGCTGTGAATTGTGGCAAGTTGAACCGATAAACTTTTGTGTGTGTGGTTCTACGTTGATTTTGTTTATCCGTCTATCTGTTCAAAAAATAGATTAGATTGGAGGCAATCGACAGAAAAACCTGCTCGACCTGGGTTTCACCTTTGTTGGCACTTGTTAGCAAGGCGTATTTGCAACCCCAACAGAAATGATGCCCACTTGAAATTCGAACCCATATCACATAGTGCGGCAGTCAGCCTCGACTGAACTCCTGTGGGACTGCATTAAGGCCGCCAGTGAGCTACAATAAATCATTGGCAGTGTCGCTGACTTTAGCACTGGGTGGTGCTAATTTGAATCTCATGCGAGATATCAGTCCCATCGAGGTTGCAGAAGATGCACCTTGTTGATGAGTGTCAAAGGATGCAAAACCTTGATCAATAGCTTCTTGTTGACTATCTCTGTCAAACTAACATCTCTCTCAGTGCATTATAGTGATGAGTCTCCCAACTTGGTGAACACAAAAAAAATTAAAATGATGGAAAGGACGTAGGATTGGCTACCTTGCAGTGACAAATTCATGCATAAATCAATGTTACTTAGTTAACTTACGATTTTTAATATTTATAGCGGAATTTCGTTATATTCAGTACTGCATCATTATAGTTAAGGAAATTAGTTCGTTATCAAAAATGCAAATTAATTTGTCTTTAGATTTCAACCAGCCTTTGTTCAAGTTTGGAAATGAGTCGAAAAATTCGATCGCCACTTGCAGTGAAGACGATAGATGACGAGACTTCATAGAATGTTCTGATTACAAACTGTTTTTAACAGAAGAATGAACAGGAATACATCTGCCTGATTTTTCACCAAAGTATATACATAAGATTTATAAATGATTAGCAAATGTGTGAACACGTTTTACTACCTGCCTCAGCTGTGTATCGTACTGTGGTACTATGGACATTTATCTATCTCCATCCGACCAATAAGATGAGTTTCAACTGATTTTTCAGGACCCTTGACAAATACCACCACATTAATAACACGATCAGGTAAATTTCATTTTTCTTAGTCCCATAAGGAAGAAATTGAAGAGTTAACCCCGAACAGTATGGTAAATTACAAAGCTAAATCAGTTTCCTTCGGGTAATATCATACATTTACAAAGTAGGTTTTGACAAATTCAATAAAATTTTATTACTATGTACTTATGAAGACCCCACATGCAATGTGGAGTAGCTTTACGCAGTTAAGTATCACATATTTTGATGATTTAAGTAATTAGATCGCAATGGTTTTTAAATAAAACCACCGTTTCAACTGATGATCCATTTGAACCGTTTCTAGTTCTCATGATCACCTACCTAGTATATATATATATACATATGTATATATATATATATATATATATATATATAAGGCAGACAGATGAATATGTTTTAAGGCCACATCAGAAAACTTATCAAGTATAAAAAAATCAATGTTGAAATTAGTTTTACTGCAGTCAGTTCTAACAGCACTGCTTAGAAAAGAGATTCAATAAGATTAGATATGGAAAAGAGCGAACCCATGTATGCACATAGACTGCTTGCCAAGTCATACTGGAGTTGGATGGTAAAATATTTTTATTATTTTGTCCGACTTTTCTCTCCAGTTGGTCGTTTCTACGACTGATCAAACACGTATAGCACTATGATCAGATTTAATGAATTTAACAGAGTTTTATCAGTTCCTAAGTGGAATCAGTTAGTAACAAATTTGAAGTAAGAACTAGCGTAATATCATTAATACCACAACTGTTGTAACAACTAAAAAATACTACTGGTCATTCATCAGAAACAAAATTTCACTGATGTACACATTTATTTGTTACATATGTGATTAAATCACGAAAAGTTCAATTATGTGGACAATTTCATTAACAGGTCAAGTATAAAGGTTCTTGGATAAGAAAAAGACGTGATACAGTTTGGTTTAGGTGGCACGTTGTATCAAAAACCTATGTATTGTAATCCTTCAAAAGAAAACTATTTATGGTTGCTCTGTCTAATTGTTTTACCTCTTTTAGGAAAGTAAAAAGAATATTTTTTTGTGGTCACGAACATCATATCCAAAAACTATTTGTGATTTTGCATGAGTTTATCAATTTCTTTATTCTTTCACACTTTTTGAATTTATGTCCATGTACTGAATTGCTATTAATCAAAATTTAACCTAACCTAGTCTAAGAAAACGAATCACACTGTTTTGGTATATGTCTTTTATTTTTTCCCAGCTACATTACCTGCTGTTTTATTGCTGTACAATTCACTAAATAAGCTAAAGTATACCAACGAGTTAAATGAAGTCTAGCTGTCAAAATATTTTTTTGCTGAAAGTGTAAGTGTAGGTGTTCTGTTTTAGTCTCTGGGGAAAATACAACTCCATTCTTAAATATAAATTTTCTTTGAAAGGCAACAAATTTCACTTGTGCTGAAAATAATGAATTAGAAGGGAAAAACGTCTTCCATCAAATCAAGCAAAGTTATGAAAATAGAATAGGTAAAATAAGATAGTTTGGTAAACTACTAGTCAAGTTCAGAGATGTTAATTTTATTGCTGCAAACAAGTGATTCTTATCCTTCACTTCTTTCACAACACACGAGAGCAGCTGTAATAAAGCGGATTTGTAGATCGAAAGGGTTGCTGCTTGATTATTTCTCTCAAAGTTGTTAACGAAAGCGGAACTTTTAAAGAGATAAATTTAATAAATAAATTCTCCAAAAAATACGATTTTTAGTGTCATCAGAAGAATATTTGAGTTGCCTGGTAGAAATCGCTTGGCCAGCTAACATGAAACCTAGGTTCAGTCTTTCCTGTTGATTCATTTTCCACACTTAAAACCAAAATACAAAGCACTGTCATGCCACGTCACCTTGCTTAGTGAAGATATTGCAAGACTTTATTGGTGGACTAATGTCAGGGATAAATGATTAGAACTAGACATAAAAATGACTACCTCCTTGTGATGAAACTATGTCAAAATAACAGTTTCCAATGCTGAACTAATAGGAGAACATCATTCAAACACATAATTCCAGGTCAGACAAACGGGTGATGATACAGTCTACGCATAGCTATTGACTGAAATCAAGGATGATTTTCACTTGCATTTTGTTTCCTCCGTAGTTTCACTGAAAGATCATCGGAGTAGGCCAAGCAAAATTTAGGCAGGTGGAAATATGGTCAAAATCAAACTGAAAATGTGCCGATACAGCACTAATTAATTAATTACCCTAAGGTTGCGCATCTTGTCCAATGGAACCAGTTTCTTTAAGCCGCTTGACTACAGATACCCGCTGAACAGAGAAGAAGATTCAAAACCAATGAAATCTTAGGGATACGAAAAAATGAGGTAATATATTTAGATTGAATTTTACGAGGTGACTGGCTTTCTTACGACTATGCTATTACACTGATATGTTTCATTATATGTCGATAACTATTGAATATCTCTTTTGGAGCATTCGATACAATGAACTCAACTCACTGTATATCTCCCAAAATGTATCATGCTGTAAGCTTATGAACAACCACTTTTAATTGTATCTCGTTCTTACCGATGCAGTCACTATTGTCAAAAAGGGGTTTGTTTAAATAGACACTATATCTCAACACTCAGATGTTTCTTTCACAGGTTCACTCATACAAAAAACTTAACATTATGTGAAATTGTGTGAGAGGACTGGTCATTGACAGTAAATTTAGAGTAGGTTGAGAGATGGCTTTACAAAATTGGAGAATAAGACATTTTGTCAATGAAAGGAAATTACTCCACTAACGTCTGATAGAGTCAATTTCCAAAGTAGAAAGAGGGATGAGCAGTGGATTGTTCAACAACCAACAAACAAGCACACCACTATCAGAATGCATATTTGTAAGCTATTCAATTTATAGGTTTGTAGGTTTTATTTATTGATTTCAAGCCGGTACTTACCATGAACTAGCATCAGTTGAAGAACCACCAGAGACCTAGAAACATTGGAAAACTCTTTCATCCTAGCATGGGAATCCTCAGCAGAATGCACCAATGACTCCGCAAGCGATGGGACTATGAACCTTCAGATTTAATGAGCACCACATTTCCAACGAGTCAACAAGTTGAAATCGATAAATTCCTACAAATCTGCGAATTGAAATACTGCTCTTTGAAGTGCTTCTGGATGACGTTTCTTAAAGTCATGAATGATGTAACGAACCGCACCAGGTGTGAGGCTAGATACCAGACGATGGCATTGTGTGTGGACCACACTGTTTAACAAGATGACAAGAGTAGGTAAATGAGAACGGTCAGAATCCTATCCAGTAGCTCAGTGGTAATGTGCTTGCAGTGGAACTTGAAAGTTCGGTGTCCGATTACTTAGAGATTCATGCAAGCGTACTGCTCAGTTGACCAAAGCCAGTAAGAAACATCTGTCTAAAAAGGCTCCTAGTTTTCACTTTTAGGCATTCAAATTGTTTGAACAAAGCCATGTCGTTGTAGAGCAAAAGGTATGTGGCTGCCTATCTAGTATTTTAGACAAATCGTTAAATCAGAAAATTCGATTTTGTCGAAAACACTGTTTCGAATGTTAGACAACGAATAACTTAAACGTTCAAATTAAGTTATTTCAGAAAGTCTGTACTCAAGGTATAAAAACTCCATTTTCGGTGTATTTCAATCCTTCAAATTCTATTACCATTGTCAGAAATTCAGGGTGTATGGGCCTCAACGTTTCTATGAACTCATGCCCTAACTGTGAAGAAACGATTATTTTCACTGTCTGTTAGCAAAACTAGAGGAAATACATTGAAAGGCATGATATGGAGTACATAAAACTGCGTAGACATGATATCCACAATTTGTATCATTGCATGAACAATTTTTTTCGGTATCATTCGAGGTTAGGCATGTCAACTGCTTTCCTTCGCTTATTCTCTATGGTTACAAGTGTATTCCACTTTAGTGCAATTCAGATTTTATTCTACTTCATTTAAACGGAAATCAAATGTCTTTCTTCAAATCATTTGATATATATTTAAAAAGAATATTTTTTCACTCAAATTTCTTTTTTAAAAAGCTATCTTTATTCTTCAAGGTAAATAACCTTAAATAAATAAATGTCACTAAATAAAATGTGTAAAGACAAAAAACTTTTTGATAAATAAATATTTGTCGAAAAAACGAAGTTCATCTACTTCATAAGAAGTCAATATCGCTTCTACAATACCAAGTTGTTCAAAGGTTGGCAAATGATGTTGGCTGAAGTCAGTCAGTGGGATGTTCAGAACACAGTTTGTGTTTACACACAATCAACTTGAAATGCACCAACACCTGAGCTTAAACAAAAGCGTTGCTTAGCAGCCAATGATCAATCCACGAATGGAATCCACTCCAATATAAGTTAGATCAAAGCTTGAATAAACCAGTTCTTAAGTATTCAAATTTGATAACAATGATCCTTAGCTTCAAAGAAAAGATAACATTCCAGTTCAGAAGTCAATTCATAGGAATCCTATCCGAAACCAGCAGCCATATAATTTTCAAAGTTTTGTCCTCATTGTACTATCCAAGAAAAAAAAGGATGAACTGACAGATTGTAGAGAAGTCTTGTTGGAAAATGGATAACCACTTAAATTCATAGGTAAGAACCTAAGGCGAAAACATGTTACAGAACGATTGGATACACTGCTCCAGAAAAGATTTTAACAATGAATCTCAAATGAAAGAGGGATAATGTGACAGGTGTCTCGACGAAGCGATTTTTAAGATCCATTATCAAATCAGTTTTGTCGCTGGTCTCACATTCATATTCTCCAGCCACAAACTAATTTGTCAGGGTGCGAATTACATAAGCAAAGCCTTTCGTCACATGAATACGTGAGGATGAGTAAACTTGTTCCTAAAGAGTTAAAAACATCAACCTTATCATGCGCCACCCTGTCAAATGTGGAGAAGAACACTATCGAAAACTGACTGATAAAAGGAGAGTAAAAATGCGCCTTCAGCTCAGTACGAGAACACCTAGTGAACTGAAGATACTTGACTATTCTAGATAAGCTCTTAAGCATTTTTTACGACGCATGTCTGGATCACCCAAACGTTTCAAGGGTAAGGCATATGGATGCACTTCAAGCATTAGCAATCCAGAAGTTCTAGCCATCAATAAGAATCCAAAAGAAGTATGTAAAGCCATCTTCTCTGCTAAAGCCACTGTCGATTACTGCTGATTTAAATGCTTTATTTTTTAACCATACAGTGTAATTTATTTTGACCTTCAACTAGAAACGACTCTGATGTGGTCAATCCTTTCTAATATATATTTATGAATATACAGCTAAGAAAATGATTTGTTGTCAACGAAAAAGTGTTTTCTTGCTTTAATCTTCTGATCTGTTTTCCTATGGGTTTGTCCCGATGTGTAATGATGAAACAATCTCTTAGCAAATTAGAAAATCCTAACCAATAAAAGTTCACCTTATTGTCTGCCACCATTATGTACCAACTTAAATCTAAAGGTTTCTAGGAGCACGTTGAAGGACAGGAGTCACTAGAATAGTGATAATTATGATATGTTGTTAATTTTGGTCATAATACCGAGGGTAAACTACTCATGGTGTAAGCAATAACTGAAATCACTTATTGTAGGAAGGCATAATTTCATTAATTAACACTGGGAAATTCAGCAAAGAGGGGACATTGTTCAAAATTAGAGTTTTTTTGATTACTAGAATTGTTAGAATCCAGCTTCGAATTTTCCATAAAAATGCCAGTATAGCTTAACCAAAGAGTGTTCAAAACTTGGAATCTTTTCCTTAGCAGAAATTTGTGCTCATTGTTGGGTCATGGAGAAGTTTCACAATCACCAGCTATTTTAGCCCATATATATAACTACTAGGCAATAAGATGTAAGACAAAGAAATAGAAAAGAATCAGTCATAAGCTGTAAAAGCAGTGAAGAAGAAGAAGGAGGGATCAGGAATTTCTTAATTGGCTATTACGATTCGAATAAGGATGATGTATGCGAGCATCTGCACCACTGATGTCGATTTTGAGCAGTTTCACCTACAGTCTCCAACCATCGGTTTATGGTGTTACATAGCTCTGAACTTATAGGTCTACATGGTTCAGAACGATCATCAAAAACTTCATGCACTGATGCCATATTTAAGTCTGGTCGCCTTTCACCCTTTTTCAGCCTAAACCTATTTCAGTTACCATTGCACAACGAGACAAAAAGTGACTAGGAATGCGTAGCATACATCTGAGCTAAGTCCATAACAGTCCACAACCTCATCAACTGGCTTTTCTTCCCGTTCTGCATTACTGATGTGATGATATCGCGATAAACATTCTATGCTACGAAGCCGATGGTGGTCAAACACCAAGAGATGAATACTTTCTCAGGCGTATTGAAGATGATTTTACGTGGAACGAGGTTATTGTACGTTATCTTTTCATGCATTTAAGATTTTGTTTGTCATGCAGAACAAGTAGCAGAAATCGATGATGATCCTTGTAAACAATATTCTTACCTAATTCACTCAGTTAAAGTTAGAAAAGAGTAGTTTATAAATTAACTACTGTCTTCAGCACATAATAAAAGCAGAAAAAACTTGTCAGTACTTGTAGGTAATATATGAAACTAGACCTACGTTATGATTATTTCAGGTTTTTAATCAGTGTACACTGGAATGCTTGAAATTAGTTTCAAGATTAAATACCCCTATCAAGTCCAATCTAGGATGAAATATCAGTGGCCATGTATAAGTGAAATTGATCTATACCCTACAAAGTTAATCATTGAAGAAGTACACGGTTATTACATTAAAAATCTCATTGTATATATACCAGTTTTTATAATATTTATTACCATAATTGTTTAAATTATTTAAACCAGCCAACTAAGAATGACTCCATTAAATGTTACGCTTTAGATACATTACTAATTTTTGCATATAAAAGCTTATGTTTTTGTCATTAGATAAAAATGGTCAAAAAATAGTCTGGGAAAGAAAAGAATTTGATTTGGCCGCCTAAATGTCAGGCACCAAATATAAAAGATGAAAACGTTTATTATATCCAACTTGTAGATAGATAGGCAATTCGAATGAATAAGTAAAATGTGAATATAATTTTATTCATTATGAACAGTGAGTTCAAAGTAGACGTTACAAAGTGGGCATAGTGTTTTTTTCAATAAAGTCATCATCATCATAATCATCAATGTCAACATAGGACCAGGCATTACTGCGTAACGGTCCGAGTTGCCACACCTCACGTCAGTTCATAAAGTAAAAAGGTAGTGAGGTGAAGGATGAAGATAAGTGAATGCAGTCAAAAGGAATATAAAGTACGAGAAGAAAGGAAAGAGGAGTGACAAAATAGTGAGATTCGGTATAGCGTTGTTAAGACGAGGATAATGTGTGTATACATCTGCGCCACTGACATCGGTTCTCAGCCATACCACCTAGGGTCTCCAACCACTGGTTCCTCTTGTCCCGCGAACCGCAACCACCTAGTCTGCATCTCCCCACATGGCTCAAACCAACAGTCAGAGACTTCATACATTGGTGCCATGTTTTATTCTGGCCACCTCGAGCCTTTTTCCAGCCTGGACCAACCTCAGCCAACACTGTGTGACAAGGCAATCGGTGACTAGGCATACATAGTACGTGTCCCAACCATCTCAATCGGTGAAGGTTCATAACCTCGTCAACTGATTTACCTCTACTCCCTAAAACTCTTTACCTGACTTTTGAATTACTCATGTGGTGATACCACGGAATACGGCCTATACTATGAGGGCAAGGGTGGTCAAACACCTGAAGCCTTTTTATATCCTCCACTTTCAATGGACATGTTTCACAGCCATACGGTAGAACAGAGCTGACTGCTGTGCAGTACACGCGACCCTTAATAGATGATCGGATATCACGATGGCACCAAAGGTGGCGTAAATTGGCAAAAACCAATCTAGCCTTTTGTATCCATGCAGAGATTTCGTCGGCCAATGAGCCACCAGGGCTGGTACTTCTCTCCAGGCAAGTGGAGTGGTCAGCACACTCAGCCACTTCACTCTCTATTGTTAACCATGGCACCGCTGAAGACCAATCCTGGAGCAAACATTTGCATTTGTGTGGTGAGAAACGCATCCCAAACATTCTCAAATTGCCACTCAAAGTCTTCAGAGGACTGCATTTTGTTAGCGTCTTCACCTAACAGGACTATGTCATCTGCATATTCTAAGTCTGATGAAGATTCTCCTGTGATTAGGTCAACGTCTATGTAACCTGGTGACGAGAGTAAGACCTCCATGAGAATATCTAAGATAAAATTGAATAAGAATGGAGACAGTGGGCATCCTTGACGGACACCAGTCGATGAGCATAGCTCCCTGGACATCTCGCCATAGGCTCTAGCACGCCCACAAGTGTTCGAGTAGAGAGCCTTCAATAAGGTGATGCACTTGCTTGGCACACCTTTCAGTGAGGGACATTGCCATAAGACTCCTCATTCAACGGAGTCGAATGCCGCCTTCAGGTCGAGAAATACAGCTATTGTCGGGCATCGGTAAGCGTGTCTATGTTCTAGGACCAGGCGCAGTGTGAATATTTGGCCAGGTCTAAATCCTGCCTGGTTTTCTCCGGCTTGCTGTTCCCGAGCTCCACTCAGACGTCTAATGATTATAGAACCTAGAATCTTAGAAACTATATTCGTCAGGATGATTGCTCTGCGGTTATCACAAGAAAGCTTCTTGCCTTTCTTGAAGACTGGAATAATCAGTGATTTATACCAGTCAGAGGGGATCGTATTTGATTCCCACATACTGGCTAACACTTCCGCTAACCTGACTAAGAGCACTCTGCCACCATTCTTGTATACCTCAGCAGGTAGTCCGTCTGGTCCTGCTGCCCTTCCTCGTTTCAGGTTACCTACCGCTTTCTCAACTTCTGCCAGTGTTGGGGGGCCTGTCTCTATGCCCCATTCAAGATCCAACTGGATAGCGGGCAACGCAATCAAGGCTGGAGGCCAGTTAAACTATTCCTTGAAGTGTTCTGTCCATCGTTCCAGTCGTCTCTTCTGCGAGTGAATCGCAGATCCGTCTTTCTCCGCTATAGCCTCACTAACTGTTGTTGATCGTCTCCCCCTAGTCTCCTTAATAAGTCTAAATAATTGTCTACTATTACCAGTCGCCGCTGCCTTTTCCATCTCTTTAGCCTTCGCTGCCCACCACTGTTCACGATCGTTGCGCAGACTTTTCATCAGTCTATTTTTAAGTTGCGCTCGTTCTTAATTGTACTCAGAGCCTGCAGGGAGGCGTTCACGTGCATCCATTAGTTCGGAAGAAGCTGCTGATATCCACTGGCTCTTTTTAGCCATTATTTTGGAGTCGGTTACAGTCTCCAGTGCTGCTTTTACAGCAGACTGAAGAAGGCACCAAGCTTCTTCCGGATGAGCGACAGTATTTTGTTCCGATAACTGCCTAGCCAACTTCTCACTGAACACGGCTTTGGTGTTTCTGTTTTCCAGCAGCACTCGTAGTGGTTTTGTTGCCAAATGTTTTCTACGTCCATTGAGACTGAGGCATATACGTGCTCGGACCAACGCATGATCGCTGTCCAAACACGTACTCCAGGAGGAGCGGCAGTCTTCCACCGATCCTCTCCAGCGATGACCAATAGCAATGTGGTCTATCTGTGTCCATTGCTGAGTTGAGCTCGGTGGACGCCAGGTCAGACAGTGCCTTTCTTTATGTCTGAAATTGGTGCTGGCTAAAAATAGGCGGTTATCTAAGCATAGCTGTAGTAGGCAATCACCGTTATCTGTACGTTCAGCTGGGATTCCGAAACTGCCACCTAA
This sequence comes from Heterobilharzia americana, assembly GCA_944470555.2. Classification (NCBI taxonomy): domain Eukaryota; kingdom Metazoa; phylum Platyhelminthes; class Trematoda; order Strigeidida; family Schistosomatidae; genus Heterobilharzia; species Heterobilharzia americana. The sequence continues at coordinate 19,697,831 of OX104133.1, read as the reverse complement.
GTACCTTTCTGCCTCACTCAGTCTACCCATTTGTGTATTGAAATCGCCTGCAACAACCACCACATCCGAACCTTTGGCTTTCGAGAGGAGGCAAGACGTTTACGGTAGAACTAGTCCTTCACTTCATCCGAACTTCAAGGTTATACTGCTTTGCGTAAGAGAACAAAAACTGATGTCAGTCTCCAAACGAACTTAATTGATATGGTGTGAAATTTCAAATATTTTTGTGATGTTTCCTACAACTTATAAAATACAACAGTGGTCAAGACTGTTGACAGTTTCATCTCATTCCAGTACTTTTACTGTGAAGGAACGCATTGGGTCAGAGTAGTACGTCTTGCAATCTATTTAGTTTCAATCGTGATTTTAGAATAAGTTACTGAAAGAAATATTGTCAGCTAATGCAAATCTATAGTAGTAAGATATGAAATAATTTAAGTAAAACATCTTTTGCCTTGAATTATAGTTCCTAGCTATTTGCCCGATTCGAAATGGAAACTGTACCACACCAAAGTAACTCGAAAACTCTGAAAAATTAATTTTATTCTGAATCAACATAGCTTATCAAGCTATGGTAGAGATTAATTGTAACATTTGGCTTGATTGTGGTGTATGAACTCGTGGAAAAGTAACTTCCACAAGTTATGATCTTATGATAAATCGTAAGTATTTTAAGCTTGGTACACTGTTGACAAAATACAAATTGATTCAGAATCCTTTCATCTCGACACGTTTTCCTTATCATCAACATACTTTTATCGATGTGGAGAGTGCCTTTTTCAAAAATTGAATTCTTTGTCTTGATCGCTTAGTAAATCCAATTTATTCGTTGTCATTTAGGATAATTCTGCTACCTACACTTCATTGAACTGTTTTTTGACGATCCAAGTGCATTATTTAGGCTCTTAAGGTTAACTTTTCTGCATCCTGTGACTGCTTTTGGAGGCTCTTAGAGAATTCCGAGCTTTTTTGAGAAATCTAAGGAACATTGCCTCACTCCATAATAGGAAGCATGGTGCCTGAATATAATTCTGAGTGTAAGCCGTTGTTCGAGAAATAGTGTTTTCAGTTAGTTGCATCATTTTTGCCAATATTTCAGACGACAGTGATAGATAATTTGGTGTTACTTAAGGCTTAGTAATCGTTTAACAAAAGATGCACATTTAATTCATTCAGTGCGGATAGGAAACCATTCGAAACTATGACTTAACAGAAGACAGAAAACTATCCTTTCGGGAAATTACTTTCACAAGTTGTACATTCATACATAAGGGTTTTAAAAATTCCCTCCATGTAAATTAGAACAAGACATAATAGCGAACAACATTGTTTTCAATTAGATCCTCCTCAGAATTTACTTTAATACAAATAGCATTATATATATATATATATATATATATATATATATATATATATATATATATATATAGGTTCTAAGGACTATTTATAAATTGCGATCAAAACTCCAGTCAGTTGTATCGAAAACGAATGTATTGACTGTGTGTTTAGTGGGCATACTGCGAAATCGTTGACGATTAAGTAGTGCACATTCGATGTTTCACTGTCAAAATAACAGTTTGAAAAGATCACCCGTGACCTCCACTCTGTGTGTAGATCTGAGATTTTCTTAGTAATCACATTTGTTGCATATTTTTTCGTAAAGACATCTAAACAGACACTCCAGCTTTCTGATTATTTCAAAGCTTATCATGAAGAGTGAGAACAGTCACAGCTTCTTGTCAAGCTTTTCACGTATTCCTTAATACCTAACCTATACAAAAATATATTATGCTTACACACACAAGTTACTGACTAAGTGGAAACATGGCGAGTAATTTGTTTATTATCCTAGCAGGAAGGTAATATGGTATTGGAAGCCAGATAATAAGCAACTGTCATCGTACACCCTATTCAAATTTTACAGTGTTTGTAGATTAGAAGCTATAGGGATAGGTACTGATAAAAATCATCATTTTCATTTGTCGTAACCGCATGGTTTGATAGATAGACAGAAAGAGTCATAAAACAATGGTTCAGTACCTTGCGGAAGTTCGTATTCATTCGCAGTATTAACGGATTGTAACCAATTTCAGTCCGCCAAACACGTTATGTTATCATAGGCTGCAAAAGATGGTGATCAAAAGGCAAGAATATTGGAAAGTCTGACGAAACATGACAACCCATTAAATATCAGGATTGAAAATATTCCACACAGCTTGTGAATTCTCGCTACTGTTGCAATACGAATTCAGCTTAGCGTTTAAGCATGAATTTTCGACTTTTGTGCGTATTAACCAGACCTTACTAGTGGCGAGTACTATTATGGTATCTCTGCAAATTTCTAAATAAGTAGGTCTGCAAACACTGTTGAGGAGGTTGTGACTAAATTTCTAACTGAAACTGTATGAAAACTGACATACTCTGAAGCATTATTTTTTGTACTTGCCTAAGACATTCATAACCGTGGCTAGCCAACTAGTTCACTAGTTACTAGCCGATCCTAAGCCCGAATAATGAGGGAAGGTTGGGTGTACGACTAGCAATCCTAACCCGTAAAACCAATCTAACCGCTAGAGATTTCAGAGCACAAACAAAATATATAAAATAAAACCAAACATATTCTTCGCTAGAATCGGGGAGACGAAATGACGCCAGTTGGTGAAAGACTTCGGGAAGACAATCGGCCGGTGTGTCTTCTCTCACTCGATGAAAGCAAAAGTAAACATGGGGACATGGAATGTCCGAACAATGGTTGAAGCTGGCTGGCAAGGATACCTGCATTACCAAAGAGGTGAGAGGTTACAGCACAGAAGTGCTGGGAATCTGTGGAAGCAGATGAGATGGAAGTGAACACTCGAAACTCTTAACTGGAGAGTTGAACATCTACTCCAGTATTGTCACGCAGATGACAACCACGAGCACACTGAGTTTTGGAGTGGCCATCATGATGTCCCCTTCAAGAGTATCGAGGGTCCTCTCTCATGCAGTGGAACCAATCTCCTCCTGCACGATCGTGACGGCAAGGTTCAACTCAAATGGAAATAAAGTCGCAAACACACAATGCTACACGCCTACAAATAATGCGGATCAAGAGAAGAAGGAGGAATTCTACAGACAACTGCAGTCAGTAATAGAAAAGACTGCAGCTGGTGACATCAAAATTCCGACGGGTGACATGAATGCCAAACTTGGAGCAAACAACACTGGAAGAGAACTAATCATGCATTGAGAGGTACACGGTGAACTGGAAGAGAATGGAGAAGTGTCTGCAGATTTCCGTACATTCAACGATTTGGTGATTGACGGCTATGCAGTGTGTACAAACACAAGGACATTCACAAAGTGAGCGACATCAAGTTGATTTCACGAGAGGGACATACTATACTGAAAATCAGATCGACTTCACCTCAATGTGAAGAAAGTGGAGACGGAGCCAGCCTACTGGACACAAGATCAGATCAGATGAAGAAGGGGAGCAGATGTAGATTCACACCACTGACTGTCTGGTGCAAGGAACCTACATTCAAAATCAAGTTGGAGGCCTTCACAGAAGCTGATGACAGACGACCACGGCTCAAGTTGAACACCCAAGTTGAACAGAAACTGATGGACGAAGCTACAAAGGACATCTTCACATCAGTCATCGGTAAAACATGTAAGACATTGAGCGGCATCCCTGAAGGAACCTGTGTGGAAGAACATTGGAACTCTTTGAAAGCGACGTGGAGGGAAACCTGCATGACCATGTTAGGAAGGAAGATGAAAGAAGACAAGGAATGGATCTCGACGAACACATGGAGGCTGATGGAGGGAGACAGGAGGATGGTGAAGCAGAAGGTGAACCAGTGCAGTGCAGTGCAGTGTAGGAATGAACAACGGGAAGCGGAACTGAGTACAGCTCGTGAAACGCCACACTGGATAAAGAGGTGAAGAAGGGTGTGCACAACTACAAAAGACACTTCTATGACACACCGGCAAGTGAAGCAGAACAGGCTGCAGTCTGCAGGTGGGAGAGACCTGACAACATTGTATCAAATAACCAGGTTACTATCTGGTGAGAGATCAATGCAGATGAGACCAATGCAAGATAGTGGAGGAAAGCTGGTTACCAAAGAGTAGGAAGAAAGTAAACGATGGACTGACCACTTCAAAAGCTGTTGAATCTGACCATCACAAGCACCACCTGCAACTCATCCAGAAATACCACCAGCAGCCATGCGATAACCAGTGAGCATAGGCCCTCCAACAGAAGCAGAAGTCCTGAATGCCACGCAATAAAGTTACTGAAACCCAGAAAAGCAGCAGGAGCAGATGGAATCGCTCCAGAAGCGCTGATAACAGATGCAGATATAGCAGCGGACATGCTCGCACCACCACTGCAGAAGGTTTGGAAGGAAGAGAAGGTATCCACCAACTGGAAGATGGGCTACCTTATCAAAGTCACAAACAAGGGAGACCGAAGTGTGTGCATGAACAAGAAGTAGTGCGGAATCATGCTCCTGTTTACCCAAAGCAAGTGATATATTATGCCGCATCATCCTGGAGAAACTAACAGGTGCTCTGGATTCAAAATTACGACCGGAACAGGCTGGCTGGCTGGCTGGCTCTGGCTTCAAAAAGAACAAATCGTGTGCAGATCAAATTGCAACGCTACGCTACACATCATCATGGAACAGGGCATAGAACGGCAGTCAACTGGATCTCCACCTCAGCTTCATCTATTTTGAAAGGCCGACGACAGCATTGACCGAGAAGTAATTTGGCAGTTGCTCCAACAATATGGTTTTAGTGCCTTAAACATCTATCAACCTCAATCAACAGCAGCTAAATGAGGATGTCACATGCCAATGATATACAATGGAAAGCTGAGTGATGACTTTGAAGTGAAGACGGGATTGAGACAATGTTGCCACGTATTATGATCGATGATCTTCCTGATTGTGTTGGACTGTATCATGCAGAAATCAATGAGAAGCTAGTAGATGGGTATATGCTGATGATCGATGAAAAGAGCCTAGAACATTTGGATTTCATCTCTGATGACATATGTCTTGTGTCGTATGTCGCATAGCTCGAATATTTACAGGCGAAAACTAATAAGTTTACAGAAGAGGCATCAGAAACGGGACTTCAAGTGAACGTAAATAACAGTCAGGTGATGAAGTTACCCAACCAGCAACAACAACAACAACTATTAATCACCACCAACAAGAGAACACTCAAGGAAGTAGTCCCTTTCTTTCACTCAACAGGGAAGCATCGTTTCAACTACAGGCGACGGCACAGATGAGAATGTCAAGGCCTGGATCGGAAAGATTGTAAGACAGGCCTTCGTTAACATGAAATCAGTGTGGAGATCTACCGCACTCAGCATAGAGAACAAGACCCAGATTTTCAACACTAGTGTCAGTCAGGTCAGTGCTTCCACGTGATGGTTGAGAGACTTCGAGCGTTACGGAAAACATCCCCCCCCCCTCAAACTACAGATATTCATCAACAGTTCCTGGCTATGCTAACTCAATACTGAAGATCACGTGGCCAGAATAAAACGAATAAGCAACAAGGAAGTCTGGACTGGCAACGAACCAATCAAGCAAGAAGCTATCTCCCAACAAATATGCAGAAGAAGAGAGTGGAGATGGATTGGATTGGACATGCACTGAGAGAACTGTTCAGGGAGATCATGGGCCAGACCAGGCCTTCGAGTGGAACTCGAATGGGAGACGACGAGTTGGACGTCTGAGGGTGACATAGAAGAGATCGTGTGAGAAAGAAATGAGAGCTTATGGGCAGTGGTGGAGCCGGGTTCAATGGACTGCAGAGAAGGGAGTGAAATGGAGACGTCCTAGTGAAACATTATGTTCCACTAGGAACCCAAGGGACAAATAATAATAATAATTTCTAGTGCCTATGCTTCAGTGAGAAATAAGCAAATTATGGCAAGTAATTGAAAATAAAGTTTGTATGACAGCAATTTTTGAGAACGCAATGAATTTTCCTTCGAAGAGGACACCAATTAAGTGAGAAATGCTTTATTTTTTAATTAGTAAGGAGATATTCATCACATGATGTGATAATGTTCAATAAATGTGAAAGAAATAATAATATTAACAGTAGTGATGTAATCGAGGATCATGACGCTAATTTTTTGAGTAGCTTGGATCAATAAAACATTTTCAAATGCAGATGATGATAATGCAAAACTAAGTAGGTAGCATGAAAATTGAGACAGATTATCAAAATGAGTCAAGATTTTGGAAAATCAAGTATAACTATTCACTCAATAATGGATTCTGTAGATAAGCTAAGTATAGACAAACATAGTAAGTGAAAAGGAAGGGTATGGAATGAGAAGGGAATAGAAAGCTTACAGTAACACTATTGTTTACCTTTTTTTCTTAGCCAAGGTAGAAATCGAAGATTCACCACTGAATATTGATAAGAAGGCTACGATTACTAACAGGGATTCTTATATATCCCTCTTCATGTACAACATGAGTTTGAATACTTTCCTGAAAATTGAGTGGTACATGATTGTGTTGATTAACTTACTCTTGTCTACTGAATTGACGGTAACTAGCAGATGCAATAGAATTGAGCTTTACAAGCGTTTTTTTCCGTCTGTTTCTCGACACTGAGAATTGAGGTTCAGCAACATGTCTGTTAGGCTTCCCAGTAGTAGAGCAAATGCTCCTTTTTTCACATGCTCATCTGAACTTGCGAAGATGCGTAGAGACAGCAAAACTGGGTAAAGCTGTTTCAATAGTAACAATACTTTCGCTTTAAAATGATATACAAAGTTCAGCAGCGCAAAAAGTACTTTAAATTGTTTCATAGAAACTTTGGTGTAAGAAGTTACTGGCTTCATCTCCGCTGAACTGCATATCATCAACACAGGTATCATTTGAATGCGAACCACTTCAGACATATTTTTCCTCCCGCTTTGCCGGTTTTTCATTGTCTTACAAACAGATGCATAGATGCAGTTAGAAATGCATTAGAACAAAACTTTTAAGTAAATCGTCTTTCATGAGGCTTCAGTGAGAAATAAGCAAATTATGGCAAGTAATTGAAAATAAAGTTTGTATGACAGCAATTTTTGAGAACGCAATGAATTTTCCTTCGAAGAGGACACCAATTAAGTGAGAAATGCTTTATTTTTTAATTAGTAAGGAGATATTCATCACGTAATGTGATAATGGTTTAGTGTATATTTCATTTCGGACAATTTGTTCGAAACAGAAAGAAATAATTATGAAGGATGTTGGTTAGCAGTGGAATCTGGGTGAACGTTCCGTCGCACTACGAGATCATCGATCGGATGCCTGTGTCTCCTACTTAGCTCTGTGGTCCTCGCCAGGGCTGGAACTCAGGAACGACCGTTTCAATTTCTAGATGTTTATACACTGGACCACCGATCCACCACAGCCATTTCTTAAGCCACAAGTATGTTCTTGGTGTTGCTGTTTGTATGATTTCGTCCTTGAGTGGACTGAATAAATCGGTCGACATTGGAATTCCTCACAATTCCAACAGACAATATCAGGGCACCCAGGCAAGCGTCAACCAGTTTTGTTCATCCAACGGTGGGATTTCACGAGCGAAAACATAACAACAAGAAGAAACGTTTTAAGTTTACAGATTAACTGCCATTTGACTTCAGCTCTGAACAACTAAAATATTTTCCTACATTACACAAAAAGGCCAATTGATTTGGAAGCCTGCCTTGTATATTCAGATGCACCTTCAAACCATAACATATATGTTGGTGAAATGGAGGAGAATATGTGTACTTTCAATAAACTATAGACATTCATCAACAACTGCCGCCTACGCTAGCTCGTTACTGAAGATCAGATGGATTGCCAGAAAGAATAAGCAACAAGGAACTCTGGGAACGAACCAACCAAGAAGCTATCGCGCAACAAATATGCAGTGGAAGGAAGTGGAGATGGATTGGATTGAGCATACCCTGAGAAGGCCGACTGGGGACATCACTCGTCAGGCCGTCGAGTGGGATCCCCATGGGAAGCGACGAGTTGGGCGTCCGAGGTGAGGGTGACATGGAGGAGATCGTGTGAGGAGGAAATGAGAGCTTATGGGCTGTCGTGGAGCCAGGTTCAAAAGATTTCAGAGATCAGAGCTCATTGGAGACGTTCTAGTGAAGCCCTATGTTCCATTAGGAACCCAAGGTACAAATAATAGTAATAATAATGTGCAGCTCCTGTGGATGGCATTGATTGCATTGTGTTCTCTGAGCTGAGTTGTTTAATCGTGAAGCCTGCATCGTCTTTCTAGACGACACCATCAGCACTAACTTCAATATGAAGTGAGCTGTCAATATCTCGCCGTGAGTGATTTGGTGGCCTGCTCTGACGATGTGGTCTGTGATCGGCTGTTTCCTTCGATTGTGGTGTCGTTGACTGTATAGACTTTCCTGTTCTTCTGCTTAACCTCTGACCTTTCTGTCGTTTATCATTTTTCTAATTGGTCGAAAGATTTGGTCTGTGTCTGTGCATCTATTGATTGCTGACTGACTGACCTGAATACCAAGCTTCTAGGAATTCTCTGATATTCTTTGTGTTTCCTCTCCCCGTCCGAAATTTCTACATTTTCAAAATTGAATTCATGTCCATTGTTGTTATCCACGTGCATTGAAGTGAGTGACAAAATGTCGTGGCATTTGATAGGCATTGGTGGTCATGTAAACGAAGGCGAAGAGGGCATCTACTTTGTCCAATGTAGTGTTGACTACAGTTATTGCAGTAGATTTTGTAAATCGCTATAATTCCATCAGACAAAGAACCTACCACGGTAGTCATGGACAAAGACAACTATATCAAGAAGGCAGAGAATGTGATAACTAAATAATTAGATAAAGTGATTTGTAAATTCAGGTGTTTTGCATTAAAATGAAAACCATCGCTGATGACACTTAACAGTTCAGACGTGATGCTGAAAAGGGAACCATCCAATGGCTTCCCACAATACGTTTCACAAATTGGCACTGCTAAATTAATATAGCTACAATCATCACCGAAAACCGTTATTTCTATCAACCAAGATTTCCTTAAAGGTGTGGTTCGGGGAAAATGTGAGTCCCTTTCAGCTAACATAGAACAAACGAGGAAATGATACCGGTGAGCAAACAGATATTTTGTATAGTGGGTAAGCTTCATGATCGGCTTTCTCACATGACTTTTGAAACCAGCGATCAGATTTTATTCTGTAGGTACTGATATTCGTTATCATATAAAGAGTAGAATGGAAAAAATTAATCTCACTTTAATTTGACACTTTCATTTCGACAAGTAGATGAAAAAATATATTATGCCTCCTTTCTTCACTGCCAAGAATAATTCTCAAGATTCGGTAGGCTTTAGGATCAAAGTTGACCTGAGAAAATTGAATAAGTTGACCATACGGTAAGTGGTTTTTAAAAGAAAAACATTTGTAAGATCTCGGTGAGGTTGAAAAATAATTTTCTGGCATTTCGCAACCATGTGGAATACACTTCTTCAGACCAGTAATTAATAACTATGACATTTATTCTCAAATAACTATCATGTATAATAAAGACGATCTGATTTCTCTCCATTTATTACTTAGACAGGCGATAACTTGTATTGGTTTTTATTCTTTGGCAATGTGGCTTTCACAAAGTTGGGGAAAGCCGGGTATTTATTTTTCTGCCTCATCGGGATTTTTCAAACATTTTTTCTCAATAAACAGCCAAGGTGGTTTCAAAGAACTGCATAAGCTGTTATTTGTAATTGTTTCTTTCAGCACAAAGTCAAGAGAAATTGAAGAATCTACAAACATTTTATGGTGAACAGTTCACTTAAATATATATTTGTACTATCAATATTGACAAACCCAAATATATTTTTAAATATACCAACAAACATATATATATATCTGAAAAATGTTTTCGGCTTAACCTGAAAGTACTTTAAAGGGTTCAACAGCTTGTCAACCAAACGGTGTTATCATTACTACCTCCATCATTCTTCCCTATACTTGCTTGAAGATGCGTATTTCAATAACTGTGACCACTTAATTTTGTGCTCTTAGGCCTAATGACGCATGCGAGTTAATATTTTGTCTCATTGATACCAGAAAGAAGTAACCAAACAAAATTACACTCAATTAGGATGAAGAAGTGCACTACTAGATAATTAGCTAATACTTTTTGTGTGACCTAAAGTATTTCTCGTAATGAATCACTCTGTCATAGCTATGGTTCACCAGACTGGTGGTTTTGAAACTTATTGATGATTGAAGTTGAAATGAAGAGCTGGGTTAAAACTGGAGTCAAATCAACTGTAGTTTGCTGTAATCAAAGCAACTATCCTCAGGGTTACTGACCTGGTAATTTAATGGATAAACCATGACACCAAGATGCTAATCGGTCCTTCAGATCAATCGCTGAGGACTAATGAGACACAGAACCGAATAAACATAGGCCACTGGTTTAAACGCTGCCAATGGCTAGATTTCAATTTACATTTAACATCAACTGGTTTCAGTAACACGAGTCTGTCAAATCATCGATATCATAGAAAATCTGATTAATAATCAGTATCATGTTTTGTTTTCTATTTCAGAGTGATTTAGATTTGACCAAAGAAACCTCATTGAACAGTCGGTTTGATTTTAATATGTAAACACTTATGCATCATGGGTTCACGTGGTTGTAGGATAGATTTCACTTACGTTTTCTTATTTTAAAAGAATTTCGAAATAGCTGCACTGAAGAGAATCGGTTAGATTAGTAATCTGTCAGCTTCAAAACTGTCAGTTTTAAACCACTCTGTAAGCAGTGATAATTAAAGACGTGAACGATCGTTCAGTTTGCTCCTTTCAGTTTCTTCTGTCTATTACCAGTCGAGATAGCAAGTGATAAGCTGATTACGACTGGAATTCTATTCCCCCCTTATCTCAGACCCGATTAAACGTCTGTTTAATCACTTGACTCGGTTTAAGTCTGATTCCGAATGTTAATTGCTAAAAAAATAAGCCAGAGCGTTTGAAAATCCATATTTAATTGATAAGCAACCATACGTCTTATCCGCTTTTAAAAAAGACATGTGAGCAAACAGCATTATTTTCGATTACATCTCACATTGGTTCTCTCTAATGAACATAACTTTTATAAAATATCAACTAATCAAGGTAATTTGTGAGTAGATGATAACTAGGATACTGATTGCGTACATCAAAATAATCAAATTAGTGAAATTATAAAAGATAATACGTATGTGCAGTGTAAACATGTATTGATACTGCATGATGACTGAAGGTGAAATGAAAATTTGGGTCACTTCAAGATTTGAACCAGCTACCACCAGGTTTCCGTCCCGATGCTCTACCAACTGAGCCATGAGGCCCACTGCTGACCAGATTTTTATATCACTTCAATCACTAAGTGTTTTGCTCGACTGCTCGACTTGATCGTATTCACACTGGCTGCCAACCCAATCTAACTGAATGAGATAGGAGGAGAATCATACTGTCCATCGATTTGGCTATCTGAGATAGCCGTGGTTTGGCAAAGCAGTATTGATACTGTGTACTGAGTAAAAGTGAAACGGCCGGATCCGAAACATGTGTTTGGACAGACAGACAAACAAAGCAGGTCAAAGACTGGAAAAGGACGACAAGATTTCGTGATACTGAAGGATAAAGGCGGTGAATAAATAGATCTTGAATGTGGTCATAGTAGTGGTGTGAAAGGAAGGATAACAAAATAAAAAGGGGAAGAAATACAGTCAAAGATTCATAAGTGAGGTTATTCATTAAGTTTTCGCTGTCCGAGACAGGGATAAAAACTGTTCAAATTCCTTGTGATTAAATGGCTGAGGACAGGTCATTTTAATTCCTACAGCCTCAGCTGGTATGTAAAATGGGAAATAAAACTCCACTGGAAAGGTTTGGTGGGATGAAGCAAACTCTTTTGAAGGCTTTTCCCTTATTCACCCTGTGATCACTATCAACTAGATGAGACAAAATAGAGCTTCTATTGATCTAACCTGTCCTTAGGTGGGAGTTCTGTAATATTCTGCCTAGTTTACCTATGCACTTTATGATACCAAGTGGGCGGTGATGTAGTGGTCAAAAAACCTCAATGGCAATCCTTCATTAAGAAATAAGTGGAAATTCAAGTTTGTCCATGCGTTTACCTAGGAAACAAAGATCGATAACATAAGGTTGTTTAAACTTATAAAAATCCTTGAAGCTAGAATTCAGTACTCACTCTTCTTTTACGCATCCTTATCTGGGAGAATAAAGGTTGTTAAAAAGCGTGTCACTTCATTCAACGTATATGGAAAATAATCCGTCATTAACAGGTGATGCTCGTTATTCTGGCAGTCAAAATTCTGGTGTTTGAAGCTATGGTTGCTGAAATTGAGTCTCAGTAAGGAAGTGAATACTCACCGAGTTCCAAATAGGATGAAGTAACCATTCCTAATTCTACTGTTCATTATGGCCAGACAAATTATTGTACAAAAAGTCAGATGTTGAGGTTGAATTTAAATGGCTGACTTCAACAAAACGTTGACGATATACCTAACATGAATCATACCGTTACACTGAATAACGTGTAAAGTTCATCATAACAGTGATATGATGTTTCATCACGAAATACATTTGTGAATCCATAAATAATAACCTGCAGACTATACCCTTCATGGTTCTACGATTCCTCATAAACAGTCTAGGCAATCAGACAACAAAACATGTATGTCTACGTTAAACTGCTCATAGCAGTTCACTAGTATATATATGCATGTTCATGGTGATCTTGGTTACTTCTTTCGAGATACTAGTAATTGATTTGTCTTGCTTGGTCAAACAAGCTGAAAATTACATGTGTGCCCATGGAACTTTTGTTTAAATTCTCAATGTACTTAATGCTTATAATGGATCCAAGACACTGTGATACTTTGAAAGGTTTGTTTGGCAATAGTGCAAATGAAATCAAGTTCATGATATTACAGGGAAAATCTATCATTTTCACAATATGGTTTCGCTGGAATTAGATATTAGCTATAAGTTATCTTAGCCCTTCAAATTATAACAGATTATGAAAATATAGTTTTCCAAATGCTGGAAAACGGCACTTAGTTTCATTATGGTGTATATCACATACTGTGATCAGCTGGAGAACTGTTGAAAGACTAAGAGCGCTGGATGGTTATACCCTCTCAATATGGGACTCTTAAACAGTGTGCAACCATCGCTGCACCAAACCCGGAAACCAGGACTTACAACTTCCATGGAGAGCACGCTAACATTGATATACCGGCCTGGAATCTACACGATTACATTTATCTCATTCACGATATAACTCTATCTACATGCACTACTGTATTTCAGTATCTCCCCTAACGGCCAAAATGGTCCACCCCACTGTTCACAACTACTAATTACTTCTGGAACTTTCATCTAGAGGCATGTTACAAATGCTCACTGAACAGGAATTCAGTGCTGAGGTATTATTTGATGCGCTTGGATAATAGAATGGTTTCGGTACATAAGACTGATTTTAATGAGATTGCACTGTGTGTAAACCTGAAGCAGTTAACTGTAAATCAGCTATTTCTAAAATTAATGTGGCTTAAGACTTTAACGGATATTATTATCCACACAATTTAGGCTGTGCTTCATTTTATTTTGGAATTTCATCACAATTTCTTCATTGTAGACACCATGAGGCATGCCCAAAAATAAAGACAAGAATAGTGACAAAGTTACAAAATCTCTGGTCAATGTTCCCGAGTACTTTTTCTCAACGCTAAATTGTTGGATTAATGAAGTATTCCTGGAAATGACTAATTACCAGTTCAAATTCTTTCTGTTTTCGAGGTACTTTTGCAAAACATGGCTCAGTCACTAAAGAACGAATAAAATATATATTTGAAAAAAGTTGGAAAATAAAATTCCGATTTGATTACTTTAAAAATTAACTTGCTAGTTCTTCAGATCATTTGTAAATTACTTTTATCTCGTCTCATTTACTCCAAGTCAACTACGGCTTTAGTCTCGCATTTACCATTTGATTGTAAGCAGAAAAGTAAAAACTTACTTTTTTCATGAAGAGATAATTTATGCTTACGAAAGCAAAATATCATTGATGAAAAACAAAACTACACATTGTCTAGTTCTTGAAGCCAAAATAAACCGTTTAATTTTTAATCTGCTTATAAATACAATGTGAGGTACTTAAATGAAAACAAGAAATGATTTTGTTGTTATTCTGATATCTAATCCTGGTACCTAACACCAGTTTTGCAAAGTTGTCTGTCACTGCTTGGCTTATTAATTGTGGCGTCCTTAAGTATACCAAAAAATAGTGAGGATATGAAGCTCCTGGCAAGTGAGTCAAAATGAAATACAGCCATAGGGATTTCAGCACCTAATGCGTCAAATGTAAGGTAGATACATAAATACATACATTATTATACAAATCGCAATGACATATGTTAGCTAACCGATTGTTAACAACATTAACCATTCTGTTAAAAAACCTGACAGTATAAAGTGCTCCGATTTCTGTTTATTTTTCTACGAAGTCTTTTTTGAAAGCTTTTTTAAAGTTTATACAGACTAGAAACTGCAACAAATTTACTTCCAGTAGGTTTTATGGTATTACATTTCTCATTCTAACCGACCAGTGTACTAAGCCGAGTGCCAGTGCATACTGGTAACTAATAAAAGTAAGAAGCATCTATCTTCAGCAGTGACAGCTATCTAACTGTTAATTATGTAGCATTAAACACTGTCTCAAATCGGCAACATTTTCACAAGCCGTGTTGAGTGCGAAATCACTAATTAAACGAGTAAGTGACTTGACTAATCGATATAAAAAAGAATATGATGAAAAGGTTATTGTAAATCTCGTGTGGCAAAGTATCAAAACTTTGATATTTGAACAATCCAAGAACAAAAGCACTCTCAAAGATGAGCCCGTTTTATTTCACGGCCTTCAGCATCTACAAACGGCCTACAATTGAGATAAAGTATGAAAAGTAATAGTGGCATTACATGCTCTAAATATATGAAAATTAATTAACCGTTTTAATCCGGGATTAACAATAAGGTAGTGAGCCAAGGAAATAGGCTTTTTCATGTAATCACGTATTCTACTAGTTCTTTAACAGCCTTTTCTTTTATACCACTGCTTGTTTGTTGACCATCTCCTCATCCAAAACTCTGGAAGTCTCCACCTTATGAGTTACAACTGCTTTTGACTAAAATTTGTGATTATTAATCCAGTGTCACTTTGACTCACTGCTTTATTGCCCATCGTGGATTTCAAATCTTCATTACCTCCAAATATTTAAAGTGTGTTATGTCACTATTTCTACCAATACTTCTCTTTAGCTGTAGGTTGTTTACATTTGATGAAAGACCATGAAATAAAATGAGATCAATTTATCTGGTTAATGTCTTCATTCTCGAATTGTTCAAATGTTTTTTTAGGGGAACTAAACTTATGACAAAATCTAATAACTATGTCTTTTTGCAATAAAGTGTAAGAATGATGTAAGTGACTCTAGTATTTCATGCGTTGTTAAACACTAATTACGACTATTAAAATAAAGTGAAAGTAATGATTATTTCTGGTATGTATATTCAAATGGTAAGGTTGTCTAGATATTAATCAAACGTGCACCATTTTCAAAGAATAGGGAGTCAAAGACACGTTTCTAATTTACTCTGATTTATTTGTTACATATTTCCTGAACTATGCAACATTTTGAAGTTTTTCATACTGGTATCATACTCCATCTCATTTTGAAACATTCATATATGGTATAATCAGTGATTGCTAAGCCACAATAACAGTATTTTATCACCCAAGTGGCATTTGTTATGAATTTATAAATTTGGAATATAAAAACATCGAAAAACAACCACTTCCGTTAAATGTTGTCGTATATCCACGAAGCAGGTGTACATGGAAGTGAAAAAGATTGAATTTGTTTTTCGAATAGTGCGGAAAACATGAAAAGGTGAAGCGTCGACGGCATTACCATGAAAAATTTACTTTTTTCTAAACTATACATTGCTTTTCAACAAGGTCAGGATAAAAGTTATATTTTCTTCTGAAAATTGAGCTATACAGCGACAGTGACCTTAATAGTCTTATCGTCGGACTTAGTTTCATTAAATTTAATAGTCATATACTATTCAAGTATTTTAAATGCGGTTCATAAGTCCATCGATGTCAACCAGGCTATAAGACAGTAAGAAATAAAGTGATTACGAAATGGTTGACCTTGTTTTACAAACGGCAACTCACCATCACAACATGAAGCTAAGTTGAGTGTTCACTGGCTGAATAAAGTAAACGGTTGTTGAATTTTGTTTTACGTAGTCATCATACTATACGCGTGACGTGAGCGATTCCTAATATACTTCTGACGTTAAGAAGATGCTAGCAATAATGGGACCATCTCTGTTAGTTGTTTGCTTATGCTTAAATAGTTGCGGATAGTGATTACTGACTGTACAGCAAACCACTCAGAAAATGAAACCAAGTCACTTTTTTTAACAAACAAACGAATCAGACATGGCAAGACAGATAGCAGCGATGCACAAATTATTAGAAAAATTCAGACTAGAAGATCAAGAAGTCATAAAAATGATAATAATTGCATCTTGCATTCGTGGCATCACTTGTATACTGAAGAAAAATTTGTTTCTGAAGTGAGCATCAAAATAATTATTGGAAAATCAAAGTCATAAGTTTAACATGCTTGGTGTAGCTAGCGACAGCAGTACCTAAACGTCTCAAAAAAATTTAAAGAGGTGTATTCCGATTTATATCCTTGAACAGTAGTCAAAAATAGAGAACTAGTTACAACTAGAATGAACACTGTATTGATAGACAAGTTGTATTGATGTTTAGTACAGCTGTATTGCTTATTGAAAGGAGGAAACAACGTAAGATTTGTACTAACTTGAAAAATATATTTAGGTACATTTGAAATAATTGGAAACTTCGTCTAATCGTGAACATGAGTAGTATCTTCAAGCTTTAAAAAAGTGGTTTATTTACTGGTAAATTTTACAGAGGAAAGAATTTCAGTCATACAAATACTGGAAAGGATTTATCGTCTACTTACTGTTGTGACGTGTCAATGAAATTATTACTGCTTGCCTCGCCAACGGTTTGTATATACCTGGATTATAACAAGACGTGTAAGCGAACAATATTGTTTTCAATTAGACCTCGTCAGGCTTCACTCTAATATACATAACTTTCAACATATTTGTAAAATATCAACCAATTAAGGTAATTTGTGGGACAACGACAACAAGGAATACGGACTGTAAAAAAGGCTAGTACGAATTTCCATAATGATGTGACAATGTACAAAGATAATTTGATTGGTTGTGGCTAGCAGAAGAATCCAGGACGCGCGTTTCGTCCTATTTTGGGCTCGTCAACCGGATGTACTTGCACCCCAGTAAGTGATGTTGTTCCCACTGAGACTCTAACCTCGTACCTGTTGCTTCAAACGCCAAGGCGTTATCCGCTGTACAAAAAGGTGTTCGGACAGATAGACAGACAATGTAAGTCAAAGACTGAAAAGCAAAAAAGGACAATAGGGGAGTGTAATACTGGAGGTTGAAAACGGTGAATAAATATGAGCTGAATGTGAATATAGTAGTGGTATGAAATGGGTGAAAAACTGAAATATAAAGATGTACATTTTAAAATTCATAAGTAAAGTAATTTATTGGGTTCATCCTCTCCAAGGCAGGGATAAAGGCTGTACGAATTCCCTCTGGATATAGAGCTTTGGATTGCTTATTCAAATTCCCATAGACTCAGCTATATACAAGGTGGATTCAAACTCCATTAAAAAGGTTCGATGGAATGCGGTAAATCACTTTGGACGCTTTCGTCTTATCTACTCGGTGGTCACTGTCAACTGGATACGATAAAATAGAGCTTCTTATAGATTTAACCTGCCCTTTACCCAGACAGGAATATAAGTGTTCGGTAATCGGTTGGTTAAGTTGCCTAGTCGCACACCCGATATAACTGTCTCCACAGGAGCAATTTAACTGGTAAATACATATGAAAGTGCCAAAACTAGGTAACTTGTCTTTCGTCTGACACGAAACAAACCTTCGACTAAAACATAATAGGAAGAGGTTAGCTGCATAAAAAGTTCCTTCAGTGGTTGTCGATAGTCTGTGGAATATAATTTCACTAAGTATGTCCCCAATAAATTGTATCTTTATGAATAGTGGGTTTTTCCTAGCGATTTCTCCAGGTAGGAATTCTTGCAATGATATTCTGGTACCTGATTTTTGAATGTAGTTATTTTGTAAACATACATGTTAAAACTCAGCAGGCTAACAGTTGGACCGAAAGTCTCTGGTTGATCATGAGAAGTCAGAAGTTTTCAAGTCATGATAACGCATGACAGTACGTAGAATCGTTTAGGTCATTAGTTATTTTTTGAAGTGGGTCCAGCTTGCACGCAATTTGGTGTTTCACTTGCGAGACTGTGAAAGATATTTAATCCCACCTTATTAAGTTACTTGTCAGATAGAGTATCATTTCTGTTATGATTATCAAACGCCTTTCAATCTTGACCTTTATTCATATGAATTATGAACCTCGAATTATAAAAGTGATTCATTGCTTCAATATAACTTAATAGTTGTCTAAAATTCCTGAAAACATTTATCATTAGAACAATAACTTTCAAAAGTGCTTTCAAAGACATTCAGTTTAAATGTGTGTATTGTGCAAAAAAATCACAGTGAATTGCTATGAAAATAGTAAATGTGAATTTCAACTCTCTTCCAACTAACCAAGCTGCATATTATTACTTAAAATATTTCCATGCAAAAAATGCAAATGTCGGTGTAAACACAGTGACCAGGACAATCTTCAAAATACTGATTTAGAAAACAGTTTATCATAGGTTTGACCACAAAGGTGTGAAAATTATTAATTTGCATGCTGAAAATAGAATTTCACCTTAAAATATTTTTATTGAAAAGTCTCAAAGAATGTGAACCTTCAATGCAATACTCCTCTTTATTCAAAATCTCATGTGACATTTAATACACAACATGTGTTTAAGTTAATTAGCTGAGTACACTAATGAAATGTTTTTGAAAAAACAGCAATTATGAATATACTTAAATGAATACATAGAAGAAGATCAGCAAATATCTATTAAACATGAATCAGAGGTGAAACCAACGTTATAAGTACATTTTTGTTGAATAAAGTACTATGAGGAAGTCTGTGTACTTCTGAGTCCAGACAGTGACTATGCCAAAGTGTGGATAATATGCATAATATGAAAGCATTAAATTTCATCATTGTGTGCAAGGTTATAAGTCTCACCTTTTGACTGAAGGTAAGATTATCTAGTCACTCAAATTTAAGCTGCCGGGACAACATCCAAATAATTTGTTTTTCAGATGACACAGATAATTATGACTCAGGAGGATGATTTTGATTGCATTGTATTCTTTCAGCTTGCAGGTTCTGTCGTGAAGTTTTCATTGTCGTTCACAAGAAACACAAAGAAGGAGAAATTTCATGTCGTTTGGAAATACACTACTGATTAGAGGCTTTTGATTAGGACATTAGGAAGTCATTGGCGATTGACTTGAATCGATTTATCTCAGAAAGTAAAACTACTCACACCATCTCAAAGTTGACTAACTAGACAAGTTGCTCAATATTATCTAGAATGAGAGCAAGTATTTAGAAGACTAGAGGCTTTTTCTGGGAACGATACATATAAGTTTAACTCAGTCGAATGCTTTTCGAGAAAAATCCTACTGAGTTCTCATAATAACGTCAAACTTAGTTAAGCTATTCTCATTACTGGGGAAAATACTGTAGTTGCATTTGTTCTAAGAAAAATAGGTCATCACTGATTCTGTAAAATATCAATATATAGTTGGTAGTTGAGGAGAAAACAAAAGAATGACTTAAATATCAAAGACTGGTGGTAAACGTCTGTAAAATAATGCTGAAAGCACTAGAGCACAGGTGATCATGTATATTTGAGTACTACTTACCAAGGCCACGTAAGGAATATATAGCCGTAAAAGTTTGAACAAGTGATCCGTAAATCTATTTACTGTTCTGAAAGTTTTCGAGATATATGTCAGGTGCACCTTACCTATCAGGTGTTCTCTGATAGCACAAGATACAGTTCTTCGGACAATTACATTTCCCAGTGATGATTAGTAGTAGCTGGAAGTGGAATCTAGGACATCCGTTTCGTCTCATTCAGGATTCACCAGCTGGGTGTACCTGACTCTCTGTGGGTGATATTCTTTCAACTAAAACTCAGTTTCAAACCCAGTCACGTCAGAAGTAAGTGCAGTATCCACTGGGCCACGGAAACAGGATAACCACTCCATGTATTAAAAGTGAAGCGCTTTATGTTATTACATCCGATTACTCGTCGCTGATTGGACAAGCTGAGTAGCTACCATCAGCTTTAGTGCTCCTGTGCGAATGTCCCGATACTGCCTGTATTTTTGTTTGATAATAACGATGAACATTGGCTTCCAGGTGCATCCAGCTAATGAGTTGCAAAAAGGAGGAAATAATCTTCTCGGATTCCATCACTGGCTAGTGTCCATCACTACTATCAAGCTGAAAATTACAAGCAATACCGAAGAATTTGCGCAAAAGCTTATGTGACAACAGAGACCTAACAAGCAAAAGCAAGAAAAGTCATATTTACCTGGAGAATAACTGCAGACTACAAAAATAAAAAGGATTCTTTATATTCATCAAAATTTTCATTGTCCTTGATCTATTTAAAATTTCTAGGTTAAATAACTGTCAGAATTTTTTGTCAGTATCACAAGAAATACATGTTGCATAACTACCTTTTTATCTGTAACTCAGAACCCATACAATAATCAAAAGTAGTTCGAAACTATTTTCAGTAATACATTTTGTTTTAAAAACTTGAAGCAGATGAAACTGCATAGGAAAGCGATCAAAAATGGGGAAAATAGCTGTTAGGTAGCAGTGATATAGTCAAAGTTAAACTGAACGTAGTAAAGTTCCAGATTTCACTGAATATACATACAATTCATACTTTTCAAAAACTCTGACAATCCTTTAATGCTTTCGACTCGTAAACGAAAAAGTAGGAATTTATAGTCAAGCTTATTCGAAGAATATTCATCTACACATACACTGCATACGTGCTCTGAAAAACCGCGGAGTAACGCTATAAATACAAGTTCTTCTCATGAGACCACTGTTTGTTTGTACTCTATTAGAAAATGAGGAGATTTTTTTCGGAAATTGATGATAACTTAGGTTAGAAAATTCATAATACTCGAAAATTTCTCCATTTTATTAGCTTTATAAACACATAAATACTAGTAATCCTAATTTAACAAAACCTTTTCATTTTTCATTACTTAGTAAAAGTCGGATGCAAGTGTCAGAATTTGAGCAGTAAGACAGCAGTATAGTGACTGTTTGAGCGAAAAACTAACACATATTTCATGTTCACGACCACAAAATATGAATTTTTTAGGTAAAATCACCAGAAATTGTATTACAAGTCAAACTTACCGGAAATTACTGCATGGATGTATAATCCATTTGCCTTGTTCACGTTGTCGACGCTTTTCACATGCTAGTGCAACTTTATTACCAAACAACTTAAGCGCTAGTTTATTATCTGATGGTTGAAAAAATGATATAAATTGTTCTTTAAGATTGTACATAGACCATGCTCGATCACGTAAAGTGCCTTGATTATTATTATTACTATTATTATTATCATTACTATTATTGATAACAGTACTGCGGCAAAGGGGCTGATAATGTGAATTTATTCTTTCCAATGTCAGTGGTTCCCGAATTTCTTCTAAGATAGAATTGTCTCCGCCAATACCTATACACGATGCTGCTTCTTTCAGTTCTTGACTTTTAAACTCATTTTTACCCTCTGCAAGGTTGATGGTGTATCGTCTGACGTTTGACTGACGTGATGTGTCTGGTAGATTTGCTGATGCACAGGGTTTGCCTGCTGATCTGTTGCTACCATTTGTATTGGAAGTGAGTGAAAATAAGTTATTTAGTAATCCTACTGAGTGATATCGAAACCGCAGTTTATTATTTGGCTTTCTAATAATACCGCGAATATTCCTTTCGACTGGGAAAGTTTTGAGAAAGGCCTCTTTAGTTGGTATTACATTCTGATGTTCTTCACTATGGTCATTTCCTTGTTCTTCAGAGCCTTTTATCTCGAGATCTTGGCCGTGCAGCTTGTCGTCTTTTTCTACTGTTTTTAAACTCCCAGACTTTAGGAAAGCTTTTCGACGGTGAGCTGTTGGCTACATCATTTTTCATGGTAGGTTGAAAACTTGGACGTTTTTTCGTTGTTTTTTTATCTGATAGTTCACTTGTTTTGCTTGATTTCTCAAGAGCAGCTAATTGACTGAACTGTTCGTGCATAATTTTTAAACATCCCGTTTTACTGAAACTTGATCAACGATGTTTCACATTTTAACTTCATTGCAATTATAGAGTGAATGGTATTTTTTTACTTTGTACAGTTGTTCTGTTTTACATTTAGTGAATAATCCTTAATTATCCATAGGTATTTAATACAATAAAAAAAAATATAATATTCACCTATTCCAAGGCTTGTTTTACTCCTACTTAACACAAAATACCGTCAAGAAGTTTCTAAAATAGATATTCCTTTATCTGAACGACTTTTATAATCTGAATGAGAAACATAGCACAACCAATCAGGCTTATTTACTTTTTAGTTAACTTCAGCCAATCAGATAATTTGAACTTTAAGTCTTCAAAATATCTTTATGAATTTTCTGTCATTGCCTTCTTGTTATATGTTTCATACATGATGTCCAACATTTGCTAAATTATTATCCGCATGAGAGATAATTGACCGAAAGTATTCCTTCTAAATATCACGCTCTCAATTACAATGAACATTATTCCGCAAAAAATCAAAGCACTTAGGTTAAGTAAAAGG
Source organism: Heterobilharzia americana (assembly GCA_944470555.2). Lineage (NCBI taxonomy): Eukaryota > Metazoa > Platyhelminthes > Trematoda > Strigeidida > Schistosomatidae > Heterobilharzia > Heterobilharzia americana. Next base: position 19,674,795 of record OX104133.1, on the reverse strand, counting down.
CTTATTTACATTTAAAAATGTATGAACGACTTTATAAGCACATAGTGCTTCCATGGTGACATCTATAGGCTATGAAAGCATGTATAGCCCAGCTAACAGATACTTTTAATGCACGCAGAAAAGATCTATGCTGTCGATAAAACTTGTACTCATACGTAAGCAAAGTGTCCGGTCGATTTCATTAGATATCTTCTAGTAGACAGAAGAAATGTAGGTCAGCAATAGGATCATATGATATGTAAAAGCCATTGGGTAGTATACAGGTAATCAATAGCAAAAATGAGTCGGCGAGATAACCTATTCTGTTCAGTTTAAGAATCAACGATTAGTTGTGTGAAATTCTTCTTGCTTCTAGACTTTTCCTTTCTTGTTCGAAGACTTTATTTCTAGGTAGGAGTTCTAAACATGTTAACTAATCAAATACGCTTACAATAACATTCACTTAGTGAGGCTCAAAATACTTAGTTATTTTTCTCAAAATAAAAAATGTCATCAAACCTGATTTCAATGAAGCTGAAAAAATGAATTCGACCTACATAGAGTCGTGAAGCCATGTTCAATGGACTTCAGAGAACTAGGTGAAATGGCGATGTGCTGCTGAAGCCTTATGTTTCACTAGGAACCCAGTGGATGTATAATAAAAAAGTAGGTGACGAGTCTATTCCGTATTTATTGAGCCTGAACAACAATCACTTAACTAATGACCTTCACATTATAACAATTTTATTTTTGCTTAGGATACACGTAAATACGAATATTTTACTAAAGAAATTTTGGCTTACACGAACAGTTGTTAAGAAGTTTCAGTTGTTCTCTAGATTATTTTACTAGAAGTATTTTCAGTTTTTAGACCTGTTCAAGATTACATTTTCTAACAACCCAGCTGATCTCAGTCTTCTGAATTAACCTGTGTTCTTGAACTCATGGTTATTGGACAATATTTTACACAATTAATAATTTCTCGAGTTGTTTTTTCCTTTTTGAAAATCTATAAAACATGTAGACCAGCTTCATTAACTCAAGCAGGATTCAAATCTCATGGTACATGAATGTACGAGGAGATACATTCAAAATTACCATTTAGAAGTTGAGAACCAACACCTTTCTTGTCCATGATCAAATATCAACGAAACTGATGCGGAGATCGGGAAGCTGAGTACTGAAACGCATCGACAGCAAACGGTCCCAACTCCTAAATAAAATATGAGATCCCATATTATCTGTTATTCCAATATAACTGCTGCTCGCATGCTGCTTACTTCAGCATCGATGCTGTTCTTTGTTCGTAATGTTTGTATTCTTGAGGAGAGTGAATTAATAAGATTTCTCTGTCTGCCTAAAGAATCTGCGACTTCGAAAATTGATAAACTTCCCGATCTAGATGGGCTTTCTGTAAACTGGCCTGTGAATTGAATTATCGTTTTTTCTCAGAGTTGGACATCAAAAAGTGGAATTTCAAGTTTGCCTCTGCTTCTAAAGAGCAGGTGAAAAAGAAGAAAAGTTTGAAGCAGGTTTTCTAGATCCATGTGAGAAGTGATCAATCTCAATATAAAAGAATGCGAAAACCTCACTCTATCGACAGAAGTTCTCAAATGTAGTCACTCATCAATCAACAAATTACCGGTGTGCATGAATCACCTTCAAGATTTTGACAAATATTATAAACCATCATAATAAATGCAAGTGATATGAAAATATATCATCGCTGCTTTGACGGAATCTTATACAGATACCTGTCGAAATTGACTAAACGTCCTCAGAAAAGCAGTTTGTTTTGTTTAATGGTGATCAGCAGTAAAATCCCTGACACACGTTTTACCCCATTTAGGACTTGTTAACTGGATTTGCCTCAACCTTAATGAGTGATATTATCCCCAGCTGGGACTCGAACCCAATGCCCATCACTTCAAAAGCCTAAGTAGGAGAGTCACCTCTTGTGAAACAGATATAAGTTATTACCATTTGTAATTTCCAGTTGTTTATTTTGGCAAGTTACAATGTAATCAATAATCAAGCGATATTGAGGCCCCTTATAGGCACCCTTATATGTTAACTGAGGCCGACCAGTTTGATCAAGAATAACAACGAGAAATAAATAATAATGTGCATATATATGATAAATAATAGTGCTCAACACTTTTTGAAATCATCAGGCATTCCAAAACAGACCTTACGAGCCAGCGGAACAAAAACAAATCTAACCACAAGATACAAAAATGAAGATGCTCAAAAATGAAGTGTTTTGGAAAGCGTTTTGAGGGAAAAATAATGGGGTTACAAAATGATACTTAAAGTAATATTTGCCGAAATGAATTAGACTATCTTCTTCATATTTTGGTGGAATATAAAAGCATATCAGCATTATTCAATAAAACCACTGAGGCTAAACTGTCTGCATGACTGTGTATAAATTTCTCAGGTGATTACTACTATATTGCAGTCTGTAATGGTATCTGAGAGTATGTGAAAATAAATAACATACGGACTTGTTAGGCTGATTGTTAACTGAGCTCAGAGTGGAATTACACTGGTAGCCTAGTAATTATTATTCATCAGGCGGCAGAGTTTGACTTCACTTGGAGTTAATCTGTTGAATCTGACTAATGTCAACTATAAATTAATGTAGCGGAAATAGAAGAAGGAAATACTTTACAGTGTAAAAAATTATTCATAATTTATAAACCACTACTTTAGAAAACTACAGTTTATCAGTAAATTCTTCCACTACCTCTTAAATTGATTCATATGTCGAATGTACAGCAGGAAAAAGATTTATCCTCTCCACAAGGATAGTAATGTATTGTTCTTTAGGGTTAAACTTTTGCGCAGAGAAAGGCTTGTTGGTTGAATACTCTACTGAGCGAGCATGAAATCTAGTGTCAACCAAAAATCTGCATCCAGATTTCATGTGATCAAGTAATCTTTCAAAAATCTTAATCAAATGAGTCAGATGGGATTGTATGTTGTTTTTTAGACAATTTAAAGTATGATCTATTACCTGTGGCCAGGTCTGTGAAATCTAAAAAGTCTTTAAGCCAGTAAAAATTGGCTAGTCTTGTAAAACGCAGTACTTCAACTGTTCGTTGAGCACAAAGCGTCCATTCATTATCTTGGAGAGTTTCTTATCTTGGTGAAAACACTGCATGTTTAGAAGTAATCAGTCCCTTGTAAATTCAGAGTATTGAGAAGGCGAAGAAGATTATCTGAAACATGTGCGATGTTTTTAGCGCCATGCATTTCGAACAACCCGATTACACATAACCTTGTATTTATATGAAAGTTTACGAAGAAAGTCAATTGTTTTGAAAGTAAAAACAAAATCCTTACAAAACCACTCTTTGTATGGATTGTTAAATAAATGCACTATCAGGGTAGGCTGTGAGTGAAAATTGTTCTTGTACACATAAACGGAGTTCCGCTCTTCTTACAATTTCTCTTGACTTTGTCGACCTTTTAAATGGTACGAAAACTTTATTCATAATCATATAGACCAAAACGTTTAACAATAGCACGAAACTGAACGCTTTTGTTCAACTGAGAGTGAAGCTTCTCTCTGATGTATCTCATAATATCAAGACTGACTACCTACCTAGTCGACGCAACATCAAGAGTGAAATTCAATTCATCAGTTTTCGATTTAGTTGTGTGAGCATCTTTCATTTTAGTAATGCATAAAGTCTCTGTGCTCCCTCTTTTAGTGGATAAATTTCAACTCATTTGGCAGATCTATGCAACACTTTGGTCTTATCATTTGAAAACGTTACCATATTACATCAGAATAGTTCGTTGAACACAGAAAATCCACTTGACTGGATGACTTCTGAGTATAGCTATCTACTCTGACACTTGGCTCCGATAGTTACTATTTTTTTAATCTTACCATAAAATGCATAACCGACTTTTATTTGGTTTGTATGTATCAGCTAAAAATATGATGTAAGTTTTGATATATATAACCTAGAAAACAATGAAACTGTAAAAGAATGATGGCCTGAGTTTGAAATAACTTGTGACTGATAGTAAAACTGAAACCACTGGGTCAGGTCATTTTCTTAGATGAGAACCAGTTTTTGATGTTGATTGCATGATAAACACTTTAATCAGTAATGTAGAATGTTTCACCCCAACATTAGATCAGGCTGACACAACAACAGAAAATATTGTGAATTGTGAGAATTCATGTTAAAGTCTCAAATGGCATAACAAACTTCGAATATATATATATATATATATATATATATATATATATATGCATTAGCTTTAAACAATCTCAAGAGTAGTTTATCTACAAAATCCCAAGTCTCCTCTGGTTCTGACGTCCAGAACACCGTTTATTAAGGGCCACGGATCACAGCCACCACTACTCAAATAAAGGAATACCATACAACGTTATACAAAGTTTAATAATATTTTAGCAGTGAAGTAATCAAAACAGCATGAATGAAAATTATTCACTAAAACAGTTGGTTATGGTAAACATTAAAATTTATTATTGCCGTCCTCATACTGAATATTAAAAGTTCAAGACTAATGATCATCTGATGATGAATTTGGAGCCATTCGTGTACACTTCTGGAACCACAACTCCATATACAATGACTCCATAGAAAATTAGTTACAACCTATACTGAGGAATTGTTTTATGCATTCACTTTTAATGAGTGATCTAAATTCAGTGCCTTAAGACTGCTGATGTTTTTTTGTCAAGTCTACTTCTGCGTTACAGTGAAGTTCGGCCGGAATTCCCATCAGTGTCATGAATCCACAGGAGTGAATCAATTATTAAAAGGTAACCAGCTTTGTAGTAACTTTGAATATTGTCTGCTAGCATTTTAAGCACTGTAATCGAAGGTGACTACAATCTATGGCTAATAAAAGTGTCAACTCATGAACAAAATAAATTTCCACTTCACGTTTAAGGGTCTCTGAAGCCCTCAAAGGCAGGCCAACGTGGTAAAATGACAAAAGGTTCATTGTTGAGTCGAATAAATTATGAAAAGTAACGGAATATGTGTTTTCTCATCAGCATTCATACTCCTTTAAACTCTTATTCTGACTCCTATAAGGTGGTGTAGACTAAATGATCGGGGTCCCCGCAATGACAAAAATTAGTGATTGAGAACTCCTAATAAAATGGCTGAAAATCATCCATAATGACGCAGATGTATTCACTCTTTGGTGCCTTCCAGAGCTTAAAGTTTTGCCTAGCCTTAATTCTTAAATTCCATCTTCCTTCATACACCCTTGTCTATTTTGATATCAGTCGTTCCTATTCATTTGTTCTTTGTATGGAAATATGAAATGTGATAGTATGGACCGATGCCAACGCATGCGAGACTCTACGTTGATGCTGTCTGTTTTTCCGTGGAGAAAGGCGTTTAATCAGCCTTAACTCAAACAAATGATCACGTAGTCTTCCTCAAAATGTCTGCTTGCTGTGACTGGTTGCGAAAAGTTCCATGGAATTTCAGGCTTCCTTGAAGAATTTCCGCGGTAATTATCCATTTCGTAACATAAATTTTGAGTTGAAATGCATGTTTAGATATTATCACTGCAAACTAAAAGTAATCTCTGCAAATTCTTATCAGTCAACTTATATTCAGGGATCTTATTTACGATGAAAATGTTTTTGATTCAAAACAGTCAAAAAGGAAATGTTAAACTTAAGAAATAAATTCAAATATTGCATGTTCACTTAGCATCATAGAAGTTTGAGTGGATCTTTGACCTTAAAGCTTAAGTGATTATTGACTGAGTAGAGTTCAAGTATTCTTTAATTAAAATAAGTGTTCAAATGAACTAGGGATTTGTTGTAATCAAACTCCAGAAAAGATTTTCCACTAATTGAAATCAGGCCATTAGAATAATGTTTCCGCACATAAGGAATATTTTACCTATTAGGAAGATGTGACTGGAGTAAGCTAATGAAGCATACCATTTTCGTAAACCGGATAAATGTAAAACCTCTTTGTTGACAGTAATTACAGAATAGACTATGTCTTTCACAGATGACTCATTGAAAGACATGCTCTCCACAAGACCAACATGATATCTGAAGGTTTAATTGAGGACTAGTGGTGAAATTTCATCCGACCAGTAACTAGATGGCTTTTGGCAGCAGAAGTGAATTTACAGGAAACACTACGTAGTATTCCTAATAAGCTGGGATTAGAATGGCGTTTAAACCTAAAAACCCACTTCGAAACAAGCTTTGTAGGTAAAAAGATCCTATTGATGTAATTAGGCAGAATAATTTAGTTTACCGAATCTCTTGCAACGGTTCTGAGGTCAAATACGTAAGTCAAAGTAGTCGATCAGGGTCAATTAGATTATGCGAGCACTAAGACCTAGCTAGATCAAAATAAGTTGATCCTAGAAAGGTGAGGAATGTAAAGTAAAGCTTGGTCATAGACGTGCATGCTGCTACACACAACCACACAACATGATGTGACAGGATTAATATCTTTAAAACTAACACAACAAGGTGAAGAGAGAGATTAATAACTGAATCTTAGTTTATCGAATCAACACCTAATACATGCAACAAGAATGACTCAGCACCTGTTCCTAATACATGGAAAATCTTAATACCAATTTCACAAAGACGGCAAAGAAGTTAGGACTATGCAAAGGATATCTGAAAGTTTTGTAGTTATCCTGATTTGACTATGGACAATTAATTATGTCCGAAACGTAATCCAGTAAATAATACTGTTACACTGTATGATAAATCTAATAGATCAATAAAAACGGAGCAAATAAATACATCATTTCAGGAGGTTTCTGAGAGATGAATGGAATTGCACTCATACATTATACGAACTTTTTCAATTCCCTTTAGGATACTGCAAAGATGCAGACTTAGAAAGATGATTCCACAAGTTTAAGGCCCTTCTTGGTACTTTGCTGATGTAGTAAATTCTTATATTACTGAAATCACCTCAAACCTTCTCTGAATATAATCATACAGGATGACCAGTAGATGGTAGTCACAAGCATCTGCTGATCATTACTGTTAACAGCGGTTTTTCGAAAAAATGACCACAAGGGGGAGGAAAAACAGCTGTAAATTTATCATAGTAGTCTTGATTAAACTATGATATTGTTGACCACTTTATATTTGCTCCATAAACAGTATAACCTTTTCTCTCTATCCACTGAATCATCTATCCGTAAGATACACTACCTTACTAAACACACTTAATAGCCATTGTATTCCTATCCCAGTTTTCTATTTTTAAATTTGACGCGTTGCTCTGGCGTTATTCGGTCAAGTTACTTAACTACTGCTATTTCAGAGGCGTGAAAAAAACGAGTAACAACAAAATAAACAGTAATTGACAGAAATATCTAAAAAAAAATATAGTTGATTCTTATTTTTTTTTAGTTGGAAAGCACAGTGATTTTTGTTTACCTCTTTATGGAGATATGCCTTTCTTTTTCCGGGTGATGATAACCATATGACAATCAAAAGCTAAAATATGTAAATATTCGGAAAGAGATTCTTTCCTTCATTGAACAAAAGTAGTAAATATTCAGCTTTTCATGAATTACAATGCAGAAGAAGTTTTCTAGTAAAACTTAAACAGTTTTCATCTAACGAGTGTCTGGATGGTTAAGGCATTCGTCAAGAAAGACGAAGGTCTTGAGTTCGGTTATTCGTGGAGTCATGCGTGTGTGGGCTGCCGTGTGGTAGAAGTAAAAAGAACTACCCCATGTTCCCAGGTTATGAATATTTCTCCAAGTAAAGTCCCCATAAAACCTCAAGAGATAAAATAAATTCAACAAATCCCAATGAGATAAAAGAATTTCTGACTTTTCGTGACCATGTGGAATCTGCTTCTTCAGATAATGAAATCTGTTCAAGTATTCTCATTTTTAAATAGTAAATGAAGGCAAATCAGATTATGTTGCCCATCCTTAATAATAATTAGAACAAAACTTATCGGTATCAGTTGTTAATCCGTAAGTTCAAAGTGAAGATTTGAATGTGTAAGCACATACGAATGGGTACGAAGATGTTATAGAAGGAATTAGGAATGAGAAACGACGTTTGTTTGTTTGCATGAATGTGTGCATATACCTTAGCCATGATTAGTGAGAGCAGTATGTTATTCCGAATAGACTTAGCAATTCTTCTTTTCTGTTCAACGTATAGGTAGTCAACATAACGTGAAATGTCTCAGCTGTCCATCTCTCCTTGTAGTTTGTGATTATGATGGACGGCATGATTTATAAATTTTCAGGACCAATAGCTGCTACCTTGACGTGGTGGTCGGGCTTGCATATCACAATGACCCAACGAGCTATGCTGGTGGAACGCTTGTTCCCTCGAGGTCCTACCATACCAGAAAGGTCTGTTGGGTAGTGGTTAGACGAAAAGCAGTTACCGTTATAGTGTAAATTGCTACACTATGATGGGGGTCTGAGGGCGAAGTCGTACTGCTGCTAGCTGGATGGGGTGTGACAGCAGTAAGGTGTTTCCCTTGGATGACCAGCAGTGCCATGCTGATGCTGCCTTCTCAGTGGAAGGGGGGGTTAGAAAAGGTCGGCCCCAAAAATAACACACTCCACCACGCCCCACGGTCTGCCGGGCCGGCGGTGTTGGTTCACTTGTCGTTTCCTTTCGACCATCCGGCCCCAAAAATACAAAAGTTCAAAATAATCATACTCAAAAGGCTGGGTGTGACAGGCCTCAAGCAGATGTCCGATGGGCTCTGCGGTCACACAAATCTCTTTCAGGTACCTTAAGAAGAAATAGCCTTCCACGGTGTGGGCAGCCGGGAAGTGTCAACCGCCCTCACAACTCTGTCAGCACCCAAGTTTCTTCTGACTGCTATCCTCCTCCTCCATCATTACCTTCTAATCTTCCTTCACGTCTCTTAATTAATGATGCTGCATCATCTTCAATTTCTCCTACCTCTGCAGCCTTCGACAACGATCTGAGTCCACAGAACAGCATCCCTGGTCTCCTTAAACCACGCTCCAAATTACATATTGGAGCCTTCAATGTCCGCACCCTCCGTCAAATTGGCCAACAGGCTTCGTTGGCAAAGACTCTAGCAACTCGGGCATGGATGTGTGCTGTGTTTGTGAGACACGCATACAGGACCCAAGTGTGGTTATTCACCTGACCTCTCCTGACCAATCTGGTGAATCTGCAAAATTCACCCTTCGAGTTTCTGGAGATTCGATAGCTAGCTCTCGTGGTCTTGCAGGTGTAGGTATAGCATTAAGCACCAGGGCAGAAAACTCACTACTAGACTGGATCCCAGTTGATAGTCGCCTCTGCGCTATGAGGCTGAACGGCACAGTGAGAACTAAAAGGAATAGTGAGACTCGCCGTTGTCTCTTTGTAATCTCTGCTTACGCACCCACTGACTGCAGTTCGGATGAAGTGAAGGACGAGTTCTACCATAAACTGTCTAACCTCCTCTCGAAAGCCAAACGTTCGGACGTAGTGGTTGTTGCAGGTGACCTCAACGCACAGGTGGGTAGACTGAGTGAGGCAGAAAGGCACTTAGGTGGCACTTTCGGAATCCCAGCTGAACGTACAGATAACGGTGATCGCCTATTACAACTATGCTCAGATAACCGCCTATTTTTAGCCAGCACAAATTTCAGACATAAAGAAAGGCACTGTCTGACCTGGCGTCCACCGAGCTCGACTCAGCGATGGACACAGATAGACCACATTGCTATTAGTCATCGCTGGAGAGGATCGGTGGAAGACTGCCGCTCCTTCTGGAGTACGTGTTTGGACAGCGATCATGCGTTGGTCCGAGCACGTATATGCCTGCGTCTCAATGGACGTAGAAAAAATTTGGCAACAAAACCACTACGAGTTCTGCTGGACAACGAAAACACCAAAGCCGTGTTCAGTGAGAAGTTGGCTAGGCAGTTATCGGAACAAAAGACTGTCACTCATCCAGAAGAAGCTTGGTGCCATCTTCAGTCTACTGTAAAAGCAGCACTGGAGACTGTAGCCGACTCCAAGATAATGGCTAAAAAGAGCCAGTGGATATCAGCAGCTTCTTCCAAACTAATGGATGCACGTGAATGCATCCCTGCAGGCTCTGAGTACAATGAAGAGCGAGCGCAACTTAAAAATAACTGACGAAAAGTCTGCGCAACGATCGTGAACAGTGGTGGGCAGCAAGGCTAAAGAGATGGAAAAGGCAGCGGCGATCGGTAACAGTAGACAGTTATTTAGACTTATTAAGGAGACTGGGGGGAAATGGTCAACAACAGTTAGTGAGGTTATAGCGGAGAAGGACGGATCTGCGATTCACTCGCAGGGAAGGCGACTGGAACGATGGGCAGAACACTTTGAGGAACAGTTTAACTGGCCTCCAGCCACATTGCGCTGCCCGCTATCCAGTCGGACCCTGAATGGGACATAGAGACAGGCCCCCAACACTAGAAGAAGTTGAGAAAGCGGTAGGTAGCCTGAAACGGGAAGGGCAGCAGGACCAGACGGACTACCTGCTGAGGTATACAAGAATGGTGGTAGAGTTCTCTTAGTCAGGTTAACGGAAGTGTTAGCCAGTATATGGGAATCAAATACGATCCCCTCCGACTGGTCTAAGTCACTGATCATCCCAGTCTTCAAGAAAGGCGAGAAGTCCTCTTGTGATAACCACAGAGGAATCAGCCTGACAAATATAGTGTCTAAGATCCTAAGTTCTATAATTCTCCGACGCCTGAGTGGAGCTCGGGAACAGCAAGCCCGAGAAAACCAGGCAGGCTTTAGACCTGGCCAAATATTCACACTGCGCCAGGTCCTGGAACATAGGCATGCTTACAGACGCCCGACAATAGCTGTATTTCTCGACCTGAAGGCGGCATTTGACTCCGTTGATCGAGAAGTCTTATGGCAATGTCTGTCACTGAAAGGCGTGCCTAGTAAGTACATCACCTTATTGAAAGCTCTCTACTCGAACACTTGTGGGCATGTTAGAGCCTATGGCGAGTTGTCCAGGGAGCTATACTCATCAAGTGGTGTCCGTCAAGGATGCCCACTATCCCATTCTTATTTAATTTTATCATAGATATTCTTATGGAGGTTTCCCTCTCGTCACCTAATTACAAGACGTTGACCTAATCACAGGTGAATCTTCATTAGATCTAGAATATGCAGATGACATAGTCCTGTTAGGTGAAGACGCTGACAAAATGCAGTCTTCTGAACACTTTGAGTGGGAATTTGAGAATGTTTGGGATGCGTTTCTCACCACACAAATGCAAATGTTTGCTCCAGGATTGGTCTTCAGCGGTGCCATGGTTAACAATAGAGAGTGAAGTGGCTGAGTGTGCTGACCACTCCACTTGCCTGGAGAGAAGTACCAGCCCTGGTGGCTCATTGGCCGACGAAATCTCTGCATGGATACAAAAGGCTAGATTGGTTTTTGCCAATTTACGCCACCTTTGGTGCCATCGTGATATCCGATCATCTATTAAGGGTCGCGTGTACTGCACAGCAGTCAGCTCTGTTCTACCGTATGGCTGTGAAACATGTCCATTGAAAGTGGAGGATATAAAAAGGCTTCAGGTGTTTGACCACCCTTGCCCTCATAGTATAGGCCGTATTCCGTGGTATCACCACATGAGTAATTCAAAAGTCAGGTAAAGAGTTTTAGGGAGTAGAGGTAAATCAGTTGACGAGGTTATGAACCTTCACCGATTGAGATGGTTGGGACACGTACTATGTATGCCTAGTCACCGATTGCCTTGTCACACAGTGTTGGCTGAGGTTGGTCCAGGCTGGAAAAAGGCTCGAGGTGGCCAGAATAAAACATGGCACCAATGTATGAAGTCTCTGACTGTTGGTTTGAGCCATGTGGGGAGATGCAGACTAGGTGGTTGCGGTTCGCGGGACAAGAGGAACCAGTGGTTGGAGACCCTAGGTGGTATGGCTGAGAACCGATGTCAGTGGCGCAGATGTATACACACATTATCCTCGTCTTAACAACGCTATACCGAATCTCACTATTTTGTCACTCCTCTTTCCTTTCTTCTCGTACTTTATATTCCTTTGACTGCATTCACTTATCTTCATCCTTCACCTCACTACCTTTTTACTTGATGTGCTGATATGAGGTGTGGCAACTCGGACCGTTACGCAGTAATGCCTGGTCCTATGTTGATAATGATAATGATGATGAGGATTTACAGGATTACTCACTTCTATCACTTCAAATATCGATCCTGAAGTTTACATGATTTCACCTAGTCTTCGAGGTATCAAAAATTATTTTGACGCATCAAAGACTTATAGTTTGACTCAATTTACAGTTTTCGTAAATTCTTCACCGTTTCTTTCACCCGTGACACGAATTATAATGTGTAGTTATAAAAATAGTGGGAAATTTGTTCACACAATACGGTAATACTAGTACTGCCACCATGACTTTGCTTACTTTATTTCGCCTCCACCAACTTACCAGCCGATTTCAACTTCGTATGACCAGACACTTTTCAGTAAATACTTTCAAATGAATATCAATGTTAACTATATCTTCTAATTTCTGTATAATTTCATAGAAATGCAGCAGCAAACAGTTTCTTGAAAATCAATGGCCTAGGGTTCCGAGCTACAGCACTGATGCTGACCTTCATAGTTTCAGCGGACTTGTTGAGCTAATGGCATACCTTTGAGTATCCAGATTGTTTTTACCAATCTTCCTCTGTAGTGATTGCTGTTAAGTGCTTGTTTAGTATAATGTAAACAAAAGGCTATTTAGAGATGAAAAATTGTTTTTAATACTCCATTTTTAGAAGCTGTTCACTCCTATTTATAATAACTACAAATATATATATATATATATATATATATATATATATATATAATACACAAACCCATCTCTTAACACTATCTTGTATGGCTGTCTAAATGACAGCGCAAAGTGAATAATAGCTTGATTCTGAAGTATACAGTTAAGACTGATCACTCTGCTTCACCTGTATTTTCTTCCAATACCATTTATTAAGTCGAACTAAATACTTCAAAGAGAGTGCAGATCCACCATCTGGACCATGTACAATGTCTAATTTCACTTCGACCATTAGGTTCCAAAAAGATTTCATTTATTATTTTACCATTTGTTTTTTAATTTTACTTTATTTATTGATAATATTCTTGCTTCTTTTCTTTACTCCATTAATGTTGATTTCAATTAGAATGTTTCACTTCCACACATCTTTTCCTAGATTGTTATGCAGCCTGGTGGTGGTTGGTTTGAACACTGCCACAGCCACAAATTTCATTTAACCTCCAGTCATCACTCAGTACCAATACAACTATGCCAAATTAGGGCTATGTCAAACATTCAAACTGACTATTACCTACCTCGACCTTGAATTTTTGGCCATTGCTGTGTGTTCCTACGAATTATTTTTGGTGTCCTCATGTTTTCGATCTAGTCATAACCAACTTACTACGTTTTATTCACCCGTTGACCATTGATGGACTTACATTTTTGTTGCAACTATAACTAGCAAAGTACAGCTTTGGGAATTGCAATCCCTTTGAGGGCCACGCTAGCAACCACTAAAATAACTAATTAGGTTCCCTCAGTTTATCTCGGACGGCAGTCTTTTTTGTAAAAGAAGAAATCGAATTGGGCATTTTAGTTGTTGGCAGGGTGGCCTTTAAAATTATTCGAGAAGTAATTCATCGAAAGGAAAATTTTCTCAGCTGAATTCCCTTTTACTAATTTTTCATTATCTAGTGGGTTAATTTTGATGGTTAAAACAAAAAACTAATGACTGAAAAATTGCAGTAGTGAATATGCTGGCACATGACTTGTACGATGAAAGATAGTCGACACTCTGATTAATTCCGCTCATATAAGTCATCTGACAATCGGTAGAGTAACTGATGAACACACCTGGTAAAGTATGGGCTCTAGCTCAGAACGTTTGTTGCAGTTTCTACATGAAGTGTTCAGTTAAGGGCCAAAGCTACTGTTTATACGCTAGGTGTAAAGGCATTCTTCTTGTAAAAATGAATATGACAGAATGTCTGACTACAGCAAAGTAACCCTTGGATATAGGACAGCATCTTGTTGCTTCAGCGACCGAATTGATGTTTCTAATTAAACGAATGTATGCCAGAAAGGAATGTATAAGACCCAAAACAAATGATCTTATATAAAAAGGATAGGATTTTCTTGTTTCATCAAAATACGGTTTGCTGAAACTGCAACGGGTTGCAGATATATTTGCAATGAAAATATTACTGAGTCATTGTTATTCTTCAGAAAGGTCTCAGGCCCGGATCAAATAGATGTATGTAAATTCCGAAGACACCAGTCAAGCTTTTGTTGAGATGTGCGACTTCTAAAACTGTAGCAGCAAGTCTAAGTGGACAGCAATTTCTAGAACGTCTAAAGAATGACTGTCAAGAAATAATTTGCATTTCACTAACTCTGACTTCTTTTTCTCTTAAATTCTCAATCTTCAGCTTATATCTTGTTTCACGTACGGTTAAAAAAAGTACCAGATGTTTTATTTACAGCATAAAGGAACTGAAAACCAATAAGAATAGGAGTGTTCGAGGTTTTCTTTGCAAAAGTCACATACTTATGAGTATTACTTTTTTCAGATGGGTTGACACCATGATGACTGCTCATCCAGTGACACTTTTATTTAACTGTCATGTTGCAATGAGATTTTCTGAAATAGCTGAATGTTCACTGAATCGTTTTCTTCTTCATCAAGAAAGTCGTCAAATTCACCTAAAACAGCCTGCGAAGACTGACGTTGCACTATTCAAAAAGGATATATAAATTGGTGGTACACAGCACAAGAAAGATGCATAAATCTGATGCTCGCAAAACTTTTCTAGCTTTTCTGCTGCCAATTTTCTATATACATGGATGTACTTTTGAAGAATAATCTAAGACCTTATAATTAAAGGTGGTCAGAATCTTAGAAAATTGAAAACAAAACCAAAACGAAATAATATTTATCGTTTGGTCAACAGGTATACAAAATGTGGTGTGGTATATCAATATATCTTCAGTGACCTCGACTGTTTCTACTGATTTTTAGGGAGAGGTCCTGTCTGATTTTCTCAGTCAATCTGAGACAAAAATGTCCCTGAATGGATTTATCTGGCTTAATAAATGAGACATAATGAAGTACCCTAAATTCTGAAAAGCCTTGGAAATCAATATAGCTGTGGACATGACCGTTCCCTAACCTTTGGTCAATCTTTTATTATCAGGTTAATTTTTTGACTTCATATCTTGTATTTTGTTATCCATGACACGGTTCTAAGGGGTAGTTTGAAAGTATGCAGTGATATATGACTTTAGTTAGATTTTATTACGAAAATACCAAGAAAAGGCATTCTAATGGCCAACAGGAAACACTGAGACATTTGAGTAGGACTAAAGGCTGACGTGTCTACTGAGGTAACAATTCACAAACAGCGCTGCCCGAAATTAAAGAATTATGGATGCTGGCCAATTAAAAATTGCGTTTTCTATGCACCTAATTATAACACTGAAACTGGAAGGTGAAAAAAAGAAAGATATCCAGTTTATCAGTTTGACCACTCTATTTGAGCCAGATTTGTCGGCCGCTGCTCCAGGAACTTAAGTTCACGTGTTCATGAACAGCTTCCAGTTTAGTTAATTAAGCAGCTTTGTGACGAAAACTATGAGCAGCCCCATATTAGCACACTTGTTTCAAAGAGAACTGCGTGGTGGATGAAAAGTTATAGTCCATTATTTAACAGGTTCGTATCAACTTACCAAGACGTACCCAGCTCCGAATCTTTCAAATTGCGGAAGCAGGCGGAAATCAGGACTTAAAAGCTTGAATAATGCATTTACAAAACGCAGCTGTTGCCGCTACAACAACCTTCTCCCACTAAGGAACTCACAGATTCCTAGGCGTCCTACAACATATAACCCACTTTCAGGCATCCACGTTGTAAATATATCCTCAACCAAATACTGTGAAATAATTTGATCCGATTCTTCCAAAATATCTGCTCCACTTTCATATACACCCTAGCATTATTTTTATCGAACTGTCTTATACTGACACTCCACCACATTTTATTTCTTACTTTTCATATAGTAGACTTTACTTGTATAACTTTCATTACTGAACTGAATATGATTCATTTTTGCTACATATAAGCTCCATGTAGAACCATCTGTATAATCAATAATTATGAAATGAATACCTGTAATAACTGATTCTTACATAGCCGTTCAAACAAAAGTTTTCCGTAGAGAATTCCTTCAAGGCATAACATTCCTAATGATCTAGCGTAGGAAACCTCAATATTGTAGATACAAAATAACAATTTGGACATGTAACTGTAGGACCAGAAGAAAAGGATGTTATGCAGAAGAGACTTATTTGTTTAGTTAAATATTTTTAAAAGTAAACCGATTATCGTTTCAGTAGAACCAGCCTGAATTTACTCACTAGCAGTATAACGTCACTTAGGTATGTTGATAATTTTGATTTTTTGCTTTAACCTGGTGTCGTTTTGCGACCAGTTGACTATCTCATCAGTTTGATCGTTATGCAAGGTTCATAAAAGTATTTTACTCGTATGATCAAAATAAAATTCTCTGTATTTATGTATAATATTCCGTAGATATGGCATGCTATAAGAATGAGCTTACACAAGACTGGCATAGGAGGCAATCTGCCAACAGAGGTCGAGGAATCTGACACAGTATGACAACAGGAATTTACAAGTGTTAGTGAACTACACTGAAAAGAATATTCTCAATGAAGTTGAATACATGATTAGAAACTTGTTTGCTTTGATCAGAGGAATTAGATTATTCCAGTCCTTGATAACTTAATTAAACGGTTGAAAGCTTCAATGAGATAAGGTATGGATAGCTCACTGCTCAGAATAAAGTTTTCATAATGACACAGTCACAAGTAATCAGATCCTGTAAATCAGATAAAATCACGGAAGTTTATCAACTTGGAATAAAAAAACAGAATGCCTTCACTCAAATAATAATATGCACATATTGATGAACTGCAGTGTTATGTATTTGTAAAATGTGATTTTGTAAATAACTTTACTGGATAAAATATATTTCTAGTACTGTGGTAGCAGTATTTTCACGGATGTATAGATGAATAAAGTGTACTTGTACAAATTTATCAATTCGAAACGTAACTTCACAATAGCCATCTATTTTGCAGTTTCGATGCACATCTTTAAAAATTAAATTTATGGTGTATGCATACCATTATTATATGTAACAATTAAAATTCTCGGATAAAAATCACGCAAAATGAATAACATGAAAGTGTAAGCAATAGCAGAGGTGAAAATCATTTACAGAGTATCACATAGACATGTTAGAAACAGCCACTCAAAATAATTTTTCGCAGGAAAAGTCTGAGCGCAAACAAACATCTGGTTTGACCATGCTATCTCAGCGTGAAATAAATGCGTTCAGTTATCAAGTGGCTGACTTGTCTTAAATCGTTTTTGACTTCAATTTCAAGGTTTTAAATGCTTTTTAAAATAAGGCTATAGTGAAGCTGCTAACCATATTCAAGGAGATTCAGGCGGAACAACAAGAAAATCCAACTTGGAACCTCTGACATAAGTGCTTCGCTTCACGTTGCCACACTTCTCGGTAGCATACAATGAAAAGATAAATCGAAAAGGAATGATATCAAAGGAGACGAAGCTATGTGAGTGATTAAACAGTTTAAAGTTAGAGGTGAGTGAAAGAATATAAGCTTCAGAAGATGTCAAAGAGTGAACACATATGCTCCAGTGTCATCGATTTTCAGCCATTTTTCTAAGTGTCTTCAATCACTGATTTTTTTTCGTATTAGGCACTCCACCTCGGTAATCCGTATTTCGTAATACAGATCAGACTAACAGTCACGAACTTCACAGAAAAGTGTACTGGATAAATTTCGCCCCCCTGAACCCTTTCATAACCTAATCAAGCTTTCCCTAGCATTTTACTTCGAAGTAGACGATGGTTTGGCCTGCTCAGCTCGTGTCAAAGCCAACTCAGACGATAAGCATTTAACACATCGATTGATCGAAGATATGAAATAAAAATCGCTCCAACTGTTGAGAAGATCACCAGTAATAATTCAGATAGAAATATTACCAAAATCAATACATGTGACAGTGTGTAAGCTTTTTATTAAAAATTTACCTACTAAACTTAGGCATGTGATGAATGAAGCCGAAATGAATACTTGTGCCGTAGCAGGATTCGAACCAGTACCTACTGAGTTCCTGGTCCTGACCTCAAATTTAGAGCGCTAGAAAGAAAACCCGGTAGTCGCTGGTTAGAAACAAGCTGCGATTCGACATCTTATGTCATCTTCAATAAAGTCACAATAAAAACCAAGTTTCATTCAGGTAGCCGCACTGATTACAGCACACTACTCCATACCGCAATACACAAACCTTTCATCGAAAGGTCGACTCCGTGAAACCCATCAGTCCCAGGCATATATCAAAAGTAGCTGTTTCTTTGCATGAAATTCTATCTACTGACTGAATCTTATAAATGTTTTTTGAACCAATTAAACAAAAATATAAGAATTAAATGACTTCAGGGCAAAACTATCTTCAAAGTTCAAATTGTCGTAAAGCTAAAAGCGATTTTCTTAGTTCCGATAAATCGAACTTGAGAGTTATCAATCATATCTAAATATGATTTCATATTTGGTCTGAACTGAATGCCATCTGCATATAAAAATACCTAGACTTGTTTTCATCACACCAGTGGAAGGTTCGGAAACAAGTAAACACATCGAAGCATTCACCTTCAGTATCAACTAATGAAACCAGTAACAACATATTTGGAAGTCGCCGTTGTATTATCACCAATTCTGTCATCAGTCTATTCCAATAAAGAAAATTATAAGTCTTTATCAGGGATAAAAAGATAAAAGGAGTGATTTAATTCAATCTTCTGACGGTTGCTTCGCAAGAGATTATTCAGAATGAAGACAAGTATCGAAATGTACTAGTGAAATCCTCTCAGGTTGACCTGTACATTCCGTTAACCAGATGACAGTGATCTAAGCACCTATCAAAGAAAAGCCTTCTTGTCAAGAAGAAAAACTGTTTCATTGCAAACGCAAACAAAATGTTATTACCAATATGCAATCGAAAATTCCTGTCACAGAAGATTCTAAGAACTTAAACATTTTACAGAAAAAAGCAGACTACTATTTAGTAGTTAAAATATCGTTACAGTATTCGTATCTTTTTTATTGGTGTTAAGTATATTTCACTCATCATAAGTCAGATATTACCATTTATTGACGTGCTTGTAATTATCCGTCACATTATTATATCGAATTGTTCGACCTCTATAGACATATGGGCTCCTATGCGGATGCCTCGATATTGCCTCAGTGTTAATAGTGGTGATTTGTTTGGTTGTGGCTAGCAGAGGAATCCAGAACGAGCGTTTAAGAAAGTAGCAGTTTAGTGCCATTATATGCATATGCTAGTGAAATGAAAAGTCTAATATTGATTGCCTAATGTATTTTATGTGAATTCTCTTATGACCAGTTCACACAATATTTCGGGGAAAAATTACCTTCTGCAATCATACCAACAATTTGGAGCTCTTAATTATTCAAAGATATGTCATTGAATATCATATATTTTGAAAATTACCACAGCCCAACCAGTTCTTGTTAAATGAAGTTTAAGACAAGGTATTCAAAGAAGAAGCTTGAGTTAAAAACAGAAGTTAATAAAAAAGGTAATAACAAGAAGGCAGTTGTACTACTCCGCGAAAAGGTACATGACAGGAAGCTAGAAGAAATCCTGAAAACAGCTAGTCTTTCCATAGTATTAAAATTATTGATTCTTTAAAAAAAATAAAACCAAGTCAAAGATGCTGTTTATACTGGACAAGAATAATGTGGTGTATAAAACACCGTGTACCCAGTAAGCTATTTAGGACGAACTTAAAGATTGTTTAACACCAGGCTGGATGAACATCAGAAAATAACTGAATTTTGTTCTAGAGAGGGACGAAAACATGAATTTTTGGATGAGTTCAGCCATAGCAGTTTTATGCATTGGATGAAAACGTAGTATAAATTGGACGAACACTACAGTACTAAAGTTTAATAAAAGGATATGAAAAGAAAGGTTAATAACACAATCTGTATTTATATATGTCCCCCATAACACATGCAACAAAGGTGAATTTGAGCTGCGGTAGGATTGGTATTAGCTACCACTTTTCTTGATACATCGACTTCGTGAACCCATCAGTCCCAGGCATATATCAAAAGTAGCTGTTTCTTTGCATGAAATTCTATCTACTGACTGAATCTTATAAATGTTTTTTGAACCAATTAAACAAAAATATAAGAATTAAATGACTTCAGGGCAAAACTATCTTCAAAGTTCAAATTGTCGTAAAGCTAAAAGCGATTTTCTTAGTTCCGATAAATCGAACTTGAGAGTTATCAATCATATCTAAATATGATTTCATATTTGGTCTGAACTGAATGCCATCTGCATATAAAAATACCTAGACTTGTTTTCATCACACCAGTGGAAGGTTCGGAAACAAGTAAACACATCGAAGCATTCACCTTCAGTATCAACTAATGAAACCAGTAACAACATATTTGGAAGTCGCCGTTGTATTATCACCAATTCTGTCATCAGTCTATTCCAATAAAGAAAATTATAAGTCTTTATCAGGGATAAAAAGATAAAAGGAGTGATTTAATTCAATCTTCTGACGGTTGCTTCGCAAGAGATTATTCAGAATGAAGACAAGTATCGAAATGTACTAGTGAAAATCCTCTCAGGTTGACCCGTACATTTCGTCAACCAGATCATAGTAAATTGAGCACCTGTCGACCGTGTGACCGAGATCATCAAAAGTTTACTCGAATAAATCTAGTTCATACTTTCGAACTGTTTAGACCGTATGAATTTGGCAAGCTGACTTGCATGGACCAGAATACCTGTAGTAAAGTGATCTATTTGAGAATGATTTGAAAGTTATATGGTCCATGTTGGCAGTTAAGTAGGCTCCCAGCTATCTCAGCCAGCCAACCAAGATCATATGTTGTGATCTCTTAGACGGTGGTGTCGTGAACTAAAGAAGTATTCTACTGAAGAAGAAGAAGAAGAAGAAGAAGAAGATGAATAAGAAGAAAATAAGTTCCATTCACTCATACTCAGGGTATTCAACAAATCTGTGGAATTGCTCAAACAACTTAAGGATTACCTCTTGAACTGTTTAATGTTCAAGTCAAAATTAAATATAAGTGGAAAGATAAAATTTAAAGCTATCAACTATTCATCTCTCAAAAATGTTAATTACACATGAATAAGCCACTGGATAGGGGACGACCAAGTGATGTGGAGAGATCTACTTAAGAAGTTAGACTAATTCAATCAGGCCAAATACCCACACTGATTGATTACAGTGAGGTGAATGCTACATCTGACAAGCCAAGTCTGAAGCTAATTAACAGGTGAGTTACTGAAAAATACGCTTAAGGTACACTAGGCATAATAAGCTAGTTTAGTTTAAAAAGCATTACAAATGATTTGCGAGTACTTTTCAAGCATTTATGAAACTTAATATTTAATGCATTTTTGAGATGAATGGAGATTTCTAATTTAGAAGTAGTATTCATCATGGACTGACATCACTTGGGGAACCATTGATTATCTGGGAGCACTGGACAACTGTTTCGTTCTAGCACGGGACTCCTCAGCAGTGCGCACCCACGACCCGGCTAGGGATCGGACTCAGGACCTTCAGGTTTCACGTCGAACGCGTTAACCATTCAGCCACTAGGTCGGTTTCCAGTGGTTCACAATTTCCAACTTCTGTCAATTCACGACATAGCGTGATTGTCACTCAAGGTCTGCAGCTAGCATTCACTCCACTTCCGACTGGCTGACCCCACAGGTCATGGCTTCTCATTACAGCTTCGTGATATCCATTTGGAAGCAAGTCCAGTGCTCCCGGGTTTTCAATGGTTCCCCAACTGATGTCAGCCCATGATGAATTTTACTTCTTAATATTTAATGTTTATAGAAATTGTTATTCTAGGCTAGGTTATGAAAAGTAATGGTATTTTATCATGGTAACAACATGTTTGACCAGTGCTCAAGCTATAAATCATGTTCACACTAGTTCGGCTTGTCACGCAACATTAGTTAAATACAATCTAGGTTTCCGAATAACGGAGTGCCAATTGATTATTTGCATCACCGTTTTACCGACTATGATTTTTGTCTTTATTTGTATGAAACTCATGGTAATACTCATTAATCATGAGAATAATTTCAAGAACGCTTTCATCAAGGATCCACATCACTTGGACAGCCACCAAAACCCTAACAGTACTACAAAGCTGTTTCAACTCAGTTTGACACTCTTCGCAATGTGCACTCATAAGACAGGTCATTTGAGTGGTAGATGTCCAGATTCAGATTACTGACCAATCCAGGTATCTCGTACAACTAAGAGCATTATAAGTAGGACAGTTTATAGAACAGTACTAATCATCATTGACTTGTTGTTTTTTAACGACTCTATAAAGCCTCAAAGAACAATCATAATGTTAAAAATGAAAAATTGTTTTATTGCAAAACGCAAACAAAATGTTATTACCAATATGCAATCAAAAATTCCTGTCACAGAAGATTCTAAGAACTTAAACATTTTACAGAAAAAAGCAGACTACTATTTAGTAGTTAAAATATCGTTACAGTATTCGTATCTTTTTTATTGGTGTTAAGTATATTTCACTCATCATAAGTCAGATATTACCATTTATCGACGTGCTTGTAATTATCCGTCACATTATTATATCGAATTGTTCGACCTCTATAGACATATGGGCTCCTATGCGGATGCCTCGATATTGCCTCAGTGTTAATAGTGGTGATTTGTTTGGTTGTGGCTAGCAGAGGAATCCAGAACGAGCGTTTAAGAAAGTAGCAGTTTAGTGCCATTATATGGATATCCTAGTGAAATGAAGAAACTAATATTGAGTACCTAATCTATTCTATGCAAACATTCAAGTGAGCAATCCAAACAAACATGCGGACACGGAATATCAAACAAATGTTTGAAGCTACCTTGCAAGTCTTTCTAGATTGCAAAGAGACGAGAAGGTATAGCATAAAGTGCCGAAAATATGAGAAAGCAGATGGGATAGAAGTGGACTCAACAAACGGTTAATCCACCACAAAATACAGACTGAAAATAGAGGCATCTTCACACGAGTCCATCTGCTAATAGTTGCCAAAACAATAATGCATATACACAAGATACAACCCCTCATCTAGAAGATTTTTTCCAATCATCTAATGTCAACTGTTTCGTACAGTGTATTGGTTTTCAAGAGAAACAGTCATATAGACCAAAAAACTAGAAATCACTCACATATGCATAAATAAAGCCTCAAGACAGATTTCCCGGTTTCCATAAGTCAGTTCAGCAAGTTAAACAACTATTCATGAGTTGATTTTCAATGAAACATCCAACCTTCGTGTCCACCTGATTAGGAATGACTATGCATTTAATGTGCCTAAGTCACAAAATATTTAAATTTCCAGTCCAATAACTCAATCGATAATCGCAACTGAGTGTTATATAAATTGTTTTGATGTAGTGCTGTTGCTTCCGTGATGTATAAGTAAGTAGATGACAGATATACACAAGTGATTATTCAACATCCTCAGAAATATCTACACAGTTCCTTGCTCGTTTTTAATGATTTGTTGAGAAGTAGAAGGTAGGTAACCTCGTCTAGTTTACTGGTTCACTAGTTACTAGCCGTTCCTAAGCATGGATAAAGAAGGAAGATTGGGTATAAGTCTAGCAACCCCACACCGTAAAATCAATCTAATCGCTAAAGAAACTCCAACTGACAGAGAAAACTCAAAAATTAAAAAAGTAATCCTGGCTGGAATCGGGAAGATGAAATGATGCCGGTTGGTGAAAGACTTCGGGAAGCCAATTGGCCGATGGGTCTTCTCTCGATGAAAGCAAAAGTGAATATATAAAAACATGGAATACCCACACAATGTCACCCAGACGACAGCACGGGCACACTGAGTTTAGGAGTGGCCAACATGATGTCCCCTTCAAGAGTATCAAAGGTCCTCTCAAGTCACAAAAATACAATGCTACACGCCTACAAATAATGCGGATCAAGAGAAGAAGGAGGAATTCTACAGACAACTGCAGTCAGTAATAGAAAAGACTGCAGCTGGTGACATCAAAATTCCGACGGGTGACATGAATGCCAAACTTGGAGCAAACAACACTGGAAGAGAACTAATCATGCATTGAGAGGTACACGGTGAACTGGAAGAGAATGGAGAAGTGTCTGCAGATTTCCGTACATTCAAGGATTTGGTGATTGACGGCTATGCAGTGTGTACAAACACAAGGACATTCACAAAGTGAGCGACATCAAGTTGATTTCACGAGAGGGACATACTATACTGAAAATCAGATCGACTTCACCTCAATGTGAAGAAAGTGGAGACGGAGCCAGCCTACTGGACACAAGATCAGATCAGATGAAGAAGGGGAGCAGATGTAGATTCACACCACTGACTGTCTGGTGCAAGGAACCTACATTCAAAATCAAGTTGGAGGCCTTCACAGAAGCTGATGACAGACGACCACGGCTCAAGTTGAACACCCAAGTTGAACAGAAACTGATGGACGAAGCTACAAAGGACATCTTCACATCAGTCATCGGTAAAACATGTAAGACATTGAGCGGCATCCCTGAAGGAACCTGTGTGGAAGAACATTGGAACTCTTTGAAAGCGACGTGGAGGGAAACCTGCATGACCATGTTAGGAAGGAAGATGAAAGAAGACAAGGAATGGATCTCGACGAACACATGGAGGCTGATGGAGGGAGACAGGAGGATGGTGAAGCAGAAGGTGAACCAGTGCAGTGCAGTGCAGTGCAGTGTAGGAATGAACAACGGGAAGCGGAACTGAGTACAGCTCGTGAAACGCCACACTGGATAAAGAGGTGAAGAAGGGTGTGCACAACTACAAAAGACACTTCTACGACACACTGGCAAGTGAAGCAGAACAGGCTGCAGTCTGCAGGTAGGAGAGACCTGACAACATTGTATCAAATAACCAGGTTACTATCTGGTGAGAGATCAATGCAGATGAGACCAATGAAAGATAGTGGAGGAAAGCTGGTTACCAAAGAGTAGGAAGAAAGTAAACGAAGGACTGACTACTTCAAAAAGCTGTTGAATCGACCATCACAAGCACTACCTGCAACTCATCCAGAACTACCACCAGCAGCCACTGTGCAGTGAGCGAACACAAGCCTCCCCGAGCAAAACGTACTCCTGAACGCTGTAATGCTGCTGACGTCCGGGAAAGCAGCTGGAGCAGATGGATTTCCTGCAGAAGCTCTGATGACAAACTCAGATATAGCAGCGGACATGCTCGCACCACTACTGCACAAGGTTTGGAAGGAAGGGAGGGACAATGCAACAAGCCGTGAGGAGAGAGAAGATGGCATACGCTGTTCGACCGATGAAAAGAGCCTAGAACATTTGGATTTCGCCCATTATGATTTATGTTTGATGTCCTGTTTCACAAACTCAAAGATATACAGTCGAAAACTAACAAGTTTACAGAAGAGGCAGCGAAAACGGGACTTCAATTGTATGTAAAGAAGACGGAGATGATGAAGATACACAATCAACAACAGCATCAACAACAAGCACCAATCAATATTAACAAGAGAAACCCAATAGAAGTAGTCTCTTTCATCCAACTTACAAAGAAGCATCGTTTCAACTACAGGCCGCACAGCTGAGGATGTCAAAACCAGCCGTGATCGGAAAAGCAAGACAGGCTTTCATCAATCTGAAATCACTGTGGAGATCTACTGCACTCAGCACAAAGCGTGAACAAGATCCGGATTTCCAACACTAATGCCAGTCAACTCAGTGCTCCCATATAGTTCAGAAACTTGGCGCGCCACGAAAAGCAATTCCAACAAACTACAGACATTCCTCAACAGCTGCCACCCACGCCTACGTGATACTAAATATCAGATGGCCAGAAAGAATAAGCAACAAGGAACTCTGACCGGGTAAACGAACCAACCAAAAACCTATCACCTAACAAGTATGCTCCAGAAGGAAGTGGAGAGGGGTTGGGCATACACTGAGATGGTCAATTGTGGACATCACGCGCCAGGCCGTTGAGTGGAATCCAAAAGGTAATCGATGAGTTGGGTGTCTGAGGGTGACACGGAGATCATGTGAGGAATAGATGAAAGTTTGTGGTCAGTCATGGAGCGAGGCTCAAAAGATATCAGAAAACAGAATGCAATGTGTGCGTTCTACTGAAGCCCTATATTCCACTAGGAACTCAAGAGGAATATAACAATACATGTTATAATCTGTGATCCCATTTCATTTCCTTTCACCTGTTTGTATATCTTGTCGTTGATTTGGAAATTTGTTTTCAGACTTGAACCTTGATTTTTGTGAGTTATGAATGGATTTTATCTTTATTTTGCCTGAGGGAAATCGTTTCCTTTGCTTATTGAGGTTCGATGGATGTGTATAGTTTTATGACATCTTAGGACAGCATTAATTCATCGCCTTCTTTGTTAATGTTTTTGATATTTTCTAAGGTACCTGAGAGAAGACAAGTGGTGATTAAAATTGAACAAACCTATGCTTCCTCTCTTCTACAGCAGACCTAACCTACACAAAACACACATCCTTCTTCAACCACTCGTCTCCCTTCCGGGAACTCCAACATACAGCATATCAGGAGAACTTTTGAAAAAACTAAAAAGCCTCGTTCAACCATGTAAACACTCCATCAAATCACCAACAGAATTCTTAGAAAAGATCAAAAGCATCGGTACAGAACACGATGAATTAATGGTAACCTTAATATCACAACACTATACACATTCATCGAACCTCAATTGGCCAAGGAAACTATGTCCCTCCTGCTCACTGAAGACAAAAACATTTTAGAATGCAAAACACTTAAATGTTCAAGTCTGATGGAACTCATTGACCCATGCCTGACAACGTACTTCCAATTCACTGGCAAGATATACAAATAAATGAAAGGAACTCCAGTTGCAGAAGCAGTCATGCACAGACTGGAAGCCATTATTTCACCTCTGATTAAACCAAAAATTTGGATTCGCTGTGTAGACGATACTTTTGTCGTCATTAAAAAGGATGATATAGAAAACACAGTTTAATTAATAACGTTTTCAATAACATCAAATTCACAATGGAGAAGGGGTCAAAAAACCATCTACCATTCCTGTATGTTTCAGTCAGTAGGACAAATGCCGGAAAACTGGAAACCCAAGTGCATATACTAACCAAATCCTCAACTACAATAGCAACAACCTAACAACATACAAAATCAGTTGCATCCAGACTCTATTCAAAAGAGCGAGAACACACTGCAGCACAACAACTTCATGGAGAGACGAAGAAAATTACTTGATGTCCACCCTAAAGAAGAACGGGTACCCACGAAACTTTATCAGAAGATGCCTATCCCGTGCATCACCAACTACAAAGTCATCTACAGAAGTCATTAAACGCATCATCCTGCTATATGAGAGAATATATCAGAAATCGCGACAGGATTACTGAGATCACAGACAAACAGAATATCATATACAAAATCTACTGCAATAACTGTAGTCAACACTACATTGGACAAAGTAGATGCCCTCTTCGCCTTCGTTTACATGACACCGATGCCTATCAAATGCCACGACATTTTGTCACTCACTTCAATGCACGTGGATAACAACAATGGACATGAATTCAATTTTGAAAATGTAGAAATTTCGGACGGGGAGAGGAAACACAAAGAATATCAGAGAATTCCTAGAAGCTTGGTATTCAGGTCAGTCAGTCAGCAATCAATAGATGCACAGACACAGACCAAATCTTTCGACCAATTAGAAAAATGATAAACGACAGAAAGGTCAGAGGTTAAGCAGAAGAACAGGAAAGTCTATACAGTCAACGACACCACAATCGAAGGAAACAGCCAATCACAGACCACATCGTCAGAGCAGGCCACCAAATCACTCACGGCGAGACAGCTCACTTCATATTGAAGTTAGTGCTGATGGTGTCGTCTAGAAAGACGATGCAGGCTTCACGATTAAACAACTCAGCTCAGAGAACACAATGCAATCAATGCCATCCACCTTAGCTACAAATATTCTCCACTATGTTATCATTTTACTGACGATATAATAATTTTCTGCTGCGAATATATCAGCACTACAGTATTTTAAATTCTCCAATATTTCAAATTCTTGTTTATGCGAATTCTGAGTTACAGCCGTTCGTTTCTATTGCGCCTCAGATATGCTCGATGTCTTCAAAAGCATCTGTTAATTGTCTGATTTGCTGTGAGATTTTAATTTCTTCATCTCCTCGAAATCTACCCTCATTTTGCAGGTATCTTAGCCAGCGAAGTTGTATTTGTTGTGCATCAGACATTAATTTTGAATCATTTCCATGTAGTGTTGTTCATATATTAAATTCGTTTACAATGGATACTTTGAATACCAGAGAATTTATCTCAACTCTTATGTATTAAGAATTATTCATAGCTTTATGTACCACGAGACTGATTTCATGATTCAGTACTATTTTAGGTGGTAATAACGTCGATTTTTAAAACATATAACATTTAAGATTTGCACAAATGATTGGGATTTCCTTTCGAAGAATCTATATATTCTGGCTGGTTCTAAACGTTCCCATCAAATTCTTAGTTTTTATTAAAATCTATATATATATATATATATATATATATATATATATATATATATATATATATATATATTTAATGCTGAGTGATGATTAAAGGTGAAATTAAAATCTGAGTCGTGTAACTATTCGAACCAGTAACCTCCAGGTTACCTATGTAATAAAGATCTGGTCTCTTAGCTCTGTTGGTAAAGAATTGGACCCGTACCTGTTTTGAATCCGGCCGCAACGTAGAGTTTCATTTCTCCTTCAATCATCACTTAGTATGAATCCAAGTCTATCATAACCCAGACATCTCAAATAGTCAAACTGATACAGAAACATACTTGTAAAATCATACTGAGACTGAAAAAATTATTTCGGACTTTTCGTAAACACATGGAAGCCGCTTCCTCAGTGAATAAAGATTATAAAGTTTATCGCCTGTTCAATTAGTTGGTAATAATCGAAATCTCTGAATTCAGCGTGCGGCTGACATACCACACTTTCCAAGTTTCGCATCCTTATATTAAGGCAGAAGAGGATGTGAAATCCACTTTCAACTGAAAACTTGTAATATTCACTGCGATTAAAAAGGGATTACTGTTTTTTCTTAGATCAACTGAAATCTGATGGTTCATTGTATTTAGCAATGTACTAGGTTCCACACTTGTGAAGAAGCTCTTCATTGACAGTTTGAAGCAGCAGCTTATGGTGTGTGAATGTCAGCACAAAGTAGTAAATAACAATGAAGACCTATCGAAGAAGAAATCGAAGTGAAAGTCTGTGTGTTGATTAGTCTTTGAAAGGAATGACTATGCGTTTCGTTGATATAGAAAATCAGCACCCCGGACATGCAATAGGAATAACTCTGGACCTGTCCCAGGTATATGAAATATTCTACTAATCTTGTCATCGAGAATATCCAAAACGTCTCAGAGTTGTGCAGTCATCTGGTATGAATGTGGCCAGTAAAACTATGTCTGAAATCTGACTCAGTAAATAATACTGTTTCACTGTGACAACTGTCAAGCAAGCTTAAATGGAATTACTCTTTGTTATAAGAGCCACTACTACTACTAATTTCTGTTCTGTTGAAGTGGTTGTCATAGAGTTACCCGACATCTCTTCGTCATTTTGTTGTACGTAAGTTTCCATACTATTTCAAAAATCCATGTAAAGGAACATCTGAGGAATTTGTTGCTTCTAAGAACTAAGAATATTTGCTTCTGTGTCAACAGTCAGTTATATTGTCAGGTGAATGGCATCGTAAAGGGGAATCCATTAAGACCAGTTTCTACCAGCTTGATTCTCTCAAGTCTAGAGGCTAGTAGTCCAAGGAAATTATTACAGCAGATGCCTGCTGATATTCTTATTGTATGTTAAAGTAAACTGGAAGCGGAAACACTGCTGACGAACTTTAACTTATGTCACATGAACCTTAACTTCACAGTTGAACATGAAGAAAATGATCACATCAGTTTCCTAGAGATTCCTTCAGTTAAAAGAGATGGTGAATGTATTGAAAGGTTCATCTATGAAAGCCTTCATGAATTGAGTAATATCTTCACTTCAAGCATTGGTTCCCATCCAATATAAAAAGAACCTGCTTGAAACCCCTTTCGATAGAATAGAGTAAGGAAACGTTTTCTTACAATACTATTGATTATGAAATAGAAACACTTAGTCACAACTGACTGCCTCATACAGCATGCCAGATAAACGGTCCCTACAGTTCCAGTGAAGTCCATATTTATTGAATTGGTCTACAAAAGAAACGACATGTTAGAAGTGGTCGATCAAAAGCTAGACAAGGCCACTGGAAGAACTTAATACTCAGCTAGGCTAGTACATCTGAGGACCAATAGATGGGTGGTGCTACAGTCAGGAAAATATATGACTCCAATCCATGACACATCAAACTGCATATGCCAACTGAAATGTACTTGTGAAAGCAAATACATGGGCCGTAGGAAAAGGAGTCTGTTACTCGCATGACTGAGGATTTGCCTAAATGGTTAGTGCAAAATTCCCACAAAGTTTTATTACGAAACATCTAATGACTGACAAACGCGAGGTCACCGTAGTCCAGTTGGTAGAGCAGCAGAGCGGAAACTCGGTTGTCCCTGATTTGAATCCGGCTGCGGTCCAAATTTTCGTCTCACCTTCAACCATCACCCACCATCAATACTAATCTACCAAAAATCTCAGTCCGAATGATAATCAGTTTTCATTACTAATCTGGTCATAATGATCACCCGCTTCAGCTATCATTATAACGAATAATTTTGTTAGTAGTTTTTAAGATTCTCTTCATGTAAATCACAACAAGATATGAAGGCGAACAATATTGTTTTCAATCAGATCCTCTTCAGGCTTTACTTTAATATAAATAGTTTAATATATATATAAAATTAAACTAGCTATGTAGATTTGTCGCTTAATGTGATAGATGTCTTGAGAATAACGAAGGTGATAATAATACAAATAATAGAAGTGATAATGTTGACCAGAGGACTTGCAATATAGATGATAATGATGGTAAAACCAAGAAGGCAGCATGAAAATGTAGACAATCCGATAATAAAAGTGGGTCACAACATGCCTCCTCATCTTTTTAGAGTTATTCGAACTCGTCTTTTACACATAGCAGAAGCTGTGGGAATTCGAGCTGATAAGCCAAATTTTGTAACCAGAAAACGTTTGTATATCCGTTATCTCTCCTTTGGTCAGAGAATACTTAATGTATAACTTTATCACTGAGTTTTTCCTACCCCTTTCTTATTCTTCAGCCCTTTCATATACTTACTATGTTTGTTTAGACTTTGTTCATCCACTTACCTCATCCTTCAGTAATATGTAACTTTTATTTTCTCAATCTTCTGACCCACTTTTATTATCGGATTGTCTACATTTTCATGCTGCTTTCTTGGTTCTTACATTTATTATCATCGTTTTTGCAAGTGCTTTAGTTAACGGTATCACTTTTACTATTTGTTTTATTATCAGCATCATTATTCGCAAGACATTTATCACAATAAGCGACAAATCTACACAGCTGGTTTAATTTCTATATGTGAAAGGCTATTTGTATTAGAGTTAAGCCTAAAGAGTATCTATTTGAAAACAATATTTTTCGCTTATGTCTTGTCATAACTTTGTCTACCTAACACCTATGGTTCCTTACTTGTACGCCGTTACCAAGCTATCCAGTTGACTACTAACTGTTCTGTTCAAAATGAAGTGAACCATACCCGGTAATTTTGCTATAAATTACCAATTAGTTACCCCTCTTCAATTTATTCGCAGTACTATTTGATCTAGTTGTCTTATTCAGTGTGTAGCCGTGATCCTTTCCATGTCAGTTATACTTTCATCATGTTTTGTCCTTATAATGAAACGCTATTGAATTTTCTGAGCTCATTGAGCGAAAACTATTGGTTTATCCACTCAAAACACTTTACGCTTTATTATTTTGGTATTTTTAAATCCAAACGAAGGACGGATGGTGGAATCCCAACTGCCATTTACAAATAATGTGGTTACTTCGGGATCAATATCATCGTACAATGAAACTAGAAAAAAGAGGAAGAATGCCAAGATAAACGGGTTAGTAACGCATAAACATACCCAAATCAATTTGGGATTTGATGGTTTAAGAAAAGTTTGCGCATTGCGTAAATAATATTCATTATTTTAATATATGCATTTCCCCAAGAATGTCAAGGAAAATAAATTTGTTTTGACTGACGTTTCTCTGTTTCATACTAAAAGCTACATTACAGTGACAGTGAACCAGAATTTACAACATCCAAGCTTGTATATGATAACTTGATAGTATCTGGTTCTCCTAATGAATGATTTTGGGATGTCAGCACTAACTTCATAAGGAAGCGAAGTATGTGCGAATGTTGCACTAATGCTCGTATAGTGTTTTTATTGACTTTGGCTGCTGTCCATTTTCAGGTTGGGGAAGGAATTTTTTATCACAATCTGACCTCTTCGACTTTAAATCTTCAGTCACATCATAAAACACTCCTTGCTGGAGTGCCATTGTGCAGTTTGTCTTGTCACACTGTGCATCATTATTGATTCATCCAATCAATTTGCCGTTGGTTGACGGATGACTGTTTTCTTCCTAAGTAGGTAGTAGATTTGGTCTATTTTAACATATCCGTTAATCGATATTTTGTTTGGGTACCATGCTTCTGGAAACTCTCTTTTAGCTTCTGAACCTGCTCTTTGGAAGATTTCTCACATTCTCTTGATGGAATTTTCGACCGTGATTGCCTACATGCATTGAAATGAAGGTAGGCCGCATCATGTCCCTTCATTATTTGGTGTGTTCATGATTTACCTGAGCAATCCGACAACTACACTGGCAAACATAATTCTATGGACAGTTTTTGAAATTGATTTTATAGATTATATTTGTCATGTAACATTCTGGCATTGGATCTGTTGGTTTCCACAACATGCTGTTTAGTGATTTTGTTGTTTTTTCTGCTACTCTAATTGTAGGAAGATGAACCAATTATTTAACTGTTTCTCAGATATCTTTGAAGTAAGGTGGTGTAACCTGCCTGTTGATTTGAGGCAGTTGCCCTGTCTTCCATCCTTCTGATTAATGCTTTTTGATAAAACTGAATGGAGAATCATTGGCTATGAACACTTTGTATAAGTATTTTCTTTCGGTTTCCGTTGCGCTTCAGTACTGCAATGTGTTTTGGCTATTGAGAACAATGTGTCCACACAACATTTCTTATGGACTGCAAAGTGATTGCAGTTTCATCTATCTGTGTGCTCTTCCTGTACACTTGAGTTTGGGTGTCCTTCCTGTTTGTTAGTAAATCTTCCCACTGAATTGCAAATAGGTCGTGAGATACATATCGGTCAGTCTTATTAGGTTTGGAACTATGATCTTCTTATAGCCAGAAAAGGTTTGATCGTTCTTAAGCGGTACATACATCCTCTTTTTAAATAAATTTAATTTGACTCAAGTAAAGAGTGAATTCACATCAAAAGATATCATCCTTTCATTACTGTTTATCTTTAAATCTTTCATTTTGTCTAGAAATTCTGTTTGCTGAGCTGACTAGGTGTTAATGTCCACTGATGAGATGCTTTAGTTTTCTGTATAATTCTTTCGAAATGCTGAATGTGAAACTACTGGTCATAGTGAAATATTTATTAAATGTATCTTAGGTCAACCGTATAACCTCCGTAGGACTAATTTGTTTGTTTCCACCCAGCACTGTTCCTCTATTGTGATACGGCCGCCCTTTACTAAACTCATGAGTTTCTTTTGGATCTAGTTCTCTAACTGTTTCACTGGGTTTTTGTCTAGTGGCTGGTACACACTTGTTTCTGTAGTAAATTATGTGCCTATTTCACACAGTTTTGTTCATCACGATAGGTTTTCATTCTACATTCCAAAAATTATATTACAATTGATCTGTCAGTCATCAGTGATTTCAGTGTATTTCCTTTATTCTAATAATGAGTGTTGAGCATTTTGATTTTCACTAAACGGTTGATGGATTCATGTAGGATCCGCTATGGCTCTGCTTTTAATCCTGAAGCACAAAAATCAAGTCTATTTGAGTTTCCAGAGCTGGACTTCAATCCCTTCTTGAGTAAAACATATTCTGAAGTAGGTGATCGATGCTCTGAAAAATTCGCAATGTGAATAGTAACTCTCGCACAACAAAAGAGGGATTCAAGACCTCCATAGTGCTGCCATTATAAGGAAAGCAAATCAGAAACTCTATCTAAGATAGCCTCATCACAGTTGGGACTAAGTTGGTGTACAGAACGAAAACCCCATTCGGAGCATAAGGTTTAGGGTTAAGGGGCTCTATCGGCCTAAAGAGAGCAATGTGTGAGCAGTTATGGGGAACCGTGTACTCCGAAAAAATAGCTGTCCAGTTCTCCTACGTTTTAATCTCTTCTGCAAACTAATGTCAGACCATGATGAAAACCACCTGAAAATCAAAATAATTTAGTTCCCCCAATAACTAATATCGACTTAGGAGTTATTTACACAGATCAAACCAACTGATTGTGGCTGGTTAGCACAGCATTACGACTTAGCTACGTCTAGGTTGATAGACCCTACTATGATGAGGAATCTACGGGAGAGTTCAGCTATTGCTTTGCATGCACTAGATAACAATCAAACAATAGAGCAGAAGAGAGTAACAATCCTAAGTACTAATCTAGTCAAGTGAAGAGAAAGGCTGGTCACTGAATCTTTTCTCATTCAACATGATATCTAACACCTGTGGTCGGAATCGTTCAATAATAATTTCAGCCGGTTTAAAAACCCTGCCATCAGTGAAAAGAAAAACTCAAAAGCATTCGAAATATGGAAACGAAGTGGCTAGGTTATATGACTACCTTAACTTGAATATAATAATTATCATTAATTTCCACTTGGGTTCCTAGTGGAATATAGGGCTTCAGTAGAACGCACACATTGCATTCTGTTTTCTGATATCTTTTGAGCCTCGCTCCATGACTGACCACAAACTTTCATCTATTCCTCACATGATCTCCGTGTCACCCTCAGACACCCAACTCATCGATTACCTTTTGGATTCCACTCAACGGCCTGGCGCGTGATGTCCACAATTGACCATCTCAGTGTATGCCCAACCCCTCTCCACTTCCTTCTGGAGCATACTTGTTAGGTGATAGGTTTTTGGTTGGTTCGTTTACCCGGTCAGAGTTCCTTGTTGCTTATTCTTTCTGGCCATCTGATATTTAGTATCACGTAGGCGTGGGTGGCAGCTGTTGAGGAATGTCTGTAGTTTGTTGGAATTGCTTTTCGTGGCGCGCCAAGTTTCTGAACTATATGGGAGCACTGAGTTGACTGGCATTAGTGTTGGAAATCCGGATCTTGTTCACGCTTTGTGCTGAGTGCAGTAGATCTCCACAGTGATTTCAGATTGATGAAAGCCTGTCTTGCTTTTCCGATCACGGCTGGTTTTGACATCCTCAGCTGTGCGGCCTGTAGTTGAAACGATGCTTCTTTGTAAGTTGGATGAAAGAGACTACTTCTATTGGGTTTCTCTTGTTAATATTGATTGGTGCTTGTTGTTGATGCTGTTGTTGATTGTGTATCTTCATCATCTCCGTCTTCTTTACATACAATTGAAGTCCCGTTTTCGCTGCCTCTTCTGTAAACTTGTTAGTTTTCGACTGTATATCTTTGAGTTTGTGAAACAGGACATCAAACATAAATCATAATGGGCGAAATCCAAATGTTCTAGGCTCTTTTCATCGGTCGAACAGCGTATGCCATCTTCTCTCTTCTCACGGCTTCTTGCATTGTCCCTCCCTTCCTTCCAAACCTTGTGCAGTAGTGGTGCGAGCATGTCCGCTGCTATATCTGAGTTTGTCATCAGAGCTTCTGCAGGAAATCCATCTGCTCCAGCTGCTTTCCCGGACGTCAGCAGCATTACAGCGTTCAGGAGTACGGTTTGCTCGGGGAGGCTTGTGTTCGCTCACTGCACAGTGGCTGCTGGTGGTAGTTCTGGATGAGTTGCAGGTAGTGCTTGTGATGGCCGATTCAACAGCTTTTTGAAGTAGTCAGTCCTTCGTTTACTTTCTTCCTACTCTTTGGTAACCAGCTTTCCTCCACTATCTTTCATTGGTCTCATCTGCATTGATCTCTCACCAGATAGTAACCTGGTTATTTGATACAATGTTGTCAGGTCTCTCCTACCTGCAGACTGCAGCCTGTTCTGCTTCACTTGCCAGTGTGTCGTAGAAGTGTCCTTTGTAGTTGTGCACACCCTTCTTCACCTCTTTATCCAGTGTGGCGTTTCACGAGCTGTACTCAGTTCCGCTTCCCGTTGTTCATTCCTACACTGCACTGCACTGCACTGGTTCACCTTCTGCTTCACCATCCTCCTGTCTCCCTCCATCAGCCTCCATGTGTTCGTCGAGATCCATTCCTTGTCTTCTTTCATCTTCCTTCCTAACATGGTCATGCAGGTTTCCCTCCACGTCGCTTTCAAAGAGTTCCAATGTTCTTCCACACAGGTTCCTTCAGGGATGCCGCTCAATGTCTTACATGTTTTACCGATGACTGATGTGAAGATGTCCTTTGTAGCTTCGTCCATCAGTTTCTGTTCAACTTGGGTGTTCAACTTGAGCCGTGGTCGTCTGTCATCAGCTTCTGTGAAGGCCTCCAACTTGATTTTGAATGTAGGTTCCTTGCACCAGACAGTCAGTGGTGTGAATCTACATCTGCTCCCCTTCTTCATCTGATCTGATCTTGTGTCCAGTAGGCTGGCTCCGTCTCCACTTTCTTCACATTGAGGTGAAGTCGATCTGATTTTCAGTATAGTATGTCCCTCTCGTGAAATCAACTTGATGTCGCTCACTTTGTGAATGTCCTTGTGTTTGTACACACTGCATAGCCGTCAATCACCAAATCCTTGAATGTACGGAAATCTGCAGACACTTCTCCATTCTCTTCCAGTTCACCGTGTACCTCTCAATGCATGATTAGTTCTCTTCCAGTGTTGTTTGCTCCAAGTTTGGCATTCATGTCACCCGTCGGAATTTTGATGTCACCAGCTGCAGTCTTTTCTATTACTGACTGCAGTTGTCTGTAGAATTCCTCCTTCTTCTCTTGATCCGCATTATTTGTAGGCGTGTAGCATTGTATTTTTGTGACTTGAGAGGACCTTCGATACTCTTGAAGGGGACATCATGTTGGCCACTCCTAAACTCAGTGTGCCCATGCTGTCGTCTGGGTGACATTGTGTGGGTATTCCATGTTTTTATATATTCACTTTTGCTTT
Organism: Heterobilharzia americana; assembly: GCA_944470555.2. Taxonomy (NCBI): domain Eukaryota; kingdom Metazoa; phylum Platyhelminthes; class Trematoda; order Strigeidida; family Schistosomatidae; genus Heterobilharzia; species Heterobilharzia americana. The sequence continues at coordinate 19,637,191 of OX104133.1, read as the reverse complement.
CATCGAGAGAAGACCCATCGGCCAATTGGCTTCCCGAAGTCTTTCACCAACCGGCATCATTTCATCTTCCCGATTCCAGCCAGGATTACTTTTTTAATTTTTGAGTTTTCTCTGTCAGTTGGAGTTTCTTTAGCGATTAGATTGATTTTACGGTGTGGGGTTGCTAGACTTATACCCAATCTTCCTTCTTTATCCATGCTTAGGAACGGCTAGTAACTAGTGAACCAGTAAACTAGACGAGGTTACCTACCTTCTACTTCTCAACAAATCATTAAAACGAGCAAGGAACTGTGTAGATATTTCTGAGGATGTTGAATAATCACTTGTGTATATCTGTCATCTACTTACTTATACATCACGGAAGCAACAGCACTACATCAAAACAATTTATATAACACTCAGTTGCGATTATCGATTGAGTTATTGGACTGGAAATTTAAATATTTTGTGACTTAGGCACATTAAATGCATAGTCATTCCTAATCAGGTGGACACGAAGGTTGGATGTTTCATTGAAAATCAACTCATGAATAGTTGTTTAACTTGCTGAACTGACTTATGGAAACCGGGAAATCTGTCTTGAGGCTTTATTTATGCATATGTGAGTGATTTCTAGTTTTTTGGTCTATATGACTGTTTCTCTTGAAAACCAATACACTGTACGAAACAGTTGACATTAGATGATTGGAAAAAATCTTCTAGATGAGGTGTTGTATCTTGTGTATATGCATTATTGTTTTGGCAACTATTAGCAGATGGACTCGTGTGAAGATGCCACTATTTTCATACCGTTATTAGTGATAAATTAACAGTTTTGGTATTATTGTTTGCATTACACCGTCGTTGATGGAAGCAAAACGACCGGTCTCTACTGGCATCTGGGCTCCAGTGAGGATGTTTCGATCCCATTGCTATACATCATTACTATAGTAAACAGTGTTTACTATTTTGGCTTTTGTACTTTTCAGTCGATATATATTAAAATAAGGTTGCTTTCAGTGACCTGCTATTTCTTGCAAACAACTTGATCAAAGTAAGAGAAATGTAACTCTAAAAAGTAAAACATGTCATAGCTCCATCGAAACTCCTCTACATGAGTGATATTGTTTTGTCAACTGGCTGAAAAAGCTGACAATATATCTAGTTTGTTATGTATCATAAGTGTGTAAATAGAAAACTGAAGTTTGCATGTGAGTAAATGAATCCAGTTTTCATCACACTTTTTTGATTATTCCAGTTTGTTGTGATGAATTGAAATCAAGTCCGGTTTCGTTATATTTTCCCCTCCCAATTTAGTATATTCCTTCTCTGTTTTACATTTGTAAGCTAGGGTGTAAGATGTTAATGGTAGTTTTCAGAAGTTCATCCTTCAGTATACCCTGATAGCCTGTAAAGATATGACTGAACATTCGACAAACTATTAAAGCCTCAACGGGATTTATTTAATGGAGCATATGTTGATGCAGGACTATTTACTGTCTGAGTTGTTAAGCAAACTTTGATTTCTGGTAATCAAGTTAAGGTAGTCATATAACCTAGCCACTTCGTTTCCATATTTCGAATGCTTTTGAGTTTTTCTTTTCACTGATGGCAGGGTTTTTAAACCGGCTGAAATTATTATTAAACGATTCCGACCACAGGTGTTAGATATCATGTTGAATGAGAAAAGATTCAGTGACCAGCCTTTCTCTTCACTTGACTAGATTAGTACTTAGGATTGTTACTCTCTTCTGCTCTATTGTTTGATTGTTATCTAGTGCATGCAAAGCAATAGCTGAACTCTCCCGTAGATTCCTCATCATAGTAGGGTCTATCAACCTAGACGTAGCTAAGTCGTAATGCTGTGCTAACCAGCCACAATCAGTTGGTTTGATCTGTGTAAATAACTCCTAAGTCGATATTAGTTATTGGGGGAACTAAATTATTTTGATTTTCAGGTGGTTTTCATCATGGTCTGACATTAGTTTGCAGAAGAGATTAAAACGTAGGAGAACTGGACAGCTATTTTTTCGGAGTACACGGTTCCCCATAACTGCTCACACATTGCTCTCTTTAGGCCGATAGAGCCCCTTAACCCTAAACCTTATGCTCCGAATGGGGTTTTCGTTCTGTACACCAACTTAGTCCCAACTGTGATGAGGCTATCTTAGATAGAGTTTCTGATTTGCTTTCCTTATAATGGCAGCACTATGGAGGTCTTGAATCCCTCTTTTGTTGTGCGAGTGTTACTATTCACGTTCCTAGTAATTCTTTTCTCTCTCCGATTGAGACATCTTCTAGAGCTATACTTTTTCATACATTGGTACATAAGCTTGTTGCATCAAAACGAACCATTTTATCTCCCTTATCTGTTTGAATATCATTTAAATCGTTTTTATTTTCATGATGTTGATGAGTAGTCTCGATGAAATTCCGATACAAGTAGGTGAGAAAACAAATTTATTTCAATGCAAATAGCCTATTTACCAGTGTTTCAATAAGATATCTTCTTAGACACTGTCAAATATTGACACAAGACCCTACCATTTTGAAGAATTTGAATATTTTCGTCCAATATATTTTTGTCAAACTAGTTCGTTCAAAGTATCTCAGGTTTCAAAAACGCATTCAAGACAGATTTTCAGGTCGATAGAGTATTCATTCACCGGATTATTCCCTAATGAGTCCATGAATAAATTGGCGACTACTGAAGATACTGGAGATCTTAGTGTTTCTACCGGGTTTTTTCTTAGATCTCATCTAAGTTACTTTTTTGAAATAGTAATTTCAAACCGTTAACATTAACTAACTCAAAAATAATTTTATTTTTTTTAGAATGTATCTGAATAAACACTTATCATTGTTTATCACTACTTTCTTTATACTTATTACAAGTGACAGAATACAAACAGTAAAATATGAACTTTTACCGTTGTGGGGACTGAAAGATGCGAATCTAACAAACATGGAACATGGTTTCCCAGCAAATTTTATTGGTGGCTTTATATCAACAGTTCAATTTCAAGTTAAAAAATGTAAGCCGATGAATGCACTGAAATGGGATAATATTGACTGTCAAGCGTTATATATCCCATCGTACTGTCATTTTGTCTATAGACAAGTTGATTCATTGAAAAATATTACAGATAATGAACATTGTAACAGATATGTTGAAAGTGAATTATCAACAAATCCATGGATTAAACAAGCATATACAAATATAACAGAAATTGTTAAAATTGAGGTCAACAGTATATCAACAGATGAAAATAAAATTACTCATTTTTTTCTAAAATGTGGTCAAGATTTTGAAAAATACCATAACCATTCCTTTCTACTATTATGTAATTGGAATGATTATTTAAAATTGTTTTCAAATGACAGTCAATTAGATATTTATGGTCAGCTGAAAACAAGTTCAGAATATTCAGGTATGATTTATTTGCTATAATCTTGAGTAATGAATTTAAAAATATAATAGGAGAATGATTGAATTTGATAGCAGAGCTGGCTGATGAAAAGATTCCAGCTATCCATATATAGATAATCGGTTGACTATCTTGTTATCAGCTGAGTCATATAGATTAGTCGGTCAAATTGTTGGATATTAAATTGAAGCTACTACCTCTAATTCTGACATGATTCAGGTGTTTTTATTACCTATACATCATCATTTTGACTTTCTGCTGCGGTTTGGCAGATTAGTATTTACACTGAGTGATAATTGAAGGTAAAATGAAAAGTCGGACTGTGGTCGGGTTTGAACCAGCAACCACCAGGTTTCAGGCAGTCGAACTTCGTAAGTCAGTTAGTAGAGTATCGGGTTGGAAACCCGGCAGTCGCTGGTTCGAATCTGGCTACGGTTCAAATTTCAGTTTCGCCTTCAACCATCAACTACTATAAATATGTATATTGGCCTATCAACTGAGGTTACTTAAGAGAGTGTTTATACACTAGTTAAGTACTTAAGAGATGTTTTCAATTTCCTTTTGGTCCATGTCGTTCTCCTTCTATGTGAGTGTAAGCAGCACACGAAACAACACCGTCAGTTTATTTATGAGATATGATTAAAATTGCAAAAGGTGTGTCTATATTAACATAGTCAGCCTCATCTTTTATTTTGACATGAATAAATCTCCGTCTACTGGTTCACTTTTCTTCTCGCCTAGAATATAATTCACCGGATTAAGTGTTTTGGTGTTGGTCATGATGAATGAAGTAAGCATTAAAGCACAATAATAATGACTACTAGCTAGCAGTTTAATTAAGGACGCTTCTTCCGCTCTGTTTGAGACTTATCAGACCAAAGTACTCCCATTCAATGATTGAGTTCTACCTGAGATTCAGACCCAAAACTCACAGACTCAAATGTAGCAGAGGTATCCCCTAGGCCTCTAAATCTCCATATCCACGTATTGTGCGACTGATGACATTTGATATTATTACTGGTTATTCTCCAGTTTCGATCCATTTTGATCAAAATGACTGGTCACTCTCAGTAGATAGACTCAAATGCAAACGTTCCCATGAAGCCTTCCTTTAATTTTGGGATTCAAATTCCCTGGTTAAAAACCTTGGCATGTATTATATAACTCTGAACAGTAAAGTTTGAAAATTAAATTTGCAGTATAGGGTGACATCAGAGTTTCTCTTTATACTCATTCGAATCTTTCGGGAAGATCTCACAGCATGAACGCCGAAACTAATACAAACAATTTGCATGTGTGAAATTTTTTCATGTTTTTGACTCAAAGTTCAGATAGTGGTACACAACCTTTTTCCTGAGTGTATTGTCACCAGTGGCTTAAATATTATTTTTGGGGGTATTTTTCATTGCACACTATAATAAAACTACCCTGAGATTCTTTAATTACTAAAGATAACAGATCAGTTAAATCTCTACTTAAACAAAGTGCTAACTGGACGGTTCCGCTGGATAAAAATGTAGTCATTTTACTTCACGTATACAAGTACACAAAGTAAAATAACAACGAAACTATTTGAAAAAGATCGATTTAGAGAAGAAATCTATTCATTTTCAATTAGGTCTTCGTCTTGTGCTCTACACTAATATACAGGTTTACAATTCAATCAAATTACCAATCAAGTTGAAGGGGGTTGGTGAAGAATAATCATAGATTTTAAGTAAGTCATGGAGATGATGATTTAGAAATAAAGATGGAGTTATTAAAATGGGAAATAAGAAGCAGGTAAATGAAGTGACTTTTGATGAGTGTTCAGTTATAAACAGTAAGTGACCACGTAATAATAAGAAAACCAATGAATATTGACGGAAACAACGCGGGTGGGAAGAGGTGTATAAAGTAATACTAAAAGGTACATCATGTTGACGGTCACGGTAATGAAAGTGGTAGAACAAACTTCTTTTGAATACAAAGGCTAGGTTTGTAAAGGTGGATTACAATCGCCTCAGCTATGTGATGTAAGCAGGTGCGCATTCCATGTGGTAAGTCAATGGAATATGACGACTAATTTTGACTAATTGTCTATTATCCACCTGATATCCGGCGTCAACTGGGTGTGCAAGTATGGAGCTCTTTATTGTTCTAATTTGTCCCTTACTCAACCATGATGGGTGGTGCTCATAAATTCGACGATGGAACTGCCTCGTTGCACGCCCAACAGCTCCGTAGGAGCAGTCTAGTTGATAAATGTATTTAAAGCTTTGAAGAAGAGATAAGAGGTTCCAATTTTCACCAGTAACAGTTAAACAGTGGTTGAAAGAGAGAGAAAGAAACAGGGATTACATAATATGGTCATGAGCAATGATTAAACCATGAATTCAGGAATTTTAAAGAAAACACAATTAAACAAAAGAGGATTTGAAAGAACGAAAGAGAGTTGCTTATCAATTGGGGGATTCTGTAAGCGCCCGAATTATCAGAAGACATCAAAAGAAGTGTGATATGGACTTAAAAGATGTAGAGAAAGATATAGGAGGTCCAAAATAGCATCTCACTGCCAAGGTAGAGGAGAAATAAAAGCAGTCTCCTTTGCTCACAAACGTCAGTTCTGAAATATTTGATTACAGATGCTTGAGACAAGTTAGGTAAACTTTCCAAGGTTTCCTTATTCACTATCCAGAAGGCTTACAACACACCTATTCTGTGTGTATTTGTAGCCAGATGCCTAGCTGTTTAAACTGTGAAAGTTTTATCACCTTCCCAAAACTAATTTCTGAGATCAAACTTACCATATTAATATGTGTATGGCTAACGAAGACAGTTAAACATACAAAAATTCGCTAACACAGTCTACGGGTAAAGATAAGTTGCTTGAAGAGATTCCCCCAGCCGCCAAGAAATACGTTTGTCACCAGTCCGGTATTGTACGAAGTAAAGCGGAAACTATAGCCCTTTCACTGTGAATTAAGTTCCATTCTGTAAATAATCGATTTGATACGGATAAACATTTTGAGAGCTTATGCCATTAACGTTCTGAGTGAAAACACATAAACTAGAACAGGAGGAACTTGTTTAAATCTTATCTACTTGACGCTGCTGATCAGACTTGCATTCCTTGATCTTGTTGTCATTTATCTTCAAGAGGTATATGGAGCAATTCACCTCACGTTTAATTCCTAACTATACGTTGTGATTTTTATTCTGTTGCGATAGCAACTTTCATAAAGTTTCAGAAATGAAATAAAAACACATATAAGTTATTGTGTCAGTAAACAGTGACTGGTTTATGCTATTGCATACAAATATGCAATATACACCCCAGTGAACTGAGATGGTTTGTCTATGGACTGTGCATGCCAAGCCACCACCTTCCACTGTGTGCCATGCTCAGGGAAGTTGGATTAGGTTGCGTGAAGATTCGGGGTTAGCAGTGTAAGGTAAGGCTCTAACTCATGAATTCCCTGACTATTGGTTTGGGCTGCGAGAACAGATGCTGACCCCGTGGTTAAAATCCGTGAGACAAAAATAATTAATGAGGAATCTTGGTGACGTGGCTGAAAATCGATTACAATGGCAAAGATGCATTCCCTCTTCGACATCTAAGGCTTGAATTTTCGCACTAACCGTTTTCTTGAAATTGTCTATTATCTCAGACATTTTTGTCTTCTTTGATATCACTCTTATTCTACCCTCCTATTCTTTGTACACTGTTGTTATGTGTGGTAGTTAGGACCAAAACACTCGTGTACACCCTCTGCATTGATTTAGTCCGTCTGTCTACGCGAACACTCAACTTATATAGAGATATGAGAGAGTCGTAACGTTTTTGACAGTTGTTACGTGAATGAAATTTATGACAATATGATCAACATCAGTCGGTGAGAGGAAATCGGCAGGGAGCTGGATTCGACCTGAGCTTCTTGCTTCTTCACATCTGTCAGCAAGGGAGATCCACATCCTTGAGAGAAGTTCTGTCAGTGTATTTACAGGAGGCCAACTGTAACCCAAATGGCCCAGTAATAAAGTCGGTGACTCCAGCACTGGGTGAGTTGGGTTTGAATTTCAGGGGGCATACCAGTTTCCTTGATATTTCAGATACACCTTGCCAACGAGTGCCAATTACAGCAAAACCCAGGTTCAGCAGGTCTACTGCCACCAACCAATATTCACCAAAGAACAACGTGATATCAAGCCTCCTAGCTTGGTGATCAAATTACGAGAAAGAGTTAGAAATCGGTTAGCACGCACGACTGCATGCCATGAAATTGGTTGCTGTCTAGTGATCAAGCAACTTGTTTATAACCCCAAATTAGCCAATAAAATAAGATTATGTTCAACTTCATGAAGAAAGCCGAAAACAGATTTCTACGCCGAATTCTAAACCGAACTTCACCTTTTAATGCTAAAACCGGGTACCTGTGAAACTGAATGATCCAAAACTTTCCTTTTCTGACTCAAGGATGCATCCAGCGATTGTGTGACTGACTGGTAGCTAACTTTCCATTGTTTGAATTTTCGATTGGTTGGTAAGAAAGACATCTCATTGATAACTAATAAAACCACCTAAGATGACTTCGGTTGGCACACTAGTATTTATGCCTAGAGATGAGATTTTAAACTGAAGGAAAACGTGGAGCTTGGTAATACTTCGATTTTAAGTTCTTTAAATGACATGTGGAATGTTATATTCTTTTTTGTGAACAGAGGTTTGAATAAAGCATCAAGTTTGCATTCTTCCTTATAGTTTTAGGATATCTAATCGACAGGTTTAGAAGATAAGCTATTTAGAAGTGATGGTGTGAACCTTTTAACCTAACGTCTTGACAAAAATTTTCGTGGCCTGAATCACCTCTATTATTGCCAGGATCCACGTTATAATTAGCTGAATAAAAGGAGTGAATGCATGTTGGGAGAGTTCTCATCCATTAGCAAACATAGATGGTTTCCTGTAAAACCACAGTGTATCATGTCATATGTATTGAGCCCGACTATGAAACAGCATTTTAAAATGTCTAGCTTTTAGGAATCCAACTGTACGCTGCTCTTAGTCGTTACATCCTTGCTGAATATTGATGCTTTTTTCCATCCTGGGTCTGCACCAGCTGATTTTGATCACTTATTGTGTTTTTTGGTTTGTTCTACGTACCAGTGATATATAATCCCATAAGTCACACTTACTATATGGTAGATAATGTGTTTCTCCCGACAGTCTGAGAGTTCTGGTAATTTGGTTGGTTGTGGTTAACAAAGGAATCCAGGACGCGCGTCTCATCCTATTTAAGACTGGTTAGCTGGATGTACCTGCACCCCAGTGAATGATGTGGTTACCACTGAGACTCACACCTCGTACCCATCGCTTCAAATGCCCTGGCGTTATCCACTGTGCCACAGAGGAACGATAGTCACTTCTTGTACAACGGGTAGTAATTATTACTATTTAGTGATATACTTGTAATTTTCCGTTGAGTTATTGGACTGAATTGTTCGACCTATACAAGTATATCAATAAATAGTAACTTAAGAGTTTACCTATAGAAGCAGACATTCTGAGGTGCTCACACGGTTACTTTTATATAAAGAAATGCACAGAAAAGTTGTGTCTAAAGATTATTTCATGTTTTTAAAATTTACTTAGCATTGTATTGGTATTACTTCTGTACGATTACATGGAGGGAAATTCAGAACAAGTTAGCTTTCAAAATGAGACATCGTTTATGCCCAAACCCATGTTCCTATGGTGCTAGAAAATGCTCCGGTATACCACATGTCATGAAGTCAGTCAATAATATAATCCAGGCGTCATCTGTTAGTATGAAGAATTGCATTCCAACTGGATTAGGTGTATTCAAAGATGAATATAAATGCATATGTGAACCAGTAAGTACCTACCTAATTTGTTTTAGATTACGAGCTTGAGTACTATTTAAAGAAGTAAGTAGTAAAAAAGGGATAGAGAACAGTTTTAATACAATTGAACGATTTGACACAATGTGTAAATTTGGGTAATAAAAAGTTATTAAACATGTTGATATTTTAGACGAGACTGAAATACAAGACAAAACAATAACAGAGTATAAACTATTGAGGATACGATCTTTTCCAATTATCTTCTGTATGTAATGTCTTCGAAGACCTTACTGCTTTGATACTTAGTTGCAGCAGGCATACAAATCAGTTAACAGGTCACTGAAATCTATTTTAGCGATAAACAATAATTCTGATTTTAATTTCGAAAGTAATTACGCTGAGAAATCATGTTAGTTGAAGAATACTTGAAAATCTTTGACTGTTCATAGGTCATTTAGTTTCTGATCAGATTTCCTCAACAGTATGCATCAACAAATTGACAAAGAATTGAAACCAGGCCAGTCGGGTTCCTCAACAAATGTTTCATGATTCAGTCTTCAAATTGGAATTCAGTGATTCAGTTCAGGCTGCCAAAACAGCTATCCAGTGCTCAACTTTTTTTAGTTTTTCTACAACCGGTATCGGTGAATGATTAAAACTACATTAGAATCAATAAACCGCTGCAAACCAACAACTGAATAACTTCTGTTCTTATCTGGAACTTTTGATAAGTACTCTTCTATATTTAGTCAACCGCATCAATAAAGTCAATACCCTATTCAAAGACAAATGCTATCACTGGATTCAAACGTTAAGTGAGATGAGATAAATACTCTAGATATGGTTTTTTGAGATTTCGAGATAATCAAAACATGTGTAAATTGTGAAGCATTGTGCTTCCTACTGCCTAAAAATTCTTCTATTTGTGTCTCAAAGCTAAATAAAATGATCAAAATGACCAGTGTAATGGCTTAAACCCATTCAGGTGTCTTAATTTAAGTCTATCAATACGTCTGCGAGAAAACGGAAAATAGGAATCTTGCTGATAAGGTCGTGTGCTAGCGTATGTTCACTGAAAAATGTACAGCACTATAATCATGTATGTTTTCATTCAAACACAATGTGATAGGCGTTCACCAGAAAACTTTCAAGATTTATTTCCATGTAGTTAGTAGTAGCTTCTGTGAATATGACCAAATGATATTTCTCATCTACAGCGAAGTAAATCATATGGTATTTGAAGCCATTTTTATCAGTAAAATAAAATTTATTATCAGAATGGTGGTTGTTTTATCATACATAGTATTTATATTGAAACATTATTGCGGACATGTTCATGGTAAACTAAAGAGTGCCCATTCACAAATATCAATTTATTGCAAAAATAATAGCTGAATAGTCTAGACACCAGTTCTGAAGTTTTCAATATGTCTGTAACTGTAGTCAAGTAATAAGTAAGTTGAGAAATTCTGCGGACGTTCCTACTTGCAGCTTTCTCGAGTTGTTTTCAAATCTAGCTTTGAGTTTCTCGATTTTTCAGTTGGTAACTTGTCATAAATCGACTGCATTAATGAATGAAAGAAAAATGTGACTGATGTTAGTGCACTTTAGTTGAGAAAGAAACTACGTTTATTTAAAGAATGGAAAGCGTAAGTGTAAACTCAATAAAATGAAACCGAAATCTTAATAGGAAAAAGAACAATAACTGGAGCAGAATAACATGGTACCATTTTCTTCGCTGCTTTCTCATTAGCTACCGGCAGCCTAAAACATTCAAATGTCTCACCACTAAAGACTTTGAATGTACCTTTCTGAAGTTAAATGAAGTGAGTTAACGGCGAACGACTTGGTTCAGTAAGGAATACAAACATCCAGATAAACTTGACAGGATAATCTAAGAAGTCTCAGTCACATATATGATTCAACGGAGAGTTGGAGAAAACAATACGAATATTATAAAGGATTACTTAAGAACATAAACAAGTCGGCTAGCTGGCGATGAACAAGAGACGAATTATGCAATAATACAAAGATTTTAATTCTGTCGGTGGAACGGTCATTAAAATTATGTACAAAATGAAAGAAGGTCCAGTTAAAAGATGATGCCATCAAATAAGAAGAAGAAGACAATACTAGGTTACCAGGACGAAGAGAGCTTTCTTACTACGTCTTTTTGGAGAAAAATTCTGGTTTCAGTCGTTCAATCTCTACAACCTCATCGAACTAGAGAAGGTTTGAAAATTACGTCGTTTGGTGATAACTTTGAAGGATTCTAAGGTATATACTTCATGTTATGTGCCAATAAGATGCCGCGTAACTGTACTACCAAATGTTCTTTTTCTCTTGAGATATACGATTTTTGTTATTTGTTTAAAGAATCTTAGGTGTGTTGATCTTTCTGCTTTCCCGATTTCTGAGACTAACAATGCACAAAAGTGATAACTTTCGAGACTTGTACGGCAGAATACTGGAACATCGTGAATACTTTTGTACATTTTTCAAAGGAACAGGGGAAGTTAAAGGGATATAGAAAGAATACAATGGTGTAAGGCGTAAAATGGTTGTTTGGGAATGTACTTCACTGCAAAACTACTGGGCACCAGAAGTGATAGCTTTTTAATTTAGCCTAGAATCATTTTATATTGTCAGCCTTCTGTCATATGAGAAACAAATGCATGTCAGTGTGTGAAAATTGTGAAGTTACTTTGATGTGGCTACCTTCGATAAACTGCAATCAAAACTCGACCCAACACGAAACACTACTTCACTGTGAGATAGGTCTAATGGATCGATTGCAATGGAATTACATTCTACTAAAGAACTCAACGTATATAAGTGTTTTTTATTCATCAGAAAGTCTTCCACACTTACTTGCGTATTTTCAACTGTATCTCAATCAAATAAAAACGGGATGAACCAAATCTTATCAAGTAATGCTATCAATTTGTCGTTTAGGTCGGCGTGCACACTAAATAAATGACCCTTATGAAATTTAAACTTGTGTTTAACAAATATAACAGTAATATTTCCCAATTTTCCATTCAAGGTCCAACAAATTAGTGAGCAACTGAAGAGTGACTTATTGAACTGCTTCTCATAGTTTCGTTCATCATTCGTGGCATCTTTCATATGAGAGAGTTAAGAACTCATTCTCCTCTGCTGATGTTTCACTATCTATCGACGATTTCGCCTCACTTTTCTCTATCATCTAAATAACTGTATGCTGTTAGCTCTGGCTGATAACTTTCATGTATCCTAAGCCTTCGTTGCTAGATAATGCGCATGGTTATTGAACAGATTCTATTTCAGTCTATTTCTGTGTCACTTCCGTTCCTTATTATGCCATGTGCACGCAGGAGTGCACCGGAATTCCTTCATCGAGACAGAAAAGGCTGCTGTTACCCATTAGTCATTTCAGATAGTTTCCTGAAGATGGTTGAAGACTCTCGGCGATATGGCTCTGATTTGACTGGCGCGGATGCGTTCACATATCTTCAGCTTAATAATTATATTGAATTTCTCTGCCAGTCGGCCCTTCTATTTCTCTACTCCTCTGAATGTCTACTACTTTAAATCGCTTTCCTTTTCATTTGTTTATTTTTCATCTTGATGTCTTCTACATTTATACGAGATGTGGCGATTTGAACTGCAGCACAATAGTGTTGAATTTCAGGCTGATTTTTACTGACTGAGTGGTTTACATAAGCTATGACTGAGAGATGAATACTGAATGAAATTTTAAAGTTTATTTTAGGTTAATTTTTAGATTCAAGTATTACAGATTTCCATCTGTATTCCAGTGAAATGTGTCGTGATTACAATTCGTAAAAAACAATTGTTTCTGAATTATTCTACCTGACCCACAGACACTCTTACTTAATTAATTGGATAAACTAGCCAAATATTGCTCTGTGCAAGCTGCGAACGCATTGAAGACATTAACTATTTTGAGTATATAAATAGGTTATCTGGCTCTGGTGGACCAGCACTATATTGTCTTTCATAGATTACTGACTTCAGTATTATTTGTTGAGTAAGGATACTGCAAGTTGGAAACACTATCTTTCAATAATTTATTCACAGAAATATTGCGTTAAGTCTATGGACAGCGTATCACTAAAAGTGTGATGAACAACTGGTTATGCTTGCTAAATGTAAGTCAATATGACTTTTCATGTTATTTTGATCTACCAAAATGTAACTTGGATTTATATATCTAAATGATTCGTTCACTGATATAACCCTGCTAAACATTGAAATACGTTTAGTGGTAGATAATTATTTTCATCTCTTCAGTAGTCAAATAAAGGGACAGAATCAAGGTAGAATCTCGTACCCAAGTGTATTGGTCTACAATGTTACGCTTCCTTTCAGTATAGAAAGAAAGAGGTGTCATAAAACGACTGATTTAAAAGTAGATAAAAGTGTTTAAAAGAAGAAATATTTTGAAGGTAAGGGATTTTGAGGATATTCAAACTTTAGAAAACTTCAAAAGTATATACATCTGCGACATTGTGACTGGTTTTCTGTCATACCACCAAGAGGCTTCAACCACTGACTCCTGTCCTCTCGACGACTCCCGCAAAATTGTTTATACCTCCCAACGCGCTCCCTATCAATTATTGAAGACTTCCAGGACTGGCACCATGCCTTGGTTTGGCTAACCTCAGCCTTCTCCCAAACTAATCTAACTTCCCCTAGTGTTGAAAGTTGAGGTAGACTGTGGCTTAGAATGCGCAGCATATGTATAAGCCAGGTTACTTGCTGAAGATGCACAACCTCTTTGACTGAATTCCCTTCCTTACTCAGTACTCCTCGTCTGCTCTCCACTGTTCTAACTTTTCTAGCAATACTACGAAGACAAACCATAAGAAATCTGTAGTCTGTTTCTGTCTTCTACTTTCAGTAGCCATGTCTCAAAGCAGTGTAACAGGAGAGGACCGACTATAGTACAGTGAACTGACCCTTTGATATGTTGTCGGATATTTTGCCAGTCGATACCCTTGATTACTCAAGTTGCCAAATGCAAAATGAGCTCTCTATCTCAGAGCTGGGATTTCGTAAGCAACCACCTTGTCCAGGATGATGCGGCTCGCTATGTAAGTAAAGTGGTCAATACATCACATCACTTTACTTCTTATAATTAAACTGGGAGTGGTTTCAGACTATTCCTGGAGCATTATCTTACACATGACAAGGGCACTCTTCAATATTGCAAACTATCATCCTTATACATATTCACACGTTGCACAACTAGAATTGAAAACAATCCCTCTATCGCTTAACAGCTTGGTCAGCCTTCACTGTCTGGATTTATCAGTAGTTAGTTGAAATTATGGTTAGAGCGAAATCAGACATCATTAGCCAGCATAAGTTCTTATTTTCAGGTTGCTTGTTTGATCATTTTGATAACAGGGGTCTATCTAGAAGCTAATAATTGTCTCTAACGTAGGTATACAATTTACTTGGTTGAGACCAGCAAAGGAATTCAGGATACGCTTTCCCTCTTACTTTGGGCTCGTTGGTTGGATGTACCTGCAATGCAGTTAGCGTTGTTCCCACTGTAACTAGAACTTTTTACCCTTCCCTTTAAACGTCAAAGCGTAATCCGCAGACTACCGAGTCACGACAGCAACTAACTGTAAAAGGAGCACCGGTTATCACTATTTGTTAATATACTTGTAATTCTCTATTGTTTTACTGGATGGAATTGACCGATCTTCCGTATTATATGGTACGTCCAGCTGACTATCCTTGGATTCCTTCGCCGTTCACAACCAACCTAGTTATAATAAATATTATTCCATCAGACTGAGGCATCCGTACATAAGTTCATATGCCTACAGAGGTCGACCAATTCGATCCAGTGCTACAGCCAACAGTTACAAGTAGATCAAGAAATAATAATTAGGTAGATATGTCAAGTACATGAAATGGCGGTGTAGGCTGTCAGCAGCATGAGATGAAGTAACTAGCCAGGATTTCATCACGACAGACTTTCGTAGGCTCATTTTACATAATCAAGGAGGGTTCAGTCGTGTGGGTACAAACAAGCAGTGGTGATTATGATAGAGATAGGCCCTACTGACAGGTGTCAACAAGCATGAATTCTACATTCACGATTTCTCGCATGTTGCCTCCACCCAACTAATATCTACCACATCGCATTGTAAAGTTGAGTCTATAATCTTGATGTCCACATTGTAAAGTGATTTATAGAATTCAGCCAGCAGCCAAAACTAGACAGTAGCTAATTGGTTGCTGTCCAGTGACCAAACAGTATATCTAATCCTGTCCTTTTGGAGATCGGTAGTGACTTGAATAACTCAGTGGTAACATCGCTGACTGGAGCACTGGGTGTTACGGGTTATGTCCAGATTAATTATGAAATCTAATAATCGATTTCAAGGCAGAATTCCAATCCAAACCTGATGGATTAATGTTAAGACTATCTACTTGTATTATTGCCAAACCGCAAAATCAACCACTTTTGTTTTTGTCTCAAGGTCACATTACAAGATGATCGCTAAAGTTCAATCTGCACTAATGACCAGAAAATATGAAATTGGTAACTTTCTGTTAACTAGTGACATTCAAGGTCACCCCAACAACTGTTTTGATGGAACAGAGACTTTCAAGCTAACATCTTGAAACTTGATTGGTCGACCCAGGAGTTATTTGGGTGACTCTCAAATTTTCTCCTATTACCTAGTCAATATATTTTCATGCTTATTAAAATTTATCAGATCACATTTTAATATTGATAAGGTTCTTCTTATTACTTAAGCATATTTGCGTGGAAGTTTCATGAATTTCTGTTGTCATTCTGAATATAAAAAGCGGTATATAGGTGTGGTGATGAGTATTTTATTCAGGAAAGCTAACTGCTGTTGATCAATAAAACTCAAATAAAAATTCATTTAAATTTTTACTTATCTCTTCAGGGTTATTCTTGGAGTTCAGATACAAAATCTTGTGAGATCGAAGATTCATGCTTAGCTGATAAGATGATGGCTGAGATAAGTGAGACAGTCAAAGACGAAGACAGGTTATGCGATCCAAAAGGAACCTTAAGGTGTATCTATACACCTTATCGTTCATCGCTAAATTTGCACTATGCCTGCATATGTCATCCCAAATATATGGGATATCGGTGTGATCGACTTCGAAATCCATGTACTGAAGTAAGTTGATTTTGATTTCGTATGTCTTTTATTGTTCGCTTTCAGTGTAACGTTTGAGGTATGAAATATGCATAATTTTAAATAGTAAGCCATAAAATATGTTTTTTCGTCACGTTGTTCGAGTTGTATGTTATCTATCTTTTCAATACACCTCATTTGTATGACTAACTGTTAAATCAGAAAAAACGTTCTCATCAAGCTGTTTTAATAAATGTTTGCGCAAATTCAAGTTTGGTGTTATTTATGCTGCATGTACCATGAAAGAAGCAGGAAATCATATAGGTCCAGCAATGCTCCATTCATCTATTTGTTTCATAGAACTCCTAAGCATCAAAAATGTAGAATGTTAAAAATGATCTGGCATATGACGTAGCTGAGAGTAATAGTCGTAAAACCACATAATTATTCAAGATAATTAAACAAAACTGTGTTTTATAGTAATGGTGGATAGTAGCTAGTAGTGGAATCCAGGATGCGAATTTTGTCCTATTTGAGACTCGTTGGTTGGATGTACCTGCCTCCTAGTCAGTGATGTTGTTCCCATCGGGATTAGACCTCGGGACCGGTCGCTTCAAACACCAAAGCGTTATCCTCTAGACCGCCGAGCCATGCTAACCACTTTTGTGCGACGGGTATAGCTCTAGTAATATTAATTGTATTATACGGTCGTTGAATTTTATCTTGCAGATGTGAAGTTTAGAAGAAATCAATGATTAGAGTTACTTGAACGATCTATTGAAATTCATTACAGTTCCTATAGTCTTTGATAGATATCATGACCATTCAATATCGTCTCAGTATTTGTTGTTTCAGTAAACGAATCAAAACAGATAGTATGTTTTCTGGCTGTTGCTGTATGCCAGTGGGGTAATGTTTACTTCCTGGGCTATTTGTGATACAAACTCACTAGCTGGTTTCAATAAGCTTCATCTATTTGTTTTTTCAATCAATACTCCAACTGTTCCGTAAAAAACATTCATTTCCAATCGTTTTCTTGAAGTGTTGCTGTGATGGCGGAAAAGTTTGTTCACTGCAACTTCTTATTCCGTTCGTATAATTGTGACACTTATGAAACGGATGAGTTATGCTGTGCATATGCATGAGGTGTATGTCCATTCATACTTCATTGCGAATAATTATTAATGGATTTTCCTTTTATTCTATTTTGTCGAACATGATTAATGTTGTCATTTTCTCTCATTTTCCTTTATTCTATACAATGGACATTTTTACCCTTAACTGGAAACTGTGGTGGATTGATCTTAGCGTAATTCCCCAACTGAAAAGAAATGTGTCATGTATGCCTTTGAAACACTTATCTTTGAGTTTTTAACTTGAAGGTCCACTGAAAAAATGTTGAGGTTCAGTACCATGACGTTATCTTCAACATGGCTTCTACACTGTCATAAATCTCATAATGGGAGAAGTTTCGCATCTTGTTTTAAAGTTTTCTTTAGAACTGTAAATATTTTCCTGACTACTGAAAAAGATAGATGGCTTATTTTCTTCAAAGGGTTGTTGGGTTTTCCTTCGAAAAAGTAATAATAATGAACCTATTATGTTTTATTTTGCTCGAAAACTTCCATTCATTCATTTTTAACACGTTAAGTAAACTGATTTCATTTTATTTAACATTGTAGTTATTTTGATGTGAAAACAAAGTACCCCTTGTTAGGAAATGTCGAAAAATTAATTTCGTTCCCTTGGTTATTCTTATTTATTGCTAAAGAAGACTTATTTGTTTATTTTCTTTCTGAAATACAGATTGTTTTTTTTATTTCAGCAAAAAGTTTGAGTAGTTAAGAGAAAATAAAAAGGAAGATATGAGAAAAGAGAAAGCCATTGGTTTTCTATAAAGTTTACTCATACTGTGTAATAATTTGCGAAAGAAATTAAATTCTTTGTGAATATTGTTTTTTAATGCTTCACTTGAACTGACAGATAAAGTTTCATTTTGCTTAATGGTTGTTCAAGCGTAAAGTGATAAAAATATTTCACCCCTTCATTTTAAAAGGGATTGATCTATATTTAGTAGGTAGTCTTACGTAACAAATGTAACAGAATTCATACGGTCAATTAATTTTCAGTTCGATATTATAACTCAGCGGGCTTTCTATTTCGTTTGGGATGCATCTCCCTTCTTATTATTTCATCTTTTCGCTTAGTATTACAAAACATAATAACAAAAGTGGGTGAACAGTGAGATGAAGATTGGCTATACACGGATTTTTAAGCAAGTAGTTTACAGATGTTAGTGACTGGAATGTATGCATAAAAACATTGTTGTAGATTTACATGACCTATTTGAATTTCCTTTATTTTCATCACCTGCGCATAAATTATGGTTGATATACAACAAAGATTAGTTCACTGCATGTACATTTAGTGAATTAAAGTATTAGTTCATTAAAGATAAATTTAACATAATTGCTTGCATACAATAAAATGATGTTTATATCCTGTATAGAACTCCAAATTTTGGTGGGATCATAGGCTGTAGTTTTCCTATAAATATTATCATACCATGAAAGTCTTATCATTACGTGTAAACACTAAATTTATTGGCAATAAATTTATTCATTATGCAATGCACAAATTATTCGTACATCACATGAATCGAAGTGTGTTGTCTTTAAAAAATAATATGACGGTGAAGGACTTGTTCAATACTTCTAGGTTTTCAATAAATCACTAGATGAAAACCGTTTAAGAATCATTCATGTAAAAAACTATAAGTCACTTAAAGTATGATGAAATTAATGCGAAGCAACTCCTTACGGGCTTAAGAATTGTATGTAAATAAGTGTCTTCATGTTGAGTTATATAATTCCGTCACAAATATAAACATGTGACTCAACGGTATGACAGTAATTGCTGACGGTCTGACTGACAGTCTAGTGAAAGTCTGACGAGTAATCATAATTAGATAAATGCTTAAGTTACAACTGACTGTCTCAATGATCCACTCTTGAATACTGCGTTTCAAGAACTAGGTTTGAAGCTTTTGAAAATACATATATGACAGCAACAGTAACATTTATAACAGATATGCAAGTGGAAAGCATGCAAACGTTTCTCTGTTTGACCATTTATTTAACAAGTTCATATCTGTTATTGACATAGTTCTTCACCATATGAAGGGTTAGCAAATACATAATGAATGAAACCAATTGTTGGATAAAGCAACTTACATCTGAATAAAAAGAATTACAGCTTTCGTTTACTATCAGTCTGAATGGTATCACAAAAAGTAATGCAGTGTTATTTACTTAAACTAAGTACTGTCATCCAGTTTCATCTTAAATTGTGATTAAGAGTGATCGAATGTAAAGCAATAACTCAGCTTTATTCTGCATATTAATTACTTTAGTAGTATTTTTCACCCTATAATTCGCTGAATGTTTGTGTTGTGCTATCCTTACTGAACTTGATCGGCTAGTTTGACAAGTAGACTTGAAGTTACAGTCAATACAAATTAGATTAAATCGTTATCCTTACTTGGTCTACAGGATCTTTCAGTTACGATGTTTCTGTCCTAGTAAGTGTGACGTTTTAAATGCTATCATGAAGGCAGTATTGTTAGGAGATCTAGTGTTTCTTCTTCATCCTGTCAAAATAAAATAAACTTTAAGTCCTCTTTCAGTTGCATTGCAATGACTACGAATATTTCTACTTAAACAGAATGACCAGTTTGCAAATGTTTTACAGATTTCAAGGTCTACGGAGATATTTCTCATACTTTAGTAGCTTCTTCCAGTTGCCAACTTCACTGGTAACAAGATATTCGCTGGAAGCCACGAGCTATCCAAGGTCACAAGAGGTGACCTCTGAGACAACGGTGCCACAGACTAACGAAATATACTGCTAAACAACCTAAGTAGTGAGAAAATATTCAGGCTTTCCAGCAGATTTTCCGAATTGGTCATTGCATCTAGCGTTTATCGTTCCATCCAAATCAGCTAGGTAGATTCCTTTAAAATGAACAGTTCAACATTACAAGTTTTCTGGATCAACCATTAATGAGCTCAACCTCAAACCAGCAGAACGGTGCTCTGATGTTTAATCCCTCTGATTTGAATGTTGAGACCTACATATCAGCGTCAGTGGTTTTTAACTGGTCAGGTTTTCCGTAGTATCTCTTCTTTTTGCTGTGTTTAGATTATGACACGATGATTTATCCTTACTGGTTGCATGCAAATGATTACAGCTGACTAAGTTGAATGACTCAGTGAAAGTATTTAACAGTGGTCACATTATTCTGCCTAGTCGTTAGACTTTTGGTGTACAGACTGCCTAGTTTGAAGTCACAGCTGACTCGATTCGTAGTTCCCAAGTGAACCTCAGTTAATATCGAATGCTTTTTGTTTCAGCTTTAAGAAGACTATCCGTCCTACTTAATTCCAATCGAGAGTTTGACTGGTTTATATGATGTTTCTTATTTTTATGGTTTCCATAAGACATAATATTCACAGACACAGAGTTTGGACAGCCATATGTTGACTGTTTTTTCTGTCTAGGAACTAGAAAGAGATTAAAATCTCAACTACAGCCAACATATCTTTCTCTGTACACAAACATCATCACTGATATACCAAATAAGATTAAATTTAATATTCCTACAATTTCCAGATGGATTACGGTTGGTTGACATTCTGCAGTTGACTAGCAATATGTTATCTAACGATGATAAGTTTTGATGTTTTTAGGCTTATTTTAGGTGAGATAAAAAGGTTTAAGAGTTTTGAGAACCAACACATTCCAGCGTTGCTAATGATTTGCTGGTACCTGAGTTTATGTCGTTTTCATATTATGTTACATTGCATCAAAAAATCCAAAATATCACCACTGGTGTATATCAGTATCAGTTAGACAGCTTAGTTTAATGCATTATAAGTAATTCTTAGTAAAAATTCTTACTCGCCATAATTATATATCAAGGAAAATATTATTAGAATACTTCAACTGTTGGTGTGATCACGGGCAGCAATTCTGCTGTAAATATTACCATAATAAAAACATCATTATGTTTAAACTTCTCATTAAAAATGTAATTATAACTCATTTAAGATGTACATTTTCCTGGAAACCTCATTAACAGTTATAAATTGCACTCAATACATTCTCAAAAATATGTTTCATGAAATATTACAAACCTTGTCACTACAGAATAAAAATCTCTACAAATTTTAGATTAATTTTGGATTCAATCTTAACCGGATGGCGATAACTTTCAAGTGTTTCACCTCATAAATGATCATGATCATGCTATAATTTCAGGTCACAAGG
Source organism: Heterobilharzia americana (assembly GCA_944470555.2). Classification (NCBI taxonomy): domain Eukaryota; kingdom Metazoa; phylum Platyhelminthes; class Trematoda; order Strigeidida; family Schistosomatidae; genus Heterobilharzia; species Heterobilharzia americana. Next base: position 19,615,470 of record OX104133.1, on the reverse strand, counting down.
TTAATTTTGACAATATTGAAACTGAATTTTAGGGGTTTGTGAGGATTAAGATATATTTCAAGTTGGTGTTCGTTGCAGACTGATATCACTTGGAGGAACTATGGAAACCTTGGAGCTCTGAACAGTTGTTTCGTCCTATTGCTATCTAGTGCTCTCAGGTTTCTTTTGTTCTTTCAACTGATATCGATATACGATGAATATTAACTTGAAATATTGAGATTATTCATAAAGGCTTTAGAAGTTATAAAGAACGTCTCATAGCAGAATCTCTTCACATTAAGTGGAATTATAATTATCTAAATAGGAATGAGGGAGCAGAACGTAGTTTGACCTTGTCTCAAACTAGCCCCACATACTGACATAACCAGCATACAAGCGACAAGAACTATCAACACATATGTACATACAAATCTCAATCTTTAATTCACACATAACACACCACACATGGATATCATCCTCATTCTACAATTCTGACGACGCGGAATCATTCATGCAGAAAAACACTTGTCAAGTTATCATATATAACCTTGCGGGATATTGTATATGCCGGTTTAATTATAACTTTGATAGGGCTATTAGCACTAAATAGTGAAATGTCAGTCGAAACAAATTTCTTTTTGCATTACATTCATTGGGAAAAAAACCAAAATAATGAATATCGTTTACCCAGTGCCTAATTTTTGTCTAACTATCAAGTCCCAACTTGGTTTGGATACCTATAACCAAACTAAGTTCGAGTTTTACGGTTTGAAAAAATTTGTTCATTGAATAAATGATATCATCCATTTCCGTATTTGGATTTCTGATGGAATGCTAAACAAAATGAATTTATTTTGATCAAAGTTTCAGTATTTGATTCTTAAAGTTGTATCAAAGTGGTATTGAACCAGAATTTAAAGCACCAAGCTTATATTTCATAATTTGACTATAGGTATTTTCTGCATTAATGGCTTTACGACGTCAAACTGCTAAACAAAGTTGGTGATCAAATGTTGCGTACTGTGTGGAGTTTGTTTGAATTACAGCTTGAGATTTGTGTATACTCATGTGTTGATACTTCTTGTTACATGTTTTTTCATTCGGAAAACAGAAAATAATATTCAATTAGATTGTAAAATTACTATTAAATCATTGTCATCAACAGTAGTCACCCCATACATATCACAGATTTTGAATGGAATTGAGAGAGTGGTCAGTAAATGCAATATCCGAATGTTCTACACAATACCAAAACACATCGCAGAGCACCTTGTTCATATGAAGCGCAAAATTGTTTTGCCCCTAATCTAAGTGTATTTATGAAATAAAGTACTCAGACTACGATACAGTATACCCAGGGCAAACTTGCAGTGAAATCAAAAGCAAAATAAATAAACACTAAAGTGCTTCCACCAAATCCCCTAAAAATCCATTACAGATTAAAATTTTGGGGAACGCTTCAGCCACATGTCTACACACTATGATTTCATGTCACAAGGTTGATTTTAACAATATCCAACTTATTCAAAAGGGTTTAGAATTTATAGAGAATGTCTCAGAAGAGTCTCACATACATTGAAATCAAATGGAAGGAATAAGAAGTAGTTTTTCTTGGTCAGAACCTACCTCCACATACTAACACAACCGACATGCATTTCACTAACTATCATTTATTTATTTTATCTACTGTCATCTACTTCTTTTAAAATTTTCATAGCGGTCTGGGTTTTTTTCAATTCCTTTTTCTAATTTGCCTAGTCTATTGAAGTGTGGGAGCTCAAACTGGCCGAGATCTGTCCAAAGTTTAATTGAAATCTATCTTTCTGACTATTTCAAAAGATATCAAGATATCTGACAACTGTCAACAATAAACAGTAATGCCTGTTTTTACATAAGTGAAGTCATTCTTTCTACCGAGAGTTAACCATAACATTTAAATGAGTAAACACAGAAGGAAATTAGAAAGTATATGTCATTTGATGACTGAATTCTAGGACGTATTAAGCATTGTTTCTCATCAATTATGTTATTTAGTGCTGAGATTTTGAAATTCTTTGTTAATTTGAACTATACTTTCTAAATGTTTGTTGGCACCATAATAGATTGTTATTCTTTTTTAGTCTGTTTCTTAGAACTGTCACACAGGGAAACAGGACTACTCACTGGACAAATTGTCCATGTTTACATAAGGATGTAAAGACTGTGAAGCAATAAATAATCGAACTCAAGAGGCTCAATGCTGAGTGACTGAAGCACTAAACATCAATAATACTATTTAGAAGTAGTATTCATTATGGACTGACATCAGTTGGGGAACCATTGAAAACCCGGGAGCACTGGACTTGCTTCCAAATGGATATCACGAAGCTGTAATGAGAAGCCATGACCTGTGGGGTCAGCCAGTCGGAAGTGGAGTGAATGCTAGCTGCAGACCTTGAGTGACAATCATGCTATGTCGTGAATTGACAGAAGTTGGAAATTGTGAACCACTGGAAACCGACCTAGTGGCTGAATGGTTAACGCGTTCGACGTGAAACCTGAAGGTCCTGAGTCCGATCCCTAGCCGGGTCGTGGGTGCGCACTGCTGAGGAGTCCCGTGCTAGAACGAAACAGTTGTCCAGTGCTCCCAGATAATCAATGGTTCCCCAAGTGATGTCAGTCCATGATGAATACTACTTCTAAATTAGAAATCTCCATTCGTCTCAAAAATAATACTATTGTTTATAGCTAAACTGGTTTAAGTCAATACTCTAGGAACTCAGGTAAGAATTGTACATATGATAATTGTTATTAATTTTCTAATTGAGGCAGTTAAACGTTTCCAGCCGAATCACGCTTGCCGTAAGTATTCAGTATAAACGTATGAGTACGGATTTATTTACGAACCTTTCTTTTTATCACAAAAGTGAAGTATGGGAGTTTACAAATACCTATTTATAAAGGAGGAACCTATTAAGAAAGATCCTGGAGTATCACTCAGCTCATTCAGTCTAAGTGAGTTAAAAGGTTATGTAGCAGCTTGTCAACATAGTAAGTAGTCTCATAGCAAGCTCTTAAGTCTAAAATGAATTCATGAATATTGAATCCAGAATGCTGATAATGCTATAGAGATGGAAGAGAAAATACTAACAAAGATCAGTAAAAAAATAAACTTTAGACTGTAATAGTATTTCACCTTGTAAGGTATGTCAGAAACGATCAGAAGAAATCTTAGAAAAGTGGGTATCCATCCCAATTTTGAACTAATAGATGCCAAAAAAGACAAATCAAACCAGGTCAGGGCGATCCTATAAACAATTTTAGCAAAAGCAATTCGACCAATAAAATACCATCTATTAACTATCGTATTACTTATTTGAACCAGTGGTTCATCTTTGTAGTAAATAGATAACAAAGACTGGCCATTGGTCAGCGTTGAAGGTCAGAGCGCAGCAAATCTAAGGAAACCATCGCAAGAAAAAGATGCTATTGCCTGGAACAATGCTAACATACTGAAATTTAATTTGAATCTATGGAAAGATTAATAACTCAATCCATCTTCACCAATGCATTTTATACCATTTCGTAGGACGTTTTTTCTGCACACTGAAGTTAACTGGCGGACAAAGATGTGATATATATATATATACATATATACATATATATATGTATATATATATATATGTATATATATATATATATATATATATATATATATATATATATATATATATAGCCTGTTGTTTAATGACATTATCAAAAACTGAAGTTTGCTCAGGAAATTACGAAAGCTTAAATATCCAAACGTTGTGTCCAAGCATTGGTTTTATTTATAGAAAGGTCGATTTACAGGAAACTCAAGTGAACAGGTCAGTACTTAAGTTTCCGTAGCTTTTGTCCAACATAATACAAGCGAGGTTTGGCAACATGCCTATTTAAAAATAATCCAAAGTAACCGTACGGAAGACTCAGTGGATGATGGAATTAAAGTACTTACTGAAACATTATCGGAAAATGAATATACATTGAAGTTCATAAACCGTTGCAAAATCAGCCACCCTTGAAACTTGGTCTGCAGTCTATTTCGGAAAAATGCCTCTACACCGCGTTACCATACAAAGGAGAATCTAACAGCATAATATTTAAACAAAGGTTATTATTTATTGACATAATCGTTATTCTTTGTTGTTTTGTTGGATCGAATTGTTTGACCTCTATTGGCATATGGGCTCCTATGCGGATGCCCCGATATTGTGACTTTCCTTCCTTTTGAGTTGAATCTCCCTGTCTTGATCCTGCAGAAGACTGGTTCCCACTGCATGAGACCCTTCGATGCTCTTGGAAGCATCATGATAGCCACTCCACAACTCAGTGCGTTCATGGTTGTCGTCTGGGTGACAATATAGGAGTAGATTATTGACTCTCCAGTTAAGAGTTTGGAGATTCCACTTCCATTCCATCTGCTTTCGCAGATTTCTAGCACTTCCATGCCATACCTCCTCATCTCTTTCGCAATCGGGCCAGCCATGGTAGGTTCTTACATGTTGCGGACATTCTATGTCTCCATCCTTACTTTTGCTTTCATCGAGAGAAGACGCATTGGCCAATTGGCTTCCCGAAGGCTTTCACCAACGGGCGTCATTTCGTTACTCCTATTCCAGCGGGGAATGATTTTGTTTTTATTTTTCATATTTTGTCTGTGCTTTGAAGTTTTTGTAGCGGTTGGATCGGTCTCCTGTGGTACGGTTGCTAGCCCAATGCCCAACTTTCCCTCTTAACCCTGGCTTAGGGCCGGCTAGTAGCTAGTGAACTATTTAAACAGGCGAGGTGTAAACAAAGGTTAAATCCTGCCATTAGCAAAGCGTACTGTGCAGCTAAGCTTATCGTAGTTGAGAAGACTAAACAACTACTGCAACATGAAGCTTGACGCTGTATAAACAGTTGGGTCAAATCCCACTACGTTTATAAATTTACATGTGTGTGCGTGGACAAACATACATAGGGAGGACTAGTCGTGATAGGGGGGGTAGGGTTTCATGCACCGAAATGGCTACAAAAGCACCTGGATTCATAAACATGGGTAAGCTCAGGTGGCAGACAACCATTACCATCCATTGCACAGCATACTGATATGAGTCACGGGATTGATATTAAAAGAGCATTTACAATTTGTATGGAAACTTTCAGAGGCGCATACTTAGATTTATTGAAGCGCTAGCCACAAACAAGCAAAAATTTGATCAGATTGTTTGAAATGTCGAAGCCCAAATACATCACATTTTTCAGATAATCTTTGTCTTCTTCTAACTGCGTTATCCAAACTCATAAAAATGACCAACTGTTTCAAATTATTTATAATAAATCAGTTCATTTTACAATGAAGATAACCTTTATGGGTTTCTCAACTCTACTAGAAATTTAAGCAATAGTTTTAAGAGACTTTTTATTTTTCATAGTTTCTGACAGTTTCAGTTGCTTGAACTGCCACTGGATAACAGGCTTAATTTGACATGGTTATGCTTACAGGTAAGCATCTGACTAATAAATAGCCTCGTTGACATTTCATATTTTGTCTTCGTATTCATACGTACTCGTCTACAGTGAGTTTATGGTTTTGTTATTTTAGAATATTTTACCTGGTCACATGTCAGGCAATGAAGCATGTCGTACCTATTTGGGAAATAAATGTAATCCAGTGAATGGTACCAATTATTATACATGTACGTGTAATGGAGAGTATGAACATTCACTGAAATATTCATTTTTCAATTGTTATGAACATAAAAGTGTTTGTAATAGTGTAAGTCAAAGATTTTCACTTGTTAATTATGATGTCAAGGTAGTATTCATCATAGACTGATATCAGTTGCAGAACCTATAAAAATCGTCCATGATGAAATAAATAAATCCCCGAAAGTCCCAAACTAATTTACTCTATAGTACTTGTGTTTGACATGCTTCGAAATAGAGACCCCAAAGTTCTAATGAGATGACATAACCTGTGGAGTCAACCAGTCAGGAGTTAACCGGTTGCCAACTGACGACCTTGGTAGAATAGCCACGCTATACCACAGACTGAAAAAAATGGCAAACTGTGGACCACTGAACTGTGACTCACTGGCTAAAGGGTTACAAAGTTCACCACGAGACTTAAAGGTCTTAAGGTGGGTATCTGGTGAGAGGGCATTGTGTGTATGCGATGCCAAAGAGCACCATACTAGAACAAAACAACAGTCCGACCCTCAGTTTTTAACGGTTTTCTAACCGGTATCAGTTTGTTGTGAATACTACCATGAAATGAATACTAAATGTAATCTCCGTAAGTCTCAAACCAAGTTGCAGTATCAATTATTTATTTCTTCTATTTGCCTAAGTTTTTCGCTGACTTTCAGTATGTTATATCCACAAAATATTTGTGCATTGTGGAGAAAATTATGTTGATTAAAATGTGTTTGTAATGGATATTAATGGTAAATTCAGTGTGCTGCCTGTTGCCTTATGTTGGTCAAAACAATGCAGTTATGGTTGAGAAGAAATATATTGGCTTTCATAAGAGACAGAATACAATCATTTGTGCTGAAGAAAATCAGAGACACAAATGAATGAGTGTACAATATCGAATACACTGTCTCCACTGTTACCTAGGCCAATCTATTTGTAAGTATTCACATCAGTACAATATTTCGAATCTGTTAACAAAAATAATTTGAACTTGTTTAATACCACTTTAGTAGAAAAATGGGCTGGTTACGCCAAAATGAAAAATAAGATGTTGAATGATAGGACCAGCCACGTTTCATCTTAGACAAAGAAGATAATAACTGCCTACAGTGTATGAGAAAGTAGATAAACGTACTGACTCACTTTTTTCTTTAGTTAAAATTCCAACATCATATCAGTGATGTTTCTTTGACATCATTACATCTCTCAACTTCTGCTTTGTTCTGTCCTAATCTCTTGCGGAATGCATGAAACAATGCAACATGTTTTCCTTATTTATTTAGATCTATCTAGATTACGTTTCGAAATCTGTATTTGCTCATTTTACAACAAGTCTGTTTTACGTAAACCAACGTTCAGGTGATGGAGAGAAATTGCTTATGTAAATAATGTTCTCTCTAGTTAGCTTTGTTGTGGCCCCAAATGGAATCGATGACGCGTGTTTCTACCTAATCAAGACACTAACCAAGTCAATTATCACAATAAAATTATTATCACTACTTTTCCCTTGGGTTCCTAGTGGAACTCAGGGCTTCAGTGGCACGCCTCCATTCCACTCTCTTCTCTGCAGTTTTTTCAACATCGCTCCAAAACTCTCCACAAGATTTCATTTCTTCCTCACATGAACTCCTCCATGTCACCATCGCCTCGGACGCCCAACTCGTCCCTTCCCATTTGCATCCCACTTGAGAGCCTGGCCTGGTGCGTGATGTCCCCAATCGGCCTTCTCAGTGTACGCCTAGTCCAATTCATATCCATTTTCTTCTGCATAGTTGTCGGGTGATACGTTCTTGGTTGGTTCATTTAACCGGTCAAGTTTCTTGTTGCTAATTCTTATTATTCTGGCCATCTGATCTTCAGTATCGAGTGAACGTAGGAGGCAGCTATAGATGGATGTCTATAGTTTGTTGGAAGTGCTTTTCGTAACGCGCCAAGTCTCTGAACCATCACATTGAAGCACTGGCTTGACTGGCATTAGTGTTGAAAATCCTGATCTTGTTCACGCTTTGTGCTGAGTGCAGTAGATCTCCACACTGCTTTCAGATTAATGAAAGCCTGTCTTGCTTTTCCAATCCTGGCTATGACGTCTTCATCTGTGCCACCTCTAGTTGAAACGATGCTGCCTAGGTAAGTGAGAGAGACTACTTCCTTTAGGTTTCTCCCGTTAATGGTGATTGGTGCTTATTGTTACTGTTGTTGTTGGTTGGGTATCCTCATCACCTCCGTCTTCTCTACATTCATTTGAAGTCCCGTTTTCACTGCCCTGCCTCTTCTGTTTTCGCCTATAGATCTTGGAGTTTGTGCGAATATTTAGCCATCCGTTTATGAAGCCGATATGCCAACAAACGTTGATCAGTTCTATCCACAACAAATAATAATGTTGTTTATGTTTCTAATTTGAATAAATAGAATAGTTGGTTCGTCAAATTATTTTCATCATCCCGCTAGCAACTTTTTCACAAGGATTTTTTTCATCACTGGCATGCTTATGAATGTCGCACGTTTATAACTAACAGGAAATAAAATTATTTGGGTCATCTGTTGGCTATTTTTTATGCATAGCTTTTTATGTATAGCTTTTAATGTTTTCTCATAAAGTGTCACAGGTAACGGTATGTAAGTACTTCAAAGATAATTGTTATGAAAAATTCAAGACTTAGAAGTGGAACATAACACAGACTTTTCTTGAATTAGAAGAAAAAATATTTTTAAGTTTACGAGGCCAATAATACTGGCGGAAAATTGCTAAATGTACTGAATAGGCAGTCTATGTAATGCCGCTGACATCAATTTAAGGTGAAATTATATGTTTCATTTAGTTTGCCTGACAAATTTTTAAGTAAACGATAATTCTGAGAAAAAATTTTCTTTTCTATGATTCATTTCCTGAAGCTCTACTTTCGTATTAATACTCACAACAAATATCATCGGCAAATAGTGAATACAATATCATCGAAAATCGCTAGCAGAGTTACAGCTGATTATAGCTGAAAGGTCAACATGGTATTCACAAGGTGATTAGGTATTCTAATGAGCAATTGGACGGATAAGAAGAGTGACTGGAACAGTCCTACGGAAATCAACAACTGTGGAGTACTGAAAGTGTGTGGAAATTACAATGCTGATACATAAAGTAGAATGAATGCATGAACAAATCATAAATAAATGAATAAACTGTCTTTAAAAGATTGTGACCAAGATAAAATTAGAGATTCGATGTATCTCTTTCAAGCACACAGACCAGGCATGGACTGATGTATGTTGTACAAGGTGAATCAATTAGATTTCTTTTCTCGCATAGTGGGACACATTTTGAAGTTTGGTAAATTCCTCATTTCAGGCTTATTGCTTTTAAATCGACAATCTTGAGGGACCATCGTTTCTTTTCCATAAAAGAAGGTCTTGAAATTCAAGTTCTGAATCATTTTCAGGTTCCGGGGTAAATTGAATTCACTTAAGAGAAAGAAAAGTAAACTTTCTTCGCTGATGTCGTCTGTACATTTCTTATGATAGAATGGAACTATTTCGATGGTTGATAAGTGTTTGGTAAATGAAATAAATTCATTTTATCTCTGATCCTTTACAACCAACAATTATTAAATGATATCTAAAAATGATTAAGATTTATCATTACACTCAATCGGGATCAATGCTAAATAAATTACAATTAGTTGGGTGTTTCTATTTTCCCAAGCAGAGTACTACAAGATGGTGGTGGTGGTGTATCACTGGCTAGAGCGAAAAATCTGGCTGAGATATGTTGGTGATACATTCGTAATTTTAAAACGTGGCTTATACCAGGCATTCTTAAATCAGTTGAACCATAATTCACCCAGTGTTAAATTCAGCTCAGAAAAGGAGACATAATAAGGAACTACCCTTCTTTGATTTTCTTGTTAATCGGAGAGAAGATGAATATTTAGGTGTAGCCATTTTAAGGAAAGTAACGCTTTCGATTAAATATGTAGATTTAAATTCATTACATCTAATCACAGTGATAGTTTTTGTTACCTTCAGACTTCTAAGTGAAGCACATGCTACGTGAACGGAGGAAAGGAAAGAGATAGGTAATTAAAATATTTGAACAAGATAAGTTAAATTAATAAATATTCGGTGAAATTAATTCACAAAATAAAAAGTATTATTCAATTAGATTGTAAAATTACTATTAAATCATTGTCATCAACAGTAGTCACTACATACATATCACAGATTTTGAATGGAATTGAGAGAGTGGTCAGTAAATGCAATATCCGAATGTTCTACACAATACCAAACACATCGCAGAGCACCTTGTTCATATGAAGCGCAAAATTGTTTTGCCCCTAATCTAAGTGTGTTTATGAAATGAAGTGCTCAGACTGCGATGCAGTAAAATTTGAAGAAAAACACTTAGCAATGACATAGGAATAATCTCACACTATATTGCAGATGGACAGAAGAATAAAAACGTATTCCTACCCAATGGCGCAATGGTAAGGTGTATGTCTCGGAACTTGAGGGTTCTTGGTTTGATTTTCAGTGGGGGTGTGCAATGTTGAAGATTCGTATGCTGCGACGAAACATCTGTTCAGAGCTTCTATGTCTTCAGTTGTTCTCCAACCGATGTATGTCACTCCATCACAAATACCGACTTGATAACAAAACAGCTGTCTAAAACTCTTCGACATTTCACACACTATCTAAATTAGAAAGACTCTATCAATCAACTTTGTTTTCAACGATAACACCTAATGATTCTTTACGCTTGTATTCCAAAATATATTTCAGTAATAAGTCAGGTGTGATACTGTGTCCTTCTAGTTGTCAGTGAATAATGGCCGATCTGTGCATACTAATCTCATAGTTGATGCAGAATTATTATCCTTTTCTTAAAAGTATCAGCCGGTAGACCATCTCCAAAATTTAAATTCATACAGAACATCTTTTCCGTTACAGAGGAGAGACGATCTTTTAGGGGTTTGAGCGTTACTTTCTGTCTATGCGACTTGCTGATAAACATTACCAATCAGGATGTTTCTGAAAAGCAGAGGCAGACTGACAAAACATCCCACTTTAACACATCTCAGATGAAAAATAATCGGATGCGATCAGCAAAAGATATGGTTAGATTTCATTGATACCTTAAGGCTTTCATCCTTCGGAGAAGTATTCGAGAGTATGCTACTAGCAAAAAGGCATAGGTGAAGTTCAGAAAAAGCTTGTCTTTATTGGCTTTGTATCTGAAGAAAATGACGCTTCAGAAAGGATAAGAAGCAGTATAGGGGTCTCTCTTGCTAGAACTAATCCGGCAGCAAAGGCAGTTTTTCTTTATAGTGTCTGACTGCTCATGTGTCAGTCTAAAGCGGAGAAGTACCATGTATTACGATTCTGTTATCTTTGTGATGATTATCTTACTATGCATTTGTTTAAAAAGATACTATTTCTTACACTGACATTTAAAACTCTAGGATCTTTTTCTCAATTGCCTGTTAATAAACAACATTTACCACCATTATTGTTAATGCAAACATTTTTCAACTGATTTTTCCTAGCGTATCTATATTTCACAGTGTAGATGGCTACTTTGTTCTAACACAATAGTATATTTCTGCTATAATGTGCGATAAAATTGCTCAGATCGTCATGAAAAGCCCTAGATCCTTGAAGCCTTCCGATCATGTCGCTTCAAACTTGCGGGAAAATGCAGGTGAATCTACGTAAAAATACTTGATTGACTTAAGAGGCGAAATCAATATGCTACGCTTTTCCGGAAAGGCCTATAGAAGATTGTTCAAATGTTTTCTTACTCATGAATATATAACTACGGATATATCAGCTTCTGTATTTGTTCTAACCTATGTGCGTCTGAGGAGAGACCATCAGATTAAAGAAATGCACGAACTTTATTCTGTGAATTTCCAACCTTTTGCTTTGATGAAAATAATCAAGCGAACACATATTTTTTTGCGGAACTCTGTCATCATATTCTTGCTTCGTTATTTATGTTACAGGTTATTTGTCAAAATAGAGGAACTTGTATTCCTAGTGCAGATAATGACAATTTTATTTGTTCATGTGAATTTGGCTGGCGTGGAAAATATTGTGAAGAGGCTGACATTAGACAATGGTATGTAGAATAACATGATTTCCATTATAGGTAATTCCATATTAGATTTGTTTATTTGATATAAAGCGCACAGTGATACAGTATTATTTACTTGATTGGTCAAGTAAATAATACTGTATCACTGTGCGCTTTATATCAAATAAACAAATCTAATATGGAATTACATTCTACCACAGTGCCCAAGTTTTTCACTTATATTCCATTATAGGTGTTTATCTTGATTTCTACAACTAAAGGTCAATAACTATATCTTGAAAGAAAGCTGCAAGTGAAATCCTGTTTCCCATCCAAAGAATGTGAGTAGTTATCAAGTAAAATTCGAAATAAATTAAGAATGGGAAATAGTGAAGCATTTTTAGCCAAAGTACTAATTAGTTGGAAAAATCCATTTGCAGTATCGAAGAATAGATAGCCTCAGAATGATGGACAGTTTCAATCTTTAAAAAAGGTAAGGTCATTGCCTCATCATCTAATTAGTGACGCAGGTATTTTAGCCTGTTAGCCAAAAGTCTAGCTAACGGTGCACCTTTAGTTATTCTTGGTTGGCTAGCATGCATGCTGGTGATTCTATTAGTTATGGTATTTCGAGTCACCGCCAAAAAGCATTATTGACGTTACACATTTAAGCCGTATTCTATGATTAAGGTATTTATGAGACTCAGGACTTTAAGTGCATGACAGTGAATATTTACGTGGTTCCCTCTAATGAGCAGATATCAACCTGCAGACTGAATCACTATCTAGCCATCCAGTGCTAGGGTTTCGAAGTGAAGAAACTAATTTTGCCTGGGCAGTGGTGGAGAAAATTAAATGCTAATAAATACTGCGATATACCAAACCTGTTTTTTCTTGGCTCCTGTACGGTAATTTGACTGGCGAAAGGAAAGTACAAAGCGTGTGCAACGTATGATGAACACATAGCATTATTTACCAGCTGTCTTCTCCAAGTAGGATCGAATTGGCCGACGTGCTTGCTTATATATATGCAATGAGTTGCTGGTAATTGATGAGGTTCACCCTGGTGACTGCATTAGCGGTCGCTATCTAACACTCAAGTAACTGAAGATCTTATCAGCATTCATGGCTGTGAAATGGTAATTCAAAAGCAGTCATTGATCGGCTCCTGGACCTGGACATTTGTCTGCTTCCACCAATAAAAGCAGTATTGGGTGAAAAGCCAGTGTGGCACCTAACTAAATGAGGTGACAGGTGGGTTGATATTTTGGGCGATAGGTGTGCAATGCGAGCAGCTTTAGCAGGATAATCCACCTTGGGCACTTCATGAAGAAGTATAGCCAGATACCTGAAATATTAGGCCTGGTCCTCTGATAGGCGTTCAAAAATTCTGTGCATACAATTTTAATGCATATGCCACTAACTGAAAGCTCCTGCATTAGCAAATGATGTGTATCGTTATAACTGTTTATTCTACTTTGGTCTCCTAGTAGAACATAGGGCTGCAGTAGCACGCCTCCATTCCACTCTCTTCTCTGCAGTCTTCTGAATCTCGCTCCACAACTGCCCACAAGCTTTCATTTCTTCCTCACATGATCTCCTCCATATCACCATCGCCTAGGACGCCCAACTCGTCCCTTCCCATTTGGATTTCACTCAACGGCCTGACGCATGATGTCCCCAATCGGCCTTCTCAGGGTATATCCAATCCATCTCACTTTCTTCTGCATATTTATTGTGTGATAGTTTCTTAGTTGGTTAGTTGCCCGGTCAGAGTTCGTTGTTGCTAATTCTTATTATTCTGGCCATCTGATCTTCAGTATCGAGTGAACGTAGGAGGCAGCTATAGATGGATGTCTATAGTTTGTTGGAAGTGCTTTTCGTAACGCGCCAAGTCTCTGAACCATCACATTGAAGCACTGGCTTGACTGGCATTAGTGTTGAAAATCCTGATCTTGTTCACGCTTTGTGCTGAGTGCAGTAGATCTCCACACTGCTTTCAGATTAATGAAAGCCTGTCTTGCTTTTCCAATCCTGGCTATGACGTCTTCATCTGTGCCACCTCTAGTTGAAACGATGCTGCCTAGGTAAGTGAGAGAGACTACTTCCTTTAGGTTTCTCCCGTTAATGGTGATTGGTGCTTATTGTTACTGTTGTTGTTGGTTGGGTATCCTCATCACCTCCGTCTTCTCTACATTCATTTGAAGTCCCGTTTTCGCTGCTCTGCCTCTTCTGTCGACTCGTTAGTTTTTGCCTGTACATATTCGAGTTTGTGTGACATTAGACATAAATCATTATGGGTGAAATCTAAATGTTCTAGGCTTTTTTCATCGGTCGAACGGCTTATGCCCCTCTTTTCGCTCCTCAAGGTTTGCCGCATGATCCATTCGACCACACTAAGCAATATCATCGGCGATAGTTGGCAGCCTTGTCAAACTCCTGTCTTCACTTCAAAGGCGTCACTGAGCTTTCCATTGTGGATCACTTGGCATATGGCATCCTCATATAACTGCCGTTGATTGAGGTTGATAGATGTTTAAGGCGCTAAAACCATACTGTTGAAGCAACTGTCAAATTACTTCTCAGTCGACGCTATCATCAGCCTTTCAAAATCGATGAAGTTGAGGTGGAGATCCAGTTGACTGCCATTCTATGCTCTGTTCTATGATGATATGTAGCGTAGCGTTGCAATTTGATCTGCACATGATTTGTTCTTCCTGAAACCAGCCAGCCAGCCAGCCAGCCAGCCTGTTCCGGTCGTATTTTGAATCCAGAGCACCTGTTAGCTTCTCCAGGATGATGCGGCATAATATTTTGCTTGCTTTGGGTAAACAGGAGCACGATTCCGCACTACTTCTTGTTCTTGCAAAGGCTTAGGTCTCCCTTCTTTGTGAGTTGGACAAGGTAGCCCTTCTTCCGGTCAGTGGGCAGGTACCTTTCCTTCCTTCCTTCCCTACAAACCTTGTGCAGTGGTGGTGCGAGCATGTCCGCTGCTATATCTGAGTCTGTCATCAGCGCTTCTGGAGAAATTCCATCTGCTCCAGATGCTTTCCCAGACATCAGCAGCATTACAGCGTTCAGGAGTACGGCTTGCTCGGGGAGGCTTGTGTTCGCTCACTGTACAGTGGCTGCTGGTGGTAGTTCTGGACGAGTTGCAGGTAGTGTTTGTGATGATCGATTCAACAGCTTTTTGAAGTAGTCAGTCCTTCGTTTACTTTCTTCCTACTCTTTGGTAACCAGCTTTCCTCCACTATCTTTCATTGGTCTCATCTGCATTGATCTCTCACCAGATAGTAACCTGGTTATTTGATACAATGTTGTCAGGTCTCTCCCACCTGCAGACTGCAGCCTGTTCTGCTTCACTTGCCAGTGTGTCATACAGGTGTCTTTTGTCTGTGCGCACACTCTTCTTCACTTCTTTGTCCAGTGTTTTGTAGGTTATGTTCAGTTCTTCTTTTCGTTGAGCATCCTTGTACTGCTTCATCTTCTGCTTCACCATCCTCCTCTCCCTACTCTGCCAACTTGCATGTGTCCATCAAGATCCATTCCTTGTCTTCTTTCTTCTTCCTTCTAATACGGTTATGTAGGTTTCCTTTCACGTAGCTTTCAAAGAGTTCCAGTGTTCTTCCACACAGGTTCCTTCAGGGATGTTGCACAATGTCTCCCATTTTGTTCTGATGACTGACGCGATGTCCTTTGTAGTTTTGTCCATCAGTTTCTGTTCAACTTGGGTGTTCAACTTGAGCGGTGGTCGTCTATCACCAGCTTCTATGAAGGTCTCCAACTTGATTTTGAATGTAGGTTCATTGCACCAGACAGTCAGTGGTGTGAATCTACATCTGCTCTCCTTCTTCATCTGATCTGATCTTGTGTTCAGTAGGCTGGCTCCGTCTCAACTTTCTTCACATTGAGATGAAGTCGATCTGAATTTTGGTGTGTCCATTTGGTGAAATCTATGTCGCTTTGTAAATATCATTGTGTTTATATACGCTGCCTCCAATCACCAAATCGTTGAATGTGCAGATATCTGCAAACACTTCTCCTTTCTCTTTCAGTTCACTGTATACCTCTCCACCCATGATTGGTTCTCTTCCAGTGTTGTCTGCTTCCAGTTTGGCATTCATTTCACCCGTCGGAATTTTGATGGCACTAACTGCAGTCTTTTCTATTACTGATTGCAGTTGTCTGTAGAATTTCTCCTCCTTCTCTGTCGTATTTGTAGGTGTGTCGGGTAACATTTTATGGTGGTAACTGCCCTACTTTTTGATTTTAATCTTGCTGTCATAATCCCAAAGTAGGATACTGGCTCACACTGCATGAGAGAGAACCTTTCATGCTCTTGGGGACGTCGTGATAGCCACTTCAAAACCTAGTGTGTTCGTGGTTGTCTTCTGAGTGACAATATTGGAGTAGATTATTGACTCTCAAGTTGACAGTTTGGAGAGTCTCCCTCCATTCCATCTGCTTTCACAGATTCTTACCGCTCCTCTGCTATACCTTCTCATCTGTTTTGTCATCTGGGCATCCTTGTCAGCCGGCTTGAAGCATTGTGCGGATATTCTATCAAGAGAAGAGGGGACAAATGTGCCAATTGGCTTCCCTAAGTCTTTCACCGACGGGCGTCATTTCGTCTCCGCGATTCCAGCGTGGAATAAGTTTATTTTAATTTTTTTATATTTTCTTTGGGCTTTGAAGTTTCTGTAGCGGTTGGATTGGTTTTACGGTGTAGGGTTGCTAGCCCTATGCCCAACCTTTCCTTTTTTCTGGCATAGGATGAAATAGTAGGATGAAATAGTAAACTAGGGGAGGTTACCTTATGACTAATGTTTCAACAAATTTTAAAATACCTCATGAGTGGGACTTAGCAATGGGCATAAATGATGGTTGTATATGCATCTCATGCCTAGTTTCAGTATCTTCAAGTATTGTAGATCACTGAAGTTCATTTTAAGCATCAATTTCGTGAGACGGCTATTTTTTTCTGAAGCGAATTTGAAATATGTTATGTAGCCTTTATTTTCAATGACCCGTGAGTCAGCCTTGTGTTTTCTGACCGCTGATACATTTAAACTAGTAAACACCATATGATATGAATTCATCTTCCACCTGTTTAAGAGCTTCAGTGGGTACATAAGCTGCGAATTCTCAATTATCCAAACCTAAGCTGCATAACATGTTATGTTAATGGCTGCCTCAAGTCACTGTTTGATTACTAAGCTATTCACATCACCAGTGTATGGTAGCTTGATGAATACCTCCTTCTTAGGGCAAAGTAAACATAACTTCTCAATGTTCGATTAGTTTTATTCATTGAGTAGTTGTTCCCAATCAATGTCCCCATAAATAATCTCTTCTGGCCTAACAATATAGTGGATGTGCTTGTTCGTTGAGTTCAGTTAAATAAGCACCTAACTGAAACACGTCTATTCTGAACCAGACAGAAACTGTGACCTTTTCACTAGTGTCCTGTTCAAGTAGGCTTTCTGCAAACAGATTGTTTCATTCATGCATCTTGCTGTCGACTAGTCAGTACACCTAAGGATGACAAAACGTTATCGTTCTCTCCTACATCTAAACTTCGTTCAGTCGATTCGGAACTGAATCACTAGAACATGGATCATCACTCAAGATTTCACCATTTGTATCCGTCATAAACGTTCTAGTGTTTTTCATGTGAAATAGTACTAATTTGCATTCATTCCAGTGTTTGTTTGTCATTTAACAATAGTAAGGTAAAAACGCTTTCCTGTCTTTTGCTGATGGTAGACGAAACATACAGTAGGTTCATTTGTTCACTCCCAATATACAGCTGTAAGAAACATTTATCTGGCAAACATGAAAGAGTGATCATATGCTCAAAGTAGTACCTAATTATCTGGACATCTACCACTCAAATGACCTGTCTTATGAGTGCACATTGCGAAGAGTGTCAAACTGAGTTGAAACAGCTTTGTAGTACTGTTAGGGTTTTGGTGGCTGTCCAAGTGATGTGGATCCTTGATGAAAGCGTTCTTGAAATTATTCTCATGATTAATGAGTATTACCATGAGTTTCATACAAATAAAGACAAAAATCATAGTCGGTAAAACGGTGATGCAAATAATCAATTGGCACTCCGTTATTCGGAAACCTAGATTGTATTTAACTAATGTTGCGTGACAAGCCGAACTAGTGTGAACATGATTTATAGCTTGAGCACTGGTCAAACATGTTGTTACCATGATAAAATACCATTACTTTTCATAACCTAGCCTAGAATAACAATTTCTATAAACATTAAATATTAAGAAGTAAAATTCATCATGGGCTGACATCAGTTGGGGAACCATTGAAAACCCGGGAGCACTGGACTTGCTTCCAAATGGATATCACGAAGCTGTAATGAGAAGCCATGACCTGTGGGGTCAGCCAGTCGGAAGTGGAGTGAATGCTAGCTGCAGAC
Organism: Heterobilharzia americana; assembly: GCA_944470555.2. NCBI lineage: Eukaryota > Metazoa > Platyhelminthes > Trematoda > Strigeidida > Schistosomatidae > Heterobilharzia > Heterobilharzia americana. Next base: position 19,597,285 of record OX104133.1, on the reverse strand, counting down.
CTTGAGTGACAATCATGCTATGTCGTGAATTGACAGAAGTTGGAAATTGTGAACCACTGGAAACCGACCTAGTGGCTGAATGGTTAACGCGTTCGACGTGAAACCTGAAGGTCCTGAGTCCGATCCCTAGCCGGGTCGTGGGTGCGCACTGCTGAGGAGTCCCGTGCTAGAACGAAACAGTTGTCCAGTGCTCCCAGATAATCAATGGTTCCCCAAGTGATGTCAGTCCATGATGAATACTACTTCTAAATTAGAAATCTCCATTCATCTCAAAAATGCATTAAATATTAAGTTTCATAAATGCTTGAAAAGTACTCGCAAATCATTTGTAATGCTTTTTAAACTAAACTAGCTTATTACTGCCTAGTGTACCTTAAGCGTATTTTTCAGTAACTCACCTGTTAATTAGCTTCAGACTTGGCTTGTCAGATGTAGCATTCACCTCACTGTAATCAATCAGTGTGGGTATTTGGCCTGATTGAATTAGTCTAACTTCTTAAGTAGATCTCTCCACATCACTTGGTCGTCCCCTATCCAGTGGCTTATTCATGTGTAATTAACATTTTTGAGAGATGAATAGTTGATAGCTTTAAATTTTATCTTTCCACTTATATTTAATTTTGACTTGAACATTAAACAGTTCAAGAGGTAATCCTTAAGTTGTTTGAGCAATTCCACAGATTTGTTGAATACCCTGAGTATGAGTGAATGGAACTTATTTTCTTCTTATTCATCTTCTTCTTCTTCTTCAGTAGAATACTTCTTTAGTTCACGACACCACCGTCTAAGAGATCACAACATATGATCTTGGTTGGCTGGCTGAGATAGCTGGGAGCCTACTTAACTGCCAACATGGACCATATAACTTTCAAATCATTCTCAAATAGATCACTTTACTACAGGTATTCTGGTCCATGCAAGTCAGCTTGCCAAATTCATACGGTCTAAACAGTTCGAAAGTATGAACTAGATTTATTCGAGTAAACTTTTGATGATCTCGGTCACACGGTCGACAGGTGCTCAATTTACTATGATCTGGTTGACGAAATGTACGGGTCAACCTGAGAGGATTTTCACTAGTACATTTCGATACTTGTCTTCATTCTGAATAATCTCTTGCGAAGCAACCGTCAGAAGATTGAATTAAATCACTCCTTTTATCTTTTTATCCCTGATAAAGACTTATAATTTTCTTTATTGGAATAGACTGATGACAGAATTGGTGATAATACAACGGCGACTTCCAAATATGTTGTTACTGGTTTCATTAGTTGATACTGAAGGTGAATGCTTCGATGTGTTTACTTGTTTCCGAACCTTCCACTGGTGTGATGAAAACAAGTCTAGGTATTTTTATATGCAGATGGCATTCAGTTCAGACCAAATATGAAATCATATTTAGATATGATTGATAACTCTCAAGTTCGATTTATCGGAACTAAGAAAATCGCTTTTAGCTTTACGACAATTTGAACTTTGAAGATAGTTTTGCCCTGAAGTCATTTAATTCTTATATTTTTGTTTAATTGGTTCAAAAAACATTTATAAGATTCAGTCAGTAGATAGAATTTCATGCAAAGAAACAGCTACTTTTGATATATGCCTGGGACTGATGGGTTCACGAAGTCGATGTATCAAGAAAAGTGGTAGCTAATACCAATCCTACCGCAGCTCAAATTCACCTTTGTTGCATGTGTTATGGGGGACATATATAAATACAGATTGTGTTATTAACCTTTCTTTTCATATCCTTTTATTGAACTTTAGTACTGTAGTGTTCGTCCAATTTATACTACGTTTTCATCCAATGCATAAAACTGCTATGGCTGAACTCATCCAAAAATTCATGTTTTCGTCCCTCTCTAGAACAAAATTCAGTTATTTTCTGATGTTCATCCAGCCTGGTGTTAAACAATCTTTAAGTTCGTCCTAAATAGCTTACTGGGCACACGGTGTTTTATACACCACATTATTCTTGTCCAGTATAAACAGCATCTTTGAGTTGGTTTTATTTTTTTAAAGAATCAATAATTTTAATACTATGGAAAGACTAGCTGTTTTCAGGATTTCTTCTAGCTTCCTGTCATGTACCTTTTCGCGGAGTAGTACAACTGCCTTCTTGTTATTACCTTTTTTATTAACTTCTGTTTTTAACTCAAGCTTCTTCTTTGAATACCTTGTCTTAAACTTCATTTAACAAGAACTGGTTGGGCTGTGGTAATTTTCAAAATATATGATATTCAATGACATATCTTTGAATAAATAAGAGCTCCAAATTGTTGGTATGATCGCAGGAGGTAATTTTTCCCCGAAATATTGTGTGAACTGGTCATAAGAGAATTCACATAAAATACATTAGGCAATCAATATTAGACTTTTCATTTCACTAGCATATGCATATAATGGCACTAAACTGCTACTTTCTTAAACGCTCGTTCTGGATTCCTCTGCTAGCCACAACCAAACAAATCACCACTATTAACACTGAGGCAATATCGAGGCATCCGCATAGGAGCCCATATGTCTATAGAGGTCGAACAATTCGATATAATAATGTGACGGATAATTACAAGCACGTCAATAAATGGTAATATCTGACTTATGATGAGTGAAATATACTTAACACCAATAAAAAAGATACGAATACTGTAACGATATTTTAACTACTAAATAGTAGTCTGCTTTTTTCTGTAAAATGTTTAAGTTTTTAGAATCTTCTGTGACAAGAATTTTTGATTGCATATTGGTAATAACATTTTGTTTGCGTTTGCAATAAAACAATTTTTCATTTTTAACATTATGATTGTTCTTTGAGGTTTTATAGAGTCGTTAAAAAACAACAAGTCAATTATGATTAGTACTGTTCTATAAACTGTCCCACTTATAATGCTCTTAGTTGTACGAGATACCTGGATTGGTCAGTAATCTGAAACGGACACATTATGCTGTGCCTTTAAGTGAATCAGCTTGGTAAATATACTTTGAAAGTGATCAATAAAATGTTGTATTATAGATCTGTGAACTAATTTGCAGTGGGGTCACCACTGTTAGAAAAGATATTTATGGACAAAATGGAAACAACTATACACAATCCGCTTAACTGGCAGTTTAAATCCAGTGGAAGATATGTCGAAACCACATTCATTGTTTGTGACAACAACGGTGAGTTGGAGAAACTACTTCAACTTTTCAATGAATATCACTTCTCTATCAATCTTCCAATGGAATCAGTGGAATCATATTCAAAGATGCCATTCCTCAACGTAATGGTAAAAACAAGAGAATATGGGACGCTTAAGAGATTCATCCATAGAAAACCACTGCAAAATGGAAAAATGACAAAATTTCATCACTGGGTTTTCATCACTATGAAAAGAAATTTAGTGCGTCTCCTTTATTCTAGAATCGGGAAGCTCTGTATTCTGAACAATTTAGAAGACGAAATTCCACTTCTGAAATCGACGTTCGTTAAAAATGGATACCCAGAAAGATTCATAGATGAAAATCTACATCAGAATACTACCCATCAGCCTCCTGTCAAGTTGGGTAGGAAAAATGCAGTTTTGAGCTTGGAATTCAACGGAGATGAAGGAGAAGAGTTACTTAAAATCAAAGCGATGAATGATTTTGAAAGGACATTCTATGCAGTCTTTACGAGAATCCCCATACTATTCGTTCAATCGTGCACACTTGTGGGAAGGACAAAGTATCACTGCTAACCACTTCAGTGTACACATATCAATTCATCTGCTTCTTTGAAGTTGTACGCAAATACATGTCAGAAAATTAGCCGCTAACACCTTCCATCATGAAAGTGATCAGTACAGTTTATTCTAATCAAGCATTTATTTAAAAATAATATATAGGAGGGTAGATTTGTTGCATTGGTCTGCATTAGGACGCAATAAGACCTACCTAGGCAGCATTGCTTCAACTAGAGGTGGCACAGATGAAGACGTCATAGCCAGGATTGGAAAAGCAAGAATGCACTCAGCACAAAGCGTGAACAAGATCAGGATTTTCAACACTAATGCCAGTCAAGCCAGTGCTTCAATGTGATGGTTCAGAGACTTGGCGCGTTACGAAAAGCACTTCCAACAAACTATAGACATCCATCTATAGCTGCCTCCTACGTTCACTCGATACTGAAGATCAGATGGCCAGAATAATAAGAATTAGCAACAACGAACTCTGACCGGGCAACTAACCAACTAAGAAACTATCACACAATAAATATGCAGAAGAAAGTGGAGATGGATTGGATATACCCTGAGAAGGCCGATTGGGGACATCATGCGTCAGGCCGTTGAGTGAAATCCAAATGGGAAGGGACGAGTTGGGCGTCCTAGGCGATGGTGATATGGAGGAGATCATGTGAGGAAGAAATGAAAGCTTGTGGGCAGTTGTGGAGCGAGGTTCAGAAGACTGCAGAGAAGAGAGTGGAATGGAGGCGTGCTACCGCAGCCCTATGTTCCATTAGGAACCCAAAGGACAAATATTAATAATATAATTTAGAACTTCAACTTTAAGTCAACTTGGATGCATTAGCTGAAGTATAAGTCATATCTGCGCATTTTTACCAGTGAAGCAAATGGAATTCGAACAGTCCCGATGAAACGGATACAGTTGAATTTACTGAAACACTTTAGTGATCTAAAATCATTTTTTAAAAACCAGCGCAATACTATTTTCTGAAGTAAAATGAACTAGATATTTGCCGGTGTTAGAAAACGAAAAAGGGGTTTTAGTGATCTGTTTCATTATATAGCAAATCTGAAATTACTTCTTTTCATGATCGTAGCGAAAATGTCTCACTGGATTCGCGTTTCAGATTGATTTTTATCAAATAGTAGAACCCCTGAGTCTCTACAATGAAGATAAACAATACCATATTTTTGATGTAACAAGCAGCACTTTACAGCATATCAATGTGGTATGATTACGACCAATAATTTATGCTTGAAGCGTCATGAAGTAAATAATACTATATCACTGTGTGTTATAAACCAAATAAACTAATCTAATATGGAATTAAATTCTACCACAGTGCCCAAGTTTTACGCTTATATTAATTGGGATGTACCTGCACTTAGGTGAGGGACGATGGTCCCCCTAAGGCCCAGATTGCATATCCATAGCATCAAATGCCAAACCGTTTTATAGGTTATTTATCACAGTGAACATTCAGGCAGTATCGAAGCATCCACATACGATTCGATATGCCGATAGAGATCTATCCATCTGCTCCTGTATGACAACGGGAAATTATAAACACCAAGAAGCAATGATAAACACTGTTTGAAGCACAAGGGGTGGCTTCCTTACGTCAGTGACTTGTTGGATAATGCTTTGGTATTTGAAGATTTGAGCATGAGATGTGGGTTGCAGTGGGAACAACATCACTCACTTTGTTTCAGGTGATGAGACCCAAATAGGAAGAAATGCACGCCCTGGATTTCACTTCTAATCACCTTCATGTATATTATAAGGTTGAACATTCAAGCAATATCGAGACATCCGAATGCAACCCATGTACCAAAAGACGTCAATTAGTTCCAACCAGTATAACAGCGGGAAATTACAAGCACCAAGAAATTTAGGAAGTGATTCAAGCATTCTTCAGATGACGAAGAAAACTAGGTGAGGAGGGGTTCTCAGTTGATGAAGTTCTGGACCCTGATCGGCTAAGGTAGCTCTGACGTGTTGCGCATGCCGAGCAACAACCTAACTCAAAGTGCCATGTTAGCCAAACTAGGGCTAGTTAGTTACAAACATTTGTCCTGAAACGTTATCACGGTCCCATCCTTTGTGGTTGTAGTTTCTCTAATCATTGTTTTCTTCGCAGCGGTATCCTCAATAAGCCCATTGGTCCCCGAACGTTACACTAAGATGATGGCTACTCTGTCTCTTCAGTTTTCATCACTCACCGCAGTTCTCTATCATTGGGAAGACTGTTGTTAATTTATATTTGATTGGATCTTGTTTACTACTGGTAGCGTACGCGCAGTTGACACTTTCTGGATGCGGACTTCATGAAAGTTGTTTCTGCAGGGTAGCTGAAAAAGATCGAAAAGCGTGCGTTAACGTAGAGCTTATGAGACATCTGCTTAAAGCCAGTCACTCACAACCTTTTTAGGATTTTTAGTATATAACTCGACTTTGATAGAAAAAGCCCACACAGATGACACGGGAAATCCTAAGGGTAGAGAAAAGTGTGCTTTGTCTGTAGAGAAACTTTGGTAACCTCCATTCTCATAAGAAAGGTAGTATCAGCTTTTATTGCTGGTCATACGTAGGAAACACCTTACTACTGCCACACCCTTCCCGGTCAGTAGTACAACTTTTATCTTAAAATGTTATCATAGTGTAGAAGTTCACACTATTATGGCAGTTGGTTTCTGTCCTTTCTCTATCCGAAAAACTTTGTGGAAGGATGAAACTTGGGAGGGTAAGCTTTCCAGATGGTTTAGCTTAGCAGGTCATTTTGATATGCAAGCTCATGCACCGCTTCAGAGTAGCAGCTATCGGTTGGAGTAGGACCGTCTGGAAGAAAGTTTAGTATGGCCAGACTAAGGAGATAGCACCAGTCTATGAAGTCGTCAACTCTTAGTCCAAGACACGTAGTGGGGTGAAGATAACTTGACTGAGATCATCGAGACGATAGGCATAAATAGTTGGAGGCTAGTGACAATAATGCTAAAGATTAGTCATAATGGTTCAAACCCATTCATGCTTTGATATTTTCACTAGTATTGATTTTCAAACTCCTTTTATTCCCGTACACTTGTATCTACTTTAAAATTGTCACCTTGTTAACCACTTATTCCTTGCATGCTCCGTGGAGTGTTATGACTTGAGCCGATGAACTTAGATTCAAGGTTCTGCTTTTATGTCTGGAAACATTTTCGAAGCCATTGGGAGGTCCAATAACTTTGAAATTAATAAGCGCCGCGTGCATCGTCTAAAGTCTAAGTTTCATTTTGTTTAAATACCAGTGTCAGACATTCATTTGAAAGAAGCAACATTCAAAAACTGTAACATATAATCTTCAAGTTGTATTTGACAGTAATTAATTAAATGGCTAGTAAAGCTTTACTAGGAAAGTTAATGTTAACCAGATTGTGAAAATAATAGGTATATGCATATGAGAGATTTATGTTGTCATCACCAACGAACAAGCTTCCAGTGTAAAACTGCATAGCGTAGAGAAATTATCTACAGTTTTCGGAAGACATTCCAATTAAATTCCATCTGTATTGTTTTGAAGGCTTCCTTGGGGATCCTGGACAACGTGTTCTGCTCCTGCTTGTGGTGGTCAGGGATGGAGAAGACGTAAGCGAAAATGTCGTGTACCAGTTGATGAAAGTACAGGTTTAGGAAAATGTTCAGGCAACACATTAGAACTACATCCATGTAAAACTGGGTAAGTTTATAATTAACGAAAATTTTTGGCTATGGAATCAATTGTACCGTTTTTTCCTTCAATGTCTCATGAACTAACTATAATCCTAGACTACACCAAATTTGGTAAGGAAGTCTATATTTATTTCGTCTCTTTCTGGTTTTACTTCATTGCTTTTTTGATACAACTAGGCTGCGAAATTAGCTACTTCAAGTTAGCGCCTGTGTTGAAATTTTCTCATGGGTTCAGGTAAATTCGTTTGTCTCTATTACTATTCTATTGACTGATTTGATCCAGGTCGTAGTTCGATGGTTCACAGTTTCTTACTTTTGTCGATTCCTCAGATAGCGTGACTACCCACCAAGGATTTCAGTTGGCATCCACTTTAATTCCGACTGGGTAACCCCCACAGGTCATGGCTTCTCATTAAAACTTCGGAAGATTCATCTGGTAACATATCACTAATGACTACTATACAGTGATATATTTTCAAGTTTAGGATGAGTTTATTTTCTGACACTTCGGGAAATCGTTGGTGCATATTGCAAAGAAGTTCCATACTGGGACGAAAAAGATGTTCAGTCATCACAGTTTTCCAATGAATCCCTAATTGATGTTGGTTCGTGACCAATATTACCATAAAAATTAACTTCACCATAAACTTGAAAGTACATGTATATATATATATATATATGCATAGCTTTTATAGAATCTTCTGGAGAGATGAAATAAACTTTTATTCAATATTATTATCAGATAGTTAAGCTTGTAAACTGGAGAGTCAATAGGAAGATTTGCATGACTAGACTAAATGCACACCACTACAAATATATTTGTACATAATTGCAAACATACAGCAGCATTTGTTTATCTGAATGATAACACAACATATTTCCACTGCCTACTCAGTTTTGTCGTGTTTCTGATCACTTATGATTTCATAAGTATAAAAGCATCGGAAAAAGAAACGTGCGAAAGAGGAGTGTAGTTGCCCACTAAATCTGGTTTCTTACCCTATTATCAATGTACAAAGTAATTGTCTCCTAGTATGAAATCATCATCAGTGTTTCTCTGACACATAAGAAAATTGCTAGGATCTATCAAACGTTTCTTGTCACTTTGAAGGACTTGTCATTTAAAGATATGGTTTATAAGGTTGCACAGACTACCATTCGTAACAAAACAATCAGACTGGAATCATGAACATAACCTTTGAATATTGAAACATCTAACTGACCAGCTACTTCTCATGACCACTGGGTGTCAAACAAGTAAACAAAGACAAATGATAGTCAACAGCTAAGCATTTAACTGGTACTTTGAATCAAGTTTAGGGAATTATCGCTGACGCAGACAAGTTTGCTGTGGAAGTAAAAAAACTCACAGGTGACATATCTCGAAATGGTTAGTTAGTCTTCTCCTGAGTTGAATCTTCACTTAGCAAACGCTTCATTATCGTGCTACATATCTGTCTCAGAGCTCGACAAGGAAGTGAACTAAATTGTTGTATATGGGAATTTATTACACGTTAGTTTGCTTTGGCCTACCTGATTGGTAGCTTATTAAATGTATGGGTATATATTGGACCTGACTGCCTAAACCCTTGCCTCTAGCCTTCTTATAGTAATGGGCGGCTGTGTCATCCTTTGTATTTTTGCTTGTACGGAGTATGTTAAAGCAACTTCACTGTGATTGGTTATCCTTTTTTGTTTGAGGGGACGTTTGAAGGTCATCTTTTTCTGATTGGTTGAACGTATGGTTGTAGTTGTCACAGTGTATTGAGATAAGCAACTACGCATAATGACGTTTGAAAGTCAACTTATATTTAGGTAGACATTGTAATATTGGTCTACCTTAATGTCATACTTAGCGATCACCACAATTACTGTACTTTAATTTGTAGATCATTTCTTCTTTGTTTACTAGGTCTCGGTGCATGGAAGGCCGATTCATACGTTAATTTTGTCAGTAGATTTCAGTTCTGTTCATTTGAAAATAAATCTCTTGATTGAATTCACCAAATGTCCTCTGGGTTAAAAGGTTTCATACAGACTTTTTTAGATTTCTTCAATTCTGTTTTAGTGTAATTTGTTCCTTTTCATCTGTAAAGGATTCTAACATGGCTTTTCTCGTGTAACATAGCATTACTGCTGTTATAATTTAGAAGCAATACTAATCCTGGTAATTTGATTGGTTGTGACTAGCAGAAGAATCCATGATGCGCGTCTCGTCCCATTTAAGACTCGTCAGCTGAATGCACCTGCACCTCATTAAGTGTTGTTGTCCCCATTTAGACTCAAACCCCGTGCCCATCGACTTAACCATCAAGGTGCTATCCATTATGTCACGGAGGTACGACAGCCAATTCTTGTACAACGGGCATTAGTTATTACCATTTATTGATTTACTTTTAATTCTCCGTTGTATTATTGAATCGAATTGTTCAACCTCTATTGGCAAATAGGTGCCTATGTGGGTGCCTCGATATTGCCTGAATGATAATTATGGTAATTTGCTAGCCACAACCAAACAAATAACCATAATTAACGCTCAGGCAATATCGAGGTGCTCGTATGCCTACAGAGGTTGAACAATTCGATCTAACAAAACAACGGAGAATTACAATTATATCAATAAATAGCAACACTAATTTGTTTCGGGCATATTCCTAATGCTTTTTATTCAGGATGACAAATGTTTTTGGCGTATATCATTTACAATTTCGCCCTGATGACTGGCAAAAATATCAACTCTGGTTACTTCATTAGTGTTTTTACTAGGATCCTTAAAACTAATAGTCCTAGTGAAGTGAAAATATGTGAATAAGCAAAGGTCTGATGGATCCATTAAATCTAGTATTTTAATTTTCGTATAACCTTGAAGAAAATCGTCATTTTGAGGCATGATTAGAATAGTTTCTCCAACATATTTGTGAGCTGTTGATGTAAAAACGGCTTTGACATCAAAAAAATGTCTGTCTTTTTCACGTAGTTTGACATCTTTATTTTGTTTAGTAACCAAGTTGTTGATTGGATTGAGTTGGTTGGTTTATTCATAAGGTAGCTCACCTTTTCTGCTAGGTACTTTGGAGTTCTGAGAAGCGAAACGGTTGGTCAGAAATGTACACCTGGTTGATTAATCTTTGATCCTCAAGCAAATATTGGAAGTTTGGGTTCATTCAATCACATTCTTCACCAAGTTATCTTGTTGATTCTTTTTTTAAAGGCCTATCGAATATGCTCCTTATTGTAATGTCTCGAATCTGATAAATTGAACTCTGGTTTTTTGTACGTTATTTCTTCTATGAGTAAGCCTCTTGCGTTTCAGGTTATTTCGTTCTTACTAGTGCAATGGTTGTCTGTCCTCTACCTGGGGTTAGAATTATCACATATCTTTCTTTAGTGATCTGAATACTATTTTGGCTCTACAGCTTAAATCACAATTTCAGAGTTGACATCATGTCAACGAAACTATCGTTTGGCGAATTATTTGTTGTTTATCATCTCTGAGGTGTGAAGTCGCCAGAGATGGTTGAAACCTGCAGAGACTTTCAGGCCAGTCATATTGCTTTAATTGAAATTCACTTTCTTTTTCTAATAAAGCTTTCCCTTAAACTGAGAGTGGTTAAGAAGTGAGGTTCTTCTCCGTATTTGAGTGGGATTTTTTATTTGATGTGACTGGTAGCTTCTTAATTTTATTACTGAGCTTCTCATTACACCTCTCTTCTTATTTTAGTGGGGATATGCAAAGATTCGGTCATTGTTTTGCTGATTTCCTCATCCGAGTTTTCATTACAATTTCTTGAATTACACTAAATGCACTGCATTACTAAGGTTTACTTGTATTTCTCACTAGATTAACAATTTATACGAGAAGTTTCTGTAATCACCCCCATATTGGTAAACTTTAGTTATTTGTCCAGTGGTCATAAGAATTACAAATCAATCATAAAATTCTGTTCCTCTGATGAGACTTAGGAGAAAAAATGTTGATATTAAGTTAGTATCAACAAATTACCATCATTAATAAAATTATTGAGCTGTGTATGTTTGTTCATTCAGTACTATTGATCTTTCGCTGGAGATTAACTGACTTCATTTTAAGCTGACTGAGTTCTATCACTAAGCCTTAACGTATTTGGTTGCAGTAATGTGCACGTTTGGTTCAAACCTATCAAAGTAAATCAATTCCATTAATGGCTGGAAGCTGTAGTTAGTTAAACAAAGATTTCAACCTCAAAAAACTAACATTAGTCACTTAATCCAATCCCATAGTGAGCAGTAGAATCATTGTGTGAGGTGAAATGTATTCCCTATGGATAGGTGAAGTATCTAATCAAAACATTTAAAGAATTAATCCTAAGTTGGTTAACTTCTTGAAAGAATGCGTCAGAAATGGAAGTTGAAATTTATCTTGGAAGCATATTTCAGAGATAAACAGAATAACTTTTATGTTTCGTTTACTCACTGAAAAAAAAAATTCATGGTTAAATTCAAATCGTCCAACGATTCATAACAGAAAAGAAAAAAACACTTATTGACAATACCTATCTACTGCGAAGAAATGATAAGATATCATAAATTTTGTTACGTAATATCTTGGAGTTGATTTTTATAGTTGCTTTGTGTACACGTTTCACTCTAACCTGTAGAAGATATGGAAATTAAGATTCTTTTGTTACATTACTATGCCAGTTACACTGATTCACTTTCATGCTTATTTGAGACAGCCTCTGTCCTTTTCCAATAGTGGGTATCACTGTAGACGAGAACTGATCTGAGCATTCTGTCGATAAATATTTGATTGATCCTATTCGCTAAGGTGGTCTTATGTGTGATTTATTTTGGGTGTATTGATGATTTTCACATCTTTAGCAGTCCTATCCACTTACAAATAGCCTTTCATGTTGATCAGTATACATATGAGAAGACAGAAAGCTGGAATTATTCATTAGGAATCAACAGATTTTAGAAAGTGCTTTCATTTTTCATTCTTGCTCAGTATTCAAATGACACTACTTCCTAATGTCTCTTAACTGGATCTAATCATATCAGCCTGATTTCTTTCACACTTTTAAAAAGCGGCGTTAGCTGCAAGTTGATAATGCAGACACCGTAGAATTGTTCTAAACTAACATCAGTTTCATGTATAGTTCGAAGTATTTCTTCATAAGATTCAAAAAATAAAGGGGAAGTGATTTTTCTTGAATATGAACTAACTTCACATTTAATTCACTCCATAAGCTTCATTTTTGCTTGCATGCAGACAATTAAGCAGCGAAACGCCTAATATCAAAGGTGAAAAGGTTTTAAGATGTTGCATATGCAACATTTACATCAGTTTGAGAAAACTCAAAACTCTTGGCTGGAATGAGTAGTCTTAATAGTCATCAGAAAAAATTCAGTGTGATGTCTAATTTATTCATATTAATTGTTTGACTGTAATATGCAACTTCAAATTGCAGTATACTCTGAATTGACAGAAGTCGAAAAATATAGAATACTGAATTTCAACCCACTGCCTAACTGGAAGTGTGTTCCCTTAAGAACCTGATAGTCCCATGTTCGTACCGTGATGGGGTCATGGGTGACCACTTTCGAGGATGAAACAAATGTTCAGTGTTTCCAGGTTTCCAATTGTCACCGAAACGGTGGAAAAATGAAGCAAATATTTGCCTTTTTTGGAAAATTTCCTCATGAGTGTTCTAGGAGATTTACTCACTCTTACAACAGATTTGATATTTACACAAAAACAGCTAGTGTGATACGGTCGTAGATAATATAGGGTTCTAAAGACCGCTTTTACAACCAAACAGTGAATGCAAAAATTCCCATTTAGACATTTAGTAAAACAAACAATGTGAGCGAAGAAATATTTCTTTTCAATTAGTTCCTCATCAATGGCTCTACACTAATATAGCATTTTCAAACGTAAAATTACATACCAATCTAAGTGGTGAGATTTGTTCAGTGAAAGGTTATCAATCTCAAAGTTTCAAGAAGGTGATAATTGGTCAGGTAATTAAGACCGTTAACTAAAGCAAAGATTAATTATCGTAGTTAACGGTCTTAATTACCTGACCAATTATCACCTTCTTGAAACTTTGAGATTGATAACCTTTCACTGAACAACTCTCACCACTAGATTGGTATGTAATTTTACGTTTGAAAATGCTATATTAGTGTAGAGCCATTGATGAGGAACTAATTGAAAAGAAATATTTCTTCGCTCACAAACATTGAATGGCAGACCACCAAGTAATCAACTCAATTTAGTTTATGTAACCTGAACAATGGTAATTCGAAACTACAGTGCAGTTACAGTTACACTCTACAGGTATGGTTGGTGATTGACCTAGTAAAGTAAATCTCAGTCAACAGGAAGAGTTTGATGTACAGATCTGAAGATGTGGACAAAAAAGAAGACGTATTTTTCACCACGAATTATAGATAAATGTTGATAAACTGTGCATGGACAAGTATGATTGGTTAGTGAAAAAATAAGATTGCACTTAGCAAACTGTCAATTCAGTTTACAGACTAAAAGCCTAGATTTTATGAAGCGTTAGGCCATCGAAAAAAGCAGACTTGATAAAATGAACACCGTTGCTGCAGACTTCTGAAAATCTAGTTGCAATTAGGTTTTCAAACATGAAAAGATTCCAGTAACATTAATAAAAGCAATCTAAAGGAGAGTACTCCTTAGATTTATTTTCATGAGGTCCTATAGTCATAAACTACAATTGTACCGTATTGAAATAGGCCAAGTTTGAAACGGATAATAAATAAATAAATATCTTTATTCTCAAGCTATGAAGTTAACATGAGAGAAGCCAGTTTACAGGCCTCATCAAATTGATAATTGCAGAGAAACGTAAAAGGTTTTAGCAGTGCTGAATGATACAGAGGGGAGACATTAGACTCTATCATGATACCAAGTGTCTAAATGTTATGAAAATAGCAGGAAAATATCACTTTAGAGTACATACACATCGTTCTGAGTTAAAGTCATTCCTGCTCAAAATTCTTTCTTCACATCAAACGGCGCAATATTCGGTGTTTGCGTTGTAAGTAGTCGACATGACTGACCCATCTGCAAAACCCAGTGTTTCATCAGATAAACCTCAGAAGCACTACGAAGAACTCTCAATAAGGCTGGGATTCAAGTGGCATTCAAACCAACAAACTCACTTAGAAACAAGCTTTGTAGTTTAAAAGATCCTATCGATGCAATTAAGCAAAATAATCTGGTCTACCAGATTCCTTGCAATGATTGCGAGGTCAAGTGCATAGGTCAAAGCAGTCGACCAGAGTCGATTAGAATAACGGAGCACAAAAACTTGGCTAAACCAAGATCGGTAGGTCGTGATAAGATAAGAAATCTAGAGAAAAACTCGGCTATAGCTCTGCACGCGATGACACACAATCACACAGTAGGGTGGGATAGGGTGACAGTGTTGAAAACTAACTTAGTTGGGTGGAAGGAGAGATTGATAACCGAATCTTTGTTTATCGAATCAACACCAAACACATGCAATCGAAATGATGCTGCACGTGTCCCAGATATATGGAAAATTCTACTACCCTTGTCATCACAGAGAAGGAGAGAAAACTAGGAATATAAAAAGACTGTCTCGAAGTTTTGGAGTTACCTGATATGAATATGGAAGATAAATTATGTCCGAAAAGTTATTCAGTAAATGCTGCTGTTTCACTGTGATATTTCTAATAAACAGACTAAAATGAAAGTATGTTAATTTGGTGAAATCGTTATCACTTCGTGAAAATCCTTGAAACATGATTGGTTCTCCCCTAGTGTTATCCGCTTCCTGTTTGCCATTGATGTCGCCATTATTATAATTTGATATTACCAACTGGAATCTTGTCTAATACTGATTGCAACTGTCCGTAGAATTCCTCCTTCTCTTCATCTGAATTATTTGTTAGCGCGTAGCTTTGAATGATTGCGACTGTTCTGCATTTTGAACTGAATTTTGCTGTCACTATCCTGCAGGAGGGGATTGGTTCCCGCTGCATGAGAGTTTTCGATGTTTTTGGAGACATCATGATAGCCACTCCACAACTCAGTGTGTTCATGGTTGTCGTCTGGGTGACAATATAGGAGTAGATTATTGACTCTCCAGTTAAGAGTTTGGAGATTCCACTTCCATTCCATCTGCTTTCGCAGATTTCTAGCACTTCCATGCCATACCTCCTCATCTCTTTCGCAATCGGGCCAGCCTTGGTAGGTTCTTACATGTTGCGGACATTCTATGTCTCCATCCTTACTTTTGCTTTCATCGAGAGAAGACACATCGGTCGACTGGCTTCCCGAAGGCTTATACCAACGGGCGTCATTTCGTTACTCCGATTCCGGTGAGGAATGAGTTCTTTTTTTTAAAAATATTTTCTTTGTGCCTTGAGGTTTCTACAGCGATTGAATTTGTTTTACGGGGTAGGCTTGCTAGCCCTATGCCTAATCTTCCCCTCTTCATCCGTGCTTAAGACCGGCTAATAACTAGTGAACTAGTTAACCAGGCGAGGTTATTATATATATATATATATATATATATATATATATATATATATATATAAACAGCCAATGTATCTCCTTGACAGTGTTGCATACTTTAATGTGAAGTCTAAGAAGTTTTACACATGTGTAATGCTCGGCACTGTTGAACGACGATTCTTCCATTCTTTAATTACTTGCACCACAACAAATGTCTTCAGTACTACCAATCTGAATTGCTGGAAAAGGTAACACTTGAAGAGCGAGAAACGCCTGAACTTGGACATTCACCTGGATTAAATGATTGTATGGATACTTACTTATTCCTGAAAGATCGGTAGGTCGTGATAAGATAAGAAATCTAGAGAAAAACTCGGCTATAGCTCTGCACGCGATGACACACAATCACACAGTAGGGTGGGATAGGGTGACAGTGTTGAAAACTAACTTAGTTGGGTGGAAGGAGAGATTGATAACCGAATCTTTGTTTATCGAATCAACACCAAACACATGCAATCGAAATGATGCTGCACGTGTCCCAGATATATGGAAAATTCTACTACCCTTGTCATCACAGAGAAGGAGAGAAAACTAGGAATATAAAAAGACTGTCTCGAAGTTTTGGAGTTACCTGATATGAATATGGAAGATAAATTATGTCCGAAAAGTTATTCAGTAAATGCTGCTGTTTCACTGTGATATTTCTAATAAACAGACTAAAATGGAATTGCACTCGACCACAGTGTTTAAGTTTTACACTTATATTAATTGACATACTTTACTGAAAATCAGATCGACTTCATCTCAATGTGAAGAAAGTTGAGACGGAGCCAGCCTACTGAACACAAGATCAGATCAGATGAAGAAGGAGAGCAGATGTAGATTCACACCACTGACTGTCTGGTGCAATGAACCTACATTCAAAATCAAGTTGGAGACCTTCATAGAAGCTGGTGATAGACGACCACCGCTCAAGTTGAACACCCAAGTTGAACAGAAACTGATGGACAGAACTACAAAGGACATCGCGTCAGTCATCAGAACAAAATGGGAGACATTGTGCAACATCCCTGAAGGAACCTGTGTGGAAGAACACTGGAACTCTTTGAAAGCTACGTGAAAGGAAACCTACATAACCGTATTAGAAGGAAGAAGAAAGAAGACAAGGAATGGATCTTGATGGACACATGCAAGTTGGCAGAGTAGGGAGAGGAGGATGGTGAAGCAGAAGATGAAGCAGTACAAGGATGCTCAACGAAAAGAAGAACTGAACATAACCTACAAAACACTGGACAAAGAAGTGAAGAAGAGTGTGCGCACAGACAAAAGACACCTGTATGACACACTGGCAAGTGAAGCAGAACAGGCTGCAGTCTGCAGGTGGGAGAGACCTGACAACATTGTATCAAATAACCAGGTTACTATCTGGTGAGAGATCAATGCAGATGAGACCAATGAAAGATAGTGGAGGAAAGCTGGTTACCAAAGAGTAGGAAGAAAGTAAACGAAGGACTGACTACTTCAAAAAGCTGTTGAATCGATCATCACAAACACTACCTGCAACTCGTCCAGAACTACCACCAGCAGCCACTGTACAGTGAGCGAACACAAGCCTCCCCGAGCAAGCCGTACTCCTGAACGCTGTAATGCTGCTGATGTCTGGGAAAGCATCTGGAGCAGATGGAATTTCTCCAGAAGCGCTGATGACAGACTCAGATATAGCAGCGGACATGCTCGCACCACCACTGCACAAGGTTTGTAGGGAAGGAAGGAAGGAAAGGTACCTGCCCACTGACCGGAAGAAGGGCTACCTTGTCCAACTCACAAAGAAGGGAGACCTAAGCCTTTGCAAGAACAAGAAGTAGTGCGGAATCGTGCTCCTGTTTACCCAAAGCAAGCAAAATATTATGCCGCATCATCCTGGAGAAGCTAACAGGTGCTCTGGATTCAAAATACGACCGGAACAGGCTGGCTGGCTGGCTGGCTGGCTGGCTGGCTAGCTGGCTAGCTGCCTGGCTGGTTTCAGGAAGAACAAATCATGTGCAGATCAAATTGCAACGCTACGCTACATATCATCATAGAACAGAGCATAGAATGGCAGTCAACTGGATCTCCACCTCAACTTCATCGATTTTGAAAGGCTGATGATAGCGTCGACTGAGAAGTAATTTGACAGTTGCTTCAACAGTATGGTTTTAGCGCCTTAAACATCTATCAACCTCAATCAACGGCAGTTATATGAGGATGCCATATGCCAAGTGATCCACAATGGAAAGCTCAGTGACGCCTTTGAAGTGAAGACAGGAGTTTGACAAGGCTGCCAACTATCGCCGATGATATTGCTTAGTGTGGTCGAATGGATCATGCGGCAAACCTTGAGGAGCGAAAAGAGGGGCATAAGCCGTTCGACCGATGAAAAAAGCCTAGAACATTTAGATTTCACCCATAATGATTTATGTCTAATGTCACACAAACTCGAATATGTACAGGCAAAAACTAACGAGTCGACAGAAGAGGCAGAGCAGCGAAAACGGGACTTCAAATGAATGTAGAGAAGACGGAGGTGATGAGGATACCCAACCAACAACAACAGTAACAATAAGCACCAATCACCATTAACGGGAGAAACCTAAAGGAAGTAGTCTCTCTCACTTACCTAGGCAGCATCGTTTCAACTAGAGGTGGCACAGATGAAGACGTCATAGCCAGGATTGGAAAAGCAAGACAGGCTTTCATTAATCTGAAAGCAGTGTGGAGATCTACTGCACTCAGCACAAAGCGTGAACAAGATCAGGATTTTCAACACTAATGCCAGTCAAGCCAGTGCTTCAATGTGATGGTTCAGAGACTTGGCGCGTTACGAAAAGCACTTCCAACAAACTATAGACATCCATCTATAGCTGCCTCCTACGTTCACTCGATACTGAAGATCAGATGGCCAGAATAATAAGAATTAGCAACAACGAACTCTGACCGGGCAACTAACCAACTAAGAAACTATCACACAATAAATATGCAGAAGAAAGTGAAGATGGATTGGATATACCCTGAGAAGGCCGATTGGGGACATCATGCGTCAGGCCGTTGAGTGAAATCCAAATGGGAAGGGACGAGTTGGGCGTCCGAGGCGATGGTGATATGGAGGAGATCATGTGAGGAAGAAATGAAAGCTTGTGGGCAGTTGTGGAGCGAGGTTCAGAAGACTGCAGAGAAGAGAGTGGAATGGAGGCGTGCTACTGAAGCCTCGAGTTCCTCTAGGAACCCAAGAGAAAAATAATAGTAATATGTAAATATAATATGGCTAATAAAGTGTTGCCTTATTTTCACATTAATAATCGTGGGGGCTTTTTCCATCTATTCCTATGTTATGTTCTATTTTATTAATTTCAGTAAATGTACTTTGCTAGTGGTTTCCTGTTACTAAGGAAAAGAATTTAAGTGAAAATTTCAGTCTCAGCACTCTTAGTAAAATCGTTGATGAAGAACTTATTTCCAAATGAAATTAACAGTCGTCTACTGTTTAGACTTTTTGATATGGCCAGTTAAATCTACTGATCACACTAAATAATTGTTAGGTACTCCTGTTTTTCACAACCATATATTTCTTGATTTGAGGCGAAAACAGACATATGCTATGTCATTTAGTGTCAAAATTAAGTAACTGACACTGAGAACTTCGTGGCACTTTGTTGTAAGTGTTGTATAGAAAGCTTATGAAAAAGAAAAGATCACTTTTAGACTGATTTTCGAAGACAACAACGACCTTTGAAAATGTGTGAGACCAATAAAACTGCATAGAAAAAAGCTCAGTTGGTCTAAGACATTGATAAAATCTAGGTTTCTACAAACTACCCGATCATGTTCTGAATTAAATTGGTATGGTTGCCATCTATGTTTAATGTAAGAGACGATGCCTTAGCACTCTATATCAATGACTTCCAGTTCAACTATAGAGATTGTAGTGGAAGAATGTGCGTACAGCTTCACAATCCTGAATTTTACATCCAACTAACAGGTTGGCTACTGACCGAATCTTCGGATGATACAGATAAGCCATTTTTCATTCCTCTTGACCATCATTTTTTCTGGCCACAGTGAGAGTGCAGTTGTTGATCTGCTTCTAAGACCATTTGAAACTGGAAGATATGAACGAACCACAGGTCGGAAATTCACTATCAGCTTCTACTAGCAATTAAAGAAAGTCAGTAAATGAAATTACAAACTATACTGCCTTACTTAAGCAGAATGACGTTTAGGTTCAATGGAAGGCATGTTTGATAATATTTAGATTTACCATCAGTCTACCTAGTCTTAGATACTGGTGACTGTAATGGAGTGTAGATTTATAGAAAAATGTGATGAAAATGAGACTTTTTCGTTGGATAATATTCTAGACCATCATAAGATTGTGTTGCAGCCTTTTGGATAATAAAAAATCTATCAACCACCAGATATAATATCAGCCAAAGTTGGACTGGAAAGTAACAACACTGCTGATGGTTAAGAGAGCAAATTTTTGGTGTAATGTTTCACAGAACATCCACCTCAGCATTTACTATTGAATCTTATCTGTCTATGGATTACCGAACCTCGGGAAATGTTATTTGAAAGTATGTAGTTGGGTGACTCTAAAACAGACTTATTGATTAATGTGCATAATATATATGTGCTTGTTGGAGACTTACTCTCCTAAAGTTGTGAAGATCTTGTCAATCAGCGAATTATATCCCGTTTTCTTCAAAAACTTTCTGCTTTTGACTGGTTTCTTTCTCTGTTGAGTACATTGAAATCAGTCTCATATTCTTAAATTAAGGTAGAATTTACAAAGATAATTAAAAGTAAATTTAAAACGTAAGTTCTAATCAAGCCGTATGTATTCGCCTTTTCACAGTTATTTCAAGTGAACTTATGACGGCTTTACAACACAAGAGATCATTTCTGCTTCCAGTGTAAGCGTTTCGATTCAAATTAATTCAGAACCAAATGGTTTAGAAAGTTTCACTCACATTTAACGTTATTTAGTAGTAGTAGATAAATATTTTTGTCACATTTGTAACTACTTGTTGATGCATTTTAGCCGCATGTGATCGTTTATTACATGATATTAAATGTATGTGGTAATTAGGAAATCTCTTGTGCTTAACGATTTTGTATAGCTACATAAAACGTGAAACAATAAATAGACAGAAATGTTTTAACGTATACGAACAGACATAATCAAAATCCGTAATCTCAGACGATTAGGTAAAAGTCACTGTGGCTGAATGGTAATGCGCTTGACAAGAGACCTAACACTCCTTCGCTTGACTCCTTGGGAGTTCATGTGGCTAGTTCTTTATAATAATGCAACAGACATCCAATTCTTCTGGATTCCAAATGATTTTCTAGTTGATATAAGTTTTGAATGGAATGTGGCTTGAAAACGTAACTTCGAAAATTGTGTATTAAATCAACGATGATAACATTCTCAACTGGCTGTAGCTACCAGCTATATAAATAACCAGTGAGCCACAAACTGGTATTAATTTGCAGTTTGAAGACTATGCTTGGTAACTGATGTCCTCTTATATCTTGTCAAAATATGAACGTAATGCAAAGTTTCATATATTTATACTTCTCACTTTTGCAGTAATTATAGTTTAGCTTACCTGTTATATGTACCCTTTTATTCTTTGATGGGGTCGTTTGTAACAGACAGTGAATGCAGTTTAACGTGTTAATAACTGCCATGTATGTTTCATGCCGAACTTATGCCTAGACATATGTTTTGTAAAAGAGAAGTGGAACAAATCACTTTTTTGGATAACGATAATGAAATGCTGCATGAATTTTAAATTATAAAATGGAATTTTTTTCCAGGCAAAAGCCGTCAACAAAGTACTTCCATGAACTGTACCAGTGAAAATCTTTCCTTTCGTCTCCGTATTTTAGATGTCCCAATTCCACAGAAAATTGTATGCCAATTATAAAAATGTTTTTATCATTTGCATGTTGCCTCATTGGATTACAGTTATTAGTTGGTTTCGTTTATATTTTACATTCGTCAGAAGTTGTTTGAATATAACAGTAATATTTGCATGAAAAAAATAAATACGATCAGTTTGTTCCCCTACTTGAATTGCAATGGAACAGAGCATAGAATGGCAGTCAAGTAGATCCTTACCTCAACTTCATAGATTCTGAGAGGCCGAAGACAGCATCGACCGAGAAGTAATTTGGCAGTTGCTTCAACACTACGGTTTCAGTGCCACAAATATTTATCAACCTTATTCAACAACAGGCTTCTTTAAACCCTTTTTCCGACCTGTTTTCTCCCACATTCTGATGTTGCCGGCAAATAGAAGTATACACGAAGTGAATTGGGCGGGTAGGTCGTTTCTGAACAGTAAAAATAAGGGTGGCCCAAAGATAGCTCCTTGAGATGTCCCAGTCCTTGCACTCCTATAAACTCACCAACTTTCGGTCACACCAGTGCGAAATTGTCTGTTCTCTAGTTAAGTTGTGGACCACTCCATGAGTCCTTCTGTGTTACCAGCTTTTGTAAGTGATACTCCATGAGACGTTGTGAAAACCTCTGGCCAGATTTGTAGAAATGACGTGCAGTAAGTTCTTGCTGCCTCATCTACTGGTCCAGTTATTCCAAGCGGTTATCAGCCTTGCGGAAAATGACCACTCTGTTATGGGGCACTGAACGGTCAGTGCAAATTCCGGGTATAATCATGTAGGGAGTCATTTCATGCAAGCCTCCCCTAGAAAACTAGGCATGACCACGCAAACTCTTAGATGGTTCGCCGAAGAAAGCAAACCAGTCACAAGTTTGAGAGACATTCGGTCGCTATTATCTGTAGAGTGGCACAAGGGGATCCATAATCTCCCGATACAATTTCCGAGGAAAAAACACTGAAGCCTCTGATACCATTTTGGGAGACCTCTATTTATCAAAAGTTGAAAATCATCTCTTGACGACCCACTAATGTCTTGATGAATAACTGAAGGGCACTAGATTTCTCATCAGGTACGGTAGAATGTGCTCAACATGAAGAGCATCGTTCTTTGGAGTCTAAATAAGAGTCAGTCTGGACCCACCTAACCCAAAACAGATGACAAACTCTTTTGTAAGTGTCTAGAGACGGGCATCAAAATCAGTTTTGAGGGCGTTGATAGAAACCACATGTGGATAGGCTGCAGAATGTGGGCCTTCAAACCACCATTTACTAATGGATGAGATCTACAGTGAAAGTGGTTCATAAAACTCTACGTAGTTTGGGCCACTCAAACCAGTGAACAGTACCATAAGACTACCAAGTCATTCATCGCGGTAACCCAAAACGAACTGTTCTTTGAAAAGCGAAAGTACGTGTCAGGTTACGGATTTCGTTTTGACCTCCCCATTGCTGCTTTATCATTGATGGAGCTGGATATATAACTCCTGAATATTCTTGCTTCCCTCCGACAAACTAGAACGATGTTTTAGAGTCGTAAATAAATAAGCAATAAATATTTTATTCTCCTTTTAGTAATTCAACATGAGAGAAGCCAGTTTACAGGCATCATCACATTGATATATGTTGGAAAATGTACAAGATTTTACGGGACCTGAATGGTACGGAATGGAGGTCAGCAGATTCGATTAAAAACATTAGAAGATTAAACAAGTCATGAAATGAACAAGAAAATACAACTTTTCAATGTATACAGAGTGTTAAAGTTTGGATCGTTTTCAGTCATACCTTCTTTTTTCACCATTAGTGGCACCAAGGTCGCGCGAAATTCCAAGTTTCCGTTACAATCAGTCAGCTTGTTTGATTCGTCTTCGCGAAGCCCCGTTACTTTATATAAACGTCTATTTTACCATACATTCTTGTGCTTGTGGCTTCGGAGCGCCTCCAATTCATGATAAATCATACTTTTCTCCCTAAGTTAAATCAGCCTTCAAGTGCACGCTGAGTATGTCCGAAATATAACGGTCAGTTTGCTGGTTATATTGCATCGGAATTCACAAAGTGCATAGAAATGTTCTACAATACTAGGCCGGTTCGAGAAAGTGGACTGGTTTACTGTATCCTGAAAAAGTACGTTAGACACTAAACTGGGCACTGAAGTACTAAATTCGACCTTAGTTGGAAGCAATCTCTTACTCAAGAAAGAAAGCTTTTGAGTGATATGCAAGCTATGGATTGCCAGTCAAATACTGTGAATGGGTATCCATGATATCTGCCGTACTCTGAATTGTTCAGGAGCAAAGTCAAAGCAAATGATCCTAGACTTCTAGCAACCCCTGAAACACCTTCATTTATCCCAAAGCAGATCATTATCGAGATAAATTTTTACGCTGGGTGATGAATGGAGGTGAAGACGAAAAAATGAAAAGGTGTCAGTTCTAATCTGCTAAACCACAGCTATCTCAGACAGCTAAAATGGTAGACAAATTTTTAAAGAAAACTTTGGGATATGGTATACCACGGGCCTGTTCGTCACTAAGGACTATACCACCACAGCCTCTGCTTCCCGCTGAAACTAGATATCACCGCACATAGGTAAAGTTTTACTTCTTTTTTTTCCATGAGATCTAATCAGCTTTCTCCTCTCCTTTTACTGTGCCCGCTACTTATTAACTTTTTCAACTCAAGGCTCCCAGGAGATAAGTGTTTATAAAGATCGTCTATCTTTTTGGCAATTCCGTAGCCCCTTCACTTAGCCTGTCGACTGCCGCGAAAAAAATCAAAGCAAAAAATCATGGTCCCGAGAGCTTAACGCCAAAGGGCAAGAAGGACCCCCAAATCGATAGGGGAAACGATACTAAACTGTGGCATCCAAACTTAGGCTTTAGCTGCGAGAATTCACGGATTTAAATCTACATGATAACGTGAAAGATGTTGGATTTCAGTTCAAGTCTTTACACTGATACAACCACAAGATACGAAAGATCTCTAGATTGTTTTTTTAAATGGAGTAGTGTGGTGGCTTTGTTAGAACGAAACGAATATAGTTGACTCATGCGCGGTTTCAGTAACGTCGTGCTTTGTTCATCGCTAATCTAGAGGCAATACTACGGTGTTCATCACCGAAAACCAGTTGTCTACCTTATTGTAACGGTAAACACGGTCCTTTTAATCAACTGGACGCAAGAACCGCTACTTACAGCGACTCATCTATCTTCTCGTCTCCGAAATATTTCCTGCTGGTGATTCGTAGTCGTTTGGACCGTCCAGCTGCTTTGGCCTTTGGCCGTCTTCGCGATCGTTCACCAAGAAACATCTTTCCAGGTCCATACATACGCACATGCAGTATTCGGTTTAAGCTGCTGATGAAGTGAAAGATACCAAGTACCAAATACCTGTTGGTAAGGTTTCTACTTTGTGCTTTACTCTCCCTTTCATTTATGTTATTGATATATTAGACCACTTAACTATCATGCTACAGAAAACCAGATCGCAAGCCCTCGGTAGTATATATAACGAAATCTGCAGACAAGCAAAATTTGGTGTGTGCAGAAAAGATGGATGCAGCAATACCCCCCATCGTTTAGCGTCTCTGTAGCACTGTCAAACTAGAAACAGCATTTATCAAAACCAGTAAACTCATGTGACAGTAACACACCGCCAAACAATTGTTAGTAAAAAACAAAGCACTAGGGAAACACCCATGTCGACTAACGAATATACCGACACAGGCTGCGCCTCACAGAATGAATGCATAAATAAATATTTAACTCTCAAAGTAAGAATTTGCCATGGCAGAAGCCGGCTTACACGCATCATCAAATTGATTATGGTGGAGAAATCTACATTAGTTTAGCCGTCCTGAATGATACAGAAGGTGGGGCATCAACGTTTGTCATGATACCAAAAGGGTCCGCAGGTTTTGAAAAGAATAGGAACAGTTCCAACTAGAAACTGCAAGCATGCCAAATGGAACGAACTACAATTGTTTCTGCGCTGCCTAGATTGGAGCCTCTACTTTACCAACAGTTCAGCCAAAGAACTCTGTGATCTATTTTGTGAATACATAGGCAAAGCTCAGCAATATATTTCTCCACCGCCCCTAAAAGAAATCAGGAAAAACAGAGCTGACTTTATACCTACGAAAGTACGCAACCGCATGAGTAACCATGCCAGAGAGTCGAGTGACTTTTCATCGCTTGTCACGATCAAAGACACGTATGGCACATTCAAGGTAGATAGGGTACTAGAAGCCGTTAGACAAGAACGCATTCAACGTAGTTAAACTAGTAATAGAGAAGCACTGGTGAAACTGATGAAAATCCGGACAAGCAGCTCCAGAAATAGTACTCCTAGTTTATTTATAGACAACGGGATCCTCTACGACGACACACTACAGATCTGCAAGCTGTTCAGTTATCCGTTTGATAGCTGCATTACAAACGAGGACAAAACAAAAGTCATTGGTACACCGTCAACATCAACTCACTCGACAAGTATCGTGCTCTTCGATCAACAAAATATTTCTCCATCTATAGCATCACTTCCAACCTCATACAGTGCTTGACCCGATGGAATTCCAACCAATTTGCTAAAAAGAGGTGGCGAAGATATATCGCTGATTTTCTTGAAGCTCTCTAATACCTCTCTCTCCAGTGGCAATTACCCTGAGAACTGGAAACTATCAAACATATGTTCCAAGCACAAATGTGGACCAACATCTAATATGGAAAACTCTGACCTATAAACATCACATCACTATTATCCAGGACTACGGAAAAGGTGATTGTGAAAGAATTCGACTACATGACGACAAACCAATTACTCTCACCGGCACAATATGGATTCTTGAAAGGCCGATCATGCGCTACCAGCTATCTAGACGATGTTACAAGCAAGCTTGACCAAGGCCTGTTTGTAACTATCCCCTTCTTAGACTTCAAGCAAACATTCAATAGGATGCCTCGCAAACGCCTAGTCACTAAGTTGCAATCATTTGGTTTCCAAGACCCGTTACTCTCCTGGCTTCCAATATCTTAAATGCGTTGCTCCTAAGTGGTAAAATACGGTAGTAACTACCCGTCCCCCAGACCTATACAGAGTGTCGACTAGGGTAGTGTGCTAGGACCGTTACTTTTCTTAATCTGTGTAAACAATATCTGCAGCGTTATCCGAAATGGCATACCTTACCTTTTCGCTGACAACTCGAAGACAGTCTACAGCACTTCTCCTGCAGCACTAGCACAGAGTTCCTCTCAAATACAAGAAGATCTGAAGAGAATATTCACATGGGGCGTGACCTGGAAACTCCCTTTAAACCCAAGTAAAAGTGGCATTCTCCATTTCAATAAATCCCATCGACGGTAACACCACACTCGGGTTACATCGCACCGCAGATATACAACACTGTGAAAGACCTTGGAATCACTTATCCCAGGAGTTTGACTTTTACGGAGTATGCAGATCCAACAGTTTCCAAAAGCATAAGACTCATAGATCTTCCACACAGAAACATACTCACACCTCAGGCAAAACTTACACTACATAAAACTATAGTTTGCCCAATATTAGAGTATTGCACGGTTACCTATGGTAGCACGGAAGTAGCTGTTACGATTCGAGTAGAGAACATCCAACGAAACTTTGCTCGGCTCCTACCAATACATGACGAAGGAATTCCTTAGGAAACAAAGTGCAAAAACCAGAACTAGAATCACTCCGGCTGAGACGCCTGAAGCTCAAACTAACCCTTCTTTTTCGTCTTTTATCTGGAAAATCTAGAACGAACTGTGCTATTACTTTTGAATCAGCACCGGCATATAATCTGCGTAGTGGTGAACACACCATCCTAATAAATAAGTGTCGCTGGAAACTTCGATGTAGGTTTTTCATAACGCAATACAGTACTCTGTGGAACAAACTTCCCGCTACTACACGAGCATGTTGATCTCTCGGCCAGTTTCAATGGTTACTTAATGAATTCTTCCTATCTAACGATCCTCACCAATTCGTTGATGGCCAACCCACAAACAGCAGTACCATGTACAGTGGCGCTACTGGTACCTAGACTCAAGGGAGACTAACAGCAATGACAAAAGTATACAATGCCGGAAACCAAGCGCATGTGTTAAGATACAACCTATTTTTTTTAACTGACTAAGAATGGATAGGATGACGAGTGTGATACTATTTCCAAGTGAACCCTGTAGCTACTCTGATGTAGACTCCACTTCTTAGTAACCTAACTAATCTCTCTACTTGACATCTATTCCTTAAGATTCTTCCCTTGAAATATTCTCTTTACCCCTGATTGATAAATGAACTGTTTGTCGGTGGATCTTTTTAGAGTGTAACATGTTTTATTATTTGCCCTTTGTTATCCGTACTTACATGTAGATACTCTACACCACCATATTGTTGCTATAGCCCTGATTCGATAACATTCGACAAGCAACACCATGATCATCCCTCCCCCATGACCATATAAAGCGTGAATACCATTATTGCAAAAACTGAGTTTCATTTAAATGTTTATAAAGCCACTAAACTTCTGTACATAGGTTTTCCACACTAGGGAATGTCTGATCAAAAATCTTCTAATCTCTCTATTCCATAGTGATATCTTTGGCTTCAGTAAAGTTTCCGCTACTTTCGTACGCACCTTCATCTTCTTCCCCATAAGCTTGCCTCTAAGCAGCTGGTTTTGAACACCTTTTCAGGTAACTTTTGTAATCAGCACGAAGAACTCATCTATATGTGTCCTGCGTAGTATTTTTGCGCTCCTGTTCTGAATTTCGCCTGCCGCTCGCTTTTGTTATTCATTTTCTGGGTCTGCCTAGCCAGTCCTGCATCCGTATGGAGTCCTAGCGATTGCATTTGTCAGTGTGCACCATGCCACTAAAGCCTTATGACGAACACACAAGACCCAAGGTCATGACTGTACTACCTGCTCCACAATCAAGAATATTGGAAGATCCAAACAATGCCTGAATAATTCCTATTTTCGATCTGAGCTTGCTTCAGTATGCTGAACAAATATGTTGGTGTTTATCTGTTTTATTCTTTTCTGTCTGCGAGGCATTAACTTTCTTTCTCTGGACTCACTTCTTATGTGCCACGAATAACGGTATCTAATGTATAGCTTAACATTTTACGTGACAGTCATTTCTCATTATCAAAATGATCAAACCCGTAAACTGATCTGTATTCATTTGACTCATATCGTATGAGCTATATGATTATCATAATTATATCACTTCACAGTACATGAAGATTGTTCACGAGTTTCGGCCGTCTCCATTTACCATTCTTTTTCAAAATAAAGTGATACCATAATCGTGCAATATTCGACATTTGCGTTACATGTGACGGAGATGCTCAACCTGGCGGTGTGATTTCGTGTATCGTCAGATAAACATTTGTTTTAGCATCAATTCACATGTTTATAGTATCACTGTCAAACAAAAACCCACATCATCGATTTTGCTTAAAGGTAAGTGTTAGCAAAAGCATACAATGCACGTGAACATATAAGTTCATTAGAATAGTTGGTCCTGTACGAAGGAATAAACATTTTAAGGACTATTATCCAATGGCGATCGAGTTTTACACACAGAATTCATATTGAAGCGTACTGCATTATCAAGGAGGTACGTTGACTATTAGTTGTCTTCTATCAGACGGAATCAAACTGGATGAGGTACTAGTGAAGTTTGTTTGCGAACATGTCTCACTTTGAGTCACTACGTAAATTTCCTTCGGAATTAGTTGTTTGTCCAGATTTTCGCTTCCATTATGACCATCTAGAAGCCTTTGATCATTTCTTGTGGTTGGGCTTCCGTCCATGGTTGTGTAGGGATGCGTGTTACAATTCCGTAACGTTTGATCAACCCTACTTAATTTGATGTGCTCTAGTACCTGCTTAACCAGTACTTTACCTAACGTGTAAGTACTGATAACAAAACACAAATCAAAAGAACTGATACGCAATGTATTTAAAGGAGCTATGTATTTAAGGTAAATGTTATAATAATGAATGAGGGAAAAGTTTAATCAACTTATCTGGCTTGTAAGGCTGAACTAGGGACTCGGAGTACGTGCGTGGTGATCAGCACAATGGAGCGCAAAAATGGCGTCCAAGCCTGCTCGGATGCATGCTCGTTAAAACAAAACTTAAAACACCCTAAGCATCCGGAGGCAAGCTAGAGATTTATTTAGTTAATTTAATTTAAACTATTTATTTTAGCCCTAGTTATATTTTGGTGCCAGGAAGGTGCACTACAGGTTATCCCCCTCCTAGAAGGTTGTTGGGATACCGGCAACCTTCGATCCTAGGATCCATATTGGTGATGGAGTAGGTGACGTGTGGGTCTCCGAAGCTAGTGCAACTATGCACACCTACGAGGTAAGATAACTTTGCGTCTAGACGCAACCCTTCTCGCAGTGGTGGAAGGTGACCCAAAGCCTCCGTCTACTTTTCCCTATTGCTTCTTAATCTACCGGGGGTGTACAGGGGGAAATTGGTACAAAGAGAACCGAAGAACGATCCAAGTAGCATCGTCAGCGGCCAATTGTATCCAATTTTCAACGCATTTTCTAGGTTCTGCAAGAAGAAAGAAATGGGACATTAGAGTGCTAAGAAAAGGAAAACCAAACAATTCGAAGTGGGAGGAGTACAGAAAAAAAAAATAATAACCAACCAAAAAAAGTTTTCGGAATTTAAATTGTATTTTTGGTTTTTCTTTTTTTTTGAAAAAAAAACTGTTTGCAAAGTAGTAAACATGACTTTTGAAAACTTTAGGTATGAAAACGCATTGAAAGTGTATGCCACGACAAAGTAGTTGAAACTCCGAATTCACCAAGTGTGAAGTTGCTCTGGGGCTAATTAACGAACTCGGCGTATCGCTTGGGCCAATGTACACGCCTCCCAGCACGTGTAGAGGTTACTGGATCAGTGTTACTAGACGTGGCTCTTTTAGAAGGTTCAGGATACGCGCGACTAAACGAGTCTGTTGGGAGTCCGGCGGCAAGGGTCTGGGTGTGCCTGTGGAGGTGTCGCACAATATTGACACTTCACTGTTCAGGAGCGGTAACGCTGTATCTTCAGAGAGGATGAGTGTTGAAGTTTTCCAATCTCCTCGTCTGAATCCTGAAGTTCGGCAATCTTCCGTAAGTCGACTGCTCGAGGCAAAGTAGTGGTGCAAACGCGAGACAGTGCGTCCGCGACAGGGTTATTCACACCAGAAATATGACGGATGTCCGACGTGAATTGCGAAATATAATCTAGGTGACGTAATTCACGCGGTGAATATCTGTCAGTAGTGGTGTGTAAGGCATACGTCAGAGGTTTATGGTCGGTAAAGATGATGAAGTCACGACCTTCCACAAAATGACGAAAATGTTTCACTGAGGCATATATGGCGAGCAGTTCCCTGCCGAAAGTGCTGTACCGCATTTCGCAGGTGGATAACTTCCGGAGAAGAATGCAACTGGGATCCAAGTGTGATCCGAAAGTTGTTGCAACACAGCTCCAATGGCCGTGTTAGAGGCGTCAACCGCAATGCTAAGAGGTAGGTTTACGTCTTGATGCACCAGCATCGTGGCGTCTGCTATTGCGGTTTTGATCTTGCGAAATGCTTCTAGTGCCTCAGGAGTCAAGCTGAAAGTTTTACATTTACTTTTCAGCAGGTCGGTCAGTGCAGTCAAAATGTGTGCACATTGGGGAATGAAGCGACGATAATAGCTCACCATACCCAGAAACACACGCAGAGCTTTAAGTGACGCTGGGACTGGGAAGTCTTGGATCGCCTGTACCTTTTCAGGTAGTGGGCGAATGCCTTGCTCGTCGATAACGTGTCCCAAAAATTTTAGTGAACGAACGCCAATTGGCATTTGGCCAGGTTGACTGTCATCGAATGCTCTGACAGTCTGGCGAAAACCTGTTTCAAGTGGTTAAATGAGTGTCTTCGTCTGGACTAGCGATTAGTATATCGTCTAGGTAGGCATAGGCGAAATCGAGTCCACGTAAAACATCGTGAATAAAACGTTGGAAGGTTTGTGCTGCATTGCGAAGACCAAAAGGCATACGGAGGAACTCAAAAAGACCAAACGGTGTAATGACGGCTGTCTTGGGAACATCATCAGGATGAACCGGGATCTGATGATATGCACGCGTCAAGTCAAGCTTACTGAAGATAACCGAGCCTTTTAAAGATGCAGTCAAGTCGTGAATGTGAGGGACTGGGTAACGATCTGGAATCGTTTTAGCGTTGAGCCTTCGGTAGTCACCACAAGGCCTCCAGTCCATGCCATTGTTCTTGGGTACCACATGCAAGGGTGAAGACCATGGACTGTTGGATGGTCTGATTATTCCCATTTCAAGCATGTGTTCGAACTCGGCTTTTACAGCACGCAGTTTCTCCGGGGATAATCGCCGTGGTTTCGCAAATACTGGCGGGCCAGTCGTCGTTATGTGATGAGAAACGTTCGAAGTCACACAAGGGACACAACGACTTGGCTTAAAGACATCCGGAAAGGACTGAATGATAGACGCGTAGGGACTAGAAGCGTCCGTCGTGCAGTACACGGGACTGAGGGGCGGCGTCTTTGTGACTATACCGGAAACAGAGAGTGTTGTGGTAGAATCTATCAACTTATGCTTGCCAGCATCTACCAGCAGCTGATAGTGCTGCAAGAGATCCATACCAATAATGCCGGTGGTCACATCTGCCACTATGAAAACCCAACGAAAGGGACGACGCAATCCAAGGTTGAGATCGAGGAATCTCCGACCATAGGTTGTGATGGGCGAACCGTTGGCGGCACGAAGTTGCAGAGACATTGGCCGCAGACGCTCTTCCTTCGTAGGTGGGATGACGCTAGCTTCTGCCCCAGTGTCAACTAGGAAGCGTATCCCAGAATGTCGATCAGTGACGAAGAAGAGGCGACATGGAAGTGGCTCGCCAGCGACGTTAGTCGCCGTCACGTGCTGGCTCACACGTTTCCCGCCTGGTTAGCCTCGAAGGTGCAAGGTCGAGTGCACTTTTGGCATTGGCACCATAACGTTTATGGTACCAGCACAACCTGGGTTGGGATTGTCGCGATTTGGAACGTCTGCTACCGGTACGGGAGGCAGACCTGTTGCGCGAGCGAGACGTGCGACCTTTGTAAGAACTACCAGACCGCATTTCGTTCCTGATGCTGCACAACTCTCATACAATTTTGAGATGTGAGTTATAACATCGAAACTTGTTGGCTCAACAGCCGAGGGAGGGTGTTTTTGACGAATCCGTGGCAGTAGACAGTGCAGCTGAGATACTAGTGTTGGGTTTCGTAGCATCCACAGCTCTGTCAGCCGCTTCCGCCAACTCTATTAAGGGACACTTATGGAAGGGTGCGAGGATCCCTTGAACCGACTGTGGTAACCTCTGTAACCACAGTTGCTTGAGAAATGCTTCATCAATGTTGAAGTCAGCAATCAGCTGCTTCATCTGACGAAGCAGTTGCGTCGGCTTGCGATCACCCAGATGCACATCCCTGAAAAGTTCTTGCACTTTCTGCTGGTCAGTAAGTGCAACACGTTTGATGAGGGCGGTTTTGAGGCGATCGTAAAGATTCGGTGCTGGGTCATCTAGCACATCTGAGACGTCTTCAATCACATTTTCCGGTAAGCTGACGATGACTAAGTTGGACTTAGTTTCTTGTGATTGAATGTGTCTCAAGGCAAACTGAGCTTCCACATGGGAGAACCATGCAGATGGTCTGTGGGCCCAGAAGGTGGGAAGCTGGAGGGTTACGGCCATCTGCGCAGTCGAGTCGTTATCCGCCATTGATCAGGGAATTAACGAGGCACGATAGTGATAAAAAAAATTACAATGCAAAAATAACCAATGAGGAGTGCAATAATAAAAAAAAAAACGCTAGACGTGCCAAAAACAAAATTAGGCCAGACAAATCAACGCAAGAGAACAAAGGTACTAGACAAATAAGAAGTGATACTCGGGCTCACCAATTTTGTAGGGATGCGTGTTACAATTCCGTAACGTTTGATCAACCCTACTTAATTTGATGTGCTCTAGTACCTGCTTAACCAGTACTTTACCTAACGTGTAAGTACTGGTAACAAAACACAAATCAAAAGAACTGATACGCAATGTATTTAAAGGAGCTATGTATTTAAGGTAAATGTTATAATAATGAATGAGGGAAAAGTTTAATCAACTTATCTGGCTTGTAAGGCTGAACTAGGGACTCGGAGTACGTGCGTGGTGATCAGCACAATGGAGCGCAAAAATGGCGTCCAAGCCTGCTCGGATGCATGCTCGTTAAAACAAAACTTAAAACACCCTAAGCATCCGGAGGCAAGCTAGAGATTTATTTAGTTAATTTAATTTAAACTATTTATTTTAGCCCTAGTTATATTTTGGTGCCAGGAAGGTGCACTACAGTTGCATCTAGGATTTTGACAATCAGGTGAATTTGTTGTGGAACGTTTCAGAGACGTGAAAGTCAATAGGGGAAGAGCTGAAGGATTTTTTTGATAATTTCTTGTGTCAAGCTTGAAGTAATGTATTCAGTAAGTCGACAACTTCGGTAAAAAATATGCTCAAAATTTTCTCTTCAAACTGAAGCTGAAAAGAGAGGAGGAAAAGGAAGGCGCGAGCAGAAATCAGAGAGTGAAACACCACGCAAGACGAAATTGGGAAGAGAAAAGTCCCTATTTGTCTTCTCAGTGACACTCGAGCCATATGTACACTTTAATTTATGAATGTATAAATAACTCTTATGATTTTCCTACGTACGGTTTGTAGACGTTTATGGATATACCGTGTTTATTTGCAGATGTACGGGTAAAACTGACTGTGCATCAAGGTGATATGTTCTGTACTAATGTATACTTCACTGACCATTCAACCTAAGCTAGTTGAGTATCGGTCAAACGCGCTGTGCAATAATGTTTGTGTCCATCAAGGAAAAAGTATTGGGATCGGTGATAGGTTTGATTTACACTTTCAGGGGTCCCAGTATGTTTTCGTTAGCCCAGAACGTGCATAAAGTGACCAAGCGAGTGATAGGCTCATCATCGGTGAGCAACTTATTAAGTGAAGAGCGAGAGACAAATAACGAACCTGCAGCTGGTGTTTCTTCAGGAAGTCTATTTCAGACGTGAGAGAACTTATTGAAGAAGAAATTGCCTCACACATTGGTCTTACAACACTATCGATAAGGCTGGACTGCACGAGAATATTGGTGGTGGCACTCGCTTGGGTTTGGGTGGAAAACCGTCCAAATTGGACCACATTTTTACTAGTGACCACCTGCTGGTGGAAAATGTACAGCTTCAAAGCCTCCTTGGTAGCAGCAGCCACGGCATGGTAGAGGTCGATCTGGTACTGAACGAACAAACATCATGGGAAGGATCTCGCCTTTGTCTTTGCTGCAGCAAGGCAAACTACGTGGCGATGAGCCAATGCCTGTCTACAGCACCGTGGCCTCAGGGGCGGAGCAGCCTGCCGGTGATCAACGTTGGGAACTAGTCTGAGATATCACCAAGAGGGCAATCTCTGGAAACGTCCTGTAATCACTGCAATACCGAGGAAGCGAACCTCATGGCTAAAGCGAGGCACTGAAAGCCTTTTTAAAACCAGGACGAAAGCATGGCATAAGTGGAGGACCTCCAGAAAAGAGTCTGACCACACCGCGCATATGGCCTCGAAAAATCGATGTAACGTCAGTGTGAGGGGAGACAGGAGGTCATTCTAGACGAACCTTGCCCAGAAGCTCGAGGCGACCCTCGAAAACCTATGTCGATACATGACAGACAGAAACTCCATCAGCCAGGGGGCTTGTGCCCCGGAGGGCCTGGACAAAGAGAACCTATCCGAACTACAGAGAGCCGAAGCCTTTGGCGTGACCTTCGATACGCAGCAGAATACATCTCTGTCAAACCGAAAGTACCACCTACCCGAACAACATTCGGCACCACCGGATGCAGCAGAGTTGCCCGGAATAAATGTGACTCCTGCCATGGTCCTCGAAAAGCTATCGAAGTTCGTCGCAGCGAAGTCGAAAGGACGAAACGAAGTTCAGCCACCAGTGTTGAAAAAACGTGCGGGTGCCTTGTGCCATCCACTGTGTAATGTTTCAACACTCCTTAGACAATCACATACTTCCACGAGAGTGGGAACGTGCTATTCTGTCCCCCATCTCCAAAGGAAGAGACAGGTGGAACCCAGAATGGTATCTACCCACAGCCCTCCTACCATTGGTGTCAAAGGTAAAGGAGAGCTTGGCGGACGATCATGTCAGAGAGTACTTGGAAAGGAGGGGAGTGCTAAGTGATGCTCAACATGGCTTCAGAAAGGGTAGGTCCCGTGCCTTGAACATTCTGGTGGCAGGTGATAAGCGGACGGCATGCTGGGACCTCCAACGTCCCGTCCATATTATTTTCCTGGTTTTGCTAAGGTCTTCTATACAGTCTCATGTGCCATTCTTATTCACAAAATAGCAAGGTTGGGCATCGAGGGACAAGAATAAGTGCTTTCACAATGACAGGACTATCTAGACGGTAGACAATTCTGCATTAAAGCCAACAAAGTTTGTTCGACTTAGAGGACGTCATCATCTGGTGTATCACAGGAACCAATCTTGGGTCCGCTGCTATTCCCTTTTTTTGTACATGACCTCTCACTGAATTTCAGCTCCCCAATTCTCCTTCACACTGATGATGTTAAATTGTGGAGAGCTATGATGTAAACAGAATCAAGTGCACTGCAAAGTGACCTCAGATTGCTTGCAGAGTGGGTGGATATTAACGGACTAGCACTTAATCTAGGTAGGTGCAGAACCATGTTTTTCTGTACCCCAGACTATCAGAAGGTACCCTATTCTCTCTGTGGAACACAAATTTCCCACGCCACTACAGAGAAGGACCAAGGACTAATGCTGACTGACAAACTAGACGCTAGCTCCGATTATCCAGGAGATACCTTCAGAGCCTACACAGTACTGCACTTCATGTGCAGACAACTGGGTGCCCTGACACCGGAACTCTTTTTGAAGCTGTGCAAGACCTACATACGACCTATATATATATATATATATATATATATATATATATATATATATATATATATATATATATGTATAGGTCCACAACGTCACTGCACCATCATGTCTGAAAAGCAACGTGAACCTCCCACAGAAAGTCCAAAGTAATTGCTATATTCCCATTCTTCCTTTAGTGTTATTTACTCATCTTTCTACTGGCTTTACGTCTCCTTTTTCGTAATCGTCTTTTCTTTCTCCTTTTCTTTTCTTCTATTTGTTTTTCTTTGCACTTTCTCCCCACTGATTTCTCTGGACGTGTTTTCCACCTCCTTTTCACAGCCAGTCCGACCAGTCGTCTGCTGGTACGACACTTGAGGAGTCTACCTGCACTGCAGTCTTTGGGAGAAAAGCAAACAAACAAAAACACTCGCTACAAATTTAACAAACACCCACCCACCTGTCAGGTTAACCTGAGCTACAGCAGTCGAGTGGGTAGACACACTGCATCGGAATCCACCAAAGACCTGAAACTGTCCTGCGCGACCTAGAAGCAAGCGTGAAGAAATCAATTGGCTTATGTTAGCTGGCAAAAAGATATTGGATATTGAATGTTGGACTCACCCTTTAGGGAAGAGCGCTGAGTATGGTTCACTTCGCGTTTGCATTGTTAAAATTTTTCCTCCAGTCCTGTTTATTTCCTCTTAGGTTTTTACGTTACCTATCCATATAATCCCTTATATAGAGTCATCTTACTTGGCTCTTTCACCAGAAGAGATTTTCACACTTGGCCGTTCACAGATACACGTTCTAACTGCAAAAAATGTTTGGACGTATTTTGACCAACAGTAAAGTGAATGGTTTTGAAAATTTTTGTTAAGATCTCTTATAACGATCAAGTCAGTTTCACTAATGGAGCGATTTCACCAGGTATCAAGTCTAGACGTATGTAATTAACTGGATACTTTAAAATTCGTGAATGACCCTATGGCTAAGTATAGGAGGAGATATTTACTTATATCAGTGTTTCTCAATATTGTGACTTCCTTGATCTAATTTGCTTCATATTTGATTCACGTATATATATATATATATATCATGGTGTTATTTCTGCTGTTGTAGTTAGTTCTAGTTGAGGCCACGCACAATCCGCCGATCTGTTTCTAAACACCATTTATCGCATAAGTTTTAGTCATACCTAAAGAAATGCAACTAGATTGCTCTGGACGTACAAGAAACAAGCGTGATGGAGTAATATTTCTCTTAATTATGGTTTCACATATTTTAGTGCTTATTGTTTAGCATTTTTCATAACTGATGCCAATCAGTACGCATGAAACTAGTTCCGTTTTCATCAACCAACGCCTCTCATATGGATAGTTTTTCTCTTATATCATCAGTTAAAAGAGTGAAGGCCTTTCCATGACTTTGTATCGATCGGACGTTTTACATTCCACGCCAGGATAGCGAAAAGGCTGATAAAAGGGAAGGCAGATAAAAATAATGACACCGTTTTCCTTTTGTGTTTGTACGCATCGCTGCGAAATTTTGAAACATAGAATTACTAAAAATTAACCATTCACCTATAAATACCATTGTTTATCACTTGGTAGTGCTAATGAAATATGTGTACATAAGTTAAAGGGGGAATCCTAAATTATGTAAAATAAGCTATTGACAACTAAGAATATTTCTCTGACTGCCGCGATGTTTTGCAAATTTCTTCTTAAAACATTTGGGCCTATCACAGCAGTGCAGGCTTCTGTCTATCAACCTTTAAATTACGTTCTTGATCCACACTCCACCAAATTAGTCTAAGATTTTACACAGTGATTGTATCTGACTTCAGTGCATTAAGGTGCGCCAGATTTCTAAGTTACATTGTTTTGTTGGGGTAAGTCAGTAACTGGATCGATCCTGTGAGGTGATATTTTGTATAGACTGCTTAGAACCGGTCAACCAAGGTTGCCCTACTTTCATTCAGCATCTCTCGCGCAATCCTATGACAATGCACTGCTCGTTGCCTATGATTTGGCGGCACCGTATTTTTTCAAATTTGGATGTTTTGGTTTCAGTTACTACAGCGGGCTAGTGCAAACTGTGATCGGTCGTCAAAGACTAAAATGATCCATTTGTCTGACGGTTCACTGACGTTGACATGAATTTTTATGCACCAATTACATTGTCATGATTTCTACTACCTCCTGTATATTCTTCCCCAGTGATCCTGGAAACAGATAGATAGTAATGAAACCCAAAAACCTATTTGGGAACTAAGGCTAATGTTTTTAAAAATGAAGTGTAAATAATTTTAGCAATGACGTTCAATTCAGAACTTTTTTGTATTATTATGGTTATACAACCGCATAATTTATTTAATCGTCTACCCATTTTCCTAAAATTGTAGATCTTAAACTCAGTATGTCTGAGAAAAAGCGGAAACGGTTGAATGGTGACAGGTTTGATGAAGATCCCTCAAAACCTACACCGGAAGAAAGTAGTGTTGCAAATTACCTACATAAAAAACTGCCGTCAAAAGAAGGGCGCCTTTTTGGCATGATTGTTCGCGTATTTGTGGCAATGGAAGCCATTGAATTGCTGATGGAGTCACCTTGGGCTAGACCAAATAACGGCTCAAAGCCGTATCTTTTCACAAGTCAAACTGAAGCAGTGAACTTTATGGCTACTATGTTTCAGAAGCAAATGTTTCAACGGTACTTTGTTACTTATTCGTTTATGATCTACGTTTCAGTGCAGTTCGTGTAAAGAAGAAACCTTCTAAGCATCGTGAAGACGCGAAAGCATCCAAGACAAAGGTGAAGAAACTGGTTGATGGAAAGTCCATCCCTAATAAGTGGGTTACTGAATCAACTGCAGATGAAAGTGTGCGTGTTCTTTTCGTTTGATATATTGCTTATTTTTATCCTTTATGATATATATATATATATATATATATATATATATATATATATATATATATATATATATATATATATATATATATATATAATGTGAAGGTTAATGCATTAGACAAGTCACAAATGTAAGGGCTCAATTGTTAGTTACTAAGTGGACGTTGTCGTTAGACTCGGATATAACAAGGACATGACGTGTGGTGTGCTGGTTAGAAAAATTGTTTATTGAGGTCCTATCATGCCAGAAATGTCTGTTGGATGGTAACAAGACTAAACTCAGTCTGGGTTGTAGTGCAAATCATTTACGCTATGATGGGATTTAAGGGCAAAAGTCGTACTGGTAGTTGTATGTGATGTGACAGGAGTAGGATGTTTCTCGCAAACGACCAGCATTTCATTCAGAAACTACACTTCTTCGTCAGGAGGGGAAGTGAGAAAAAATCGACCTTGAAAGTAATCCACTTCTCTCTCTTTGGTCTTCTGGTTCCGGTGGCATGGAGTTTTATAGCTCATATGTAACACCAACCTAAATCCTTAGCCTCCAAAAAGACCATGTGTGCTTGACCTAAAGTAGAGGATCCTTGGGTGCTAGTATATGGCACAACTATTACTAGTCTCATTTCTTTTTTAGACACTACGAAAAAGTAACCTTCCACAGTATGGGCAGCCAGAAAGTATCAACCAACCTCAATTCCCTTCTAATCTCCACCAACCCTCCATATCTTAACTTGATCTTTCTTCACATCTTTCTGTTAACACTGTCGTATCATCCTCAGTCTTCTCACTTCTACAATCTTTAATAACAACTAAGGGTTCCTAATCTCCTAAAGCATCAATCCAAACAACTTATCGGAGCTTTTAATGGCCACGTGTTCATGGCCTGTGCTAGAGATGTCCTACTCATTGCCTTCAAGTAGCGTAGGTGTTTCCTCAAAGGTTAGGGGGTGAGAAAATGTCTGGTGCTAATAACCTAATCAATGGACGTGCAAGGTTCACCTGGATTAGTTGAAAAATGGTTTTTCTAACCTAGAAATTCTCATGGACTTCAAGATTCAGAACAAAAAATAGTTAACAAACCTTCCTTGGTCACAAGTAAACGTGGGAATACAATATCTCACGTTGATACGCTCCCTTATGGATTAGACTTCAAGCAGAAGACTATAGTCGTACTGTATGACAGCCACTTACTTTTATCTAGGCTTCTTGGTAATATCACCACCCATATACAAATAATGAAATCATACTGCAGCAGAATATTCTTGTCCATTACGCTATTTTTACAAGCATTTACATTTGTCATAAGTCAAACAACCATCAATTTGTTATTTTATCTTCTTTACTTCAACATATAAAGTATACTACTTTTTCGTTACCACTTTCAGTTTTGTTTGTATTTACATTTTTGTTTCACCCAGTTACCTGTCATCAACTAAAATTCTCGTCTCTGCACTATCTTGAGTTGCCAAAAAAATGCTTCTACAAAGTGGGATGTCTGACGCAACTATTGTGAGACTACGTACTGTTTAAACCAGCTGCTTTCCACCTTCATGTGTTGATTCCTACTGCTTAACAGACATACTGAATTGCAACTATAGAAAACGTTTTTATCGGTGTGTTATATTTTAGGGACTCGCGTACACGACCGTAATGTAGTACTTCAAATAAGCTCCTTATCTGTCAGCTCAGGAAGAGTGTTTACTGCGTGCTTGTCATCGGACGTTATGACACCAGAGTCTGGCCTTGTTGGTGTTAGTGTCGCGCTAAGTATCTGAGATGAAGCTACATCAGTGGACTGGATCCCTATCAACAGTCGTTTGTGTACCGTTGGGTTATAAGGTCCGGTTAGAGTAGAAAGTAACTTACAAGGAAGACGATGGCCCTCCAACTGACTGCAGCCAGGGTTCTGTTGAGGAGGAATTTCACCATCAGTTGAATAAACCCAGGCTCCCTAGATGGATATCGTAGTACTAATTGCGGACATAAATGCGCAGACTGCGAGTTTCTTAAGTCATCCGAAACAGACCAACGTAAACAAATTGGTTGCTCGTAGTACCGCAGCAAAGTATAGGATCAAGCTAGATCCCAGACTAGCTGTTCAAACCTCCAGAAAGTATAGGCAAGCATTGGCTGCACCTACAGAACACCATAAAAGTTTCGAGTAAGGCTCCTTGTGACTTCAAAGAAACAAACTGACAAAGTCAACACAAGACCCGGCATTATTACGCAGTGGTCTAAGTTGCAACACCTCTTGTCAACACATCAAGTGAGAAAGCACTGAAATGAAAGATAAAGAAGGAAGCAGTCAACAATGGTAAAGAGTAGTAAAGATGAGGAAAGTTGGAGTAAGAAAATATATAGTCCAGTATGATGATTAAAATGAGAATGATGTGCCCAGAAGACTAAATTTGTCAGAGTCTTCGCCTAACAGGAATATGTCATGCGCGTACCCTGGATCTATCAAGAATTCTCCTTTGACAAGACCAATCCCTGTAAAGTCAGACACCGAGGGGGAGACTTCCATATGTTAGTTCATGGTAAAGTTTCATAACACTAGAGAGAGCTGACGCCACTGGATGTACTTAACGTAGGCTCTCGCACGCTCGCAGATGTTGGAGTACTGATCCTTCGACATAGTCGTACTTACTTGGTGCACCTTTCAGTGAGGCACTGCCATTAGAACTCTTGATCGGCCTAGTTGAGTGCCACCGGGTCAAGAAATACAGCCAATATCAGGTGTTGGTAGGTGCACGTGTGCTCTAGAACCTGGCAGAGAGTAAATATCTGATTGGTACACCTACGGCCAGGTCTGAAATCTAACTGGTTTTCTCGAGTTGTCTGTTCCTAAGCTCCACTAAGACTTTTGAAAATTATAGAACCTAGAATATTGAATACTATGTTCGTCGGGCTGATTCTCCTGGGGTTATCTCAAGAAGATTTCTCTACTTTCCTGAAGATTGAGACAATCAGTGACTGAGAGTAGTTAGAGGGGATCATTTCTGACTCCTAAATGCAGGCTAGCACTTCAGTAAGTCTGGCCACCGTTCTTAAATACCTTTGTCCTACTGCTCTTCCTCGTTTCGAATCACTTATAACTCCATCGAATTCCGTAAATGTTGGGATTCGTATCTCAATCTTCTATTCGGGATCTTAATACCGGACAACGGGCTAGTCGAAGTGTTAAACCCATCATCCCAGTTACCTCCCCTTGTTAGTGAATTACAGATCCATCCTTCTCCACTATAGTCTCATTGACTACTGAACGTTTTGCCCCAGATTCCTTGGTAAATATAAATAACTGTCTACTGTCACCTATCGCCACTATCTTTTCTATCTCATTAGCCTTCACTACCCAGAAATGTTCATAGCCGTTGCTCCATATGTCTTCTGAATGGTTAGTGTTGTTCTCTTCCGAAAAATTTCTGGCCAGTTTGTCGCTGAAAACAACCTCAGTTTTTCAATGTTAAGCTGCATTTGAGATAATCTTGTCGCTATAGTTTTTCTAGGTTCGTTTACGGGAACTTACACGTATGGTCGCTGTTCCAACACATGCTTCAAAAGCTGAGATAACCGTCTTTCCGCCCTTCCGCGATAACACAGCAATACGATCTATCTGTGTCTACCACTGAGTTGAGGTCAGTGGGGGGGGGGGTGACACCACGCCAGACTATGCCTGCCTTCATGTCTGAAGTACGTACTGGCCAGAAAAAGATGGCCGTCGGAACACAGTTGTAGCAGACGATCGCCACCCTATAGTCGCTCGCCTGTGATTGCAAAAGTGCAGTCTGAATGCCTTGTGCATTGAAATCACCCTCAGCGGTAACCCCATATCTGTGCCTTTGGCGTTCAGCAAGAGGCTTTGTAGTCTCGAATAGAAATCATCCTTCATTTCATCCAAACTGTTGTCAGTGAATGCGTAACCAGAGATCAAAGAGACAAAACGATTAGTTTCACTATTTTTTGGCTCCCACTACACCACTCGGTCGAACACAGCGCAGACGGCTGACAACTAGGATTCAGTCGAGCAGTGGACTTTCTGCCT
Source organism: Heterobilharzia americana (assembly GCA_944470555.2). Taxonomy (NCBI): domain Eukaryota; kingdom Metazoa; phylum Platyhelminthes; class Trematoda; order Strigeidida; family Schistosomatidae; genus Heterobilharzia; species Heterobilharzia americana. Next base: position 19,553,431 of record OX104133.1, on the reverse strand, counting down.
TAGAACTTAACGCCGTATCCTACACGTACACGAACATTGGAAGTAGCCATTGCTGGTCATCCATTGGAAACAACTTTACTGCTGTCACATCCTATCCAATCAGCGTACGACTTCGCCCTCAGACCCCTGCAGTAGCATAACAATTTGAATGACAAAATCAACGAAGAACCCCGCACGCACGAGGATCGCTTCAAGTTGCCTTAGTTCACAGTAGTAAACAAAGAACAGGTGGGTTGAAAAAGACTGATACCAAAATAGACAAAGTCGTGAGAAAATAAACAATCGAAAGATAACGGATAGTGCAAAGATTCAAGCTTTAAAAGATATCAAGCGTTGAATACATCACTACTGCGACAGACTTCCAGTCATCTCACCAAGAGTCCTCAACCGCTGATTCCTTGAGTCTAGGGGCCCCTACTTAGCAGTTTACATCTCTTCACACGGCTCAGGCCAAAGATCAGAGACTTCACCGACTGGTGCCACGTCTTGGTCAAACCACCCCGAACCCTCTTCCAACCTAATCCATCTTCCCTAGCATGGCACGTCGTGGTAGACGGTGTGTGGCTCGGCATGCGCAGTACATGTCCAAGCAATCTCAGCCGATGAAGGTCCACAACCACATCATTTGACTCTCTTGTCTTGCCTAGTATCATTCTACTGACTTCGACATTTCTCACACGGCAATTCCGCCAAACGCCAAGCAGTACAACGAAGACGCCTCCGATCAAATACCCGTAACTACTTCAAAATGTCTTCTTTCAACGGCCATATCTCAGCCAAACTCCAGCGCAGTACATTCATCCTTTCATAGATAGTAGGATATCCCGCTGGCGCTGCAGGTGACTCAAGTTGACAAATGCCAAATGTGCATTGCGTATCCTAATTGAGATTTCTTCAGCAACTAGCCCGTTCTGGCTGGTGCAACTCTCCAAGTAAGTAAAGTGGTCGACATATTCCATCACTTCACTCTATCATTAAACTGGGAGTACTTACAGCAGACCAGTCCTGGAGCGTCATCTTAAATTCAACAGGTGCAAAAAAACTCATGCCAAACACTTGGATTTCCACTGAAGACGTCTAGAAGACCACGTATTTTGTTAGCGTCTTCACCTAGAAACCAAATGACCTTTGTAGACTAGGTCAATCCCTGTGAAGTCAAACGTTCCTAAGGTCGTGCCAACTACTACATCTATGACGAAGTTAAATGGGAACGGTGACAGTGGACATCCCTAGTGGACACCACTTGTTGTCGTTAATTCGCATGACAGCTCTCCATTTGCCCTGATACATCTGGGTGAGTCTGAGTAGAGAGCTTTGATTAACGTCGTATACTTCCTCTAGACTCCCTTCACAGTTAGACAGTGCCGTAACACTTCATGATCGACAGAGTCAAATGTCGCCTTCAGGTCAAGAAATATGGCTAGTGTTGGCCATATTGGCCGGTAGGTATGATGGATTCCAGACGCTGTCGGTGGTTAAGAAATGATCGGTGCACCATCGTCCAGGTCTGAAAACCACCTGGTTTTGTCGAGTGGACCCCCAGTTATGCGTCGGATAACTGCGGAGCCTAGGGTTTTGCACAAGATAATCAGTGACGTAGACAAGTTGTAGGGGATCGTATTTAATTCCCACATACTAGCTAAAACTTCTGTTAACCTGACTAAAAGCACTGCACCACCATTCTTGCATACCTCAGCAGGTAGTCCGTCTGGTCCTGCTGCCCTTCCTCGTTTCAGGTTACCTACCGCTTTCTAAACTTCTTCTAGTGTTGGGGACCTATCCCTGTGTACTATTCAGGATCCGGCTGGATAGCGGGCGACGCAATGATGTCTGGAGGCCAGTTAAACTGTTCCTCGAAGTGTTCTGTCCATCGTTCCAGTCGTCTCCCCTGCGAGTGAATCGCAGATTCGTCCTTCTCCGCTATAGCCTCACTCTAGCCGAGTATCTAATGTCTTATGTCGCACAAACTCGCAGGTGTACAAGCAAAAACCAGCAAGTTGACAGAAGAGGCAGCGAAAACAGGACTTCTTTCAGGTGAACGTAGATAAGACAGAGGTGATGAAGATACCCAACCAACAACAACAGCAAGTTCCAATCACGTTATTCAGTAAATGCTGCTGTTTCACTGTGATATTTCTAATAAACAGACTAAAATGGAATTGCACTCGACCACAGTGTTTAAGTTTTACACTTATATTAATTGACATACTTTACTGAAAATCAGATCGACTTCATCTCAATGTGAAGAAAGTTGAGACGGAGCCAGCCTACTGAACACAAGATCAGATCAGATGAAGAAGGAGAGCAGATGTAGATTCACACCACTGACTGTCTGGTGCAATGAACCTACATTCAAAATCAAGTTGGAGACCTTCATAGAAGCTGGTGATAGACGACCACCGCTCAAGTTGAACACCCAAGTTGAACAGAAACTGATGGACAAAACTACAAAGGACATCGCGTCAGTCATCAGAACAAAATGGGAGACATTGTGCAACATCCCTGAAGGAACCTGTGTGGAAGAACACTGGAACTCTTTGAAAGCTACGTGAAAGGAAACCTACATAACCGTATTAGAAGGAAGAAGAAAGAAGACAAGGAATGGATCTTGATGGACACATGCAAGTTGGCAGAGTAGGGAGAGGAGGATGGTGAAGCAGAAGATGAAGCAGTACAAGGATGCTCAACGAAAAGAAGAACTGAACATAACCTACAAAACACTGGACAAAGAAGTGAAGAAGAGTGTGCGCACAGACAAAAGACACCTGTATGACACACTGGCAAGTGAAGCAGAACAGGCTGCAGTCTGCAGGTGGGAGAGACCTGACAACATTGTATCAAATAACCAGGTTACTATCTGGTGAGAGATCAATGCAGATGAGACCAATGAAAGATAGTGGAGGAAAGCTGGTTACCAAAGAGTAGGAAGAAAGTAAACGAAGGACTGACTACTTCAAAAAGCTGTTGAATCGATCATCACAAGCACTACCTGCAACTCGTCCAGAACTACCACCAGCAGCCACTGTACAGTGAGCGAACACAAGCCTCCCCGAGCAAGCCGTACTCCTGAACGCTGTAATGCTGCTGATGTCTGGGAAAGCATCTGGAGCAGATGGAATTTCTCCAGAAGCGCTGATGACAGACTCAGATATAGCAGCGGACATGCTCGCACCACCACTGCACAAGGTTTGTAGGGAAGGAAGGAAGGAAAGGTACCTGCCCACTGACCGGAAGAAGGGCTACCTTGTCCAACTCACAAAGAAGGGAGACCTAAGCCTTTGCAAGAACAAGAAGTAGTGCGGAATCGTGCTCCTGTTTACCCAAAGCAAGCAAAATATTATGCCGCATCATCCTGGAGAAGCTAACAGGTGCTCTGGATTCAAAATACGACCGGAACAGGCTGGCTGGCTAGCTGGCTGGCTGGTTTCAGGAAGAACAAATCATGTGCAGATCAAATTGCAACGCTACGCTACATATCATCATAGAACAGAGCATAGAATGGCAGTCAACTGGATCTCCACCTCAACTTCATCGATTTTGAAAGGCTGATGATAGCGTCGACTGAGAAGTAATTTGACAGTTGCTTCAACAGTATGGTTTTAGCGCCTTAAACATCTATCAACCTCAATCAACGGCAGTTATATGAGGATGCCATATGCCAAGTGATCCACAATGGAAAGCTCAGTGACGCCTTTGAAGTGAAGACAGGAGTTTGACAAGGCTGCCAACTATCGCCGATGATATTGCTTAGTGTGGTCGAATGGATCATGCGGCAAACCTTGAGGAGCGAAAAGAGGGGCATAAGCCGTTCGACCGATGAAAAAAGCCTAGAACATTTAGATTTCACCCATAATGATTTATGTCTAATGTCACACAAACTCGAATATGTACAGGCAAAAACTAACGAGTCGACAGAAGAGGCAGAGCAGCGAAAACGGGACTTCAAATGAATGTAGAGAAGACGGAGGTGATGAGGATACCCAACCAACAACAACAGTAACAATAAGCACCAATCACCATTAACGGGAGAAACCTAAAGGAAGTAGTCTCTCTCACTTACCTAGGCAGCATCGTTTCAACTAGAGGTGGCACAGATGAAGACGTCATAGCCAGGATTGGAAAAGCAAGACAGGCTTTCATTAATCTGAAAGCAGTGTGGAGATCTACTGCACTCAGCACAAAGCGTGAACAAGATCAGGATTTTCAACACTAATGCCAGTCAAGCCAGTGCTTCAATGTGATGGTTCAGAGACTTGGCGCGTTACGAAAAGCACTTCCAACAAACTATAGACATCCATCTATAGCTGCCTCCTACGTTCACTCGATACTGAAGATCAGATGGCCAGAATAATAAGAATTAGCAACAACGAACTCTGACCGGGCAACTAACCAACTAAGAAACTATCACACAATAAATATGCAGAAGAAAGTGAAGATGGATTGGATATACCCTGAGAAGGCCGATTGGGGACATCATGCGTCAGGCCGTTGAGTGAAATCCAAATGGGAAGGGACGAGTTGGGCGTCCGAGGCGATGGTGATATGGAGGAGATCATGTGAGGAAGAAATGAAAGCTTGTGGGCAGTTGTGGAGCGAGATTCAGAAGACTGCAGAGAAGAGAGTGGAATGGAGGCGTGCTACTGAAGGAACCCAGGGGACAAATTAAAAAAATGTGATGTAAGTATAGAATTTGGACTTTGTGGTAGAAGGTAGTTGCATATTAGAGTAGTCGACTTTTATATTTCACACAGGTGTAGTACTGTTTACTACGTTTTTTCGAACAGAATTTACTGTTCATAACTGCACAACTTTTTTGGCCTGTTTTTTATACTTCTATCTTTTTCCATTATTTGATTTCACTGGTAATAAAAGTTTCCACACACGGAAAGGTTATTGTATCATTTCGATTACATGCGTTATGCGTTGAATTGATGAAAAGAGGTTCAGTGGTCAACTTCTCTCTCCAAATGACTACATTAGTCTTCAGTACCATTGCTCTGTCTCACTCTATTTTGTCGTTCTGTGTTATTGCATGTATGCCTGTGGCTGAATGCCGTTCTAGATTACTCATCGCATTAAAATCCATCCGTCTAGACTTAGCTAACTTCCAATGTTCTGTTATTCTGATTGAAATCGTTTGGCTAGTTTGACCTATGTGCAAGATCTCAAGGTTATTGCAAGGTATTTGGTAAATTAAATTATTTTGTCTAATTGGGTCCATATAATCCTCAAGCGAACAAAGTTTATCTCTCAGTGAGTTTGTGGGTGTGAATAGCACCATAATCGCAGCTGCACTTAGAATCCTGATGTCTCTTTCTTATGTTATGGCACCACAAGTGCATTGAGTTGCTACTTGTTAGTGTTGCAATTATCATTTATGGCATTACTTCTCCTTCCTATGCATCCTTATGCATTTCTAAACAAATTTTCGATAATAATTATTGACAAGTAAGGCTTCTCTTATGTATCTCATTTCATCATTTAAATTTTTCAAATGGTTTACTGGACAGACTTTTAGCTCGATTACTTAAATGTTTGACTCACCCTATCTCTACCGATATAGAATCCGATGACGTAACGTCTAGATCTCTATTGGAATGTGATGGATTTCTCTAAATACTCGTGTCTAAACTACTATCTTGTTTTTGCCTTATTTTGCAGTCTACCTGCCTCGACGTGCTATGCTAGGGAAAAGTGGTTTAGTTCCATATTAGATTTGTTTATTTGATATAAAGGGCACAGTGATACAGTATTATTTACGAATGACGCAACACCTATACCAGAGATATGGAAAACTTTACTACCAATCAAAAAACAAAAAAAACAAAGAGATCAGGTGACAGGACTATAAAATCAGATATCGAAAGAAGTGTCATTACATTGATATGATTATGAGCAATAATTTATGCTCGAAACGTAATCAAGTAAATAATACTGTATCACTGTGCGCTTTATATCAAATAAACAAATCTAATATGGAATTACATCCTACCACAGTGCCCAAGTTTTTCACTTATATTAAAAGTGGTTTAGATTGGAAGAAGGTTCAAAGTGCCCAGACGAAGACGTGGCGCCAGTCGATAAAGTCCCTTACTGTTGGTCAGAGTCGTGTGGGGAGATGTAGACTGTCTGGTTAGGGTCCTCGAGACAAAAAGGAATTAGTGGTTGAGGACTCTTAGTGAAATGGCCATAAAAATATCTGCTACGACCTGTGAATATTGGTGGTCCCATGGGTACTCATTCCGTTTGTTCATATATCTTATCTTGAAATTCGAAAACTATAGAGGTGCAACATAACTGAACAGCTGACTTGATGTCTTCACTCAGTACCTTAGTTCCATGAGCGGCTTCAGAATAATTTCTGACAACTTCTAGAGCCGTAGTAATTGGTACATCGATATATTAAGTTCATCTTATCAAAAGTAATCATTCTTTCATCCTCTTCTAACTGAATATTATCTAACCTTTGCTTCATTTCATATGAATTGGTTAGCCTAGATTTTGAGTCCTTTCTAATTGGGTAACGGTTTTAAATGTTTAGATAGCTCATATGTTGGAATGTTCCTAAACGCAACTACATGTTTAATAGGATAACCTGACCCATGAACTTTAATGGTACTATGCCTCCTACTAGAGTTATTAGTTTTTGGCATTAATGTCGTAAAGTACTTTGACCCACCCAGAGACGGCTTCATTTGACCTACTAAACCAACTGTGTAGAGCTCTTAATCTTATTCATAACAGTGCCTGTGAGTAATATTAATCTCTCTTCATATGACAGGCAAAGTCAATTTAGAACCTCGCACACAAGTCCATCGGCTCGAGCTGCCACACTTCGCAGTAGTATACAATGCATATAGATGGAAAAAGTGGTATCAAAGCGGACACATTCGGTTGTGTTCATTGGCTTTCGTGAAGTAATCCGATATGTTCATAAATACCGTTGAATAATTGCCTTTATCAGCTTTTGCAATTACTATGCTATTGTCACTTTTTAGATTCTTCCAGTTTTGTTAAGTTTTGCTTCACTTTCTTCGGCTTTTTTTAATCACTAGTGTACATTGTGCAGAAGTGTGTGTGCAGAAGTTAGGTGTGGAGTTTTAGGGAGCAGAGGTACATCAGTAGACGAGGTTATGAACCTTCATCGACTGAGATGGTTGGGACACGTACTACGTATGCTTAGTCACCGATTGCCTCGTCACACAATGTTGGTCGAAGTCTGGAGGTGGCCAGACTAAAACATGGCACCAATGTATGAAGTTTGTGACTGTTGGTTTGAGCCATGTGGGGAGATGCAGACTAGGTGGTTGGGGTCCGCGGGATAAGAGGGACTAGTGGTTGGAGACTCTAGGGAATATGGCTGAGAACCGATGTCAGTGGCGCAGATGTAAACACACATTATCCTCATTTTAACGACGCTATACCGAATCTCACCGTTTTGTCATTCCTCTTTTCTTTCTTCGCGTACTTTATATTTCTTCTGACTGCATTCTCTTATCTTCATCTTGTACCTCACTACCTTTCTTTTTGATGTACTATACTGAGGTGTGGCAACTCGGACAGTCACGTAGTAATGCCTAGTCCTATGTTGATATTGATGATGATGACATTTGGCAGGTGCGAAAATTATGCCAAACAAATCTACTGCGTCGAATTGCTTGAGGTATATTTATTGTCTTGTGTTCCATAATGTTGTGAATTTCACTCAGAAAAGCACAAAGAAGTTTGTTTTTATTCACTTTCAACCGATTCAGTTATGAAGCATTTTTAGGTTCAGTTTTTTCCAGTGTTCAATCTTGCTGCTGTATCTTGGATAGAGTACAGTGATACACTACAGATTTGATTCCGTATAAGCATTCTAATATGTCACACAACACAGATATTGTTGGTCGGTAAGTTTCAAAGAAGCTCTTCATATCCACTCTAAGATTTTATTGGTCAGTTAGTCAACTAGGACTGATGTAACTGTCGTAATCTTGTAAAATCATGATGGCGTTCAACCACTAAAATCTCTACTATTGATCCTGGTCTTTATTATTGATAAGAGGGTAGGTTGTGACAAACCTCTAAATTTTGTCCAAGATGTTCAGAATGTGTTGTGTACCAGTTCGCTTAAAACGACTATGATGTCTGCATAATAAAGAATAAGTCATCCAGAAAGTTGTATGTGGGAAGTAACTGCTCAAAACACCAAAACGAATAGCTTGTATGGTTTAGGGGATTCTGTAATGAGGTAAGATGGTATGGCACACCTCGATATAACCAACAATACTACCTCTCAGGTAGAGATTAATTTACTGTAACATAAGTCCCTCTTTATAGGTGGTATTTTTACAAGGAACGCAAAGAGGTAGCTTCATTGAACCACTGCGACAAGCCAGTGGTTCCCAACTACGTTAGGATCTTCATATCACGCTATCATTCTGCAGTGTTCACTAAAACGTCAGCAATACCACATAGATTCTACTGCTGATGGTGCTTTGTTTGTTTTGTACTAGTGTGAAAGTTTACACTGTTGGCTTGGTGGATACTGTCAAATGTTTTTGATAATTTCCATTGACCTTTAATGCTAGATAATGATGTTTTTAACTTTGATAAAATGATCTAAGACCTGATTTCAGTTTTTGATGCTTTAACGGTTCTCTATTCTTTTCGTTTTCTTTCACCAATAGCCAACTGTTCAAGAATTCGAGTCCACATCAACCAAATCTAGTATTTTCTCATCTATATCTTCCAGTATCAATGAAATCACAAAGTCATCGAGTAGCTCTAGAAAACCGATGCGATTAGAAGTTGTCGACGAGCAAACATTTGTCCTAGATGATCCACAGTCATTTTACATTTGGATCTATGAACCACCACCAGGTCTTTTCAATTGGTTAGCTGGTGCAGCTTTAATTATCTGCATCATATTGTGTTGTCTATTCCCTATCTGGCCGTCAGAATTGCGTCAAAGCGCTTACTATCTAACAATCATCGGTTCAGGATTTTTAGGTCTCTTATTTTTTATAGGATTAGTACGTTTTTGTATTTATTTACTCGTTTGGTTATCCACACTTGGTCAGTATAACTTTTGGATATTTCCTAATTATTTTGAAGATTGCGGGTTTTTTGATTCATTTCGTCCGTTGTATTCATTTAAGCACGTGTCCGATGTTCAAATACCATTGAATAAGAAAGGGAAATCAAAAATGAAATCGTCTAGTAATAATAATAATACTGCTGTCGCTACTACTGCCACCGGTAATCATAGTAGTATTGTCTGTAGTAGCGATCCAAATGATATCCCATCACTATGTACAGAAACAGTGGCAAGATCATCTGAAGAAGAAGTTAAGCTGAAGAAAAATATCTGAAAACTGCATATTTAGTATGAATGAATTCTACTACTTACTGTACTACAACTTGTCTCATTGTTTTCATTTCTCACTTTCATCTCTATGAAGATTGATGACTTTAGTGTAATTGTATTGTCTTCACAATAATTTTTTGTCTGTCTTAATTACCCTATTTATGTTTGCCTTTTTGTTTTTTTATTCTCCTTTTGTTTTCTTTTCATAATATTTCAGTCATTTCGATGTGGCCCTCTTCTTTTGTTTGCGATTCTCAGAATTAAAAATTTATATATATGTGTTATGACTAGGTTCTTTTTATTGCTATTCAACTGAATCCTCGTTGCATATATGTTCTATATAACATTCGTAGATACTCAAAGGTTGAATGTCAAACCGGTTCGTCTATATGTGATCCAGCTCACTTGTTCGTTGATATTTGGTTTGTTAGCTATTGACAGCTTTCAGCATATATTAACATAAGCTTGGGGGTTGTCATTGTAAAAGAGCTAGTAGTAAATTGTTGTTTCACCTTAGTTTTCAGCACTCTTCACTTCACATAGCTGAGTTCACTGCTATATCAAGCAAATTATTAGTAGGTAGATTGTATTATCAGTAGTAAAAGAAGAGACTTTACCTCATTTACTGTTTAGCTTTAGTAATCTGTCTGTGATAATATTTCATCTGATGAAATCTTTACTTCCTTTTGTATCATCGTTACAGTAGTTGGAAAAACAGAGAAACACACTCGAACCGAATCCCCTCAGCAACCTTGTACACATTGCATGAGAGCCAATGATGCTATCTGGCTGCGCGAACCTCGGTGGGTGGACCGGTAACTGACTGACAAAGTCAGTGCAGAATCTCGCACGCAGGTGCTTCGGTTCAAGTTTCCACACTCCATAGTAGTACACAAAGAACAGGTAGATAGAAAAAGACTGATATCAAAGTTGTATGAGAGAATAAACAATTTGAACATAATGGTTAGCGAAAATACTCATGCTTTAGAAGATGATAAGCAGTGAATACATCTGTGCCATTTAACCGGTTTTCAACCATTCCACCAAGAGTCCTCAACCATTGATTCCTGTGGTTTCGGAGACACCAGCCAGGTGATCCACACGACTCTGACCAACAGTCGGATACTTCATTGATTGGTACCAATCTGGCCATTCTGACCTTCCAACCTAATCCAACTTCTCCTAGCATTGCGTGTCGTGGTAGGTGGCAGTGACTCGACCTTTGCAGCAAGTGTCCAAGCCACCTGAATTGATGAAGGTTCACAACCTTGCCTAACACCCTCTTCGCAGCTTCAACCTTGCTCACATGGTGATTCCATCAAACGTTAGCAATGCTAGAGAGCCACATGTGGTCGAAAATCTATTACCGTTTCATGTCTTCTAGCAGCCATGTCACGCCGCCATATGACAGGACAGAAGGTAGTCGGAAGAGTGCTTTGAATGAAAGAACAAAAGTTCTTATCAGTTGATAAAGCTTGGAGAATCAAACTCGTCACTGCATAATATTGAATAATTGAAGTTCTGTGACCGATTCACCTGATTAGTCGCAGTACACGGTTTAAAATGAAGCGATTATAGTAATGCGGGACTTGTATCTTTCCATTAAAATTTATAAGAAGGATCAGCTGAATGGTAATCTGGTTACTTAATATAACTCATCCGGGTCCATGTCTATCTTCTGGGGTATCAGCTTATGATGGTACTTGGTTACCCAGGCTGTAGTAGGTGGGCGGGTCTCGAACCCCGGACCCTTTGCTTGGAAATCGAGTTTCTAAGCCAGTAAATTTCACACTATTAATATTAGAACTTAGCTAACTTTACTCTATGTAGAGTCAGCTGTATGATTTAGTGGTGCAAGGATTCATTATGAATATTGAAGTTTTAAGACAAGTGCACAGTGTTTTGACGAACTGTTTCAGGTATTCAACTGTCAGGTTGCATGCTACAGGCTCTTGGGAACAGAACCATTCACCCGGATTTAAGCTACTAGGTAGTATAGCAACCCGTTACGGTAGATATAACATAGTTTCGTACACGGTGTTTATGCGGTTACGAGTCTGCTTGTACGAATCGATGAATGTCAGTAATGAAAATCAGGTACTACATAGAAATTAATGACGGACAGTATCTAGCAGTGGGATCCAGGACGTGCGTCCAGTCCTATTTGGAACTTGTCAGTCCGACGTGCCAACCTCCCAGGCAGTGATGTTGTTCCCACCGAGACTTGAACTCGGGACCGATCGCTCCAAGCGCCAGAGCGTTATCCACTAGACTACAGTATCCGCTGTAGCTAAGCCTGTCGCACAAAAAATGGCTATCGTGGTCTAGTGGGTAACGCTCTGGCGCTTGGAGCGATCGGTCCTGGGTTCGAGTCTCGATGGGAGCAACACTCAAAATCCAGGCAATATTGAGGCGGGAACCCGGTCAATTCGGTCCAGTCAACGACGGGATAATAGGACCAACAACATTAAAACTACTTAGAAACACCAAGAATGTTTTTTCTAAATAAAACTTTTGTAGCTACTGTTGAGAGAGTTGTGTCCAGTATGATGGCCTTATGTAATCTAATGTGTTACGTACTCCTATCATTAAAAAGTCGTCAAAGAGGATATGACAGCGCACAAACTGGGATGTTGGTATGAAATGGTAATATCAAATATTCTAATAATCCATCCTATTCAGAGTTATTTTTGTAATGAGGATTCGTGATACATGTTCACGGATGGTAGAATGTATGCGTGTTTGAATATCTCTTACTTTCACACATTCATTTTGAGCAGAATTAATGATTATTTTCTGTCTTATCTCACTGTTGTTTAGTCACTAGATCCTAGTTCTTTCTATAGCTTTGAGTTCAACAAATCAGGATGTTGAATATTCCGATTTGGAACAAGGCGCATTGAATGAACAAATGTTCATCTTCAGTACACTTGTATGAGGTTGACTATGTTGATATCACGTAACATGTGACCAGTCTTAATAAATCGATGTGCACCGATACCAAACTAATCAGTACCTTATTTCAGTGTAAGTAGTGATAACAAAAGAAAACGCGTCAAATCGCTCAGAAGAAGAATCTAAAAAGTTGTTTTTGGATAAAAAGTTACCGATGTGACTGTAAATAGCTGAACTGTTGATTCCGAGTATATAATTGGTAATTAACACAAGAAAGACGCAAAAATGATGGTTGTCTAGAGGTGCACGTCTTCACGTTAAAATATTTACAAGATTAAAGATATCTATTGACGTCTTAACAGATAATCTATATTAAGTATCTTTTTTAAGAAGGTGCACACAAACACTTCATCTAAGGTTGTACTCTGACAAATGGGTTTTCAAAGTTATCATCGGATTACCAAAAGAGTGGTCCTATAGTAATTACTAATAGTTACGCGGTACATTCGTCAACGTCTCACGTGTCTATTCTCCAGCAGTATATTAATTAGCCAGTCACAATGGTACATCAACCCAATGTAATATTAACCAAGCGTTTAGATAAGGATACTTTTGATAGCACCATCTAGGTAGATTTCATGCAGACTGATTGGTCACTAGAGAGTAACCACGGTGGTTGAGGTGATGCCCGAACCTGTGACCCGCTTGCTTGAAGGATACGTAAATGGTATTACAATGATCACACAGATTGATGCAAAATGAAAAGATAGAGACAGCATAGAGTACGCACTAAATAGTGATTCTGAAAGTAACGACAAGACGAAGGAAAGAATACCTATCGATAAGATATGGTACAGTAGTCGTTAAAAATGGTACACCTTGCACTAAGACAGTCATTTGCAAAATTTGCTTCATTTTCTCTTCTGTTTCCCTTTTGATTTGCTCTCAATACGCCCGCGTTGTCTCTTGCGTTTCTCTGGACAGAATCCTTACCAATTGCAGGGTGATTCCCTATAATCTCTGCTGCCCTCTCAACATGCACTACTTATAATCCATTCCTATCAGCAACGCCCACTACACTGCCAGAATCCTCCTACACGGTGAGCATAATTATTTCCATTAAGATGATTAATTTGCTAATGATTTATAGACTGCGTGGTCCACGTTGATATTTCTTACAGATGAGTGGCTTTATCAAATGCCTAACTGTGGTGGCAAAAAATTTAGGAACCGCCTTACACACTATATTTATATGGAAGAATTCCTACAGTTGCTTTTTCGAGCATGCTTGTTATGACTGAGCGTCCTTAAGTATCGTATTGATTTTGTTCATGGTATGAATTGTCCTTGACGATATTTGTTCTGGGTTACATTTGCACGTTTGCCTAGTCGATACTTGACATTTCTTGTTGCTTGGTCATAACAAGCGATCCTAGAGATCTTAATCTGGAGTATAGTGAGTATTTTAAGCTTGTGGCTAAGGCGAGTGTGTATTGACAGTTATGGACCAGTCGATGAAATAAGCTCACTTATTATTCAATCAGATGAATTTATTTATAATCAAGTCAGAATTGCAAATCATTGATATTATGAAACAATATTTACTTGATCAATTTTATCCACAATATCACTTTAACTATCTGAAATATTTGTTGTTTGGCAGACTTGTATAATTGATACTGGGTGGTGACTGAAGGTGGGCAATGGCAAGATTCGAAGGTTGGTGGATCTAGTCCACCAAACCACGGATATCGTAGTGACTATTCACCAAGTGTTTTAGTTTCCATTAGCCTCTCTTCCGATTGATTTGAATCCGTGATGAGTTCTACAACAAAAATATAGTTACCGAATGACTAATAGTTAAGAGGTTCTCTAGGTGACCTATATTTTTATTCCATCAAAGTTTAGAATATAACTATGTAAATACCTTCTATCCGAAATTATTCTAACTCACAAATGATATAAAACTTCATGCTGCATTACCGATTTCTGGTGAATACCTGATGTGGTTTACCTTTCTTAATTGTTTGGAACTGGTAAAATCAAGTGAGTTCATTCTTTTCTGTGAACTGTTTTGCTCTAGGACTTCTCAAATATTTCTTTTGTTTTCAGATGCGTTTCTCCAAGTGATCCAGTTCATATAATTCGCCAGTTAAAGGACTTACTATCTTCCTCATTCACATCGTAGTTATGCCTGATATTCTCGATCATATGTTAAGTCCATACTTTAAGTAATTCCTGATCACTTGACGTTTGCACCTGCCCCTCTGCCCCTTCGCCAGTCAGATCTTCGAAGATAAGTTGGCACAGAAGTGTCACAGTCGGATTCAGTATTTTAATTTGATACTAGATGTCATACATCTTTTTGTTTATTTTCATGACCACTCTAGGTATGATTAATAGGTGCTCATCAGTCATATATATATATATATATATATATATATATATATATATATATATATATATATATATATATATTGGTCACTGGAGTGTAACCAACTTCATATTGTTTAATCGCAGGTGCTAATCGGATTCTATCGATCAGTGGTGTAACGTTTGTGACTGCATCTCAGGGTGACGCGGGTTTCGATCTCAGGCCAGACATCAGTCCCGTCGACATTGGAGACGCGTCTTGCTAACGAGTGCTGAATGCACAAAACTTATTTCGAGGAGAACTTCTCGCCGATTGCCTCCATCCAACTAATAATAACGTTGTTTCTAGTCTATGCTAAGGTGTTTAGTACGTTTACCGTGGCTTCTTGGATTATATATAAGCCCTTGGCTCACTTCCTAAACAACCCTTGTTAGTTAAGCTTGCCGTAGCTCATACTGAGTCATGAGTTGCAAAGTGGCTGTATTCTTGTTTTTTATGCAAGGGAACAATATAATGTCTCTAAAGGGAGGCACTCCACTTCATCGCTTACTGAAGCCGGTGTACATCAAAGTTCGGTACTTTCTCCGTTTCTCTTCTCATTCTTTTAACATGATTTACCTTATTCTGTTGAATCTAATTTTATTAAGCATACTGATGACTTGACAGTTTCCGTGCCAGTTAACTCTTACTTAAATTGCTCTAAATTAATTGGTTTCTTGCCGGAAACCGACCAGTGGTCTCTCTCAAGCCAAACCCTTCCAAATGTCACACTGTTAATTTTAGCCTCAGTCGTAAACAGGACTTGTGTGGGTTGCTTAGGTCCCATGACTCCTGTTGTATTAATGGTGTTGCTGTGGAAAGTAAATTGGGTGTTAACTATCTTGGGTTGAGTTTTTTTTAACTTCTGATCCCTGTTGGTCGTCTCTAATCTTGTTGACTTGTAAGCAGACTGAGACTCTCTGGTGTAACTCAGCCTCTGCTTTTAAGATTTGTTAATTCATGCATTTTACCTACTTTTCTGTGTTGTTCCCCACTGATCTTTCCTGGTCTACTGAAAAAGAACTATGTTATATTGCGTATGGCTTTGAAAGCCATCAATAGGGTGAATGCTGTGCTTCTATCTCAACTGATTAACACTGTAGTTGGCAGACTTTTTAATTCTAGCAAGCAACTATCTATAGTAATTTTAACCGACACTGAGCATCCAGTACATTCACAGCTTTCTCCTTGTACCTCGTCTTAGAGAATAAAGAAGAATTATAAAAGTAATGATAGATTGTGGCTATAATTAGAACACAGGTAATATTGAGGCATCCGCACAGGAGTCCATACGCCCATAGAAACTGATCAATTCGGTCCAACCATCGACGGTATAATACAAGCAATTCCACTAGGAATTACATAAGACTATACGCTCGTACAGCCAAACAGAAGAATATGTCAGTGCCTTATCTAGGACCCATATAATGTGAGGAAAAACATGTTAGAAAAGAACTCACTTGTCGACTTTGCAACAACAAATAATTCCAATATTTTAATTAACAGTGTAAAATTTCCCACGTTGTTAATATTTTTCATATCAATATTGTAGATATTATATGTATGTTCTAAATGTTGTGGAGGAGTATATATGTGTATTGCAACTTATCATGCTGAAAATTCCAAATTGTTCGGAATGAAGTGACTATTATTATTATTTTCTAAAGAACATCTTTTACAAGCAGTTTCCTTTGGTTATGTTCTGAAGGACTGTTAACATACTACACCCCGTCACAAGCTAATGCTCTGATCCCTTACACAATACAACAGTCTCCAATGACATCAGCATTTAGGACAGACAAACAGATAGAAGAAATACAAGTTCCATTGTAAACTTTGCTGTCTTCAGGTAATTGATGCAGAACACTTGTGTGTAGAGACATAATCTTCGACCTTACCCAAAAAGGAGCACATTATTGCAGTAGGAGTAATGCTAACCAGTCAGGAAACAGCCTTACAAAAAGTAGAATATGAAATGCTAGATACAATTCTTAAAAATGAAGTGAAAAAGTGAACATGTTACTGGCACAAATTTTGTTGCCTCCTAGCGCATGCAAATGCATTCGCTAAAAAAAGTCTATAGGGTGCGGAAGATGTTACTGCCGCAAGAAATATCCTATCAGACATCCTCCAAAAATAAATCAACAAGGGCTTTCAACATAAAGAGAATATGAATGATAATTTTGTGTTAACTGCTTGGTCAGTATATTCGGTGATATTAGTTGGAGAATCACTGAAACCTAGGACCACTAGATATCTGTTGTACTCTGGAGACTCCCTCACAGTGTCCACCCACCATAAGATTTCGACCCAGTGGCTTATTGTTTACTAGTCGCCGCGAAACCTGGAGTTCCTGGGTTCGATCCAAGTAGTCCATTACTAGGACCAGACAGATGTTCAGTGCTCCTGGATTTCCAGTGGTTTTCTAACTAATGGCAATCCGTGATGAATACCAACCTGAAATGGTAATGGGGAGCTGAATAAAACTACCATCACAAAAATGTGCTTCTTTGTCATTTCGCTCAGTGTTTTTGCGTTTTGTATCTGGCTACTTATTCAAATACTAAGTAGCATGATAAATGGCCTTAATTTAATGATGGAGTCAATCGATGATATGGAGAAAACAAAAGCATTAGCTTATAAGTAACTGCAAGTCATAACAGTCAGGTTCATTTTATCAGCCTGATCGACCAAAATTAACCAAATTCCTTTGAGCGTTATAGATCCGGATAAAAATTGTTCGAAAGGGGAAGGGAACGTCGATCACTTGTCGTATAGTAAAGATAGATAGTGGCTAGCAGTGGAATACAGGATGCTCAATAACACCATTTCTCGTGTGGTTATAATCCCTGTTATCCATGAATCATCCGTACATAAATTTCAGTAATATTGTTGGTGGTGGTGGTAACAATCGTGAAACAAATATGTAATTATTTCTCCTCTTAGAGTAATAATAATAATAATAATAATAATAATAATAATAATGATTTGTCAAATTTTTATAATATCTAAATATTTCAAGTTGTTATTCATCGAAGACTGACATCGGTTGGAGGAACAAAGGAAAGTGGCTCAATGGTAACGCGCTGGTCGCGGAACCTGAAGGTCGCGGGTTCGATCCCTGCTGGTGGGGTCGTGGGTGCGCACTGCTGAGGAGTCCCATACTAGGACGAAACAGCTGTCCAGTGCTCCCAGGTTTCCTTTGTTCCTCCAACTGATGTCAGTCTTCGATGAATAACAACTTGAAATATTTCCAAATCTCCACAACCCCCTCAAAATTTAATATCTAAATAGCCTAACTTCTCGAGGAGTAAAAGATTTTCTCTCATTTATCTTTATTCGAGTACCCAAAAATAGATAACTGCTGATGTCAGAAATCCTTTTAGACACATACTGTCTTAAATACTAATACAATACTAATAAACATTTCAGTGCCAAGAACAATTGTGATATGCAAAGATGCATAGGTACCATGAAGTTATTTTGTATGTACAAGTAGTTAGCATTTTCATATAATTCGATCAATAAGTCAAAGTGGGTTGAAAAACCCCTCACTTCTTGGACATTTCAGTCACAAGAATAGCTTATTTGTAGTTCATTCTTGTTCCCTCAATACTGAAGTCAGAATGTACTACTTGGTTAGCATGAAATACATTGCACCACAGTGTCGTGTCGCTTGGCTTAGTGACCACATTGGAAAACTTGACCAAAAGACTTCGACCAACGTTTAGCTTAGCTCTAAGGGCTAGGTTACCAAGTGGCGTTATTTGTAATATCTATGACTGGAATAGCAACTGATTTGATTTCGATTTTCAGAAGTAAGTTATATTATCTCTGAATGGTAGCTATCTATACTGAAATGCATAACATGTAGGTCTATAGCTTTTCATGAGTTCCATATATAAGCAGCCATTACGACATACTATTCTTTAATATTAGCTTGTCAAAAAAATTTCAATAAACTGATTTGGCAAACTGTGTGGTTATTTTCCTTAGGTCTTAATAAAGATTACAGATGAAGTGTACAGTGATGACTGAAAATATCCAACCTTCATAAGCGATTTAATTATTTTCAGCTTATACGGTTTTCCTCTACATGCCACAATCTTCCATACACTTCTAAGATTCAATTGTTACTACTCTCTCGATAAACAGTGATTTCATGTCAATACTGATGACATTTAATTTACTTATTTAACCCTTTGTGGTAGATAGTCTAGGCCCAAAGATGCGGATCTAATAACTATTTGCTCTTATACTTGTAATTCTCCGTTGTTATACTGGGTCGCACTGTTCGACCTCTATTGGAATATGGGCTTCTATGAGTGTGGTTCGAAAGTGGATGAGGTGGCTAGTGGATGAAACCTTAGCTTTTGAAGTGATGGGTACTAGACTCGAGTCCCAGGGGCCTGCAGATCTATCCAGCTAATGAGTCCCCAGTACAACGAAACACATATCCTGGATTCCTTTGCAGATATACTTCTATATACAGTGCTGAGTCAAATCAAATCAGTATCTTCCAGATACTCAGTCTATTTCTTTCTTTCAATGTTCAAGGTTATTGTTGATGTTAAAGAGTAATACTTCAAGTGCAGTAAGAGCTTCTTATAAAAATGCAGATAAATAGTATGTGCATCTACGTTGAAACTGACGGTAATTGACTAGTGAGGATTAGAGTAAAAAGAAATAATATTAGATAGTAATATCGAGGATGAGAAAGGTGAGGAACGAGATCCAGAATATGGGGTTACTCTTAAATGCATGTCGTACTGTGCAAAGTTTAGTATTTTTGCTACAATCTTCTGGTTCATTAAACTTCTCTCCACATTGACTTCAGCAAATTACAACGACTAGTCATCAGAGAAAGAAACCTTCTCAGTTATCTTTGTGAAACACCCATATGAATATAGTAATTCATAGCACATACATGATCGTGTTTCGCCAGGGATCAAGCCTACGGCCTACAGATATCGCATCCAGCACGCTACCATTGAGCCATCGGGTTTGAATCCAATGGGCCACATATTTCTCTTTCTATCGATTCGCTACACAGAGCGACCTTCATCGAGTCCCAGTCAGTACATGATGACTACCAACTTGAAATAATAAATCTGCACAAACCTGGAAAATGAACTACTATTCAGTTCTCATCGTTGAACTACTTAGAGACAAGACTTTCAGAAATCCTAATGAGAAGTCATGACCGGTGAGGCGAACCGACTTGGATGTGATGACAGGTAATCAACAGCAATATTCGATGGATTTTACAGTTACATAGCAAACTGACAGGAGTTGAAAACTGTGGGCCACTAGATTCTGACCCAGTGGCTTAATGGTGACATCATTGCTGCGAAACCTGAAAGTCGTGGATTAGATCCGCCGCGTGGCAGGTAGATTCCTGTGTACTGCCGAGGAGTTGTTAACTGGGACTAAACAGCAGTCAGGTTCTGCCAGGTTTTCAGTGGTTCTCGGACTGATGCCACTCTATGATAAAGACCAACTTGGAATTATCAAGAAAGTGTGAAAGTGACTGGAACAGCTAATTTAATAATTAGTGGTGTGCTGTATTCAATCTTCTGGTACAGATCCATTTAACCTCGATCTTGGTATTACTGTATAGCGGCTAGCGAATGGTTTGGAATACTTGACAATCCTTGTCAACTCTTTTTATAGATAAGTAGTTTTTCAACCAACCAATCAAGTATGCAGTCAACAGTCAACCATTCTTAAAATTAGAGTATTTTAGCCGAATAAAAATATACCACCTTCGAATGTAATAAGTAGACATATTGTAACTTCATATGGCTGAAAAATGCTTTTAAAAACACTGGGATGAATAGCTAATTTTGTAGTGGTTAAACGTTGTTGGAAGCATAAACCTGGCAAAATGATTTGTATCCATTGATAAAATAAATCAGTGGCTAGTGAGTGAGTGTACTTGTATGTGTATGTGTGCATGAGTTACGCGCAAATTATCTTCCGTTATCTTGACTACTATAACAGCTAGCTAGTTAATGATAGAAAAAAATGTCAAAAAAGGCAAATTGATACAAACCAGTGTGGAATGTAAAGTCGAGAAGAAAGTGATTCATTTTTGTGTCTAACAAGAAACTACCATAATCTGAGGTGTTCATTCGTTAGTACTTGCATGTATATGCATATGTCTACCCGTCTACCGGTTTTTATGAAGTAAATATTCGTGGTAGAATGTAATCTTTTGCTATCACAGTGTTACACTTTTATAATGATTGCACTTTTGAAAGTTTTAGTCAGAAAGGAAAGTTTGATTCAACAGACAAACAAAAACACTTCGAAGAATAATGTAAATGCTTACAAAATGATAATGGAATTCGGGAGGCAACCAGGTGGATGGATAGATAGAGTTTACACCAGCTACAGTTAAGCTACTACCTAACATAGAATACAGAAGTGCCAATTGAATTTCGCCTTCAATTCACATTGTATATATGTAGATGAATATTCGTAATTCATTACACCGATAGGTTAGCTAATTCATTGTGATAAAAAAGCTTGAATGAACAAAGAGTATTCTTTCCAATAACTTCTTCTTCAAGTCCTATAACTATACTTACACAGTAAGGAATTATGCGTCAACAATAGAAACATTTCGTTTGTCAGTTTGCTAATAATATGATACAGTTGGGGAGGCTTTCTCTCCAGAAGAGTATTGTATGAACGCTAATGATAGAACCAATTAAAATTGGAAATCGACTCAAAGTAACTGATTATGTAAACGATTTTAGGGTGTAGGTAATGCTATAATGAGTGATAGTTGAATAAAACAATTAGAAGGTGATTCTGAGAGCTAAAAGAAATAAATTAAAAAAGATAGTTTGAGGAATAATAGCTTGATAGAATGTTACTCATGTTGGGAGCCAAAATAAGTTAAAAGAAAGTGCTGAAATTACTTCAGGTTACAGGACTGAGGGTTTATCTACAGCATGGATTCAGAAAAATAGATTAACTGCAGTAGAATGCTAAGGAACTTTTGAGCCTTTAAATCGGCTCAGGGTACTTATAGGTGTAACACTTGCTTCGTTTCAACACGCTGTTCAACTGACATGAACAACGCAAAACCTGACATACAGGTCCATCGGCTCAAGTTGGCAGACTAAAGAGTAGTACAAAGAAAAGATGAGGACAGAAAAAGAGTGAAATCAAAGTAGATAAAATAGAGTAAGAGAACAAACTATCAGATGGTAACGGATAGTGCAAAGATTCAAGCTTTAAAAGATATCAAGCGTTGAATACATCACTACTGCGACAGACTTCCAGTCATCTCACCAAGAGTCCTCAACCGCTGATTCCTTGAGTCTAGGGGCCCCTACTTAGCAGTTTACATCTCTTCACACGGCTCAGGCCAAAGATCAGAGACTTCACCGACTGGTGCCACGTCTTGGTCAAACCACCCCGAACCCTCTTCCAACCTAATCCATCTTCCCCTAGCATGGCACGTCGTGGTAGACGGTGTGTGGCTCGGCATGCGCAGTACATGTCCAAGCAATCTCAGCCGATGAAGGTCCACAACCACATCATTTGACTCTCTTGTCTTGCCTAGTATCATTCTACTGACTTCGACATTTCTCACACGGCAATTCCGCCAAACGCCAAGCAATTCTTGCAAACACTGAGGTCTCTATTCTTTTTGAGTTGGACAAGGTAGCCCTTCTTCCAATCAGTGGTCAGGTACCATTCCTTCCTTCCTTCCTTACAAGCCTTCTGCAGTAGAGATATGTGCACGTCCACGGTTACCTCCGCGCATGTTTCCACTGTTTCTGGAGGAATTCCATCTCGTCCTGCTGCTTTCCTGCATTTCAGTAGCTTTATGGTGCTCAGAACTTCGACTTTTGTTGAAGGATTTATGTTCACATGTAGTTTTGCGGCTGCAGGTGGTATTTGTGGACGAAGTTCAGGTGGTGGTCGATTCAAGAGCTTCTTGAAGTGATTGGCACATAGTTTACTTTGTTTCTCCTCTCTGGTAATTAGATTTCCTTCATCATTCTTTATTGGTTTCGTCTGCGTTGATCTCTTTCCAGATAGTAACCTGGTTATTTGATACAATGTTGTCAGGTCTCTCCCACCTGCAGACTGCAGCCTGTTCTGCTTCACTTGCCAGTGTGTCATACAGGTGTCTTTTGTCTGTGCGCACACTCTTCTTCACTTCTTTGTCCAGTGTTTTGTAGGTTATGTTCAGTTCTTCTTTTCGTTGAGCATCCTTGTACTGCTTCATCTTCTGCCTCACCATCCTCCTCTCCTCTATCAGCTTCCATGTATCCATTGAGATCCATTCTTTATCTTCTTTCTTCTTCCTTCCTAATACGGCTGTGCAGGTTTCTTTCCACATCTCTTTCAAGGGGTTCCAGTGTTCTTCCACACAAGTTTCTTCAGGGATG
Source organism: Heterobilharzia americana (assembly GCA_944470555.2). Classification (NCBI taxonomy): domain Eukaryota; kingdom Metazoa; phylum Platyhelminthes; class Trematoda; order Strigeidida; family Schistosomatidae; genus Heterobilharzia; species Heterobilharzia americana. Next base: position 19,530,357 of record OX104133.1, on the reverse strand, counting down.
CTGCTCGATATCTCCCATTGTGTCTTGATGGCTGACGTGAAGATTTCCTTCGTAGTTTCGTCCTTCAGTTTCTGTTCTGGGTGTTGAACTTGAACTGTGGTCTATCACCACCAGATTGTTTGAAGGCTTTCAACTTGATTTGGAATGTAGGTCCCTTGCCCTAAATAGTGAGTGGTGTGAACCTACATCTGCTTCCCTTCTTCATCTGATCTGATCTTGTGTCCAGTAGGCTGGCTGCGTCTCAACTTTCTTCACATTGAGATGAAGTCGATCTGAATTTTGGTGTGTCCATCTGGTGAAATCCATGTCGCTTTGTAAATATCCTTGTGTTTATATACACTGCCTCCAATCACCAAATCGTTGAATGCGCAGAAATCTGCAGACATTTCTCCATACTCGTTCATTTCACCGAGTGCTTCTCGACACATGATTGGTTCTCTTCCTGTATTCTCCGCTCCCAGTTTGGCATTCATGTCACCCATTAGAATTTTGATGTCGCCAACTGGGGTGGGGTCTTGTCCAGTGTTGATTGCAGTTTTGTGTAGGGTTCCTAGTTATTCTTTTCATCTGCAATATTTTTAGGTGCGTAGCATTGCATGATTGTGACTTTCCTTCCTTTTGAGTTGAACCTCTCTGTTATTATCCAGGAGGAGATTGGTTCCTACTGTATGAGAGTCTTCGACGCTCTTGAAGGGGATATCATGATAGCCACTGCAAAACTCGGTGTGCTCGTGGTTGTCTACTGGGTGATAATATCGGAGTAGATTATTGACTCTTCAGTTGACAGTTTGGTGAGTCCACTTCCATTCCATCTACTTTCGCAAATTCCTGGCACTTCAATATGAAACCTTTTCATCCCTTTTGCAATCTGGTCAGCCTTGCTAGGTTCATACATGGTGCGTACATTCTATGTCCCCACGTTTACTTTCACTTTTATCGAGGGAGAGAAGTCACATCGACCAATTGACTTTTTGAAGGCTTTCACCAGCCGGCGTTATTTCGTCTCCCTGATTCCAGGGAGGAATAAGTTAATTTTTATTTTTTGTATTTTGTTTGTGGTTTTAAGTTTCTGTAGTGGTTTCATTTGTTTTACGGGGTTAGGTTTCAAGCCCTATTCTCAACCTTCCCTCTTTACCCTGGCTTAGGACTCGATAGTAACTAGTGAACTAGTTAACCTAGCGATAGCTTACTGTAAAGCAAAACATCTTTGACCTCATTTGATGATGTCAATGATAAGATATTTCTCTGTCCCTCATGACACTACCTTACTAAATTCTAATTGTTAATTAATGAAATGAAAGTTATTGGTGGTGGCTGGTATTGTAACCTAGGACTCATTCTGTCTTATTTGGGACTAAGCAGCTGAATTTACCTGCTTCCTAGTGAGTGATTTTGTTCCCACCAAGACCTGAACCCCGGACAAGTCTCTTCTATTGCTAGAACGTTATCCACTAGGACACTGAATAACAGTAGTTACTTCTTGTGTGATGGTTATGGTCTGTAATTTCTTGTTATTGGTAAACCGGATTTATTGGGAAATCACAAACTAAAATATTTAAGCTATTCTATACCTGTCATACAAGGGGAGTCTATGGTAACTCGCTGGCTTAATAGATAACGCTTTAGCAACTGTTAAGCGACTGGTCCTAGTTTCGAATCCCCTTGAGAACAAAATCACCTACTGAGAGGCAGGTAGATCCAGCCGATGAGTCCAAAATGGGAAGAAGAAGTGACCGTTCTGGATCCCATTGCTAGTCACCAAGATGCATAAAATATCCTAGCATTATTCAGTAACTTTCTGCACCAGTTGAAAGGTTTCATCAAACAGATGAAATGAATGAGGCTACGCAGTTATTCCTCACAAAAACACCACAAAGGTTACCTCTGATGTTAATTTTTCAAAAATGAACCCTGTTAGCATAATAGTCAGGTGACTGTTAGAATCACTACTGTTTGTTGATATGCTTGTAGTTCTGCCTTGATTTCCTGGATCTAATCGTTCGAACTCTATTGGCATATGGGCTCCTATGCAAATGCCTCAACATTTCCTGATTATTTACTTTGATAATTTATTTGGTTGTGACCTTTAAAAGAATCTGGGATATCCGTTCGAAGCCCTGGCGTTTGAACCGATGCGTATGAGGTTCGAGTTCCAGTTAGAACATCATTCACTGGAGTCCAGGTAGGTCAGACTAATGAGTTCCAAATTGGATGGAATGCGCGTTCTGAATTCCTCTCGTAGCCACAACCAAAAAAATTATCATAACTGTTAGGGTCGTCTGAAAGACAGATGTCTGAAACCTAATCATGTTCCTTTAGTTCTGTGTTTCTTTTATTGTTAAAATGTGATTAATCTTATAAGATGGTCAACCAATAAAAGCGTAATGAGAAGACAGGGATTATCTGAAACATGTGACATTTTAGTGGTATGCATTTCAAACAATCTGATCATACATGGACTTGTCGAACTATATATATGAAAATTTACGAAAAGGGTCAATTAAGTCAATAAAAAACATAGGAATAGGAAGGCAGAGAAAAAAATAGGTTCAACATAAGTACAAACTGTCTTTGTATACATTAAGGAGGTTTGAATTTATGGATGACAAGAGCTTCAGTAAATTTAGGCAGTCGGCCCTGACCACTTTTATGCAGTATATCTAGAGCACTTTTCATGTCTACCCTGTGGTTAGTTTCTAGTAAATGTCTAGCGATAGATGAAGATGAATTTTTGTCACCAGCACTTATCGGATCTGTTTAGATCATTTGTTTCTAAAACCACTAAGGTACATGTTCAGCTCTCCCTAACTGCGTATCACGATTACTCCTCCCTATGTGTGTGTGTCCACATATACATGTAAATTGTCAAAAACACAGTGGAATGTGATGCAATCGTTTATATGTTGTTTTGGTTTGTGTGGTCTTCGTCTTCTGTGCAGTGATGATCTTGGCTGAGTAATGTTTTACAGGTGGGGTTGATCTAAGACGTTTCCTCATAACAAAACTATGTAAATCACCTCCAAGTGGTAATGACGTGTAGGCATTTTTCTTAGCAAAGGAACACTGCATACTTTTCAATGTAACATAACTTTTACACCTGTCGATAACTTTCAACGAGTTGACATTCTGCATCAGTGTTGTCATCAGTAAGCTGGTTTCTTCCTCCTTCATGTTATAGGTGCAGATGCAGTTTATCCCGTTGCATAAACACCTAACTAAACCACATTTATATTGGACTGGGCAATAGCTATGGAAATTAAGACATTGCCCTGTCCATGTTCACTTCAAAATAGACCGACATCTTTATCGTGCCCACCCCCCCCTTGGATTATTCAGTATGTCTAAGAATGGTAGCTAGTTGTTCTTCTCTTGTTCACAAGTCAGGCTTATGTGATTTTGAGCCGTGTTCATCTTCTCCAGCATACAATGACGATTTGTACTTATGTTGAACCTATCTTAGTAGCATTGATTTCAATTTTCACATCAAGACTAACGTGATTAAGATTTTGTTTTTTCTCTGTCTTCCTATTCCTATGTTTTTTATTGACTTAATTGACCCTTTTCATAAATTTTCATATATATAGTTCGACAAGTCCATGTATGATCAGATTGTTTGAAATGCATACCACTAAAATGTCACATGTTTCAGATAATCCCTGTCTTCTCACTACATTGTTATTCTTGCTATTTGCAAAATTTAAAATAAAACTTTTTTCGCTATCACTTAGTAAACTTGCTTGACAGATCGGTTTCAGAGCAGTCTACCAGTTTGATGTAGCATCGACTAAAAAATCATTAGAAACTAAACAATGCAAGACAGAAATTTGTTTCTCTTCTTCAACTCAACAGCTGTGCACACTAGAAACTCTGCAGTGGACCTATAACAAGATGGTGAATGCCTAGATTATTTCATTCCAGTTCATTCGGTAAATGATAATAATATATTGATAATAATAATTGCTTCTAGTGTTATTTCTTGTACTACACCGTCGTTGATTGGACCGAAGTGATCAGTCTCTGTTGGCATACGGGCTCCTATGAGGATGCCTCCATATTGCCTGTCTTTTAACTATGTGTAGTAATGATGGGCACTGGCTAGCAGTGGAATCCAGGATGCTCACTTCGTCCTATTGAGACTCATCAGCTGGATGTACCTGCTTCCCAGTGAGAGGTGTTTTTCCCACCGGGACTCCGACTCGGGATGGATCGCTTCAAACGCCAGATCGTTATCCACTACATCACCGAGCTACAATAGTCACTTCTTGTGCAACGGGTATAGGTTTTAGTGTTATTGCTTGTATTACACAACGTCACTCACTGGGAGGCAGGTACATCCAGCTGACGAGTCCCAAATTGAACGAAATGCGCATCCTGGATTCCACTGCTAGCCACTGCCCATCATTACTATACATAAATAATCGCTTTATTCTAAATGGGATACATTATCGGATTTTCAGCAGGTAGTGTTTCAAGTAGTTATCACATCTGAACAATATTAATGATGGATCGTGGCTAGCAGTGTAATCCAGGATGAGCATTTCGTCATATTTGGGACTCGTCAGCTGGATGTACCTGCTTCCCAGTGAATGATGTTGTTCCCACCGAGTCCCAAATAGGACGAAATGCACATCCTGGATTCCACTGCTAGCCACCTTCTATCATTAATATAATTACAAAGCAGGCAATATCGAGGCATCCGCACAGGAGCCCATATGCCAATAGAGACCGATCAGTTCGGTCCAAGCAACGACGGTATCATATGAAAATAATTATACTACACCTGAACAATGTTAATAATTACGGTATTAAAATGCACAAATATGAAAAAAGTAGTTAGTGTTACTCTAGAATATGGTCTGGTCTTGGGGATCAAAACAAAATCGATGGTAGTTCAACAAGCCTGTACAAAAATCTGTAATTCGATATATAAGTATCTTCTGAATAGTAATGTACTGTACTTCTGAGTATTTATAAGTCCATCCAGCCTAACGTTTTTTTGTTTAATTCTTAGCCTAAGAAATGACCGTTTAAAAACATTTTAAAAAGGCCCAAAAGTACATGATACGTTTAGAAGGCATATTTAAAAAATTAAAACAAATAGAAATGGAAGAATGTGATGAAGTATATTCGGCAGAAAAGTGCTTTTCGGCAGCTCAATGTTTAATTAAGTTGCCAACGTGTTTGTCACGAAAGCAATCGATATGAGTAAGTCGTGATAGAGTACAGCTGATGACTACCAATCAAGATGAAAACACCTATCAGTGGTTCTCAAGTTGGTTTCTTAAGCGATGAAACTGAATTTCTATGTCTATTATTGTCTTATAGTTCAAATGGCTTAAAATGACTAAGATTAGGTCCGAAATAATGATTTTAATGTTATACATTTTCTGGTGGAGAATTTCAGCTTCGAGTTACATTTTAATTGCGTTTCTTTTCAGTTCACGTATATATGCTTTGTGAACAGACATTTCTAGAGTGGTGGTGCAAATCGCTTATCCGATGTATTGTAGCCTACATAGTGGATAGCAGAGGAATCCAGGACACGTGTTTTGTCCCATTTTGGAACTCGTCAGCCCTGACATTTGAAACGGTGGGCACTGGGTTCGGATCTCAGTGGGAACAACATCACTCACTGGGGTGCAGGTACATGCAGTCAATGATTCCGAATTGTAATGAAATGCATGTGGTGGGTATTTGGGTAGCATCGAGGCATCCTCACAGGGACCCATCTGCAAAAGAGTTTGATAAATTTAACTCAGTTTAGCAACGGGAAATTAAAAGTACTGATAAACAATGCTTATCAGTCAATTATTAAGTCATGAAGCAATTACCCCTGCTCAGTAAGACAACTCTATGAATTTTAACAGGATATCCTTATAATGACCTCTTTTATATCGGAAGCATTTACTATATTTTACAAACAATTAAACAAACATAACTGAAATAATAAACTTTTAGATGATTGGCAGGGCTTTTTAACACATTACTCTTTAACCTGGTCAGCCTTTTCATATATTGAAAGCGATTGTCAGTAGAAAGGATCCTCGGTATTCTGTGAGCTATTTCGAAAAGGCGGAAAATTTCCTTCATGAAACTCATTTACCTTTTTTCAGTAGCCTAGTGAAGAAATTTACACATAAACGAGAAATGTTTTATAGTTTCTTGTTTATGAGACTTTACTTTTACAGTAGTATTCATTGCGGACTGACGTCACTTGGAGACCTATTGAAAACTTGGGAGCATTAGACAGTTATCTCATCCCAATATATGATTTCTCATCAGTATACCCTCAAGGCCTTACCAGGGATCCAAATCAAGCGGATGCCAACTAAAGACCTTAGTGGATACTCACGGTATATCGCGAATTTTCAGAAGTACGAAAGTGTGAACCATGGAACTCTGACCCAATGGCTGAATGTTTAGTGCATTCACCGTGAAGCCTGAAGGTACTGAAGTTGATAACTGAAGGACGGAATTGTGGATGAGTACTGCTGAGAAGTTCCATACTGGGACAAAACAGTTATCCAGTGCTGACGGATTTTAAATGTTTCTTCAAATTATGCCAGTTGATGATGCATGGCAACTTATGTAAATCCTTCGCCTAGAAATTTATGTTAACTAATTGTTAATACCAATTCGTTTTGTACAAGGGCATCCTGTATGGAAAGGCATACTTTAAAATACTAACTCATGAGGAATTCATCGGATGTGATAGGCGGCTTCATTGAAACTTGGGACTGCTCAAAATGCACGTTCTCATTGCTTTTTGACGTCAAATGTGGGTTTGTCAGGTCTCAAGCTGAGTAACTAACCTTTCAGACAGCTTTTCTTCGGCTCATTTGAGCATAGAAGTCACGATTCCTCAAAATCGCTTCAGAATGCTTATCTGAGTCCAGTTATTTAATATTTATTTCAAATGGTTAGTGGTTTCTTGTAGACTGAAATAATTTAGATGGGAACGACAATGGAAGCAGATCATGTTATGACAGAAACTCTTTAAAATAAAAATATTCAAACCATAGTTTGAGACATGGCATGTTCCACGCTACTACTTACCGGTTGTCATAGGTGTGTATCGTTGACAAGTCCGAAATCAAGCTGAAATAGAAGCCTTTGACTCCTTAGTGCTTCTGCAGATCACTGGTCGTTTTTCGTGTGTGACTGAAAACTTTGGAGAAGTTTGTTTCTAACAAAGTATTAAAGTAGTATCGAGAAGTGTGAAAGCTGGAAAGTAGCTTTGTTTGATTAGTAGTTATTTAAACTGAAGAACACAAAACATCATTGTCTCAAAGTTCAAACTTTTCAGTTAGGTAGTTGATTGAGGTACTAGGTGGCAGAGATTAACTGAGTAATGGGTTGTTAAAGAAATGAAATCGACCAAGTCATTTAAAACAATAAATATTTAGGCAAAATTGGGGCATCAGCATATCAGTCCATCCGCCAATGGAGGCTGATCAATTCAATCCTGTATAATAAGGGAGAGTTGAAAGTGTCAACAAGTAACAATAATTAATACCTGTTGTACAAGAGGTAGTTATCACGCTTTAGCAGCCCAGTGGATAACGCTTTGACGTTCAAAGTGATGGGTGCCGGGCTGAAATCACAGTAGGAACAACATCACTGATTGGAATGTGAGTACATATCGGCTGATGGGTCCCAAATAGGACGAAATGTAAGTTAAGAACTCCACTACTAGCCATTATCAAGTCAGTTTCTTCCTACTTACTTCAACTAGGTATTAACCAGTAACAAATTTCTTTCCAAAAAATGAATGAATATTGGGGATGTACGGACTGTGAATGACAGTTAACTGAGAAATTCATTTCCTTGAAGATGTTTGAATTTAATCAGACTTTCTGTGGACTTTAAAAGATCTAACATCAAACTGAAAAAAGTCAAAACATGCACGCACTCCATTACGAACTTACATTTTCCTTTCCTGTCATATACACACGATCATTAACAGAAGAGAAATAAATTTCGGAGACTTGTCAAAATTTATTTCATTTTACTCTTTTGTGTAATTATAACAGTTTCTCAAGACTAAACCTGTTTTTATTACAATAATTTAAAAAAATATTTTGTCAGTATTCTTTTGGGCATAGCTATTCACTGAAGACAAAGCAAACAAACCCAATCAAAACTGAATTCCATGCCAACAGAGAACCAATCACAGAAACAATAAAGGACTATGCATATATCGACAAAATGTCAAATCATATCAAAGATACTTCCTGAATATAACACAGAATCAAACAAAGAAACATTACAAGACAGTAAAATTGTAGAAGAAAGAAAGAAAGTGTAGTGGTGGAAGACAGAAGGGTAGCTGGAGAAGACGAATAAGCAGAGGAAGAAGGAACTGATACAGGCAAAAGAAAAAAGAAAATTAAAGGCTATAAAGAATTCACACTTGTCATTCGTTTTGTGGGAACTAACTTTTTCTGAAGGAATATTAATCTGAACACTTTTTCCCTCTAACCTTATACATATTATAAACTTCAGCGGTCGAACAGTAAATGTACTCCAACCGTCTGAAGAAACAACATGTATAAATATTTGAACCTGAACCGATCAACCTTATCACCGTAGAAAAGGTTCGCCATTAGACCGTTCATTTTCGATTATGAAGGCACTGACTATCAGTGGAAAACTTGTTACCGAATGTGTGACATAATCAGTAATCGGACAGTATCAAGGCATTCACATGCCAACCCATCTGGAACCAGAGCACGTTCAGTTCAATCCACTATAGCAACGGGAAATCACAAGTATCAGAAGAATAACTGATAGGGTATCAGGGTGTTCTCAAGAGGGGGCAGTCGTGCTGTAGTGACTTTATGGATAGCTCTTTGGTATTTGAGGCGATGGGTGCTAAGTTCGAGTGTAAGTGGGAACAACACGTTTCACTGGGCTGTGAGTATATCTAGCTGACATGTGGGCCCCAAATAGGACAAAACACTAGTTCCAGATTCCACTGAGAGGCATCAAGCCAACGACAGCATTTGTACTAGGAATGTTTCATTCAAATTTGCTGTAATTTATAGATCCATAGAACTAGAATATATATGTTAGTGTGCAATAAGATTGAAAAAGAATTTCAGAAGAAGCAGTAAATCCTTAAAGCCTGTTATAACCGATCGTTTTGCTCCGAAGTTTTGGGAGAAAGCACGTGAACCAACATGTACATGTCAAAATGATTGGAGAAAAAAAATGTCAGCAAGATATTCAAATCTAGGAAGGTCTTGAAAAGCCAAGACCATATAAACCCGTGTATTCTGCATACATTGTTGACGCTGCAAATACACTTTCTGTCATATTACTGCTTTTTCAATTTGTCGACAAAATGAGCGACCAACAAGTGATAGAATCTGACAATTGTTGTTAAAGCGTTCACACATACATCACTCAGGGTATATAAAGCATGTCACATGTGACGAAAAGGTTTTAAAAATAGCGTCAAAAACGTATGGACTGTTCAAGATTCTGAACAAAATCAGAAAGATGAGATTTGTATAATAAAATGACATCATCCTATTTCACGAGTAAATACCCAAATGTGGAGGAGAAGTAGGTTTTTATGCATCTTGCGTTCAAGGGAACTACAGTATTCTGGAGAATAGACAAATGAATCAAAGTAACCCTGAGAAGGAGAGTTCCTATAGCCAAACTTATATCAGTATACAATACAATGCATGCTCCCTGGACTCAGAAATTAGTTAGTTACCCCTATCAAATCACCTCCAACTGTATTTATGAATTCATATCCACTTCCAGTAACAAGTAAATTGGAGAGAAAGGCATCCATTCCGTTCCCTGAGCATATTACCAAGAATATGTGCTTGAAAGGAAGCTCTGAAGTCTACAAACAAATCCGTCCATCAGGTTCCTCGATCCCTTGACTACGTGGCCTACTCAAACTGCACAAAGAAGGTGTTCCTCTGCGTCGGATACTAGACATGAACAATTATCCTTACCATTCAGTTGCAAAATGGCTTATCAAGATACTGGGTCCAGTGCAGAACAAAATTATGAAACATGGCCTGTGTGATGCATTTAACTTTTTTGATTAGTTCAAAAATGTCAAACTGTCAGGGAAGATGATTTCGCTGGATGTTATCCCCCTATTTACAAATATCCAACTAACGGAAACCATTTATGCAGCTTCATCCAGTCACTGGTATCCCAAATCACTTTCTAAAGGAACCTATTTTCGGATGTACTTTCAACGTGCCCTTCAGAGTTAACAACATAGTCTAGAGACAGATAAAGGGCGTGGCAATTGGATCGCCTCTACAATCCCTCACAGCCAGCTTTCTCATAACCAGCCTGGAAACGCAACATTATCAAAATAATCAACGACATTCAACTAAAGATACATTCATGATAACCTTATTGTTTATGGCAAGGATAACAACCTCGTAAACCTGCCTCACAACTTCAGTAGTGCTCACCTTTTCATCAAATTCACTTTAGGAGAAGAGTCGAACTCAAAATTTCATTTCCTTGACGTCTAACTTCAAAGAACAGGTGACAGCTCATTCCAGAGGTCTGTACACAGAAAGCCCATATGGAGCGAACAGTTTATTGATTTTCAAGGCTGCAACTCCTTAAGCAGAAAGAAGAATCCTATCAATTTACTCTCCTCGATAATAAGAAGAATGTGCAGGGAAGGTACCATCGAAGGTGAACTAGAAAACTTGCGAGAAGCCCTCATGAAAATGGGTACCCATTGAAATTTACGTACGAGAATCTAAAGCCGAAAATGCCAGTGAATCCATGCATACTACTCCAAAGAAGATTTTACTCTTGAAATTCGAGTTCAAGGGGGATAATATGGTGGACATACTTGGAGAGAGACTATCAAGATCTATGACCAGAACATTCTTTGTTGCGAAACTAATAATCACACGCTTCTCCCAGAAACTCATTCATCAGTACGAATAGGACAAGCTGGAGCATTGGACTGTATTAATGTGTATATCAGTTTACTTGCTCTTGTGGATTCGAGTATGTCGGCCGTACCATGTGCAAGCTAATCCAGTGCTTTCACGAAAATTACCCGACCTGTGTGACAAGAGGATAACGGAAATACGTCCGTAGCTCTGTAACAGAACGCTTATTATTCTCAGAACATCTGAATAATAATTCCTTCAAAATTCTTTACACAGCGCAACGAGGCCACTCAAATGGAGTCAGGTTAAATAACATGTACACGGCTTAAGCATTAGCAAGTGGAAAGTTCAAACCAAAGTCATACGTTTGAATAGATCGTGCGTAACCTCTTTCTTTGTCATGACCGTCGTAAATTACCGATCACTCTAAATAGGCTACATATGGTGTAACTTTTTATTTTGTAATCATTTTGCTCATTCCCGCATTACGTGATTTTCCCTTCGTAATGCAATTTATATTCATCAGTGGCCAGAAATAACTCTGTAATGTTCTTTCCGTTTTACCACACATTCATGAATGAACACCTAAGAGAGTGATTTCAATGAAAAGGAAAATTTTTCTTTGTTGTATTGGTGTGTTTTCTTATGTTTAAATGGGATGGTTTCGATATCAGAAATAAATTTCTAGTCACTGTAGTCGCCAGACACCTCGTAGACACAGGACATCAAGTTGAATCCTTGAGTGATTTTAAAGTAATTAACGTACGAAAAATGTCGGGATTACTTGACTTCATAGGAGCTGTTGCAATAAAACGCTTTCAACCTAACTTTTGCATACAGAAAGGAGTGTGGTTATTCTCCGATTTCCTTGGTGAATATGATTTGATCCTATTTAATTTACACTACATAACTTTTTATTTATTCGTTGTCATCATTATTTTTACTTTCTCATTCTTCTTACCCGCTCGGAACAATAAGTTCTCCATGTTACGTGGATTATCAATGACTTGTTGCACTTCTTAAGATTACAGATTTTCTAGTTTGGAAATATCCTACGTACTAATAATCGTTGTACTTGTAGACTATATTCGGCTGAAGAGTATTCTTGAAATAAATGATGACACCGTTACATTTTGCAAATTTCAACCATTTCGCTTTGTCTAAATTTATCAATGGATCTAAATGTATGGTGTTCAAGATTCACTTACACTTCACTTCTCAAAGAAACACAATTCCTGAGATTGATTTTCATCTAGAAGTGACAATAAATAAACGTTCTCTGGAAAATATTGGATGTGTGATGGTCTCTTTGTTATATACTCAGGTTCTCCACAGTCATTTACTGAATACATAATCCTATAAATCATAAAACGTGATCTGTTCTCTAAACAGGGGGAAAGAGGTATATCTGATAACAATTCCAATGTTAGGATAACTTACAAGATAACATGATGTATTAAGAATTGCACGAGAGGTTCATCCGCGACAAAGAATCAATTTGGTTGTTGAAGCTTTAAGACTAATTTTAGATGCTGAATAGGTATATATTCAGGCTGTCAATCAGTTACTCGGCACCAATATAGGATATAGTATTAAAGCGTAATTGTCCCACTTGCCACATCTTATACCAGTACATGAGTATAGGAGGTGAAAAGATGAAAGACAGAGGAATGAGGAAGAAGAAAGTAATGAAAGATGTCTGGGAAACATAAAGACAGAACAAGAAGGAAAAGAACAATAGTAAAATTCCGTATGATGCTTATAATGAAGATATTGTGTGGGCCCATCTACCCGACTGAGATCGATTCTGAGCCTTAGCATTCATGTCTTTCAACCAACGATTTCAGTTATCCTGCAGACTCTAAACAGGAAGCCTACACTGCCCTACGCTAATTGAGCTAATAGGCAGTGCGTTAATGAACTGATGGCCTTTGTATAGTCAAGTCACCTGTTACAGTTTAGCCACCTAAACCTACTACAGCTAACATTGCGCAATGGAGCAGACGGTGATTAAGCACGTATAACACATATCCCAGTCATCTGAGTTGATAAGCGTTCACAACCTTGTTATCTTATTGTAGTGGACCCTAGGAGGCGTGTTTCGTCCCATCTATAATTCATCACGTGGATGTACCTGTATCCCAGTGACTGATGTAGTTCCGACTAAGAATGAAACTTACAACGGATCGCCCCAAACATCAGAACGTTCTCCATTGGTCTAGAGTCTTAGTGATAGTAACATCGATGCCTAAGAGAAAGGTGAATCAAGCTGATGAGTGAGTCTGAAATACGACGAAACGTGCATACTGGATTTCATTGCTAACCTCTATACATCACAAACATTACAATCGAACTACAGGCAATATCAAGGCATATGCTCAGGAGCTCATATGTCAATAGTAGCCGGTCATTTTCGTTCAGTCGACGACCGGAAATTACAAATAGTAATAATTATAATAGTTAGCCATTGTTTTAATCCACTTATTTTAGTGAAATTGTATTTAGGGAAACTAGTCATCGGATGTTAAAAATTTAAAGGCGGTATGCATCTTATGTGACTAATGTTGGTAAAGTCAAGCTGAAGTGCTTAAATTTTTAAATCTGTTGAGCCCTACCTAAAATACTGGGAAGGCAATGGGATTATAAATTCATTCTATTGTAATATGATCAGTTTGATAATGTCATTTACAAATTGTAGTGTCACAACCGACTGGCTTTTTCAACTTTCCAACTGTGGTGACAACAAGGTTAACCAAGATCATGAGGTGTGACCTCTGATACAACAGTTTCATGAATTAGCGAAAGATACTACTATTGTAAAACTTGAGCAGTTGTTCAGATCACTCTGATCTGGTTGGCTGGAAAAATTTACAGATCACTATGAGTGGATTCTAACTACTCATGCTGTTCAGTAGTAGTACACTTCGCTAGTTCATGACACTTTTGTGTCAGAAGTCACAGCTCGTGATCTTGACTGGCCATTGTTTCCTATCAGAAACCCTGTTGACTACAGAGATGGTCAGTTGAGAAAGCTACTGAGCTGCGATAAATGTCAACGTGGTCCGTGCAGTTTGCAAAGCGTTTGCAAATTAATCATTCTATTTAGTTAAAAGTGTTCGTAGTAATTATGATACGCCTAAGAGATAAATCTGCGTCACTGAACAATTTCTACTATGCAGTGATCATGATGCCATTTAAAACCTTGGACAGTATTTCGAGAGAATCTTTGTAGAGTGAAAGATCCTATAAACCAAAGTGAGCAGAATGACTGAATCTAGCTTGTACTGACTGTGAGGTGAAGTGCATTGGTAGTATTAGCCGGTCAACATCAGTTAGGGTTATAGGGCAAAAAAATGTAGCATATTATAAAAAGATCAGTGGAAAAAGCTGAGCCAACGCTATGCATACAGTCGCTCATAACCACATTGTTCAGTGAAATAGGATAAAATTGCTTAATTTCAGTAAATAATGCCGCATCACTGCTTTGTATATTAATTGAATCAATTGATTGATTATCTGGGAGATGTGTTACGTATGCCAAGACACCGTCTACCTCGTCACGCAATGTTTGCCAAAGTCAGTTCAGGCTGGAAAAAGGCTCGGGGCAGCCAGAGTAAAAACCATGGCATCAGTGTATGCGGTCCTTGACTGTTCGTCTGAGCCATGTAGAGCGATGCAGACTAGCCGGTTTGGATTCGTGGAGAAAGATAAATCAGTGGTTGGAGGCCCTAGGTGATCTCCCTCAGGAGCGATGTAAGTGTGGTGCAGATGCATACACATATTATCCTCTTCTTGACCAATGTACTTGATGTTGTCATTCTCTCATTCTTCCTTCTTCTAACTTACTTTTTTCTACTTCTACTTCCTCTGACCGAGTTTTCTTTCCCTTTTCATCTCCTAATTCATTCCCTTGTTACTTGATATACTGATCTGAGGCGTGGCAGCCGGGACCGTTACGCAGTAATACCTGGATCTATGTTGATCCTGGTGATGACGACTAATTATCTAATCATGACTAATTCAAGTAAGGCCGTGTCTATAACATGAACACAACTCATCTTATCTGCAAGTTCTTTTTTAATAGCCATGAAGTTTTCAGTGTTTATTTCAGATACAGATTCAGCAATTTTAGGTGAGTTTCCTACTGAGGCTACACATACTTCTGATTAAGCCATCTCGGTAAGTGTAAGCAACATGTTTGGGGTACTGAAGATGGTAGGAGTGAATGATTTGAGACATTTTGTGAAATGGTACAAATTTGGCATAGATTTCTAAGATCTTTTCACTCTTTGTCACCTTTTGAGTTTTGAGAACTTTTACTTAGCGTCAAAGGGATCGTTCATTAGTTTCTCTTAACCTTTTTTGCTCATTTCACTATCATTCTGATTAGCCTGACGTCTTCTTATTTGCCTTGGCAAATTCCATAGTTTTATCTCATGTGTTTTCTACACTGATCCACTTATCTGGTTTTGGTTGCCTGTATTACTCCGTCAGTGATTGGACCGAACTGATCGGTCTCCATTGGCATATGGGGCCCTGCACGGATACTTCGATATTGCCCATATTTTCAGTTTTGACATTAATGATGAGTTATGCTCAGCAGCGGAGTCCAGGAGGAGCCTTTCGTCCTATTTGTGACTCATCAGCTGGATGTGTCTGACTCCCACTGAGCGATGTTATTTCCGACTGACGACAGAAGAATATGAGCAACACCGTATAAACTATACTTCTTGGCTTAGTGGGTTACGCTTTGGCATCTGAAGCGATCGGTCCCGAGTTCCAGTCTTAGTAGGAACTCCGCCACTTAGTGGGGTGCAGGTACATCTAGATGATGAGTCTCAGTTGGGACGAAACGCACAAACTGGGCTCCACTGTTAGCCTCTATCCAGCCTCCAGATCTAATTTCCTGTCTATTTAATTGTTTATCACCCATATTAGGCAGGCAACATGATATAGTTATCGTTGTTACGGATAGTTTTTTTTCGCTGAACCTTCTCTCCTTCTTATGACTCAGTCAGTCTCCTTTTTTGCATACCGTACGGAAGAATGTATTTTGAATTTTAAAGTTCAGACTAATTTGTCTTCTTTAAACTGATTTCAGTAAATCTCATCTTCAAAGACCTTACTGATTTGATGTGAAAAAAACTTCATCATCACTTACATCATTGTAATTATCTTTTTTCAGAAAACTAATTTCAAATCTTACTATGAGTTTCTAAAATCATATTCCTGCAAAAAGAGACATAAATTTAAAAACCGATGGAAAGCAGAAAGAACTAGCCTGAAGTTTCATCTTAATTCATCGACAATTAGACTAAATCTTGAAGATGAATTTGTTGCGAAACGTTTTCTACGAATTATGCTTTTTCCTAATTGCATACTCAACAGTTGAATTTGAAAGTAACACAGGCACCTGCCTTCATTAGATACAAAATGTAGTTGTTTTTAGATATGATGACCTACGGTAAACAGGAGAACTGACATGTAATAGAGTTCGTACCAGCATTTTGTGCTAGGTAATACCATTGTGGATAGCTTCAATAAAACTTTTCGTTCCCAAACACACTAGAAATTTAAAAAATAGCAAGAAAGGATGAAAGCAGGAAGGTTGGATTTTGGATAACAGCAATTAACAGTAGCTCTTTCATTGAGGACATGGTGGCCATGGAACCTGAAGTCCCTGTGTCCGATCCCTGGAAGGGTCATAGGTGCACACTGCTAAGAAGTCATATACAAGGAAAAAATAGGTTTCAAGTGCTACCAGGTTTCCAGTGTTTCTCCAACTGACGTCAGTCCATGATGAATACCAACTTGAAAAATCACAGATCCATACAAACCTCTAAATTGTATTAAAAAACACATTCAATGTAGAGAAATCATAGTGTAGAAGCCCAATCAGTAAACAAAATCGGTAAGTAACCTTCTTCTTCTTAAGAGGTCTATGCGGTTGAATTTATGTCGAGAAACTAAAGATTAAAAATCAGGTGAATCGAATTTTTTATCTGCACAATTCGTGTAAGAGTAGTAAACAGATGGTTAGTAAATCCTACTAATCTAACCAAGTAAATTAATTTTAATTCGGAAGTTTATGAGGGTTTATTTATTGATTACAAGTCGGTATTCATCACAGACTGCCATGAGATATGGAACCATCAGAAACCCGAGAGCAGTAGGCAAATTCTTCGTTCTGGTGCGGGACTCGGCAGCAGTGCCCGCTGCGGAATCTAAAGGTCTTAAGTTCAACAGAGTATAGGATGACAGTCAACTGGATCTCTACCTGAACTTCATCGACATTGAAAAGGCCTTCAAAGCGTCGGCCGAGAAGTAATTAGGCAACTGCTTCAACACTACGGAATACCACAAACCTTTATCAGCCTCATTAAACAGTTATATGCTATGTGATGCTACATGCCAAGTGATTCACAATGTGAAGCTCAGTGATGCCTTTACAGTGAAGACAGGAGTAAGACAAGGCTGTCTACTATCACCGATGGTCTTCCTGATTGTGGTCGACTGGACTGGATCATGCGAAAAACAACTGTGAGGAGCGAGAAGAGTGGCATACGTTGGACCGATGGAAAGACCCTGGAAGATTTGAATTCCACCGATGATGATTTGTTTCTGATGTCTTATGTCGCACAAACTCGAAGGTGTACAGACAGAAACCAACAAGTTGGCAGAAGAGGCGAGGCAGCGAAGACGGGACTTCCTTCAGGTGAACGTAGAGAAGACAGAGGTGATGAAGATACTCAACCAACAACAACAACAACAACAACAACAACGACAGGCGCGAATCACCACCAACGGGAGAAACTTGAAGGAAGTAGTCTCTGTCACCTATCTAGGCAGCATCGTTTCAACTACAGGTGGTACAGACGAGGATGTCAAAGTCAGAATCGGAAAAGCAAGATAGGCTTTCATTAATCTGAAAGCAGTGTGGAGATCTACTGCACTCAGCACAAAGCGTGAACAAGATCAGGATTTTCAACACTAATGCCAGTCAAGCCAGTGCTTCAATGTGATGGTTCAGAGACTTGGCGCGTTACGAAAAGCACTTCCAAGAAACTATAGACATTGATCAACAGCTGCCGCCTACGCTCACTCGATACTGGAGATCAGAAGGCCAGAGAGAACAAGCAACAAGGAACTCTGGCTGGCAAAATACCAACCACGAACCCATCGCCCAACAAATATGCACTGGAAGAAAGTGAAGATGGATTGGATATACCCTGAGAAGGCCGATTGGGGACATCACGCGTCAAACCGTTGAGTGGAATCCAAATAGGGAGCGACGAGTTAGGCGTCCGAGACGATGGTGACATGGAGAAGATCATGTGAGGAAGAAATAAAAGCTTGTGGGTAGTTGTGGAGCGAGGTTCAGAAGACTGCAGAGAAGAGAGTGGAATGGAGGTGTGCTACTGAAGTCCTATGTTCCATTAGGAACCCAAGGGACAAATAATAATATTAATGTTGATAATAATAATAATACATTGTTTTATTTTCATTTGGTCTGTGGTATATAGGCGTGGTTTGGGAGAAAGCTTTGATACCGGGTGGCGACTGAAAGTGCAATGAAAATTTGCACCGCTGCGGCATTCGAACCAGTGGCCACCAATATTCATCTTTCTTAACTAGCAATTTATTTTAACTCGCAACTACATTGTACATTTCATAGTCGTTCTAGATTTCTTACGCTATTTATATATTTCACCTTATTACAAAGCTGGAAAAAGCCTCTCCGATCGATTGGCTAATTCACTCACCTATATTATATCGATCTTGCAAATTCTAAGCATAAATCAGCAAATGATTCCTGTCGCATAAGTGTTGGTTCCAGCGTCCTATTGGTCTTAGGGATAACGCTTTGACGTTTATAGTAATAAGTTCTGTTTTCGAGTTTCAGTGGGAACCAAATCGCTCGCCTGAGTGCACGTACTATCAGTTAACGAGTGAGTCCCAAGTAGGATGTGACACGCGTCACAGATCCCGCTACCAGTTGCCATCAAGGAAGTTACAACATAAAGCATGACCAGACAATACCAAGGCACCCATATAGAGGGTCATTTGTCAAGAGGTCCATAAATTCAATCCAGAATAACAACAGGGAATTACAAGTACATTCCTTCTCAGTATTAATGATTATCCAGACGTCTGAATCCAGCTGCTGAATACTCTATTCCTGTATATAATCTCTGCGAAAATCTTAGCGCCCGAACATGTTGCATTTGTAATGTAGCCCATTTGGTGACCTACTATCTTCTACCTGTCTATGCTTTCTGCACATCTGATCTTTATTCAGAGTGGCTACTTTTGTTTCGCAGAATGATTTCGTGTATCAACTAGTCAAGATCATTTGACCAGGTAGCTCGTTTGAGAAGTGAACTCCTTAATTGAAAGCTACTGATCTGACTGTTGTTGATTCTTCCTTGTAATCAACACGGTGATTTCTCCGCCACATCCCTTCGCCTTTCATCTCATTGCGAACGTTCTTCAACAGTTTGACAATCAGAGATACCCGTGATCTGGCAGACTTGTACTGATAGTGGGTGATTACAGAAGGTCACTGGTTTGAATCCTGTTGGGGGCACAGCTTTTCATTTCACCTTCAATCATCACCCAGTTGTTGTCATTCCCGGTTCGGTGGACAATTAAATATTGGTCTAGATATTCTGTTTTAGAACAACTGTTAGGCAAATCAAACACATCTAAAAAACTTGGTAAATTAATTGAAACAATTCGCTTTTCTACATATATGGGGTAAAAAAATAGTTCTTCTTTCAGTCATTTAAGTCTTCCAGTTCTGTTTAAAAAATGGCAAGTTTCGAAGAACACATATCTAGCTGTACCCGAATTAGTTTCGTTTCACCCTTCTGATTTTCGAATTGTCAATTTTGATACAGGCAGTAAGAATTTCAGTGCACTATGCAATATGATACATTTTCCAGTCTCGTAGTTGGTTAGGCTTTTTTCAGACTAGTTTGAGCCAAGTAATAAGGACATAGTGTAGACTCACATTTAAAGTGATTTATCACATGAAGGATGAAATTTTCTACTCGGAAAATTTGTTTTAGAAAAGACTAAGTTTTAAAATGCGCCATATCTCGCTGACCAATGAAATTGAAGCAAGTCGCCAATGAACCAATAAGAGACGAGTAGAACCCGAATGTTTTTGAGAATCTTAATGTAGCTGGTTACTTATGAGTAGTACAACAGAATATAACATAGTATTAATGTTACGCTGGTACAGACATTTAAAAGAAACGTCTGCAACAATTTTACTGAATAAGTTTATTTAATTTGTTCCAAACATTTTCGCCTCATATATGCCCGAGACATTTCAGACATTATAAAATGAAGTCTGAATAGGGTCTAGAATATTCTAAGGCAGGGATCATTATATCATTAGTTAGGTTGACAAACTGATAGTTTTATTTACATTTTAGTTTTACTGACTACTCGTTAGTGTTATTTATGTATGGCATTTTATATGACGACCCATATTAGTAATAATGACATAAATGAATAAGAAGAACATAAGACGAAAAAGTATTTCTGAATCAGTTTTGTTTGTTTAGTGTGTAGGTGAACATCGTCCATTTCATGAACACTTTTAAAATACTTGACAATCCGCTAGAATAGTTACTGCTTCCAAGACTAAGTAATAATGTTATGAGGAGAGTCAAAGTTATTCTAATTACACCATTGATGATAATCTTGTTTAACAGCTTCGAGGTAAGCAGTCTACTACCTCTACATTATATCATACCTGTCGTCCATAATGCCCTGGTTTTTGGAGTGATTGGTCCTGCGTTCAAGTTTCAGATGGAACAATGTCACTCAACACTAAAAGGTAAAGGTAGGTACATCCAGCTGACGAGTAATTCCCAAAAAATAAGAAACACGCATCTAAGATCCCATCCCTGGCCACTATTCATCACTAATGTTTACCTATAATACTGTAAAACTAAAGTATCCACTTTAATTGTGAAGCATTCACTCCAAATGTCACGTGAATGTGATTTTCAAAAAAGACTGCTCATATCGTACTTTACTAGTTGCTCATTTTTCTAGTCTGTATACCAGCTAGGGTAAGAGGCTGACCGGTGGCTCTTTTTGATGTCTAAGATTGAATATAGCCTCTAATCGATAGTTTGATGAATGGTGGGGTATACTGTACAGCATTTAAAAAGGCAGGCTAAAACACTGTATCTCAGAGGAACTTTAAAGTTAATTGGCAGTTAGGTGTAACAGTTCAGTTCATACAGCTTAAGAATGGAAATACAGAAGCTGTTATTTTGAATCCTTTCAGGTAATCTTTCATCTTAGGTTTTTTCTCCCATACATGGACATTTAGGTGACTAGGTGAAATGGTATAAACTATCCCAGGAAATCTTTGTAGATAATCTTCAAAGAAAGCTCTTCAAAACCTTAGTTATTCAATTTGGAGGTTTGTGAGGATTTATTGATTTCAAGTTGATATTCATCGCAGAATGACGTCCGTTAGTGAACTGCTGAAAACATGGGAGCATTGAACGTCCATTTCGTCCCAGTATAGGACTCTCTAGAGATCGAACTGCAAATGAATGTAAAACATTTCTTCCATGACGTTGAGAATACAAAACTCTCAATTAACTTCAAATTTACATGTAAAATTAGTAGGATAGTAGAATAGCAACAAATAACTGAGTTCAGAGCCTGATTACATCAGTGATATGAATATCTTTTAAATACTTTCTGTTTATCAAGATAAATCTATACGATATATAGTGACTGGTTCGCTATAGCACAGAGAATAATTCTAACACTGTCTTTCACCTACGATATAAAACTATTCTATACCTTCTAATGCTTAGCGAAAGAGCTTATGCTTTTCAGAAAAATCTACGAGGAAAGCAGATATCCAGCCTGGTAAGTGAAAAAATATGCCTCAGTTAAACTGTAGAAAGAAAAATCACTACGCTGGAAAGACATCCTACATGAATGTGATCCGATATCTCTAAGAAGAGGATTTCTGATTACACAGGAAAAGGTTTTCTCACGTCGGTTTTGAAAGTGGTATTTTCAAGCTAGTCAATTTTTCTTAGATCTGTTCATTTCTAACTGTGTGGTTAAGTATGCTAGTGTGTGAATATTCTCTATAAGATGGCTTGGAACCTTTAGACGGCATTCTTGTGAAGACATGTTAACAGACCTATTTGAAGTGAGACTACTGAACAGTTCTTCAATATTGACCATGTTATCACAGCCAACTTTCCATCAACAAAGCAATCGTATGAAACTTATCGTGCTTTGTTATCTAAAATTCTTAAATCTGATAAGAAATCACAAGATGTGACATTTGACATGAAAGTGTTATCAACAAAAGAAATATATTACTGTAAATTTCAACAGCGAGGTCAGAGTGATCTAAGCAATATATAACAGTTTCCCTCGTTTCGGGCGAAATTCATTTGTCGTGTTCCCCGGGGAAATTCATTTCAAGGAGCCAAATTCATCTGACTGGCGCAATCTACAGATAAGCCTGTGTGTTTTCAAACAACACAACGTGTTCAGTATTAGTTCATCTCGCTAGTTCATGAAACATTTGTGTCAGAGATTACATACTGCGATCTTGAATTTCAGCAAGGGTTTCAACAGAAAACATGTTGACACTAATGTTGACTACTTAACTGTGAGGAATGTTGGCGTGAACTATACAAATCATTTGCAAACTGATCATCACATCTCAATTATACTGGTTCATGCAAACCAGGGAGATAAAATTCAAGTGGTCCAAACAATTCGGCTCTGTGAGCTGAATTTATCATGGTAAATGGCTGATTAGTATGACCTGAAACAGTGTTTAGATCGCTCTGATACGGTTGCCTCGCGAAATCTACAGATCACTCTGAATGGTTTCCAAGTACTTAAGTTATTTAGCAGTAGGATATTTCGTTAAGTTTGGTTTCTTATGATTTGATTAGTCTAACAGGACAAGTATGAATTCTGTGCAGAATAATCTTAATTCCAAAGTAAGAGTGGATCAATATCTCATCATAAATTAACATTCGATTAACGCATGATTATACAGGAAATCAAAGATTGTTTTTAATATGAACCTCAAGGTCATCTAAGACTGATTTTGGAGCGTAGGTCAAATGAAAGTCAAACATATTATTCCATGGAAGTATATCATTAGTAACATAATAGGTTGAAATTCCTCTTCGTTGATTGAATCGAATTGATCAACCATAGTTAGAATATGGCCTCCTGTGCAGATGCCTGGATATTATTGGTATTTTCGGTTTGATAGTGATGATGGGTAGTGCCTGGCGGTAGAAACCAGGACGCCCGTTTCCTTCTATTTAAGAATCACTCGTCAGCTAGATGTACCTGGACCCCAATGAGTGATGTTGTCCTCTCTCAGATTTGAACACAGGGCCGGTAGCTTCGAAATGCAGATCATTATTATAGCTATAATATCCTAACTATACTATGCACGTCACATAAGGAATGGCTGTCATGACTCAGTGCAATGGTGGGTGGTACGTGGCGTTTGAAGGATTTGATCCTGAGTTCAAGTCCTACTCGAAAAAAAAATGACTCAGGAACACTTATCTAGCGACTGGGTCCTAAATAAGATGAAATGCTTGCTGCGGATTCCACTGCCAGCAGATACCCATCAATAACAACTCACAGTGGCCTTTAAATTTTGTTACTTCATGTTACCTGTTGTTGAGAGATCCTGGCTAGATAATTTGTCATGGAGACCTTGCTGACACCATGCGTGAATGGTTGATATGTTACTTAGTTGTATATGATACCAATGTCCATTGTGCGATATGCAATTAAATTTCCAAACGTTCATCCATTCTATTATGGTTAATAATTTGAAGTAAGTGAAGCTTTTGTAATGAAAAGGAAACTGGAGAAATCTAAGCTAGAATAATCTCCTACACTCTATTAGTTCTGTATTTCACACATCAAAGTAACGCATGTTGATGCAGAGGTAATGTTTATTACAATAGATCTTGTATAATATTATTAAAACAAAGGAAATCGTAAAGATAAAACGCGACTGTAATCGGATTCGATTCACTCAAAATTCAAACAGCTTATAAGCGAATGCTTCGACCGCTTCACTTACTTGGGGAGTTTCTACAACCCAAACAGTTAAGTTCCTGACAAAATCTCAGCTGAGATGCAGAAGGACCATTTGGGATTAGCAAAATTGCGTCGTCTGTGGCTCCGACTGGCGACATATTCGACCACCTATTAAAAGAGCATACTGCGTTGCAGTACGTTTTGTCCTGTTATACTATTGTGAGACATGATCGTCAAAAGTTGAAGGCATGGAGAGATTACAGAGATTTCCTCACAGATGTCTTCGTAGAATCGCTTGTGTTTGGTGGAATCACCATGTTAATAATGTTGAGGTTAAACGCGGCAAGGATGAGGAGGGACTCAGTGGGCTTGTCAGCCTTCCCCTACTGAGGTGTCTTGGACATATTTTGCGCATGCCAAGCCTTCACCTAGCTAGATGTGCCATGATAGTAGAAGTTAAATTAGTTTAGAAAAGCATTCATAGTGGCCAAAGTAAGATATTGCACCAGTTGGTGAAGTCTCTGACTGATAATGTAAGTGGTGCAGGTAGGTAGTTGGGCTTCCCAAGATGATGGGAATCAGTGGTTGAGGACTCTTGGTGACATGACTGAAAGTCGGTAACAATGGCACAGATGAATTCCTTCCCTGATGTCTTCTAAGGTTCGAATATCTTCATTGACCCTACCAATATAAAACTACAACTGTACGGTATAAAACTAAGTCAGGCTTTAAGCTATTACATTTCCCAAACAGAGTGACATCTGGGGACTGTAAGGAAATCAGTTTTTCTCTTTACATTCGTAAACATTAAGATGACATATAAACAGATTAATGATGTGATGGATGGTAGAAATTTAGCTGTGTATGTACGGTGACTTTGAAAGCCACTCTAGCACTTGCTTGGATAACGAACTACTAATTTTATGAAAAACTCTCTCACTGGAATACCGTTACGTCGTTGGTTTTTTCAGCAGTTGCTATGATGCCCTTAAAAACAACCCGTATATGCAGATGAGTCAGACTGTGTGAAACATTATGTGCTAACAACGAGCTCCAAACTTTGTCTTCTGTTGTATACAGTTGGTTGGGAGGACCGAATTGTGTGAGTCATTGTATGAGTAGATTGAGTATACGAGACTGGGCAGGTATGTTCGAGACCGATCATAGGCAAGGCCAGCGTTGGGGAGTAATCGGTGAAATCATGTGCTTAAGACAATTGCAACCAGACAAAAGTGAAGTGATGACAATTTCTTCAAAGTTTCATTTTATTGTCATCACCAGTTTCCGCTATTGTTGCTTAGACTAACAATGTTGATGGTTCAGTTTGTAAGCTACAGTTTTAATATGTTTCCTTTCTGAAATTTTTTGACCCCTTATAGAAACTAATTTGAAATCATGCAAAGTTTGCACTTGTTACTTGGATGAAAGTAATCGAGAGGAAACCCTACTTGACTTGGGTTTCGTACTGTTTGCCCCCCGTCATTCGGTCGTATCTACATTTCCACCTGAAGTTCGAATCCACACCACTCAGTGTTACAGTCACAGCTAAGCTATTTCAGCCGCGATCGAATTCCTGTAGGAATGGATTCTATTCATTGATTTGTCACTGAAGAGTAGCCAGGATTTGCATCATCCGGGATCTTTGCACATCTCAAGCATCTTCAATTCCAGTTACACTAACGATTAAGGGGATCTATCGTGATGCTATGTCTCAGTGCTATTTATTTTCCTTTCGCTTAGTAATAATTTTCTAAAACGGTGTGATGTTTCCGGTTCACCTCAAATACTGACCTCAGCCCAATATTTTCATATATATTCACCTGCTGATTTTACAGGCTACCTCAGTAACTGCTGAAATAACTAACAAAGTTCTGGTGTTTCGTCTGGGAAGGTGGTTTTGCGTGAAACATAGAAGCATAATTGGTTATCTCAGTAGTCAGAGTGACTTTAATAGCCATCCCGGCAAGTAGTGAAATAGTCACTTAGAATCTCTATTTTATGAACAACTATCCTCCCGATCAAAAAGCCGAAACCTGGCTGATTACCATTAAAGTCACCAAGAGAATTAGCTTTTTAACAAATAAGCGAAAATGAATTGTCTATATAAGCCGTTTCTAGGGTCACTTTCAAGTCATCCCAATATTTGTTAGGTTAGCCTTGAAAGACAGTCATAAACACTAAGTATTGCATCTTAATTAGTCTGAAGGCCATCCTAATAAAGAATATAATAGGCGCCTAGACTACTTTGCTTCAGCTGGAAAGGTAATATCTACATTCATTAACCGAAGAAATCTATTCTCGTTCCAAGCACAGTCTATAAAACGAGTACGCATATCTATAATCTACTAACATGAGCAATAACCAGAAAGCTCTGGACCAAACTCCACACATAGAAACCTCCCTCCTCCGCTCCAGTGAAAAAAAATCAGTAGCACACCTCCATTCCACTCTCTTCTCTGCAGTCTTCTGAACCTCGCTCCACAACTACCCACAAGCTTTCATTTCTTCCTCACATGATCTTCTCCATGTCACCATCGTCTCGGACGCCTAACTCGTCGCTCCCTATTTGGATTCCACTCAACGGTTTGACGCGTGATGTCCCCAATCGGCCTTCTCAGGGTATATCCAATCCATCTTCACTTTCTTCCAGTGCATATTTGTTGGGCGATGGGTTCGTGGTTGGTATTTTGCCAGCCAGAGTTCCTTGTTGCTTGTTCTCTCTGGCCTTCTGATCTCCAGTATCGAGTGAGCGTAGGCGGCAGCTGTTGATCAATGTCTATAGTTTCTTGGAAGTGCTTTTCGTAACGCGCCAAGTCTCTGAACCATCACATTGAAGCACTGGCTTGACTGGCATTAGTGTTGAAAATCCTGATCTTGTTCACGCTTTGTGCTGAGTGCAGTAGATCTCCACACTGCTTTCAGATTAATGAAAGCCTATCTTGCTTTTCCGATTCTGACTTTGACATCCTCGTCTGTACCACCTGTAGTTGAAACGATGCTGCCTAGATAGGTGACAGAGACTACTTCCTTCAAGTTTCTCCCGTTGGTGGTGATTCGTGCCTGTCGTTGTTGTCGTTGTTGTTGTTGTTGTTGTTGTTGTTGTTGTTGTTGTTGTTGTTGTTGTTGGTTGAGTATCTTCATCACCTCTGTCTTCTCTACGTTCACCTGAAGGAAGTCCCGTCTTCGCTGCCTCGCCTCTTCTGCCAACTTGTTGGTTTCTGTCTGTACACCTTCGAGTTTGTGCGACATAAGACATCAGAAACAAATCATCATCGGTGGAATTCAAATCTTCCAGGGTCTTTCCATCGGTCCAACGTATGCCACTCTTCTCGCTCCTCACAGTTGTTTTTCGCATGATCCAGTCCAGTCGACCACAATCAGGAAGACCATCGGTGATAGTAGACAGCCTTGTCTTACTCCTGTCTTCACTGTAAAGGCATCACTGAGCTTCACATTGTGAATCACTTGGCATGTAGCATCACATAGCATATAACTGTTTAATGAGGCTGATAAAGGTTTGTGGTATTCCGTAGTGTTGAAGCAGTTGCCTAATTACTTCTCGGCCGACGCTTTTGAAGGCCTTTTCAATGTCGATGAAGTTCAGGTAGAGATCCAGTTGACTGTCATCCTATACTCTGTTCAACGATGATGCGTAGCGTAGCGTTGCAATTTGATCCACATATGATTTGTACTTACTGAATCCAGCCAGCCAGCATGTTCCAGTCGTAGTTTTGAGTCCAGCTCATCCTCTAGTCTCTCCAGGATAATGCGGCCTAATATTTTGCTTGCTTTGGGTGGACAGGAGCGTGATTCTTCGCCAGTTCTTGCAAACGCTGAGGTCTCCCTTCTTTTTGAGTTGGACAAGGTAGCCCTTCTTCCAATCAGTGGTCAGGTACCTTTCTCTCTTTTTTTCTTCCTTCCTTCCTTCCTTACAAAGCTTCTACAATAGTAGTGTAAGCATGTCCGCTGTTGTCTCTGCGTCTGTTCCCAGTGTCTCTGGAGGAATTTCATCTAGTTCTCTCGCTCTCATGGCTTTCAGCAACTTTACGGCGTGGCGTTTAGGACTTCGACTTTTGTCGGAGGGCTCGTGTTCATTGGTAATTCCGCCGTTGCTGGTGGTACTTCTGAACGAGTTGAATGTGCTGCTTGTGGTGGTCGATGCAAACGTCTTTTGAAGTGGTCAACCCATTGTTTCCTCGGTTTCTCCTCTTCGGTGGTAACTAGTTTTCCTTCACTATCTCTCACTGGTTTCATCTTCGTTGATCTCTTTCCAGATAGTAACCTGGTTATTTGATACAATGTTGTCAGGTCTCTCCCACCTGCAGACTGCAGCCTGTTCTGCTTCACTTGCCAGTGTGTCATACAGGTGTCTTTTGTCTGTGCGCACACTCTTCTTCACTTCTTTGTCCAGTGTTTTGTAGGTTATGTTCAGTTCTTCTTTTCGTTGAGCATCCTTGTACTGCTTCATCTTCTGCTTCACCATCCTCCTCTCCTCTATCAGCTTCCATGTATCCATTGAGATCCATTCTTTATCTTCTTTCTTCTTCCTTCCTAATACGGCTGTGCAGGTTTCTTTCCACATCTCTTTCAAGGAGTTCCAGTGTTCTTCCACACAAGTTTCTTCAGGGATGCTGCTCGATATCTCCCATTGTGTCTTGATGGCTGACGTGAAGATTTCCTTCGTAGTTTCGTCCTTCAGTTTCTGTTCTGGGTGTTGAACTTGAACTGTGGTCTATCACCACCAGATTGTTTGAAGGCTTTCAACTTGATTTGGAATGTAGGTCCCTTGCCCTAAATAGTGAGTGGTGTGAACCTACATCTGCTTCCCTTCTTCATCTGATCTGATCTTGTGTCCAGTAGGCTGGCTGCGTCTCAACTTTCTTCACATTGAGATGAAGTCGATCTGAATTTTGGTGTGTCCATCTGGTGAAATCCATGTCGCTTTGTAAATATCCTTGTGTTTATATACACTGCCTCCAATCACCAAATCGTTGAATGCGCAGAAATCTGCAGACATTTCTCCATACTCGTTCATTTCACCGAGTGCTTCTCGACACATGATTGGTTCTCTTCCTGTATTCTCCGCTCCCAGTTTGGCATTCATGTCACCCATTAGAATTTTGATGTCGCCAACTGGGGTGGGGTCTTGTCCAGTGTTGATTGCAGTTTTGTGTAGGGTTCCTAGTTATTCTTTTCATCTGCAATATTTTTAGGTGCGTAGCATTGCATGATTGTGACTTTCCTTCCTTTTGAGTTGAACCTCTCTGTTATTATCCAGGAGGAGATTGGTTCCTACTGTATGAGAGTCTTCGACGCTCTTGAAGGGGATATCATGATAGCCACTGCAAAACTCGGTGTGCTCGTGGTTGTCTACTGGGTGATAATATCGGAGTAGATTATTGACTCTTCAGTTGACAGTTTGGTGAGTCCACTTCCATTCCATCTACTTTCGCAAATTCCTGGCACTTCAATATGAAACCTTTTCATCCCTTTTGCAATCTGGTCAGCCTTGCTAGGTTCATACATGGTGCGTACATTCTATGTCCCCACGTTTACTTTCACTTTTATCGAGGGAGAGAAGTCACATCGACCAATTGACTTTTTGAAGGCTTTCACCAGCCGGCGTTATTTCGTCTCCCTGATTCCAGGGAGGAATAAGTTAATTTTTATTTTTTGTATTTTGTTTGTGGTTTTAAGTTTCTGTAGTGGTTTCATTTGTTTTACGGGGTTGGTTTCAAGCCCTATTCTCAACCTTCCCTCTTTACCCTGGCTTAGGATTTGGTGGTTATCTATTGAATTAGTATACCATGTCAGGTTGATGTATTGATAGTGGTGAAATCTAATCCCTCACGCAACTTGTAAAGGATTACTTGAAGGTCATTTTGTTCTCAAGCCTTAATTCTAGGAAATAGGAATACTAATGGCATTGTGAGTTTGATATTCTTACCGTGAATTCGTCTCGTGTACAGTGTATATGGAGAAGATTTCGTAACTGGTTTCACAGTCACTTACCTACCGGTTTCCTTTTAAAAACGTACTTCTAGTAGACGAAATAAATTCACTCAGGAAAAAAATTATATCTTTGACAAATTAGTTTAGTATTTTTCATTTGTTATGTTTCTAAGTGAAGACCTTCTATCACTTCTCATCACCACTTTTCATCAATTGATTTATTGTAGATTTCAATTCAGAGTCCACTTAAAATTGATTCACCCATATCAGTTTCCATCAAATGTTCAGTTTGTGTCAAAATAAATTGAAAAACCTCCTCTTTTCGTTTGTTAACTATAAGTATCCCTTTTGCCATTGTTTATATTTTGCTCACTGACAATGTGACAGATGTTTGTTTGTGAGCTAGAAAAATTTTAGGCTATATTTTATTCATTTTTTAAATACTCGACATTATTATTATCACTATTTGTTCAAATTATAATTCCATATTCAACGTCACTGTTGTTAAAATCGATATGAATTCATGTCATTTCATAGCGATAATATGGAACAGTAGTTATGAATAAATAGCGGCAATACTAAATCAGGTGTTAATTATGTGCTTTCTAACTAAACTTTATCGATATTGAAAAGGCCTTCAAAAGCGTCGGCCGAGAAGTAATTAGGCAACTGCTTCAACACTACGGAATACCACAAACCTTTATCAGCCTCATTAAACAGTTATATGCTATGTGATGCTACATGCCAAGTGATTCACAATGTGAAGCTCAGTGATGCCTTTACAGTGAAGACAGGAGTAAGACAAGGCTGTCTACTATCACCGATGGTCTTCCTGATTGTGGTCGACTGGACTGGATCATGCGAAAAACAACTGTGAGGAGCGAGAAGAGTGGCATACGTTGGACCGATGGAAAGACCCTGGAAGATTTGAATTCCACCGATGATGATTTGTTTCTGATGTCTTATGTCGCACAAACTCGAAGGTGTACAGACAGAAACCAACAAGTTGGCAGAAGAGGCGAGGCAGCGAAGACGGGACTTCCTTCAGGTGAACGTAGAGAAGACAGAGGTGATGAAGATACTCAACCAACAACAACAACAACAACAACAACAACAACAACAACAACAACAACAACAACAACAACGACAACAACGACAGGCACGAATCACCACCAACGGGAGAAACTTGAAGGAAGTAGTCTCTGTCACCTATCTAGGCAGCATCGTTTCAACTACAGGTGGTACAGACGAGGATGTCAAAGTCAGAATCGGAAAAGCAAGATAGGCTTTCATTAATCTGAAAGCAGTGTGGAGATCTACTGCACTCAGCACAAAGCGTGAACAAGATCAGGATTTTCAACACTAATGCCAGTCAAGCCAGTGCTTCAATGTGATGGTTCAGAGACTTGGCGCGTTACGAAAAGCACTTCCAAGAAACTATAGACATTCATCAACAGCTGCCGCCTACGCTCACTCGATACTGGAGATCAGAAGGCCAGAGAGAACAAGCAACAAGGAACTCTGGCTGGCAAAATACCAACCACGAACCCATCGCCCAACAAATATGCACTGGAAGAAAGTGAAGATGGATTGGATATACCCTGAGAAGGCCGATTGGGGACATCACGCGTCAAACCGTTGAGTGGAATCCAAATAGGGAGCGACGAGTTAGGCGTCCGAGACGATGGTGACATGGAGAAGATCATGTGAGGAAGAAATGAAAGCTTGTGGGTAGTTGTGGAGCGAGGTTCAGAAGACTGCAGAGAAGAGAGTGGAATGGAGGTGTGCTACTGAAGTCCTATGTTCCATTAGGAACCCAAGGGAGAAATAATAATAATAATAATAATAATAATAATAATAATAATAATGTGTGCTTTCTTAATATTTCACGTTTTTGAGAAATATTTTTTTGTTTAAAATTTTTATAGTACTTTTAGATAATGAATAGATTATGAGTACGTTAATCTTTCTTTCGCAATGACAACGATCCATTCGTTTTATGAGTTTTGATGCCTGTTAGTGTGAGCAGTCGTGCTTGATTTCCTGACAGACTGACTTCTATTGGAGAGTCATTTGTATACCCAAGTGCTCTGGATTGAGGTTTTATTCCGACTTGATATTCCTCAGTAATGTGCGACAGCAACTGCTCAAGGATTAGAACCTGAGATCATGAGGTGACTTGCGGAGTCAACCAAGTTGGTGGAGAGTGACTTGATGGCACTGGACTCGACCTCATGACAATTCGTGCGTGAACGCTGCCAAGGAGTCGCAACTGGTGGCAAAACAGTCATCCAGTGCTCTCAGGTCTTCAGTGGTCCTCTAACTGATATCAGTCAGTGATGGGATTTATTTTCAAATCAAATTTTCCCTGAAAAGTAGGTTAGCGAAAGTTGTCAAAAAAACCCACTGTGAAGCCAGTTTTCAGGTCAGTTATATTAGTCCCTCAGTAGTGTACAATTGTGCAGAGGCTAAACTGTCACTACTGGCTAATTTCATATCCATATATCGTATTACTAGAGAGGTCAAATGTATAGGGCGGTATTTAGAGAAAAATAGTCCGACTCTGAATTTAACAATTTTACTACGTTAGTTTATGCATGACTCTATTGGCTACCCTAATAGCTATTTTAGTCACCGATTAGAGTTCTGTAATTTATCAATAAACTACCTTCACAGTCAAAATGCAGAAACCTGAATGATTGCTTCAGTTGTTTCTTCCATGACCTTCAAAAGGTCACTTATATTTTCCTTACAACAGTGTATCCAGAATATAGTTTAGGTACATTATTTTGACATTTTGTATTCAAATGACATTGCACATTGTTTTTGGGAAGTTGGAAGTATGGAGTATTGGATTCTGACCCAGTGGCTCAATGGTAACGTGCTGGCCGCGGAACCTGAAGGTCGCGGGTTCAATCCCTGGTGGGGTCGTGGGTGCGCACTGCTGAGGAGTCCCATACTAGGACGAAACAGCTGTCCAGTGCTCCCAGGTTTCCTTTGTTCCTCCAACTGATGTCAGTCTACGATGAATAACAACTTGAGACATTGTACATTGTCAACAAAAAAATATAATAGCTGAAGTTATCACAATGAAAGTCCTTTCTCAAAGCATACGAAGAGATAAAACCATGTAAAATTAATACTGAGTGATGATGGAAGGTGAAATTAAAATCTTGCCAGCCGCGAGATTCGTACCAGCAACCTCCGGGTTTGCGTGCATGAAGTTCACAGACCTCGCCGCATAGAAATCAGAAAATATTTTGTAATGATTTATAACTATCCAGACAGACATGTGACGCTTGGACGATGGTTGCATCTGATGAAGTTATAAATAGCGTTTGCATGCGTTACCATATTCTCCACATTATTATTTATTGATACACTTTTCAGGTTTGTAGGGATTTACTTGTACATTTCAGGTTGATATTCATCATGGACTGACATCAGTTGGAAAAATATTGGAAACTTGGGATCACTAGAAAGCTGTTTCGTCCTATTATGAGACTTCTTAGCAGTGCCCACCTATGACCTCGCTAGGATAGCAATAGAATTCAGATCGCACGTTTCGTCTTAATTGAAACTCTTCAACCGAATGTACCTTCATTCTACTAAGTGATGTTTCTCCGCTAGCAGCCACATGGATTACACTACCAGTCACTCTCCAGCATTAATTTTTGGTTTTGCTGTTATTACTATTCATTTGTGACATGTTTTGACTACCTTTAGTAAAAGGATGTCCTCTCAGTAATCAAAGTTTGTGGGATTCAATTCAGCTATCAGAGTTTCGACTGACTTCTTACTGCAACCACAATAGAAAAACTAATCGGTTCCCAATTTTTATAAATTTTGATTATAACCGAGATTCAGGCAGCAAAACAGCGACCTCAGATCAACAAATGATCACTGCACTTTTTCCAGTTTTTCAAGAAGTTCATGGTCACTTGATATAAATCACTGGTAATGCATCCCGTTGCAGTACAACCGATTACACGTATTAATATATAGAAAAACATGAGTATATATATATATATTATATATATATATATATATATATATATATATATATATATATATATATATATATATATAGACTTGCTCTTAATACGCCTACATTGTCACTTGGATTTCTCTGGGCAGAATTTTTACCCCTTGCTGGTAATTCCCTATGATTTCTGCCGCCCTCTCAACATATACTACTTATATCCATTATGATCAGCAGCGCCCACTATGTATCTTTTTAAGTAATATGATAATAACATGCATAAAAGGGTGATTTACAAGCAGTTTCCAAGCAAAATTGATTGGTTCACAAAGTTCCTGTGGTTTTTGCTTCTTGTAGTATTTAACTTGCTTACACTGTAACACTGACTCCAATAGCTTTAACGACTTACGTACAATATTTATATTGATGTTACTATTTCGTTTCTTATGTGTTCGTACCAACTTCATAATCAACAATAGAGAATGATTTTTAGTTATTAAATCGTCTTTTATCTGTTTCAATTCATTGTTTAAGTCTTTGGACTGACTATTGAGTTTCCTATCTCTGTTGTCTGGACATCTGATTAAACTCACCATAATTGACTTTGGACGAGATGACCTGATACCTGTTAGAATGCAGTGGTTTCCTGTAGACGCTTGTATTCAAACCACCATCGATTCTTTGTTTCACTCTGCAATCCAACATATCTTGTTCTCCTTGTTCGTTTTCTATCTCATAAGTGAAGTGAACTGCACCTCCTACTGAATTTATATGTAATCACACAGCTTTCGTCGTCTGACTTCTCTTATCCTATTCTTTCGAAGTATACTACCAAGAAACTTGGGTAGTTAGAAACCATTAGGGCTGATCTGTAAATTTCACCAACCAGCCATATCAGACTGATCTAAACACGCTCATTTGGGGTCGAGCTCTCCAGAGATGCAGCCAGACAAACTCAGCTCAGCTGAATCTGACTAGCTGAGTCGCATGCAACCTATACACCTTAAGTAGAATAATCCATTTGCAAATGATTTACAAATTTCCCGGTTCACATCGACATATCTCGCAACTGAATACTTTTTCAGCTGCGCAACTTTGGTGGAAACAAGGCTACCGTTAGCGTCTACATAACTGATTTGACTGACAAACTCTACAGACTAACCCTAGTGGTTTCTTTCTACTCAAGTAGTTCAGTATTGTATCTCTCGTTAGTCCAACACATTTTCGTGTCAGAAATCACTCACTGTAATCTTGGCTGGTGGGGTGGTTTCCAACGGAAGCCCTGTTGATACAACACTTGAATAGTTGAATAACTGTTCAGCTGTGAGGAATGTCAGTGTGAATTGTACAATTTGTAAATCATTTGCAAATTTATAATCCTATTTTCATCGTATTCTTTGTTTTTAGTGATAGTAGAATTTTCCATGTTTCTGCTTTATGCATTTCACTATTCCTGTTGCATGTGTTGCTTGTTGATTCTATGGAGAAAGACTCA
Organism: Heterobilharzia americana; assembly: GCA_944470555.2. NCBI lineage: Eukaryota > Metazoa > Platyhelminthes > Trematoda > Strigeidida > Schistosomatidae > Heterobilharzia > Heterobilharzia americana. The sequence continues at coordinate 19,494,950 of OX104133.1, read as the reverse complement.
TTAGGCAATCTATCTCTCCATCTAGTTATATTGGATTTCAGTGGGCTTGCATCAGGTCAACCTATTTTATGTTTGTGTTAATATCATGACTGTGAGGTCAGATACATAGATCAAACTAACCCGTCGGGGTCAGTTAGACTATAAAAGGATGGGAATTTTGTGAAGTATACGTAGTAATAAATGACACTATGGTTACTTGGTGACTATCGGTGAAACCCATGACAAGCTTTTCGTCCTATTTGGGACTCACCAGCTTTATGTTATTACACATGCTTATCTGCCAGTGGAGGTCGAGTAATTGGTTCCAGTTTAACGGAGGGAAACTATGTATACTGACAATTAACAGCTAATTCCCTTTGTACGAGAGGGGGCTCTCATGCCTCAGTTGCCTAATCGATAAAGTTTCGGCGTTTGAAGCAGTGGATACTGGGTTGGACTATCAGTGGGACTATCATCACACACTGGAGTGCAGATATAGTCAGCCGATAAGTTCCAGATAGAACGACTGGTACACTAAATGAAATGGTACCGAAGAGTGTTACATTTTCTTTATTGTCAATAAGTGGCCTTCAGCTTCGATTTACTGAATAAGGTAAATCCATCAGTTATGAATTATTTTCTTCAATATTTTATAAGAATTTCTGCTGAAAACAAGAAGTCATATGACTTCGTGAACTAAAAACCTGGTTGTTGTTTGACGAATTCATAGTTCTTTCTTGCCTGTTCAACTGAAAAAAGTGTTAGTTACATGGAAGCAGTCGGCAGGAAGAACTGATCGACAGAACGCAGTCAGGACTCAGGACTATGCGGCGTGAAATTGGTTACTATCTAGTGATCAGTCAACTTAACTGTAGAAGTAGTTAAGCATCTAAACTTCTCAACAATGCTTGCCAGTTCCGTTAGAGTTCTTGATGATATTGAAAGAATAACTATGCCACATGGTTCTTCATAGCATTCTTGATTTTGTCTATATTCACATATTGTGATTGAACACTTAATTCTGATGAAGATTATTTGGTTAAATTTGGTGTCTGTTGTCAAGAGGGATAAAAAATGAACCATAAAAAAGACAGCTTAGTTTGAATTCATGTAAGTAACATTAATTTTCTGAAAATTAGCCACAATGATCGTTAATATTATTCAGTAAATCTCTGGTAGTTAAACGAACTATGAATTGGTAAGTAACCAATATCTGAAGTAGTTACTGAATACTGTTCTGCGGGAATTCAACGCGATGTGAATGTTATCATTTCAGGGTTGTTTACTGAAATCTCATGTTTCAACTCATTTCAAAATCCGAAGGTTTCTCTGTCTTCAATTAATAAGTATGCAAATTATGTGAGCAACTTCTTGATATTCTATTTGTTTCTGCATATTCACTGTTTCACTTGCTTCTAGCTTCACTACTTTTATGTGCCCCGAATGCGCCATACTCTATAGTTATTTCTTTTTTTATCGACTGGATTATCGCTTCTACGTCTTTCAGGAAGCCTACTATGATTACTGGTCGCAATGGGCAGGAAAAGCATCCTGAAACCGCCTATTTTCATGGCACCTGTTGAAACCCACATACATTTTCATTATATGCTCACCGACAGTCTAAATCACTAACACGAATTGTCTAAAGCTCCGGAACTGGTATTTATTAATGAACAAGATCACTGTTTCTGTGTCATCCAGACGTAATAATTCATATCCATGTATGCCCCTTCTTGCACAAATCGAACTTATGTCGAAGCAATTTTCAGTTTGCTGGAGATTAGTCACAGCTCCGGTGGATGATGGTTTACTTTGACTGCTGTGTCATTGACCGCATAGACTATCCTGTTAGCTATTACCCTCCCTGACCTCTGAATTTTCTCTTGTTTATCATTTTTCTCATTATATAGGATGTATTTTCACTTGTGGAATCCCGGCGTAGTATATTAGAACAAATAACAAAATAAACAAATATTTTGTATTATTCCTCAACGTTTCGATCTTGCTAGGAAGATCCTTTTCAAGAGTATGAATCTGACACCAAGTTTTGAGGTTAATATTCAAGTTTTGGTACACAAAGTGGTGACCTTTACAATCATCCAATTACATAGTGATATAGAGCATAGATCAATGTAATACAGGTGAGTGAATAAGCAACTCGGTCAGAGAGGTTTTTCCGTTGTGCGAGTAAGGTGGAGCAAAAAATAGGGTGGGGAAATTTTTCAGTTCGTCTATGAAAAGTACAATGGGGTTGTGAGACATTGATCTTTGCTCTATATCACTATGTAATTGGATGATTGTAAAGGTCACCACTTTGTGTACCAAAACTTGAATATTAACCTCAAAACTTGGTGTCAGATTCATACTCTTGAAAAGGATCTTCCTAGCAAGATCGAAACGTTGAGGAATAATACAAAATATTTGTTTATTTTGTTATTTGTTCTAATATACTACGCCGGGATTCCACAAGTGAAAATACATCCTATACAATGAATCATACTAACTCGGTGCCCAAGTTTTTCAAACCATCCAGTCTATTGTCGTGAGCTAACAGAAGTTGGAAATATGGAGCATTGGATTCTGACCCAGTGGCTCAATGGTAACGCGCTGGTCGCGGAACCTGAAGGTCGCGGGTTCCATCCTGCTGGTGGGGTCGTGGGTGCGCACTGCTCACGAGTCCCGTACTAGGACGAAACAGCTGTCCAGTGCTCCCACGCTTCCTTTGTTCCTCCAACTGATGTCAGTCTTCGATGAATAACAACTTGAAATATTTCCAAATCTCCACAACCCCCTCAAAAAAAGATTGAGTCTATGTCCGTACATGTGTTGACTGCTGACTGACTGACCTGAATGCCAAGCTTCTAGAAATTCTCTGATATTCTCTGTGTTTCCTCACTCTGTCTAAAATTTCTACATTGTCAAAATTGAATTCATGTCCATAATTATCAACGTGCATTGAAACGAGTGGTGAAATGTCATGACGTTTAATGGCCAATTTGTGTTCATGTAGACGGAGGCGAAGAAGGCGACCACTTTTTCCGATGTAGTGTTGACTACAGTTATTGCAGTAGATTTTGTAAGTGATAATCGGTTTATCTTCTTTGGTTGTTGCATCCTTTGTCCTGTATAATAGTGTTTGGAGGGAATTTGTTGGTTGAAAAGTGGCCACACCAATTCCATGTGGTCTCAGTAATCTTGATTTCGGATACATTGTTTGTGTATGGTAGGATGATGCGTTTAATGACTTCTGTAGATGACTTTGTAGTTGATGATGTACGGGATAGGCATCTTCTGATAAAGTTTCGTGGGTACCCGTTCTTCTTTAGGGTGGACATCAAGTAATTTTCTTCGTCTCTCCATGAAGTTGTTGTGCTGCAGTGTGTTCTCGCTCTTTTGAATAGAGTCTGGATGCAACTGATTTTGTATGTTGTTAGGTTGTTGCTATTGTAGTTGAGGATTTGGTTAGTATGTGCACTTGGGTTTCCAGTTTTCCGGCATTTGTCCTACTGACTGAAACATACAGGAATGGTAGATGGTTTTTTGACCCCTTCTCCATTGTGAATTTGATGTTATTGAAAACGTTATTAATCAAACTGTGTTTTCTATATCATCCTTTTTAATGACGACAAAAGTATCGTCTACACAGCGAATCCAAATTTTTGGTTTAATCAGAGGTGAAATAATGGCTTCCAGTCTGTGCATGACTGCTTCTGCAACTGGAGTTCCTTTCATTTATTTGTATATCTTGCCAGTGAATTGGAAGTACGTTGTCAGGCATGGGTCAATGAGTTCCATCAGACTTGAACATTTAAGTGTTTTGCATTCTAAAATGTTTTTGTCTTCAGTGAGCAGGAGGGACATAGTTTCCTTGGCCAATTGAGGTTCGATGAATGTGTATAGTGTTGTGATATTAAGGTTACCATTAATTCATCGTGTTCTGTACCGATGCTTTTGATCTTTTCTAAGAATTCTGTTGGTGATTTGATGGAGTGTTTACATGGTTGAACGAGGCTTTTTAGTTTTTTCAAAAGTTCTCCTGATATGCTGTATGTTGGAGTTCCCGGAAGTGAGGGATATCTGGTTTGTGTAGCTTTGGTCTGCTGTAGAAAGGAGGAAAAATAGGTTCATTCGATTCCATTCACCATTTGTTTTGCTCTGTTATTTTTCCTGCTTTAAAAAGTTTGTTTAACGTTTCATTGATTTGGTTGTCGAACGTTTGGATAAGGTTGATCTCAAGTGGTTGATATACATTTTCGTTTTTGAGTAAATCCTCTGCCTTCTTGATATAGTCCTCTTTGTCCATGACTACTGTAGAGCGACTTTTGTCTTCTGGATGTATAACGATATCTTTCGTATTTTTCAGTCTTTTTAATGTTTTCTGTTCCTGAGTGTGCCTTTGAGAGTGATGTCTCTTCTACCTGGTCAGTGGTACTATTGTTTATCGTATTTCTTGTTGGTGAATTCGTTCAATCCTGATGTTTTAAGTGCCAATTCTAATGTAGCATAACATTTTTGTTCGGAGGCATTCTTGTGTTGTAATTTAATCTTTTTTGAAGGAGAACTTCTTCCATTTTTGCCAGTGGTTGTTTTGATAAGTTGGCAACACAGTCGTTTGTTTCCTCAGTTATGGATGCTTCTGAGATTTTGAGCAGCTTCTTCGTGAGAGCTTTTCTTCGTTGTTGTTTGTATCGTGTGATTGGAATAAAGTGAATTATTATTATTATTATTCAGTTGTTGTTGTTAACGTTGTCATATGTTTTGTCGTGAGTATGCTTTCTAGTTTTCTCTTTTGATTGTTAATCACTGATTGGTATTTCCAGATCCGATGATGTGCATCTGTGATCATCAATTGTACCACTTGTCTTCCACTTTGCTCAGTTATTTTCCATACCATTGGACAGTTAATCGGTGGCCTATATCTGATACTTTTCGGCAGAACATGCTGACGTCGGCACTCATGGAGAAAGAATAGTTGGAGAGGTCCTCCCACCTTCGAGCAACGTGAAGCGTGTTACGCTCGTATAATTTTGAAATAGTGGGGAATATTTGTAACTTAGGTGGATGGTCTTGGTTGTATTGTGTTCTGTGAGCTGGGTTGTTTAGTCGTGGAGCTTTCATCATCCTTTCGGACGACATCATCAACACTAACTTCAGTATGAAGTGAGCTGTCAATATCTCTTGGGAACAGTCAACAAGAGAATCTATACACTCAAGGACACAGCAGTCAACGGAAACAACCAATCACAAACCAGTTCGTCAGGGTAAGCTACTAAACCACCCACGGATAGATATTGACGGCTCACTTCATACTGAACTTATTGTTGATGGTGTCGTATAGCAAGACGTTAGGAGCTGAGAGAACACAACGCAATCAAGTTTTTTTCATTTTTGTCGGGACGAATGAATGCATACTTTACCGTTTATATTGCTTTCATGTCCATTCCACCTCTCAGTATTTTGCTGAGGCACTTTCCTTCCATAGACATCTATCACTGTTGACGACAGTTATGTGGAACACTAGCAACTAAAGTCATTATTTTATGTTTGCTTCATGATAATGTTCATTTCCAGACTCTCACTCATTAATAGTATTACCTTCTGACTCGTATAGTACCCTGCCACTTTAACTAGTTTAGTGATGCTGTTTGGCTGTATGGTGTTTACTAGCTGTATCTGCTATAAGATAACTTTTGGCATACGTCTGACAAACTAAGAAGCCAAAACTTCTGCTTAAGATACTTCGCTCAAAGCAATGCTTTCTGTCTGTCAGCCAAGTTATTAAAGTCCAGAACCAACCAGTCAACAACAATCTCCTATGATGTCATCTAGTCGATCTTTACCATGCTGTTGTATTCCACCTTCATTCCGCCTTTCAACAGCTTTCCCAATACAACCATCTACGCGTCTGGCAACTGGACACCAAAAAAATGTGCAACGGCCTCGAAAAGCTTCTGAAAGTTCCTTACCTCCATTTTCTAGAACACAGTTCATACAAGCAGTCTGTTTGTTTTCTATACTGAAGATCAGATGATTTACAGATTTTTCCATCTTCTTTTTTTGCTTTTATTCCTGTCCTATGTTGCTGGTTTCCTAATTCGAAGCTGCTACTAACTAGATGATAGATCTACTCGATTTTCCCAGAAATATATTTCTGTCGACTACTTACATGTGTTGTTGTAAGTAGCACATACTGCAGCATTAATTGAGTAGAGCACCATGATACACTGTTTTATTGATGGATATTGATTAGAAATCATGATTGTGGGGGAAATTATCTTCTTTCAAGCTAGCAGGTTTTGTTTCTGAAATATGTAATGTGTTTCCTAGAGATTACATGCCACAATACACTGGTAAGAAATGGCAAGGGATTTTGACCGACTTCCAACAGCATTTTGAAAATAAAAGTTACACAGTAAACTTGTTGCTAAGTGTAAACGACTACTTTGTGGTAGTAGTGATAGATATTGGTTGGCAGCAGAGTCTAGGACCCATGTTTCGTCCTATTCGACACTCTTTGGCTGGATGTACTTGATTTGACCTAATAGATAACGCCCCGGCGTTTGAAGTAATCTGTCTAGGACTAGATTTTTACTAGCAAACACATAGCAGAGTAAGACATGGGCAAGTTCATCTGATGCTTCCTAAATAGGACAGAACGTGTGTCTTTGACTTCACTCCTAACCACTATTCAAACCTAATAACAAGAACGAACACATTCACAGAATGCAATGGATTCAATTTTGATGTTAGGCGAAGTCTACTAACCAAGGAAGGCAAGGGGATTGATGAAGTTTTGAAGCTAAGACGACTAAGATGACGTGACATCAGTCAATGAAGTCCTTTTTTCTTGGTTTCAGTCGTGTAGAGAGATGTATCCTGCCTGGTTGGTGTCCTCGACAACAGAGGAATCAGAGGTTGAAGTCCCTTGATGACATGCCTGGAAGTCGGACACAATGGTGAATATGTTTTACTCCCAGATATCTTCTAAAAGTTGGAATATTTGCACTAACCCTAATCTTTAGATTATTTATTCTCTCACAACTTTGTCTATTCTGATGTAAGCCTTTTTGTATCTACCTGTTCATCGTATAATGCTTGCTGTTGAGTGCGGCAACTTCAGTGTGAGGTTGGACATTGATTTTACTAATCAGACAGTCAGTTAATTTGTTTTCTCTTTTCAGCCGCAAATAAATTAAGGAAGTAAAATATCAATATAGTTGAAATAAAGGATAATGAGGCTGTCATGAAGTAGGCGTAAATTGTTTGAAAGGCAGTATTACATACAGAGATAGCTGAACAGGTTTTTTGTGCAATGTAATGGTTAGGTCAAATGAAATCAATGGAACAGTGTTTACGTATTTTAAAAAACTTGAAGAGGGATAAAAATATTATCTTAATCGGAGAAAAAGACTAATACTCAGTCTGACTCAGTCGGTAGTAATCCCGGTTATTAAGACAATCAAATGAAAAAGGCGTCCGGTTGCCGACATTGTTACCAAGACAGGTGTAGGTTAACCACTGTTTCTATCCAAACTCCGCAAATGGGAGCAAACCAATGTAACAGCATTACATTTTGAATGCACTTTCAGTGTATTTATCATGTCTTGTATCCAATAAATGGTAAATTATTGACACAACTCGATTCTTTGGGGCTCAGAGCCCCTGAAAATATCTTTAGTGCAGCGTATAAATGTCCGTTTCTCTACTCTTCTCATCTACCTAGGTTCCCACCTACGGGTAAAAGAGAAAATGATCGGTATTTGCTTACCGTGGTTTACAGTGCTGAACACTGTTTGATAAGTAGGTATTGTTTGTATTTGTTTCAAACTTTTACTTCCATGTGGTGACGATGGGTAGTGGCTAGCAGTGAAGTCTAGGAACTGCGTTTCGTCGTATATAGGACTAGTCGACTAGAAGTGCCCAACTCCTGATGAGTGATTAAGATGACTAACAAACAGATTATACTCGTGGTATAAAATCTGACTATCACGACTCTGGTAAAATGGAAAACGCTCTCGCGATTGAAATTTTGGGTCCTGGGTTAGTCTCAGTTGGAAAAACATCACTCATTTAAACACGGGTACGTCCAGCTGAAGAGTCCTGAATGGGACAAAACTTGACCCTGGATTCCTCTACCGGTTTCTGTTTATTGTTACTGTCAAAATGAAGTTGGTGGCAATACGAAGGCATCCGTGCAGTTGCGCATAACTCAATAGTGGAGCGTGGATCCGGTGCAGTCAACGACGAGAAAGTACCAGCAGTAGTATTTCGCTTCCTTAGATTGTAAGCACCTGAAGACAATGCAGCAAAGCACACCGGATTCTCCGGATTCTACAAGTCTCTTCATTCTTGCTTCGCTTAAAATACTATCTCCAGATTTGGCATTTTGACTGAATAGTCGTAGAAAGAATGTCATTTCACAACTGTGTGTGAAAATTCTGAGAAAGTATGCATATCCATCTATGAATTCTGATTGATGTGGACTTCATTTACGACCTACAAATTAATTGCAACGATATTTGTAAACTGGTAATGATGGGTAATGGTTAGCAGTGGAATCCAGGATGCGCATTTCGTCTTATTCGGGACTCATCAGCTGGATGTGCCTGCCTTCCAGTAAGTGATGTTGTTCCCACCGCGATAATACTAAAATGATACTTGTAAACATTTTCACTTTGGTACTGAAAGATTGGTTTATTTATGCAGATATATGAGACAAACTTGATAAGTAAGGTTTGATATTCAGTTTACTAATTCAATTGTTTAATCCCTTCAGGCTCAAAATTATCTCTACATAAAGTGATCTCTAATCATGTTCGTTTGAATGTGATGAATACATACATCACATCATTTTATTCATTTTTTTTTGTATTTTTATTTCCCAATAAGTGGGGAACAAAGTAAACTTGAATAAAGCATGAAGAACAGTAATAGCACAATTAGCGTGCTCCTTAGTCGCATTTCTGAACACATCCCAAAGAATTTAAATCTTAAGAGTTCATAGTGTTTGCATGACACAATCGCTCAGCATTTACTAGATAATAAACATGAAGTCCATACATCAAAATCATTCTCAGCGATCACTAAATTACTGAAACACACCAACGTTTTGTGGTTCGCTGAACCGGTGGCAATTAAAAGACTCAAAGCTGATCAGTGTATTCAAAAAGATGATATTTCTGTCAATCTTGCTTGACCTTGATATTTGTAATCGCCCAAACTTGCAATCTCGAAACTCCATAATCTCATGATGCTTATCTCGCCTTTTCAATTGATCTTTCGATGTCTTTCAAAGCCTACTCACACTTTCGTAGTTGTATTCATCTTATCACTCAATATGACGAAAATCTGTCAAACTTCTGTTACGCTTACCTAGTCATGATGTCACTTTTATCCATTCTGGAATAATATGTGTACAACCTCTTCTCATTTACTTCCCACTGTGGTCTTCAGAATGGCCATTGTCTATCACTAGATAAACAGTCGACTTCTCAGTAGTCTTTTCAACTTTATCAATTTCGGTCAACCTGAAGTTTTGTTGCCTTCAATGTCAATCAAAACATTCTTGTGGATATATGTAAGTACGTTGTATATAATGTGTTTTTCATCATAAGCGTTATATCTTATGGGTTGTAAAGTAGCTGAAGAGGATGCGCGAAATACACGGATGCAAATTTTACTTATATTTTTTTCGGCTTACCCCAATTGTAACCACTTGTTGGTTTTCGATGACTAACTGTTGTTAGCATGTCGCACAGTAATCAGGAGGCGAACCATTGAGAACTTTGGAACAGTGGTCTTCGAAACCAACATAGATGCTCTTACCGATGTGAATCAGTTAATGTTATCTATGCTCTGAAACTTTTTCGTCCCAACTCTAGTCATGTCAGCAGTGTGTACTCACAAGCTCATGAGAGATCAAGTTGAGGAGAGATAAGTTTCACTTTATTTGAGTATTTAACATCAGATGATGGCCTTGATATGAGTTTCATTATTCATTAATGCAGATGAAAATTCGTGGTAGCCTGCGTATTTCACATCACACTGTTTCTAGCAATATACATGCCGCGACAGTTACATTTAGAGACAAACTTCACTTGTTCCACTTGCGTGATATGTGACGCCGCCTGACAAGATATCCGGTTACCTATCAAAAGGTGAGTATACTGCCTTGCGATCCGTCCTGTCTTGTTATACGGCTGTGAAACATATGCGTTGAAGGTAGGACATATGAAGACGTTACACGGTTTTGATCATAGGTGTCTTCGTAGCATTACTCACGTCAAGTGAAATCACTATGTGAGCAACGTTGAGGTCAACCGAAGAGTACTAAGCAAGAAAAGCAAGTCGATTGATGAGGTTGTGAACCTACATCGGCAGAAGTGGATTAGACATGTACTGCGCATGCCTATCCACCGCTCACCTCGGCGTGCCAGGCTAAGGGAAACTGGATAAGTTTGGAAGAGTTGATAGTTACCAGACCAAGATGTGGCACTGGTCCATGAAGATTCTTACTGTTAGTCTGAGTCATGTGTGGAGATGTAATCTGTATGGTTGCGGTCTCACACAGGATAGGAATCAGTGGTTAAGAACTTGTAGTGCACCTTCCTGGTCCCAAAATACAACTAGGGCTAACATAAATAAATTAAATTTACTAAATAAACCTCTAGCTCGCCTCCGGATGCTTTAGGCGTTTTAAGTTTTGTTTTAACGAGCATGCATCCAAGCAGTCTTGGACACCATTTTGCGTTCCATAGTGCTGGCTACCACGCACGTACTCAGAGTCCAGAGTTCAGCCTTACAAGCCAGATAAGTTGATTAAACTTTTCCCCCATCCATTACTATTACATTTACCTTAATTAAATACATTGCTTCTTCAAATATATTCTCGTATCAGTTCTTCTGATTTGTGTTTTATTAGTACTTACACATTAGGTAAAGTACTGGTTAAGCATGTACTAGAGCACATCAAATTAAGTAGCGTTGATCAAACGTTACGGAATTGTAACACGCACCCCTGCAAACTCTTAGTGACATGGTTGAAAACCGGTTACAATGTTGCAGATATATTCACTCTTTGACGTCTTCGGAAGCTTGAATATTTGTACTAACCGTTGTCGTCAGATTGTCTCTATCCCACTCCTTTTGTATCCAAATGTTCTTTATGTACTGTGAATTGTGATAACTTGAGGCGATGCAGATTTGTGCAGGGTTCTACGCTGATTATGTCAGTCAGCCGACCGAACATGTGTTTCAGGGGACCATAGGACGGTGAGATCGAAAACTGAACATTCATTCACAATGGTCTATAAACCACGTAATCTGTTTTTTTGGGTTTTCAGATCTCGTAGGGATCAAGACAAATGGACTTTGTGTCCTTCAAAAGATCATAGCCAACCTGATTATCATTTCTTCGCCATGCTATCTATGGTACCATAGCAACTGGATACACTCAAATGTGTTTCTGCAACTCATTTGTCTCTAAGTGTTTTACAACTGTAAGCTCCTTTGCGACATGCACTCCAAATTTCCACCCGTCAACATTAATTTTAGTGTGTCATTGTTATTATAAGGTATCAAATCGTCTGACAATTCATCCAATAACTTGCGTGGATCCCAATCGCTGACTGAAGTTTATCAATAATATGATGACACGCACTATAAAGCCCTATTCAGTACGAAACCATAAAAGCCCATTTTATATTTGTCCTAGCATTTAAGATTATTGGTTATGTTAGATTTGTTGACTTAGCTTACCATCAACTAATTAGCTTGAATACTTCGAGTATATAAGTGACTTTCCTTGTAGCAGTTTCAGTTGGCGTAAGATATGTATGAAGTAACTAGAGGAATTTATGACGGTAAGTAAATAGCATAACGAAAATAACTCGAACATACACGAATGACAACTATCCCTTCAAGTAACTTTTGCTTCATTGTTCTGAGATAAAACCAGGTGTAAGTTGGCCTACGGGGGACAAGAACAGGTCTACTAGGATGATATTTAGCCGAAAGGACATAATGACCTCACGATGTTATATATATATATATAACACTGAGTTAGCCCAGTCGCCAATTTGATATAACCTTGTCTGGTTGTAACTTTCTGAGTCATGTAATTCTGCTGATTCAGTCTTAACACTGACATTGTACGTGATTGGTCTCACAAACACTTGGTTAGTCTTGTATGCTGACCGATCCACCCACACGATAAGTCGCAGCGATTCGGCCCTCCCAAAGGACCACTTAAAACAGAATACAAAGTGTTGTGGCTTTTGTCCGTATGTATTTTCAGATGGCCTGATTCACTTGTATATACAACTAAATTACTTGTCCGACCACAACGCAGTACAACTTATATAAATGAAACAACCAATTTCAAGCTTAAAGTGAATAAAGTGCAATAATAAATTTCACTCAATATGCTATTATGTACGGATGACGTGTCGGTCCCACTAAACTTTAGTAAAGATCAATGACGTTCAAGTATGCCTTGACCAGTGAGAAGCAAGAATATGAAGGAAACAGTAGCTATTAAGGTAAGCATTAAACTTTATTTGTAATTTACCGATCTGTTTTACATGAGAAATGAAGATATCTGGATCTTATATTGGTTCACCATTTTCGAAACTATACAGCTGTCTTCATTGCCACTAGTCCATATCATTTAAAAGGAATTTGGGAAACTTCGCTTCGTGATCCCGTCAAAAATCTTGAGAACTTTTGAAGACGACTGCATATATTTTCAAAGTTGTTTGCATGCGCTCCAGCTGTTCGATTAAAGAGGTGCTTTGAGTAAACAAAAGCTTGGTGAAGGTGACCTATCTCAGATAAAGGCATAAATGAATCCCAAGAGTCTGTGTATACTGTGATACCTAACGCTACATAGTTCTAAACAACTACTTCGATGCATTTTCTGGTCGGTCCTTTATCCACTACAAATGTCCCTTTTTCGTATTTTGGTCGCATATACCAAGAATCTGTGGTGTGACGAGACAAATGTATGTAAACATACATTAGGTAAGTTATAACTTACTAAGTCCTGTTTATGTTATATTCCTAGATTATATTTAAGTTTCCGAACAAGAAATTCATCTATTTCAAACACATTACCTTCTCCGACAAATTTCACATACAACCTACAATGTAATCTTCGTCAATTCATCGAAGGTATATGCACCTTTGATTACCATCGCACTGATGGTATCAGTTACTTTCAGGCTAAAGGCATTCTAGTTTATTTGAACAGAAGACAACAACAAAATGTTGCGCATGCGTAATTTATCCAAATTTCTGAAAAATTGGAACAGCTTATCTGTTGATTCGTGAATTCATATTAACTGAAAATTAACAGGTGACTAGCACATTGTAATCGCTTTCACGGTATCCATGGAATCCTAGTGTTCATCATTTGACAATTCGAATACAGCGTCCACCTTGAATTCCACGTTGCATCCGACACCAAAAAGTTGAGTTATCAGCCGCTTTCGAGTATAATGGTTTTGGTGAATATGATCTATGTGACGTCTTCTTTCAAAAGCGACTGAGAGAGGTATTCATGTTCCTTCCCACAGCTTTGAAGAAACTTGAGTTCTTAATCATATTACTCCACTTTTAACAACGTATTTTTCTACTCCTGACACCTTATAATTTTTTGTTTTCAGTCGTACTTAAGTCCCCCATGTATCTGGCATGCATAAATGTAGCATCATTCCTCTTACTTGTTGGGTGTAGACTAGATGAAGAAAGACTCAGTAATCAACCTCTCTTCTATGTTGAAATTAAGTACAGCGGTGTCACTCACCCCCTAATGTGCTACAGCATGCATTGAAATACCTGAATTATTTCCCGACATTATTGATCCTATTGGGGTTTGTCATTCTATATCTGGCTAAATTCCTATGTTCCGCTAATCTAAATGAGACTAATCAGCTAGTCTGATATCACATTCACTGCATGGAATTCGGTCGATTAGATTGTTTTGCCTGAATGGTTCTATCGGTACTTCAACAAACAAAGCTCATCTCTGAGTGAGTTTTTAGGTTTAAATGACATCCTAATTCCAACTTTGTTGAGAATCCTACACAGTTTTTGATGTCCCTTCCTCATATGGCTTTAAACTCCTTTCAACTGGTGTTGTCGCTGTGGTTCGTATTACTGTTATTATTTCGTTTATTATATGTTCGTACAAATTCCTCAATAAACTGCAGGCGATAATTACTAACTAGTAAAGTCTTTTATGTTTTTCGATTCCTTGTCCCTGCACTGACTAGCTCTATTATTTAGACAGTTAACTTTTTTCAGTATTAAACTATAATGTGCTATAAATAATGACCAATTTCTACTGATCGAAACTGTAATGTTGTTACGAAGCTAAGAGGATCACTACTGCAGTACAATTAGACAGATGGCAGACGGTTGGGGGCACGTAGCAAGTAACCATGCACCTAAGTTTTTTACCTGTTGATACTTCAGTGAACTCGAGTGCATTGATACCGTCTCAGAGATGAGAACATAGGCATTCGTGCATCGTACTGAAAAACATGTCTTCACTGCATTACCTTCCGTAAGCTAGTACGGACACAGAATTTCACTATGCAGTGCATTCTGTCTGATGGTTGTATTCAAGTGGTGGAGAAAGGAAAACCATATTCAGTGCCAATATTACCCCTTCACTTATTTATATACACATGAAAACATTCTCTGCGATGTCGATTATATCATAGCGATTTGTAGTCAAATAACAAGACGGCCTCAATCAGTTTGAACTATGAAAATCCTAAAGACGCGTATGGCTCACTCGGTTCAAGAGCTTTCGATTAACCCGTAATCCATTCATGTATGACCAGTAGCTCGAACGGTAAAAATTGTATATTGAGTGAGGACAATCCACTATTGTTGTTTCATGATGAGTTGTAGTTAAGCAATTCAGTTGTCTTATACCGATGAGTCAAATCACCTGAGATCCACAGACAATGAACACCAGACTTTGTGCTCTGTTATCGCCGAACAGGTTAGCGTGGAATCACGTGCTTCATTGTTTGTGAATTCAGTATACAAGAAATATGACGTGTGACTTTAGCGTTAGGACTGAACCACCATGATCACTTAAATCAGACAATCACACTCAGGCATCGTTATAAGTTGACAGCAGGGTTAACCCATGCAAATGAAATAATCCAGTAAACAAGATACTTTAAAGCTATGCGGATTAGTTCTAACACTGAACTTCAAACAAAACGAACCAACTGAAAACAAGCACCACAAATCCCAACAGTTGTTACATTTTAGCATCTTTAAATTTAAGCGAAGGGCAGGGGCTTGGAACTACAGTAAGCTTTTTTCAATAGTTGCCTTCAAGAGTGTATCAACTTAGATTGATGAGTACACGCTTGAATAGTTTTGTATTCACTTCTTCTCTTGTTACAGAAGAGATATTTTCCGGTTGACAACTCAATAATGAACTGAAAGTATATATGTCTTTTGACAAAAGAAATTAAAAGGTGGTATACAAAAGGACTGAATAACCACAAACACTCAATAGCAGAGTTACAGATAACATTCCAAGTGAAACATGAGGCCAACTGCAAGCCGTAGCAGAACCCAGATTCTCCAACAACTCCACTTATTGTAGTAGGCACTGGGAAGTAAACATTGTTGATCAGTATGCGCGACAGATAGGATGCAAGCTAACCAAGTATATATCGATTGGTCAGGAGACAGAAACCAATCTCATGTTGTCCAGCTCTGAATACTGACCGAATTCTACCAATTATTTTCCAATGTCGCCATTAGGCTAGAAGGCTTACCAATGCAGTGAACTTTGATGGAAGCTAGTTGACTAGAGGCAGTCGGCAAGAAGTGGTGACAGTAGCCACATTTCAAAATGACCAATAGAATTCGATCAACACTCAAGACCACACAACGTGATATTGGTTCCCCCCTCTAGTTATCGATCAGTTTATCTAACCCAGTCCTACAGGAGGTCAACCACTGCCCACATAGCCCAGTGGTAGCGT
This sequence comes from Heterobilharzia americana, assembly GCA_944470555.2. Classification (NCBI taxonomy): domain Eukaryota; kingdom Metazoa; phylum Platyhelminthes; class Trematoda; order Strigeidida; family Schistosomatidae; genus Heterobilharzia; species Heterobilharzia americana. The sequence goes on along the minus strand of OX104133.1, from coordinate 19,478,952 downwards.
AGCTGGCCATACTAATGGATGAAACGAGTTCAAATCTTCGACCTTATATCAGTTTCCTCACGGCTGCATAGGCATACCTTGCTGATCAGTGTCAACAAGCATAACATGTACGTCGAGCAGGGCATCTTGTCAACTGCCTGGAACCAACTAAAATCACAAGCATTTTTATTGATTCGACTTATAAGCACTTTATAAAAGTTAAAGGAAAAAAGCTTCAGAATATGTTTTTTCCTCTTTTAAGAAAACTAACAAACATCGAATATATATATATATATATATATATATATATATATATATATATATATATATATATATATATATATATATATTACTGATGTCAAATGAGAGTGAAAGAGCGAAGAAAGGTTTAAAAAAATGCATCAAAATCATAGTGTATATACACTGGGAAAAAGTCTGTAGAATAGGTTTGCTCCATTAGAGACAATCACCTTAATTAGTATAAGGATCATGGTGATAACACTGGTGGTATAATACAGTAGCCACATTCCAAGTATCATGCAAAACCACCATAATTCGTATTGATAAACGAGATAAATCCATTGGCGTGCAGTCAATTCTATTTACGAAAAGGAAAAAAAAAGAGAAAGTGGTTGAAAGAAATAACATTAAAATCAATCTAGAGGTTTATGAGGACCCATTGACTGATTCCAAGTTAGTAGTCATCATGGATGGATAGCCACTGAAAACCTGGGAGTACTCCATAGCTATTTTGTCCCACCTCGAGATCCCTTAGCAGTGTACACCCATAGCTCTACCCGGCCAGATATCGAACCTAGGGCCTCCGGGTTTTGCAGCAAGCACGTAACAACGAGTTAGCCATTGAGTCGGAATCGAATGGTCTACATATTCCTACTTGTCATTTCGTGATAAAGCACGACATTCAGCCTATGCACACCTTTTTACACAAGTTGATGTACCTCACATATAATCAACATATAGATGTGGAATAAAGTGACTACCCGACTACTGAGAAGATGGGACGGTATGGAAATGTACAACCGGTTGACCAAGTTAAAGACCCAGATTAATGTGCTGTAGTTCTATACACTAACACAGATATACCTAAAACCGGTAAACTGATCTCTGTTTTACTTTGACGGGAGGATCTACGGTTTCAGTCGGAAATAAAATCAACATTTATATATGCTATAAGAAAACCAAAAGAGATGCACAAGTTAATTAAGTTGATTGTGAACCATGTCCAGTAGACAGTTGCTACCATCATGTAGTGGTCGGGCCTGCATATCACAATGACCCAAAGAGTGACACTGGTCTTACCATGCCAGAAACCTCTGCTTATAGCAGTAAGATGAAAAGCAGTTACTGTTGTAGTGCGAATTGCTAGATTATGATGGGGGGTGCAAGGGCCAAGTCGTACTGCTGCTAGCTGGATGGGGCATAACAGTAACAAAGTGTTTCCTCAGTAGTGCTATGTTGATGCTGCTTTCCCTACGGGGAGGGAGAGCTCCACAATTTTCCGGTGCCGGCGGTATGGGTTTTCTCTACCCAGCGTTAACATAATCACGTTTCAAACCAAAAGTCCTGAAAAAGCTGTGTGACAGGCGTCAAGCCGATGTCCCTTATGCTCTGAGGTCATACAAACATTCTTCTCTTCCAGGTACCAGAAGAAATAGCCTTCCATGGTGTGGAAAGCCAGGAAGTGTTAAGTGGATGCACGCTTTCAATGGTATACAAGACCCAATCAAACGTAACCTATCCTATTTTATGAACCATGTATGAGTGTCTATGATTACTCCAACTGAAGTAGTTAAAGAGTAATTGGGACTCGGGAAAGATTGGTTAAGAATCGAACACCTGAGTCGATTGAACTATACTTACGATTCGACATTTTGTAATTCATCTATTCGCTCAATCATACGATAAACAAAACAAAAATATGAAGGTTCTCCTCGAAGAAACTAAGAAATAACACTAAACAATTTCAAATTATCAATACAATCAAACTGATTTCACGAAAATAAAGAGATAGACGGTGAAATTGGTTATGATGCGAATAACTACTCGTTGTATTATCCACATAACTCTTCAACCATACGGGTTTAGGTTATCAGACAATATAACTGAAGTAAAAGTAGTTGAGTGCCTACCAATCGAGTATGACAATACCGAAATGTAAAATCTATGGTGCAGAGCCACTATACTGAACAAGAGATGATCAAAAGCCTCTTACCTTTGATTTCAGAAAATCATCAGTTGTATCAGAGTAAATAAAAAGCATTTTACTTTCTCACATAAGAAGCTGTTGAATGCATATGAAAGTATGAAGAAATAATCATATCGAGAAGATTAACAGTACTCAGTAAAATGTAGGTGGAGCCATGGCTCACTGGTTTACATAGATGACTTTCAAACAACAGGTCATGGGTTGAAACTCCATTCCGCTTATAGACGTTTCAGCAGTCAGATAGTATCATTAACCCTCACGCAATAGGTGTGGCTCACTATCTACTGAAGGAATATGCACGTGATTGCTGAGTGCATTTCCATTTCGAGGTAGTATTCATCACGGATTGACATTAGTTAGAGAAGCATTGAAAACCTGGGAGCGCTAGACAGCTGTATTGTCCTAGTATGAAACTGCTCGACAGTACACACCTACAACGCCGCCACGGGTCGAACTCAAGACCTATATGGATAGTGACGAGCGCTTTAGCCACTGAGCAACTTGGTCAGAGTTTAATAGCCCACAGTCTCCCGAAGTCCGTATGAGAAGCCATGACCTGAGGAGTAAATCAGTCGGAAGCATAGCGGATGCCAACCGAAGACCTTGGTGGATTGTCGCGTTACATCGCAAACTGACAGAAGTAAGAAACTGTGGACGATCGGGTTCTGACTCAGTGGCTCAGTGTTTGACAGCGAGATCCGAAGGTCCTGAGTTCGATCTCTTGGACTGTCCAGTGCTCCCGGGTTTTTAATGGCTTAGTTCTTAAAAATAAAATCTTCATTTACCTCTAACTAAAAATTACGCACCAACGTGGAAACTCGTGTAAATGTTGACACAGCAAACCATAACAGCACAAAAAAGGAAATGAACAAAATTACAAATATATCCAACTGAGAAAGCATGATATGAGACAAAAAACACATTAAGAATGACACGATATTCAAGAGTTGAGTACATCTGAGGCTCTATGGTTGCCTCAAAGGCATGATACGGAAACTCTTTAATACAACTGATCCACAAAATATGAAGGGCAGCAGTAAACAGTTCCACGACACAGATTTCATGAATTAGCGCAGTGACTTGACCTCATCATCTTTAGCTTCTTTTCAATAAAATCTTACTTCAACTAACTTCGTTAAACGGGGTGGGTGTTGCTTAGGCATGTGTCAAACATTTCCTTACTATCACAGTCGACGCCAGCTCATAAACTTACCGGATGATTCGCCCTCTTTGACAGATAATTAACATTGATTGGTCACTGGGGGGGTGATAAACTTCCTACTATCTGTTCCAATATGTGCTGATCAAATTCTATCCACCATTTTTACAATGTGGCAACCAGGCGAGATTAAATTCACCACCAGCATGCACTAAGAGAGATGCTAGTTAGATAGAAGCAATCGACATTCGTCAACCTCGACAGGACTGTCATGTCCTGCCTCAGATTCGAACCCACATCACCCAGTGTTGCAGCCAAAAACATTACTAGTTAACTATTCAGGGCACGATTGACCTCCTGTAGGATAAGATTACATACATTAATTGGTCACTGGAGGGTAAAAAGCCTGTAACCTGCACCTTCAGCTGTTAAGCTTTTTCACTACTTATATCAAATGTAAACAACTTGAAATTATTACAACTCTATCCGAATACTATACCAGAAAAAGCAATAACAAAAAATAACAAGTGTTTTATGAAACTTGTTTCTTCTTTATAACGAATATAAAGAAGAGAAAACAGTTATATACTTAGCAAAGATTACTTTCTGTTTCTAAGCTCTTGAATCACAACACTTCGAAACACATGTAGAAATGCGTGCACACACACAACAAACATCAGATAAGCTCATTCATCGATATTATAATCACACAGACAGTATGAAGAACCTGAATTAGAAAAAACACAAATGAGATAGAAGAGGGTGGCAGAAATACCACTGAATGCACGTACATATATATATATATATATATATATATATATATATATATATATATATATATATATATATATATATATATATATATATATATATATATATATATATATAATTGCATGGCATTTACAACTCCCAAACTGACAAGGCTCATCTAAAAACTAAGTTTCATTTCAAACAAAATGTATGCAGACAACTGTTGTTGTTACTCTTGGTTCAAATGTGTACCAGTGTGTGTATTTCCGTTTGTCCAGCAGCAATATGAGAAGACAAACAGGTCACAGAACCTTGTGGTGATGGTGATCGTCTTGGATATCCAGTATTATCTTTTCGCGTTGAAGAAAGTTAGATAATTTAGCACACAAAACTGAAAACTGAATTTCTCACAGATAACAGGAGATAAAGGCAACGACATTGAATGAACCGAAATCCACTCAGTAACTGTGTACACATTCGTGCAGCAGGCAACCAATCATACCTATTGTGTGAGGGTGGTGGAGAGGTGTTCGAACCCGCTGTATTGTGGTTGGAACCCAACTCCATACATTGGATGATGATCGTGCAAGGTAGTAGTATCCTGCTAGTCATGAGGACTGATGGTCCTGGGTTCCGTCCAAAATCGAATCGTGATTATGCATTAATGAACATCCTCAAACTAGGCTGAAACATCTATCTAGTGTTCCCTGCTTTACAATGTTGACATGTGATGAAACTGCTTCGACATTAACCAATTATCCATAAACCTCCCGAACGCATTTTTCTCTTTACGGATTAAACGGCAAGAAGAAGACAATAGTCGGTGGAAACATCACCGAAAATGATCCTGATAACTTGCCAGAACAGGCAGTTAAAATGTTGGGCAGAACCGTTTGAAGCACAGTTCAACTACGCCTCACTAACGTTTCAGTTGCCCAACATCCAGCCACAGCTAGAATGGAGCGTAGATATCAGTCTTCCAACTTTTCTTGAAGTTGAGAAATCCGTATCAAACCTGAAACGATACAAAGCAGCAGGACTTGACAGTTTTCCAACCGAAGTATTCAATGATGCAGTTAGAAAACGGAAGCTCAAAAGGACTGAGGTACTGCGTAGTGTAGGGGAATCAGAAGCAGCTTCTTCAGACTAGTCTACTTTATTCATCATTCCATTTTATGAGAAAGGTAAAGTTATCCAGTGACAACCATAGGTCAACCAGTTTGACTACTATAGTGTCCAAAATTCTAAGGTTCTTAGGCATTCGATGCCGAACTGGAGCTCGAGAATAACAAATGCAAGAAAACTAGGTAGGTTTCAGATCTGGACGAGGATGTATAGGTCAGATCAGACCTGGGACCAGACAATGAACTCCAACCGTCGGTCTGGGTGGCGTGGAGAGATGCAGACCACCTGGTTGAAGTCCCTGAGAAGACAGAAACCACTGGTTGAGGAATGTTGGTGACACGGCTGGAAATCGGTAACAGTGGTATAGATGTATTCACTTTGTGAATAAAGTTTGGATATTGGAGTAACCGTTATGTTCAGACTGGTTATTCTCTCCCACTACTTCATATACTTTGGTATCATATCTTTTCTATCCACCTGTTCTTTGTATACTTCTGTGAAGTGTGGCAACTTGAACCGATAAGCTTGTGTGTCAGGTTCTACGTAGATTTTGTCTGTCTGCTCACTGAGCCTAACTGATTCCTCTACAGATACATAGATGATCATAAGTTGAGTTGGAATACCTACCTTACATCGAAAAGTATAGCACTTCTAGGTTAAAAGTAATCTTAGAGGGTTCGATATCTTCCTCCTCCTCCTCCTCCTTTTTAGAGTGTCAGCGGCACTACTGATGTGAACTAACGAGTGTACCATGATTTATACTGTTAGTGAATACAGTTTGTTAATCCAAATGTTTTAAAAGTTGGTCTCATAGCCTCCTAGGAAAAAGACTAAATAATAACTGCTCTTTGGTGATGAATACACCTATTGACAGTGGAAGAAACATACAAACCGGAATATCAACTGTCTGCAAGGTCGAGCAGTTCGACCCAGAATCGCAGCGAAGAATTACAAGTGTCAATGAACACCACCTGATACCTCTTGTATAAGTCGTCGCTCTTGTGCCGCAGTGGATAACGCTTTGGTGTTTGAAGCCATAGGTAATGGGTTCGAGTGTCAGTGGCAGCAACATCAGTAGTCATAGGGGTGCAGGTAAATCCAGATGACGAGTAAGTCCCAAACAAGACGAAACGCTTATTATCCTGGATTCCACTGTTAACCGGCAAGTAGACTATTATTTAATGAAAATCAAATTACCAAAATGCATTTAATTGAGAGAAAAGGAGATTATAGAAGAAAGTGTATAGGAAGATGACTGCCTGACTTTTCGATGCACATTATATTCTTCGCCCAATACATTAATCATGATGCTTCTTTCTGTAAAAACATTATTTAGATGTGTTTAGGCAGGCAACAAACACACGAGCACAAGTGCGCGCTCATATATATATGTCGTATATATTTAATGTGATAGTACCTCACTAGCAAGGCCAATCTAGTTGTGAACAAACAAACAAAAGAACACCAATAATATATCAACAGCATTCTAATGACCTTCGGGTTTGAACATTAAGGGAAAGAACACACACACACACGCAAACTTCCCTTGTCAAATCGACACAGCAGGTGGACAAACAATGTGTGCGTATATCACTAGGCAGACTTTTCATTGATCGATAAACTGGCCTTATATATATAAAGTGAACAAGCGTCTATACCAGTCAAGTTCCAGAGAGCCTAAAGTTTCTTTTGTAAGGCGAAACATGTGAAGATAGACTACATAAGAATTAAACAACTGACAGCTGCACCCTGTTGAACAGAACACACGCACATCCACATACAGGAAGATAGATTTTTAAAAACAAAGATGCAAATGAACATAATACTCGGAAATCACCAAGCATAAATTAAAAGTGATGTAGCATGAGATGTTGTTCTTGATGTTGATGCTACTGGTTGTGGTCTGTCTGCATCAATGTGTGTGTAACTGGTAAAACCAAAATTGCAAATGTTTTGAATCGAGGACATGTCGGTAACTTGTTACTGTTGTGCATTCGTCTACATAATGTCGACGATCACAATGACCAAGAATCAGAACTATGTTAGAAAGATTACAGACTAGTGACTGCAGTAATATATACCTGTTACCAAGTGTTTATTTACCCCAGATACTGATATAACTAACACATCTATAGGTATTAAGGATGGAGAGTGGCTAGTAGTGCAACTCAAGACACATGTTTTACCTTATTTAGGACTCACTCGTCAGCTGGACGTACCCACCACCCAGTGAGCTATATTACTCTCACTAAGACTAGAACTCAGGACCGATCGCTCCAAACGCCAGAACGCTGCGTTGCCCATTATATTAGGCCAATGAATTACGATAGCCACTTCTTGTGCAACAGGTATAGCTTACATGATGTTTTCTGTATTATCGCATAGTTGATTGGGAACAATATCACTCACTGGGAGATACGTACATCCAGGTGACGAGTGAGTTCCAAATAGGATGAAACGCGACCTGGACTTCACTGATAGCCACTATCCATTACTAACACTCAGAGTGAAAATACAGGCAATATCAAGGTGTCGACGCAAGAGCCTGAATGCCAATAGACACCCATCAACTCAGTTCAACCAACGATAGGATAAGACAGGCAATACTATACATCTGCAGGTAGTTAGGCAAGTTGTAGGTGGAAGGTGAAACAAGTACAACCTGTAAAAGTCGGTCTAGGTTCATCTCGATTACAAAACAATCAAGCACATAAGACTTCTTTGTGAAATAAAAAAGGAAGCAAATATATCTCCAAATATGTCTAACAATAAAAAGAGATGCATTGAAATTGATCTACACATACAACCATAAGAAAAACGATATACACTAGTCATATACGCCTGGTTCATTATTTCAAACAATAGATGCAAACGAAATGTAATGTAAAGCAACTCAACACACTACAGGTTTATGTGGTAGACTACGTGTGTATGAGTCAAATCGATCGTTGGAAAACTTACGATAATATAATCAGTTGTCCAAACCGAAATGGATGGGAAGCGATTTGAATCCGTGACGCACTGCTTCACAGCCAAATCCTTCTACCGACGAGCCATATCTGCACAATGTGCCACATCAAAAGTACAAACCTACATGACGAAACAACATTCTCCAGAACTTTCACTCATCGAACACCAGCCTGTACACTGCGGTGTAGGGTATAATTCCATATTACATTGCTTATTTGATACAGAACACAGAAGTGATACCATATTATTATTTACCGGATGACGGGATTTCAAGCAGAATTGGTTACTCATATTTCATATCTCAAAGTAATTATATGACTTTCAAACTTCCTTTATGTAGTTCAACAGTTCTCCACTGGTTTTTGGTAATGACTAACAACCATCAGGTCACGGGTTTGAGTCCTGCACCACCGACCGAGGTTTAGACAGCCAGGTAGTATCGCTAGCCCCCATATATTAGATGTGGCTCACTGTCTGCCACAGAACATAAGGCTGCTGAGGACATTTCTATTTTCCATTCGACCCTATATATGGCAATGTAATCGAGCTAAGAGTTTGACCAATAAGTCAAGAAATCTAGATAGCAAACTCAAACATATTGAAGAAATACTACTACTGGGTAACAACTACCTAACTGAATTTCTTAATAAGTTTATAGGGACTTATAAGAGGAGTGATAATGTTAGTGGTGACTGCAATATGCCTAAGAGGGATGATGGTGATGAAGAGGGAATTCGAATCATCTCTGGTGTTACAATATAAAGAAGGCACATCGAAAATTTTAAGCAAAATTCTTATTAATGCTGGAACTAGGATGCCATTCAAACTGGTTAAGAGAGAAACTTTGTAGGCTAAAAGAGATTTAGTCAAGCTAATTTTAGGCAGAATAACCTGATCTATCAAATACTATGCAGTGATTGTGAAATCAAGTATATATGTCGAAGCAGCCAATCTCACGATCAGCTTAGAATACCAGCGCACAAAAATTTCCCGAGACACAATGATAAATGTTACTAAGATAAGTAATTTGGAGCAAAACTCGGTTATCAGTCTACATACGCTGTGACCTATAATCACACTATAGGGTGCGATAGGCGGTGGCAATTCTAAAATCCAATATAGCTCTAGGTGGAAGGAGAGATTGACCACAGAATCTCTTTATTGAACTAAAAGTAATGATTCATCATATATTGCAGATATCTTTGGAAACTTTTACTACCCTTAAAAGTTTGAAGTGGCATGATTACTTTGAGATATGAATATGACCAATAAATTCTGCTTGAAACACTGTCATCTAGTAAATAATAACACTGCTGGCTATGACAAATAAACAGTCAAGTATGAGAACACCGATTTGCTTTGTAGAAACTAAAAAGCAGAATGACATACATTGGAAAGCATACACCTATCATGACCAAGTAGTTCTAATGGGTAAGGCTCTTTTAGATTTGCACAGGAAGGGTGGTGAATTTCATTCATAATAGGAACACCAAAGCCCACTCGGCAGCAAGTTCATCCACTAAATAAGTCCTCCAATCATGATGTTTACCTTTACCAAATTATTATAAAAACATTTGAAGATGAAAGGAAAAGTCTATATCCACTGACAATGAGATAACTATTAACTACACAACAGTTTGAATGCAACTAGAAATACTTATATAGTTCAGACAGTATATTTTCGAAATGGTTCGGATTCTCCCTGGCAAATGTTCTTCAATATCAGATTGTTCCGTACACACTTTCGCCCTTGATGCACATGAATAGGGAAACAACAACGCGATTGAAGCAGCATAAAATGGTACCACTTAATTTCACCGGTTTCTCATCAGCTGCTTATGACTTAGAAAACATTTTAACGCCATATTACGAAAAAAATGAGGAAATACGTGTTTTCAGAACGACATGACTTAATAAGGAATACAAGCATCTCGATAAAGTTAACAAGATATACTAAGAGTCTCAGTTATATATGCCATCCAGCAGAGGGTTTCGAGGAAAGAATATGGATATTGATGAAAGATAACATAAGAAGATTAACAAGTCAGTTAGTTGATGGTAAATAATAGAAAAGTTATGTAATGATGAGATCCAACGACCTCATTCTAGCCTGTTTATTAGAAATATCTCAAAGTGAAACAGTATCATTTACTGGACAACGTTTCGGACACAATATATTATCCATATTCATAACAGGTAACTAACCCCATGACTTTGAGAGAGTTTATTTAGTCCTAATTTTCTCTCCTTTTCTGTGATAACAAGGGTAGTAGAATTTTTCACGTGTCTGGGACAGGTATAGAATCATTCCTATTGCATGTATTTGGTATTCATACGATAAACAAAGATTCGGTTATCAATCTCTCCCTCTACCCAACTAAGTTTTCAATACTGTCGCTCTATCCCACCCTACTGTGTGCCATCGCATGCAGAGCTACAGCCGAGCTTTTCTCTAGATTTCTTATCGTATTACGATCTACCAACCTTGATTTAGTTAAGTGTTTATGTTGTTCTTAAAATCGACCCTGGTCGACTGCTTTGACCTATATACTTGACTTCGTAATCATTGCAATGGATTCGGTAGACCAGATTATTGTGCTTAATTGCACCGATAGGATCTTTTAATCTACAAAGCTTGTATCTAAGCGAGTTCTTTGGCTAAAATGACACTTTAATCCCAGCCAGCCTTACTGAGATTTCTTCGTAACGCTTCCGAGGTGCCTTCCTTGTATGGTAACACAGCAGAGGCTTCGAATTCTCTCTTAACCCTGTTACCACTATTACCAATAGCAGTGGAATTATTATTGATAACACCTGTATTACTACTACTACTGCTGCCAAAACTTCTTTTTCTTTTCTGTCTCAAAGTAATGGGGTTAGTTACCTGATATGAATATGGATAATAAAGTTTGTCTGAAACGTTATCCAGTAAATGATACTGTTTCATTGTGTGACATTTCTAATAAACAAAGTGAAATATTGGGTTATCAAGGCAAAGAAAGACGTATCACTGTTTCGTTTTGAACACAAAATTCCGGTTTCAGGTGAATAAATGCTTTAAGTGGTGCAGTCACTCGGTATCTTATTCATACAGGGTCCAAAGTAGATACCCCTTATAAACCTTCAAGCTGATCAACAAACAATGGAATTCAAACTTCCTCGAGTCAGTTGAGGACGTAGCGATCGAATGATTGAAAGCAGAATGGAGCGTTTAAAATGAAGTAATGATAAAATTTTGCTTGTTTTGGTAACCAAATACTTTACACTTCCACATCTATTTTATGGCATCATCTCTTGATCAAACTTTGTTCTTGTTCGCATATAATTTTGATAATTCTCCTATCAAGTGAGTTCAACATATTTTATTATCAATACGTTTGTCGGTTTTTTTATCATCAAAACTAACCGACTTGTCAATCTCCTTACGTAATCTTCCATCGATATTCATGTTCTTTTCTCGAACCCTCCACCGGATGGCATATATAAGTGACTTCACAGCGCATTTTGCTAACTTCATAGCGATGTTTGCATTCCTTATGAAATTATGTCGTTGTCTGTTAACCATCTTCATTTAACTGGAAAAAATGTATCTTCTACTTCTCTTAAAATATGATATTCAAATGTTCCTAGGTTGTAAGAGTTGGTAACGAGAAACAGGTGAAATGAAATGGGTCCATTTTATTCTGCTCCAATAGCATTGTTCTTTCTCTATCCAAGATCAAACTATTCACTGTTCTGCAATGACAGTGGGTGATAAAAAAAAACTGGCTAAAAAGTGATTCAATCTGAGAATTATATAATCTCTGAAATGAATAGGTTAATTATAAAGTTTTCATTGCCATTTCCAACTTAAATCATCACCTTTTAAGTAAAATAAACCATTCACAGTTTAGATAAAGCGATACTACTACTACTACTAATAGTAAAACAAACACAACCAGAGCCCCAGATATCAGCCGTTACTGAAAGATTATGGCCTTCGATTGTGTCGAATGTGAGTATACATTTAATTACACCTATTTTTAAATATTCATAAGAACAAAAACAATGAACTTACATATCATGAAGATGATGATTCTCCACCTATCATAATATTTATTAGCACCATTATTTTTAACAGGTTCGTCTGTTGTATTGTTTTCTCTGCTTTTACTTCGTAGACGATGAAAACAGCGACAACAAGACATGATGCTCGTAAAAATCAACAATAAAATATTTAAATATACCAAATTTATCCTAGAAAAAACATTGCCAAGTTGATAAGATCATTCTTCAATTTGAAGCCAAGTAAAGGCGAATGACAGAATAATAATAATAATAATAATAATAATAATAATAATAATAATAATATTGTTGTGAAATAAAAGGAAGGTGAATAGAACTTCTAGTTCAAAACATATTCCACAATTGTGAAACAACAACAATTGCAGGAACGAATTGATAAATAAGTACAATAAGCAAAAAAAAAAAGCAAAAGAAGAATAAATAAATTACGATATTAAGCTACGACAGATACTGAACCAGTAGCAGAGAACACATCATGATGGTGGTAAAAACGGAAGAATTTATAAAAACATTCAAAAAGTTACCAAGCAGAGAATAATTAGGAGAAAAATAATACTTCACATGAATATATTCAACAAGAATTGAAACGACGACGATGATGATTATAATAAAAAGTGTGATCTCTTTGTCTAGATTGTTGTATTCAGTTGCCTTTTTGAACTCTGCATCTGACAGATATACTGAATAAGAATACCCAAATTACTCATACATACACTACTGACGTGTACGCACTCTATGTATGTAATACTAAAAAATACTGGTGATAACAAAGGCAGTAGTAGTAGTCAGTAGTTTAGTGCAGCACATTCTGCTTCTTTTTTACGGACAGTGCACTCTTACACATAAAAGTGTTCCGATGGATGTGAGCGTTAATATCACATACATACATATACACACACACACACACACACATGAGAATTAGGTGAATTAAAATGATGAAAAGTCACGAAATCAAGCTGTTGACTTTTTCAAATAGAAAAGCAAACGCATAAAGTAAAAACGAACAAGACGCACACACAGAGAGAGAGAATATACATTACTTAAATGCACACCCTCAGCACTAGTTTCATTTCACATTACACTAAATAAACATTAGCGTGAAGTGATGAAGTAGTACGTAAACAAATAAAATTATACGATTACTTTGCTTTGTCGTGTTTGAATGATGTGGTTCCTTGCAGTGATAGACAAAAACATACAGACCAGAAGCTATACAAGGTCACCTGGAGGAAAAGAAACTAGATCAGACATATGTGATGACATATGACTACCTGTTTTGCATGGGGTAGGAATAACGCTTGAAGAATTTCACTGGAGAGATAAGTATTGTGCTCTCATTTGAGAGAATAATGGTCATAACTGCGTGCTCAATACGTATGGTGATATAAGGTTGACTGAATTTACAGGTGAAATAACAACAATAATAATGAAGAGGTAAGATTTCAAAGATTTTCGTATTTTCTGTATTTAGGTAGAAGAGAACATTATATGTTATTATTAGCATATTGTTTAGTTGATATGACAGATACGTAACATCTATTATAGCAAGCCTAGACCAGAATTGGTTGGTACAACATTCTGTGCATTTGCATTCATTAGACCAGACTGAAGGCCAGCATTCATTTGAATTGAATTGGGACCGGCAGTCAACCAATTCGGCTGAGTAGTATAACTAACAGGAGTGGATGAAATGTCCGGTGGTGCAGTTACCCCGGATGGTGCACCCCTTGACGCCCATCCACTTGTAGTTGTTGTTGTATCCTGACTGAAAATGAAAGGTTGCACTGGATGACTTGACTGTAGTGTACGCGTTAACAAGGGTACAGAACCAGGATTCGATGTTAAACCAGTTAGTAGAACACTTGCTTGAATACCTCGTCTAGCTACAACAAGACCGGAACGTGGTGCACCTGTTACACTATTAAGATCATTGTCTTTGCTGCTGCAACATCCACGGCGACGAAATACACGTGCAAAGAAACGCTGCCACGATAAAAGAGTCTTACCACTCCATATCCAGATACCACTTGTTATGCCAACAATTAATGTCATCAAATATTTGATCATAAATAACTCGAATTCAGGTTTCTCCAGTGCTGATATCTTAGCGAATATGTTTTCGCTAACAAATCCATCTGGATTGTCTGATCGCGCAGCAGCACTTCCAGCTTCCACTAATCGCCTAAAATGTCCAGGACATATTGAATCAGCTAACTGATTTGGATCAACTTTACGACAAACCTCAGTCGTATACCACGTGAGCATCCATTTCTCAGACATTCTTGATTCGTGTAAATAACAAGCGATGACAACCAATGCTGGCACAATATACAATAAACTGAATACACCAATTCGCATAATTAATTTCTCCAAATCATCCGTCTTTGAACCACCAGTTTTTATAATTGTACGTATTTTAAATAAGGATACAAAGCCAGCAAACAGAAAACAAGTCCCAATTAGCAAATACAAACAAAGCGGGGCGATCAAGAATGCTCTCAATATGACAGGATCAGTTAAACCGGTGAAGCAGACACCTGACAACGGATCACCATCCACTTTGCCCAATGCTAGTATGCCAATTGTTTTAGCGGCGGGAATAGCCCAAGCAGCAAAGTGTAAATACTGAGCATTACGTGAGATAGCTTCGTGTGCCCAGTGACATTTAGCAGCTAAATACCAGGTAATTGTTAACACCACCCACCATATTGAACTAGCCATAGAAAAAAAGTAAAGTAACATGAACAGAATGATGCATCCTTCGAATTTCGTCCCTTGAGTAATTAGTCGCGGCATTTCGATCTGACCACTGAGTGACTGTGGCGCTGGAAAAGGACCTGAGCAGGCAACCTAAAGAGAAAAGGAAGAGGAACGGCTCATGACAAGAATATCATACTGAGAGAATAAGAAAGTGAATGAGAAGTGTTGAAACTGAAAACGCACCGTGATATTTCCAACTCTATGTGATTCCAATACACTTCGATAACATCTCAAAACATATATTTCTCCTAAGCAATACCACCATATGGGTAGAAGGATGTTTGGCCTAACAAAATACCTCCTTAATACATTCTTCCGTAAAATTACAACTCGTTTAGGTGCGAATCGAAACCCATAACAGACAACACTGGATCTCAAACCAGTGAGAACCACCGTTAGGCTTATTCAAGAGAAGAAATTTATCAAACAATAAAAGTATGCGTACTTTATCTATTGGCAGAAACCATGAATGGTAAGTACTAATAGATAATGCACTGAAAACCAAATGCTTATCACAACATCAGCAGCATTTACCTATGAAATAAGTGGTGCTTTCAGTGTTGCGAATTCGTTGTTCAGTGAAAGATAACAAGTCATTGTTCTGTTCATCTCCAATGGCCGAGTCTCACGATCAGCGACATCAAATATTGGCCATCGTTCAAGCAAAACAAACTTCATACCATGAAGAGCGGAAGAAACTTAAACGTAAGCTGGTTGAAACTAATCGCAATGATCGCGAGCAGTGGAGAGTGGCGAAAGTGAGAGAGATGGAGAAAAGGCGAGTGTTGGGTAACACCCGGCAACTAATTAGGCTTATTAAAGATACCGGCAAAAAGGAGACAATGGTTAGTGGAAACATCACCAGAGAGAGATGAAATGCTGACAGCCTGGCAGGACAGGGGGCTAGGACGTTGTGCAGAACAGTTTGAAGCACAGTTTAACTAGACTATATCAATGCTTCAATTTCCCAACATCTGGCCAGAGCCCGAATGAGATGTAGATGTCGGTTTTCCAACTCTTCTCGAAGTTGAGAAATCAGTATCAAACCTGAAACGGTACAAAGCAGCAGGACTTGACAATTTTTCACCTGAGGTTTTCAAGGATGGAAGTAACAAATTGCTGCTTAAAAAGACAGGTACTGCGTAGTGTATGCGAATCGGAGATAATGCCGTCAGACTAGTCTACTTCACACATCATCCTAGTTTATAAGAAGGGGGAATCAGTTTGACTTATATTGTGTCCAAGATCCTGGGGTCCACAGTTATCTAACGCTTACCATCAGCTTCAGAAAACCAGGTACGTTTCAAACCTGGAGGGTGCATCCATTATATTTTCACCTTACGACAGGTTCTGAAACACAGGTATACGTACTGGCCAGTGGCCGACACTTGCCATATTTCTTGGCCTGAAGGCAGCATACTCTGTCAACCATGTCTTGTGGCAGTGTCTGACTGTGAAAGTATAAAACCCTAACTGAAGCTCTCTACTTAAACATGTTCAGCCGTGTGAGGGCTTATGGAGAGTTGTCATCAGAACTTGTGGCAACTAGTGGTGTCCGCCAATGATGTCCACTGTCACCGTTCTTATTTAACTTTGTAGTGGACGTACTAACAGATATAATCGTAGGCACTTTTGATTTCAGAGGGATTCCTCTACTTCCTGAAGATTATCTAGTTGGCTTGGAGTATGCAGACGTTATTGTACTGCTAGATGAAGACGCAAACAAAATGCAGGGTCTTTTGAACGCGCTGAGCAGAAATCTAAGTATGTTTGGCATTCGTCACGCACCTGTCAAATCTAAGATGATACTCCAGTACTGGTCTGCAACCACTTCCAGTTTAATGATAGTGAAGTGGTGGAATATGTCAACCACTTCACTTACTTGGAGAGTTGTATCGGCCTGCACAACGTTTGGTTGTGGATAAAATCTTAGCTAGGATACAAAAGGCTTGTTTGATATTTGCTAACTTGCGTGATCTGTGGAACCTACCGGCGAGAAATCCGACGACCTAGCAAAGAATGAGCATACTGCGCGGCAATGTCCTGTCCTGTTGTACGGCTGACACCCGTTAAGAAGAGAAGAAATGAAGCGATTACAAGGTTTTGATCACAGATGTGTTTGTAGCATTGTTCGCGTCTGGTGGGATCACCGTGTGGGCAAAGTTAAGGTCAGGTGAAGGGTATTAGATAAGAAAGACAAGTCAACTGATGAGGTTGTGAGCCTTAGTGGGATTGATCGGACAAATACTGTGAATGCCGAGTCACCACCTACCTTGATGTGCTAGGCCTAAGTTGGATTGGGTTGGAAGAGGGTTGATGGCGGCGAGACTAAGACGTCGCATCAGTCAATGAAGTCTCTTACTGTTGATCTGAGTCGTATGTAGTCTGCACGGTTGCAGTCCCAGAGAGGATAGGAATGAGTCGTTGAGGTCTCTCGGTGACATGGCTGAGGATCAGTCACAATGGTGCAAAATGTTTTCACTCCCTGACATCTAAAGTTTGAATATCTACACTAACCTTTATCTTCAGACCGTTAATTCTCTCAAAATATTTTATCCACTTTGATATCGTTCTTTCTATCCACCTGTTCTTTGCGTACTACTGTGAAGTATGGTAACTACAGCCGATGCACCTGTGAGAGGATCTATGTTGATTTTGTCAGCAGTTGGGTAGTGGTAAGACAAAATCACTTACCATTATAGTGGAAGAAGCTACTGTATAGCGAAGGTCCGAGGGCGAAGCCTCAGTGTTGGGTGAAATGGCACGTGATAACAGTGAGGTATTTCTCGCTACTGACCAGCATTCTGTGCTGATACTGTCTCTTCTATGAGGAGTTGCACCATAAGAGAACAACCGGAATAAAAAGATCTCCTTGCCCCGCAGTATCCTGATGCCGGCGGTGTAGGTTAGTAGCTGAGCTTAAGCCAATCAAAACAAAACTTTAAACCTCCAGAAATGACATGTATGAACAGCCTCAGGCAGATATCCTTTGTGCTCTGTGGCCACACCACTATTATTAATACAACTCTTCAAATACCATAAGAAATAACATCCCACATCTGTCTTTTAACTTTCTTCACATCTCTTGGTCAATACCCCTGTATCATCTTTAATTTCCTCCGACTGTGCAGCTCCTGAAAAAGACTCGACCTCGTGAAACAGCATCGTTCATCTCCTAAAACCACGCTCTATAATATACGGTCAAGCATTCAATTTCCACACCCTCAATAGAGTTAACCAACAAACTTTGCTAGCCGAGACTCCGGTATCGCGCTATGGATGCGTACCGCGTTTACAAGAGACATATAAAGGATCTAAGTGAGGTTATTCAACCCCCCAATATCGTGAATTAGCAACATTCACCACACTAGCTTCTCCAGGTTCGATGGCTAGTTCTTGCGATCTTGCAGGTGTACGAATAGCATCAAGAGGTAATGGAAGAAAGTGCACTGCTCCACTGCATCTCACCTTACAGTCACCTATGTGCTAATCGAATGAAGACTAAAAGGAATAATGAAATTTGCTGTTGCCTCTCCCTGATCTCTACTAGCCTGCTACAACTGTGCTCCGGAAACGATCTATTTCTGACAAGCACAAAATCCGGGTCTAATGAAAGATATGGTGTTCACTAACCCCAAACCAACGGTGGATACAGACAGACCATAATGCAATCAGTTATCACTTAAAAAGGTCAAGGGAAGAGTATCGCTCCTCTTGGAGCATGCTTTTGGATAGTAAACATTTATCGGAACAGGATGTCACCCATCCTGAGGCCTGGTGCCATCAACAACCTGCTGTAAAAACAGCATTAGAAACGTTAATTGAATCTCAGTGAATGTCAGCAGTTTGTTCTGAACTAATGGGTGCATATAAACGCTTCAGTGTAGGCTCCGAGAACAGTAAACAGAAGCAACTCAAATGTATATTGAGGAAGCGTACACGCAATGAGTTATAGGTGGTAGGCAGTATGATTAAACTAAAGGTGTCTTTGGATAAACGTAGACATCACTAAAATAGGAAAATATTCGAGTTAATTTCGAACATTGACAATTTATTGGTGTAGGGACTCAGTCAACCACTAACTAATGAAACAAATCCAAACGTACCAAACCTACAGCGATCTGAGCAAATGAAAAGTGTAAGACTGATCAATAGAGAGCTTTGTGTTGAAGTACAGGAATTAAGAGTAAAATATGTGAATAGTTTGCTCCAAGAGGTTAAGAATATTGAATGCTCGGAAAAAGTTTAACCGAATGGCCACGAGGATAAGCTGGAACCGTAAACGCTAGGGTAGAACAGACAGGCGTAGTAATCTTATTGTTTGAAGACACGAACTATCCTGCACTGCTCCGATAAGCAACCTTACAGTTTGTGATCATGAAAGCAAATTAAAATAAGTTGATCTGTTTGGTATCATGAAAGAGTCTTGTGTATCGTACCAGGTACAGCGAGCTGCTGCGATACGAGCATTTTCAAACATTCAAAAATTTAGGTAACAGCATACCTCTAGTCTAAATGAATATATAATGAACAAGTGAAACCCATCCACCCGGTATATTTTGCTGCATCGGACCACTTATTTTGAGGGCTTATGATAATACCCTGTCGCCCAGAGTAAAGTATGTGGCATATGGTTCGAAAACGGATCAAAATTACCAAGCTAACCAGCCGTCTTAAAAAATGCTTCACGTGAAGACTTATTGAAGTTAAATATTATGACCAAAACACTCACCTCATTATTCAAAATAAATCCAGCAACATACGTAAGAGCCACCATCAAATAACAAGCTGACAAGAATATAATCGGCCTTTCAGGATACTGGAAACGAGACATGTCAATGAGGAAAGTAAGAACAGTAAATAAGGTGGATGCCGCGCAGAGACAACTCCAAAGACCAATCCAAAGGCGAGAAAACCTTCTAGAGGAAGAGTCACCAAAAAGGAAATCATCACATGGAATTCCACAGTCGGGAATAACTTGGCCACTTGACATCCTAATGCGGAACTCGAAGCTCGGAGGTACCTTAACAGCCAAAATATTTGAGGAATATAGAACAACTTACCCTCATATGAACAGGACAAACAAAAGAGGGTTCCTTGGGAGAGCGTTTCTCTGTTTTGTTTTCAGCTATGCACAGAGAATCCTCCGGAAAACGATCACAGCTCATGATCTCTGGCCACTGAAAATAAATTAAGGCGAATAGACCGTGGTTACTTCAAAGTGAAAGCCTCGCATTAGTGGTTCGCAGTCCTTTCTGTTTTGTTCGCAAAGTGACCGACAAGGTGGTAATGGTTTTTTCATACCGGTACAAACCGGAAAAAATAGTGAACACAAGAACAACTTTAACGAAGGACTGCATTTTATCCTTATTAATGACGTGTACTGACTTATTTCTTGGGCGGCATCATCTTGTGTAGCATGTCCCATATCATTTGGGAAGATTGTGATGTTATATGGTAAATCCTGACAAGCTTTGATACGTATGGGCTCACATTTTGGTGTTTCAGCATAAGGATCCTCTAAGCCTCGTTGTATATAGCAGTTTGAGTATGATAAAATGCATATGAGAAGTATGAAACCCCCAGACAATAGGAACATCTCGGCCAGTTGTGGCGCTTTAATTTTTATTTGACCGACGCTCCTTCTTATTTTGTTGTTAGTGTATACAAACAAAAACGCTCTAGTTATTTCTGAAAGGCAAGAGCCACATGAGTGTTGTTATTGGGAGAAACTTGCAATTTCTGAGATCTCTCTTTTAAGTCTCGAGGCTCGGTTCTTTTGTTCAGCTGTACTATTTCAGTAGTCTGAGAAGTCTTTAAAGTTTACCTCCTCACTGCTTTGGAATTAGTGATTGTCTGTTTCAAGGTTTCCTTTCAAAAGTTGTAGCTTGGTTTGTGTTGGGTAGCAGCGGAGCTGCTGATACAGTCAGTCAACCGTCAGTGCACATGTACTTATCCAGCAGTAGTTTGAAGGCTGCAACTGATGCATGTGTGGCTACGTTGTTCACCCGACCGTTCCATGAGGCGCACGCACTGTGTGAGACGTTCGGTCCTCACTCTTTCCTTTACCCTATGGTGCAGTATGCGAGAGGGGTTCCCACGAGACCGTCGGTTTTGGGTCGATAATGCCTACCTATTCAGGCGGTCCACTTGGTGAATGATCTTGTGCGCTGTTATCAGGTCACCTCGTTTCTCTCGACAGCTTAGTGTGAACAAGTTGAGTTTTCGAAGGCGTCGTGCATATTTTTTCTCTATGGCTCCGGTAACCGAACTTGTCCCCTTCGCCACACCTCCTCGATAGTACTCACGTCTCTTTTTCGTAGAACGAGGACTATCGTGCTGAACACCTGTGAGTTTGGTATAGCAAAGGTCTCAAGTACCGAGGGGAATAATTCAAAGGTTAGGGCTCCAACCTACACTCCTTTAAAGTGTATGATGGCATTCTCCTTTGCCTCCACTGAACGGAATTTCAGGCTTCTAAGATTTGAGGGAACTTTAGGAGCTTAAATCCCAACAAATCTTCAGGTGCTTATATTGTTGATCTAGGTGTCCCGCTGTCAAGCCTCCTCAAACATTCACTTCTAGAACGTAGGCTGCCCTACGATTGGAGACGAGTGTCAGTCTTCACTGTATATAGAAGTGAAACAAGGTAATTGTCGCAGACTATGGACTGGCATTCCCGGCCCCTTCGGTCTCAAATGTTGTGGAAAGAGTGATAAATTACTCATTTCGTGGTTATCTACTTAGAAGCTTGCTCTTGACTGACTATCAACGACGAGTTTTACCTGGAAGGTCATGTAACGCCAATTTGTCGACAGCATGGAGGAGCTATACTCTGTCATCAGGACAAAGCCAATTCGGTCTGGGTTACTTGGCTCTCCTAAAGCCCTTGTCAAGGATAGTCATGACATCCTTTGCAAGTGGCTTCAGCTTATAGGATCACACTTGTATTAACCCGGTTGGTTTTAGGATTATCTTAGCAGGCGTTTGCGTTCAGTCACGGTGCGCTCAAGAAGATCGAAGTGTCGTCTTCAGTGACCAACCTGAGGCGTTTGTTCACTGTCACCCTTCAGCAAACAGTGCTTATGAGGCCTTGAGCTTTATTTTCTGAAATTTGAGGAGGCTAAATTAAAGCTTACTGACTTCGGGTACAGATCATATATATATGCCCCCACCTAGGGAGAAAATTGCTAGTTGATTCGCCGTTATGAAGAAAGATGTTACCATTCTGAAAACAGTTTGCAGGTGGTCTACGAAGAAAGCGATGGCGTCACGGAACAAGCCTTAGCTGAGTTGCATGTTCACTCTTAAACTCCAGCCATCACAATGCAGCTGGATCAAACCGGATGTCATCATGGTGTGTAACATCAACCGTGGCCCCTCACATCCTGACAAACCGCTCCTACACTTCAACCAGAAATCCCGGCTTGGAGGCCACCTTCAACATTACGGCATGAGGCAGCATGCACAAAGGCCCATGGTTACTCGCTTGGGGTTACAGTACGCAAATTGAGGAACTTCTTTCCCGAAGAAACTGCTACAGGCCCTCCTCCTTATGTTTCTAAAGAGATCGAATGCACTTATTTGGCACAAACGAGTGGTGCTTAGGAAGCCTGTCGTCAGCTCGCAGATGTTAGGTAGCGGTGTAAGCAGTGGAGAGCTGGCCTTTTACTGGTTATTATCTCTCTCGTTTCAAATCCAAAGGAGACAAAGAAGTGTGACGATTTCGAAAAAGATGAATTTTATTAAAACATGAGTGGAATCCAAGGGGGTATTGTTTATCCTGCATCCTTGGAGACTATGTATGATGTACCAGTGTATCCTTTCTTACTTTTATCAGGCTCACAAACAACAATAACGTTCAGGTGTTGCCTGTACAAAGAGCATGTGTTCGTATAATTTATTGCTCGAATTCTAAGGGAAGAGATAGTAATCAGTCTCCACTCCCAGTCTCCGATCCACAAGAAATATTTTAATCCACATAAAAGTTGCCAGGAAGGTTTTCAGCTCCGCGCGCAACTAGCAGCAAGGTATCTGATCCGCCGCTGCACTGAAGTCCGTGATAATGAAAGCCACACGCTTTCTATTTTCCTGGGACTCGACCCAATCCTAGCTGACTACATAGTTTTCCAAGCATAAAGGTATTCTCCAGAAGTGACGAAATAAGCCTGAGTGAAACGAAGCCGTTTTCTTGATGATCGAATATCGTCTTCTGTATTCGCCCTTCCACGATTTTCGCTGCTACTCTAGCCATTTTCATCGGTTTTTAATACGGCAGGTGCCACATGAAACGTTCTGTGTGACCAGGTGTGACCGTAGTTACCTTCCAGCCAAACAGGACTACACGTTGACTGGTGGACAGCCCAAATATTCTAGTCGAAAGACGGACCAGGCATCGTGCAATCACTCTGAGCTAATGATAATGATAATATTAGTCGCCTTATTGTGGACAATATGTAGAACAGTACGGAGTTCACAGCGTGTAATTTTTCAACAAATTCATTCCCGGAATAATGCTTTCGGACGAAACGGTTAGTGCATCGGAATGATGTTAATAAGAACAGTAATCAGGGCAACAAAGTGAAACAGCCGGCTGGTTCTGGATGGGCGCTCGGCCCACAATGAAGAATCAACGGAAATCCAAGCGTAATTTTGTTGGTGGTGGTTCATTCTGGCGGCACAGCAATCTGCAACCCAATCCAAGCATCTGACGAATAAAAATTTGACGCACTTTTTTCACAGAGAGGTCCATTTCATATAACGCAAAACTTTTTCTCTGCTTTGTCAATGACAAGAGAAACGGAGAGTTAGAAACAGCCCAAAAATGTGAAGGAGTACGTAATACTTCCACAGGATATATTTGAGTGATAAAAACAAATTGAAAGGAAAGAATTTGATGAAAAATGCTCGATGGATAAATTTGGTAGCGAAGATTCCAGTAGGTCCCCGTTAACGAACATGAGCTATTTCAGCTTTGTCTGATCCAGTACCGATGATTTTGTTAAGTCTAGTGTTTTAAATGTTTTGTTGCGGTCGAAGTGCGCAGAGTCTATTGTGTTAGATGCTGATGCTTCGGTCGTTAAAGTTGCATCGATTGGAGGTTTTTGTGCACTGACCATAACCAAAATTCAGAGGGTAGTCT
Organism: Heterobilharzia americana; assembly: GCA_944470555.2. Taxonomy (NCBI): domain Eukaryota; kingdom Metazoa; phylum Platyhelminthes; class Trematoda; order Strigeidida; family Schistosomatidae; genus Heterobilharzia; species Heterobilharzia americana. The sequence goes on along the minus strand of OX104133.1, from coordinate 19,454,775 downwards.
CAACTTCACTCTTGTCACCTCCAATTGACTAGACAATTCCAGAACTTCCAGGATCACCGTAGCGTATGTTGTAATAGTTCGTATGGACGAGCGTAATTTAGTTAACTTCTACTGATATATCCTTGTTGCAGATATCTGCGCATGAATATGTGGGTTGAATCTTGAACAATAACCCAAGGCCTCACTCCTGAGGGCTGCTGCGTTTCTCAAAAACTGAAAGAAGGGGCGACAAAGGTGGTAGGCATACTGTCAAGTCAAACAAGGGCAGAATGTTGAGCTTCATATGCCTTTCGACAGCCCTGATATTTACTGGATCTTCCTAAAATGCCAATTAGCCATTCTGAGGCCCACGTGGCTAATCGCGAATGTCCTCCAAGTCGTCGTTGGAGGTGAACGCTTTTCAGTAGATCCTGGGCTTCCTTGAAGAATCTAATGGATATCGTCTCAGTCCACAACATCTCTGCCTTTAAAAATTTTTATTTAAGAATTCCACTTTGATGTCACTTAGATCTTCTTGTTGGGTTGCCTAAGATGAATCGTTTGAGGCTGTGGTGCCTTTAGACAAGCAAAACTGTGGCAAATGTTCTTTCTGCTTGGAAATTGTCGTTCAGTTATTGGTTGCTATGGTATATCCAGCAAGGGATTGTGTGGCAGGCTGAGAGGAACATTATTTGCACTGTCGTGCATGTCATGACATTTGCCATTTTCACACCCTTTTGTGATGAATAGCAGCGATGAAATCGGAGCCCCTAGCTTCGCCATCGTTAGACAGATTAGTGTTACATTCTTCCTCCGTAATAAACTTCTTACCTGGTACTGACAAACAGACTGTTTGTCTGAGCATCTCAACGGTTAACATGTTTTCTTGTTTGCCTTTTGCTGTTGGCACTCGTACGTGGGTAGGATACCGATTCGTCTGGTTCTGATGCACGCTGATATACGCAAGGCCGGCCAAGTGTTGGGCCACAGCAACACAACGAGACTCGTACAATATCTTGGTTCTAGTTGATTCACTTGTCTCTCTCAGATTTCCGTTCCAGCTGAGACCTCGTAACATACTTCCCCAACTTTGTCTTATTACTTACATTTCCCACAGATTTTATCCCCTGCAGTTTCTGATCATAACCTTGTCACTGGGGTTGGAGCTCACTGCTCTACTGTGGCAGCTCGCTGCTTCCTACCGTGGTTGTGGATAACAAAAACGGAAAAACAGCCTCTTTTTGGCGACCAAACATGCCCGAGATTTGCCGTCCGATGTGTTTGGATTCAACGTGCTTCTATGGTCCACAAGAAATCCGTTGTGTAAAGCATACCAGAACTATTGTCCCCTTTTCTATACATCACGCTTAAATCTAACCACAGATTGTTCTTTCTAGCCATTCGGTCTTGGATGATAAGGTGCAGAACGCACTTGCTGGACGGCATCTTCTCCGCGAAAGTCTGAAAGTGTTGCACAGCATGTTGTTCAGCATTGTTGACTGATATGGTCTCTGGGATGCCGAAGCAGCGAACAAGCTGCTCAGTTTGGTAGTGGCAGCTCCTATTATGCATTTGGGCTTGCGGCAAACTTCAGGCCATTTGACTTGTGCATCAACAATAATATACAACGTTTGACCTTTTGGCCCAACAAAGCCTAAATGAGTTCTTTTCCACTGGATTTCGGTCATCTGCCATTAGCGAGGGAGACGTTATTGACGTTTTCGCTACCACAGTGAGTTTGAGACGATTACGGTATATGTTTTCGACTTTGTTATCCATACCAGGTCCGGATATGTAGCTGCACGTCAGAAATTTCATTCCAGTTACACCTGGATAGCCATTGTGGGATCGGTTCGGCACTTATCGTCAAAAACCTTTTTGATATACAATTCTGTCGCCAAGTGTGGGGCATGATTCCACAAGTGACGGTGAGTCATGGCAGTAGCAGTATTGTTTAGGGTCTCAAGTCCGCTAGGATGTTCACCATTTTGTCTTGAGAAAACTTCGCACATTCCTCAGCGTCGCCCCTCCCCCAGAAGAAGCTTTGATATCTTCCAAAGTCGCTGGCAAGCCATGTACTCCACTTCCTAGAACTAGTCCGACCTCAAGTTCAGCCCCCACGGCTACAATCACGGCGTTCTCTTTCGATGAGTGATGTGGACTGATTGGCTGAGAGACAGGATCCGCCCAACAGAAGTTATCTGTAGGTTGGTACTGAGGTCGAAGTCGTAACCCAATAGTGTGGTAGCCAACCATCGGAATCAATTCGTAGTGTAATCTGAAATTCCCTTTTCTGAACTGAATACCATTATCAGGGGTTTTCGATCCATCAGTAAAGTGAATTATCGTCCATATATCATTTTGTGGGAACTGTTAACAGGGTAGGTGATGGTGAGTATCTTTATTTACAATCTGACTGTGGTAACATTCTGTTGACTCCGGTGACCTGGAAACTTGATCGATAGCCTTCTCTTACACGATCGAGATAACGTGCGATAATACTGCCCCGAAACCACAATTTCAATCATCAGAGGAAACTGCAATTGCTAGTAATGTGTAGTAGGGTGTAAGGCAAAGCCCTGGGGTAAGTGCACTCCTGGTATTATTGACTGACTCCTGGCAATAAGCCGATTCATTCAACTTTGCACTCTTCGTTAACACCGCATTCAAAGGGCTGCAAAGGCAATGAAGATGAGGTGGGAGTGCACTGCAGTGACTAACCAGACCCAAAAGTGAATGCTAGATTGACATCTTTCGGAGGTGGCATATGCTTGATTGCATCCATAGTGGCTTGATCCGAGTGTCAGCCGTTCCTGTCCACAATATAACCGACGTAGTTAACGCTTCCTGCACAAAAGTCACATTTGTCTGATCAGAGGAGGAACCAAAACTCTTTCATTTGCTCCATAAATAGGTCAACCGTGTGCATCAAATCCTCTTTGATTTTTCTGGCAATGACTGTATGATCGTGGTTCGTTGCTGAGCCAGCAGCGTGGTATCCATCACATGTTGGAACACCGCTAGAGCTGATTCACAGCAAACTGATAAGGATTATATTAAAATGGCCATAAAAGAGCATTGGTGGTCAGAAATTCTTTGCATCGCTCTTCTACGATAATTCGAAAGATATGCTTCGGACAAGTTTGACTTAGATAACTGCCTACCACCATTCAGTTTTGTGGAAAGGTTCTCAACTAGTGATAATGGATAGTGGTGCCTCTCAAGAGCGGCACTCAGCCCTGTTGAGTAGTCTGCACGCAGGCGCTTAACGTCATTTACCTTTTTCACAGTTGCAATTGCGACTACCAACGACAAAAGTCTACCGGCTCAATTACACTTAATGACTAAACGTTTGAGTTGCTGCTCCATGGTAATTCATACAATTCGGCGCCGATTATGAGGAACGTAAACCAAGCCTAATCGCTGTTCCATCTAACAGGAAGCATCCGCGGCACAGCGTATGTACGAATTGAGCCTCACCGGTACGCTTCTGGAAAATGGCTATTTGGGCGGACCAGTTCGTCAATCACTGCAAGAAACTCTCATAAAACCAGTCATCTACTCCATTTCGAGGGCGGTTTCGTTCACGAAACTTGAATATGAACGTTATGTGGCGTGAAGCATCCCGGAAAATCTTCTTTCAAGATCAGTTATCGGTACATTTTTCCACAGCTATTTCCACAGCGTTACACGCGGTAAAGTCGAATCTATACGCTTCTTTTTCACGTGGTTCTTGATTATATCAATTTTCAGATTTCCTGTTGTGTCTGACTACTTATTACTATATTTTCGTAGTAATATTTCAGTCTATCCCTTATATTTGGCTTACAGCTCCGCTATTCTCCTCACATACTGTGTTACCAACGTTTCGGTATACTGCGCATAGCCGTTCGCTGTTTTTCTATTTTAACAATTAGCTTCGATTTCAACGTCCTTTTAAATGGGAAGGTCTGAGGCCAAACGTTCTGAAATCGACTGCTCTAGTGAGAAAAAGCAGAGACTTGGTCATTCCAGTGCTCTTCTGTGTGACAGAAGCATTGTTACCCCGTGTAACTCAGATCTCGATGATTTGGTATGCCCCACGCCATTCGTCAGAACCGAAGACATCATATCAGTCGTGAGCAGCAGTATTAACGACCACAGGAAAGAAATCGAAAACATTAAGACCATGATGGAATAGATTCGGAGAATAGTTGGGGATTTCTATCCATTAGCATATCTTCTAGGGAAGCATGAGAATTTAGTTGAAGACCATGTAGTGAAAGCAGAAAACTTAATAGACCACTTGGCGACGAAGGTAATGAAGAGACTATTATCGTCCCAACAGGCCATCGCCTATAACGTACCTGATACCCTGCATGTAGTTAGGACAAAGGTATTAGACTCATGCGGTATGACAGGAACACACTGTGACTGTAAGCGCCTCCGCAAAGTCAGCGCAGTCTAGCTGCCCCATGATCTTCAAGTTCACCGCTTCATTTGACGCCAAAAGATTTGTTAAACTACAAGATCACATAAGGTCACACAGCAGCTTTAAAAATATTGCTATTGCACAAGACAAAACCGCGTGCCAACGCAGAAAACAACAAAAGAGTAGCCCGACCAGTTCATCACCTTTAAACACAGAGGCTGCTGTGTGCACAAACAGACCTTCGGAAAGTGCTGGCATGGTCAGTACTTCTGTTGGATATACTTCTTCCCCGGCACAACAGTCTCAGTCAAACCCAGCTACAAGTGAACCTGATCCTTCATTTGCTAGTAAAAGGAAAATCATTGGTACCCTAAGGTCACCATAAACAGAAGGCTGCTGGGTGACAGAAAACTGAGAAGTTCGGGCAAAACCTCACCATATAAAGCTAAAACATTTTTGAAGAAGGACCATTTCGGGTGCGTGCTTCCCAATGACGGAGGAGAGTATTTCATAGCTAAGACACTAGCAATACACGAACCCAAAGGGCGAGTTTTCCGTCAAATTCCTTTTTTCAGAAATGAGTGCCGCGACGACTCGAGGTTGCATCACACGAGACACTCCTTCGGACCACGTCCTTTTGATCACAGAGGTCAAGTAGCGTGCCGAATGCTCAAATGTCCTACATACCACAAACACCTAACCACTGTTCAGCTGTGCATCTTAATAATCCTAGTCAATACTTTGAGAACAGATGTACACCCCCTGCAAGAAACTTCCCCACTTATGAACCCTACCAAGATTTTTTTCGGATCCCGCACAATATGTGCGACCCATGGTGTTTAGGCTCGTTCGACCCCCTGATAACACAGGGCTGGAACTGATTTCCTCGACTTACGCCTGTCATAAACCATGCCTTGCGCCAACAGTAAAGAAGAGGTGCACGTTAGCAACCTATAAGTTCCGTGAAAAACTAAGTAATCATACACTTGTGAGAGGCAGAAACTCACCTGTCACACCGACACACCCCACCGTTGTGTCCTGTCACGTCCGAGACATAGGTAGTGCGTCGTCTAGCCGGCTGAATACCAGAAATTCTTCCGCTTACCGAGGCTTTAGAGGCATGGTAAGTTACTTCGCAAGTTATAGTAGCCTTTTCACGCTTCTACTTATTAATGCCCGTTCGTTACTTAAGAAAATATCCGATCCTAGAACAATACTTTTGCTGGTCAAACCCACTACATTATCAGTCACTGAATCATGGTTTACTGACTCAATCCTAGATGTGGACCTGTGTATAGATGGTTATACTCTGTGTGGCACTAATCGTGACCACAAGCTTGGTGGAGGCTGTTTGATCTATGTGTGTAGCCTTGCTACCTCAAATAAGATTGAAGATGATATCTTCAACGACCTGCCGGACTCGGCTTGGATCGTTATAAACGGTACCAACTACAAAATTCTCATAGGCTGTGTGTATAGAGCACCATGTTCAACAAAAGAAAATGAACTAATGGCTAGATCACTTGCCCACGCTGGATCCCTGACTCTTGACTTCAAACTGACTGAAGACGGCTTCAACTTACCTGAAGTTAACTAGGAGGTCGGTCGCGGCCCACAACGATTTGATGAAGAGCTTGCTGTCACAGATATCTAAGGCTGGAAGCAACACATTCAGCAACCCATGCGTGTAGATAGCATACTGGACCTAGTCTTTTGCTTAGACATCATCCGTGTCACCACCGACGTTAGCAACGAATTTTCTAACAGTGACCATTGGATGGTATTCCGTTGCTTACCAATTCTTCCTCTCAATGAGAAAAACAGGCAATCTTCAAGTTATACTCGGCACAGGAGTAGGAAGTACTCATCGAGCCACTCAGGTGCTCTCCATGGGATGACTACTTTACCACAGCCTCATTAACACACACTCACTTTTGTACAGACATACAGATCTGTGTCTAGATACTGTTGCTCCCGTGAAAACGGTTAGGGTTTATAAGGAGCCAGACCCATATATCCGTGAAATATTCTGCAATAAACTTAGGGAGTTATCATCACATTACCGCTCGTCGAAAGACTTCTTGTCACTGCACTTAATTCATGAGACTTACGAATCTATCAGGACACTACGTGCGAAACACGCAGTAAAAGAAGAGATTATCGCCCTCGAAAGTGGCCCTAGAATACACAAGTTGACACCCCTTCTGAGTAAACGTCTGAAGCCATCAGCGGATGTAGCTTATCCACTATATAATGGGGCGGTACACAACGATCCCCTCAAGATTAGTGAACTGTTTAGCGAATCATTCGCTAATTTCAACCCTACTGCCCTCAACCTCACTAGCTTTACTCCAATTATCGCTAGTTCATGTACTAGAGTGGGATTCACTGTCAAAAGCATCAGTGAGGCTTTCAAAAGCCTGAAACTATCGGCAGGTACGGGGACAGATGGCCTAAACTCAATGGTCATCAGAAACAGTGTTGATGAAATGCCACTGTCTTTGCTTAAGATATTAACACCATCAATGGAAAGTGGGGAGTATTTTAGCGAGCGAAAAACTAGCTTCATAATTCCTCCTACAAGTCCGGTGACAAAACGTATGTTGGGAACTACAGACGTATCAACATAAGGCCAGCCATTTCCCGAATCATGGAAAAAGTGATTAAGAACGGCATATCTGACTACCTGCTTAAGGAAAACCTCACCACAAAGTCTCAGCACGGGTTCATTAAAATCAGGTCTTGCGTTACTCACCATTTCGACTTCTTCAACCTTACCACCAGTAGCCGCGTGGTACGTAAAGTTGTCATTGTCATATACTTTGATGTATGAAAGGCATTTGACAAGGTGCCACACAGTATTCTATTTGATAAGCTACAATGGATTGGCATCCATGACCTTTTACTTCATTGGCTAAAATCATTTCTTAGCAATCGGAGCCAAATTGTCAAAGTAAATTCAATGCGGTCTACACCTAGGCTCATAACTAGTGGAGTAATACAGGGTAGTGTCCTTGGACCTATGTTGTTCACAACTTCTATTGATGGTGTGTGCAGGTACTTCATTGTAGGGGAACATTCCTGTGCGCTGATGACCTTAAGGTTGTGTACTCATGTTACACCCATGAACTAGGTAATACGCTATCTACTGCTCGACAAGAATTAGGTGAAGTTGCTAAGTGGTGTGACGAGTCCCACCTCCAGTTCAACATTGATAAATGTGGTTGGCTCAGCATAGGCAGCGATAACCTAGATGTGTCTCCGAAGTATGTGGGCGAAAGCTACCCAGACTTTCTTGGTCTTAGATATTCCAGTGACTCAACACTCTCTGAGCAGACGGCTTGTATCATATCTAAGTCACGTAGACTCCTTGGATGCATCGTCCGTAACTTTTATAGCGCTTAATCAAGGGTCCTACTCCACGAAAAGGGCATCCGTCCCATTTTGGATTACCACCCGTTTATCTTAAGTGGCTTTCGTATAAGCAACAAAGGAAAAATTGAAGGAGTACAACGCCACTTTACACCAAGAACACTAGGAGCTGACTGCAGCCTAGACTACATCTTCTGATGCGACATGCTAGGACTGGAACTTCTCTGGAAGAGGCGACTTAGAATGATTCTTATATTTTACTATAAAGTACTTCGTAAGCACGTGCATTCATATGGCCGGGAAATTAGAATAGTTGTAACATCTACTCACTATTTACGTAATCTCAACGTATTAGCGGAAAATGAGTGTTGTAAGACCAGATTGCGAGGAAACGTCTTCATCAACAAGTTCTCTCATATCTGGAATAGACTTTCTGAGGAAATACGTACCGCAGGCACATTATCTACGCCTTTCGTTCTGAACTTAATAGGCTCCTAACAGGTGACCAGTCTATCACTCGCCTAGGCACTATCCATACGTTATGGGCTAATGAAAGCATACTAGGACCTCTAAACGTATAGAGTAAAGCTATCACAAATCTCAAGTACTTTTTACCTCAACGGACTCATAGAGGGTGTTTGACTACTAGTCCATCTGGTCGGATTGTACAGTACAAACACATAACCAGTGTTCCCTTTAAGTTTACCAACAAACACCGCCTATCTAATAACTCGTGTGAGCTTCATATAAGAAAAAAAGGAAGATTCATTCTCATATGAATAAATTGAAGTTTACACATTGCTCGAATGACTTTAAAGAGACAAGAACTTCTCCCCTCCCAGTTTGTTTTACGCGGTATTCCATTGCCCGGTTTCTCCTTGCGCTTTCTTTTCTCTTTTCTTTTCAGTATCAGAAAGTCCCAAGCATTAGTTTTACCAAGGCGTATCAACTTACTGGAAATCCTACTTGGCATCTAATACTAGAAACTGATGTTGGAGGTATCCATCTGGCTCGCCCCGATTTTCCTGTTTCTTGAACAGCTCAACAACCAAGTCACCTCCCTACCAGTACCCTTAATGCTACCACATACGAAACCCCAAGCACAATAACTGGTCTCAGATTTCTGGGCCATGACAAATGCAGCGGAAATCTGGATAAACAATCAAACTCGACAGATCACTTTACCTGACGGAAACATATCCATAATAATGATATGTAGCAGATTTCTCCAGTACTTTGTCTTGCATCAATCCACCTAACAAAAGTCAGCCAATGTATCTCCTTGACAGTGTTGCATACTTTAATGCGAAGTCTAAGAAGTTTTACACATGTGTAATGCTCGGCACTGTTGAACGACGATTCTTCCATTCTTTAATTACTTGCACCACAACTAATGTCTTCAGTACTACCAATCTGAATTGCTGGAAAAGGTAACACTTGAGGAGTGAGAAACGCCTGAAATTGGACATTCACCTGGATTAAATGATTGTATGGATACTTACTTGTTCCTGAAATCATTGAAGTAAGTTATTGTTGATCAATAAATCCACGAACATAAGAATTACTGTTAAAATTGACCTTTGTCTGACGAAACACTGGGTCTTGTAGATAGGTCAATCATGCCGACTACTTACAACGCAAACACCGAATATTGCGCCGTTTGATGTGAAGAAAGAATTTTGAGCAGGAATGACTTTAACTCAGAACGATGTGTATGTACTCTAAAGTGATATTTTCCTGCTATTTTCATAACATTTAGACACTTGGTATCATGATAGAGTCTAATGTCTTCCCTCTGTATCATTCAGCACCGCTAAAACCTTTTACGTTTCTCTGCAATTATCAATTTGATGAGGACTGCAAACTGGCTTCTCTCTTGTTAACTTCATGACTTGAGAATAAAGATACTTATTTATTTTTATTATTTATTACCGGTTCACTTGCTGCGGGATCAAGCTGACTAAGCATAGTCAGAGACTGCTCTAAATACACGTCCAATAACATATTCCAGCTGGTTTTCGTAGTTGTGAACTGGCAGAAGCCTTAGCTATTCATGGACCGAAGCCTGACCTTTGCATGCAGGAGAAGTACGTACAGTCTTTGTCTGTGCTTTGGCTTAAACCTAATCTGATCCCCGTCTGCACCTTTTTTGCCCAACTTGACTTCTTCCTATATCAGATAATTCCTTGAACTGCACAGTCATCGTAACCAGCATTATACATAAATTCAAACACATAGCTGCCTGGTTAAACCCTGGGCTGTCAAGTCTTCCTTTCCTACATATTCTGTCAAACTCTATTCAAATGTGACCTATAATCGTATCAAATACTCAGGCGAACGTCTAAAAATTATCAACCCACAGCTATGAGTTTAACGAATGTGATTAGGAACAGTCGTCGTGGCGGATGGCAGCACCCTTGGAACAGGCCGATCCACAAGAAGCGACACTATTCGAAATACTCACCTCGAGATGTAGATTTACAATGAGTGCGGTGGACTATTTACAGTGTCTTTTTGGGATACTGACAGACGCAAAGGTCAATCACTAATTATTTGTACCTGTGATATACCCACAAATATGAGACCAAGAAAGAACACAGCAGCATAGTCAGACGGAATAGTATATTCGCGAGGTCGTGTCAAGATACCGATGTGTTCCAACTAACTGAATAGAGGGTCGATCAAAAGCAACTCAATGTAACATGACAGCGTGCCAAATGGTGAGGATGCTTGACCGGGTGACTTCAGCCTGGCGAGTCCAGTTAAACTGTCCAGGTCAGCATCAATGTTGAATCTCGTAGGGCCCTTGGCTATTGATTTTGGAGAAGTGTGTGGCGCTGGACTTTCCACTTTCAAATATTTATCATGATCTCCGTGTAATAACATTACAAGAAACCCGATTGCAAAACCTACATGAAGTTAATTTAGTTTCTTTGAACGATTTCGAGCAGTTTCTCCCGGATCGGTGTAATTCAACGAAAAAGTGTGGTGAAGGCGTAGCCATCTTCATCAAATTATCTATGTTACGCCTGTTGTGATAACAATATGAACTGTATCACCGTTTAGTATCGTCTTAAACATATAAATAAATTTGAATTCGTTCACATCACTAATGTTTATGTCACACCTGGTTGTAGCTTTTCTGAATCACCCAGAGCTGCTGACAAACTCACAGAATTTGCCGCTGCGACAAGGTCTTGTTCACTGTCTGCTGTCTGCGGTGATTTTAACTACTGTGACTGTAGCTTCCTGCGTTCTCTTTGTCACGGTAACCTAGTCAGTTTTTCAACTCGTTTCGATGCCACATTCAACTTGGTCTTCGTTAGTAAACCTGGAGAGTATGAAATTCAGACGAACGCACCGCTGCTGGGCTCAGATTACTGCATCATACGTATTTTGCCAAAAATATACTGCAACTTGCGGGAAAATCCCTATGGCTATTAATCTAAAAAGGCTACATACAGGAGCTTTACATGTGACAGTATGCATAAACTCTAGTGCATGTTAGAGAACACAGAATGGGAAACGTTTGAAAATGATGATCTAGACGGCACAATCGATGCTGTTGCATGGGATCCTGAATTTTGCTTTTATATTGGTTCCTCAGTCGAAATAATTTTTTACCAGATCCAATGGACTTTCTTCTCCGTGACTGGAGAGGCTGCAGAACGATGAAAAAGTGTGAGAATCGAGGGGAAATGCTGGTGTTAAAAGACCCAAGTGCCTAACTTAGTTTTTTAAAAACGCTTAAGCTTGATGTATATCCAGAAGATTATGTCATGTTAAAACTCTTTTAGTAAATGGGAACCTTTTAATGATCTCACTTGCAGGAGAAAACTTGCAATTAAAACCTGCGAAAACATCAGTATACTAAAAGAGTCATTCACCCGTCGACCAGTAGATGATGAAAAATTATGCTGGTGTTTATCTGCTTCATTCTACGCTGTCTGCAAAGCATTGACGTTCTCATTCTAGATGCATCTTTTATGTACCGGAAAGAACGGCGTCTATTGTATAGCTTGATATTGTACATAACAGTCAGCTCACATTGCCAAAATGATGAAATCTGTAAACTGGTTTGTTTTCAGGTAACTTATGTTGTATGAAATGAAATATTATTAGTATGTTGCTTTTTCCACATACACAGGAGTGTAGTTTGCCTAAATTCAGTGAAGTAGATATGTCCAGATTCTTAAAGTTTTTAAAATCTCCACATTGCGGGGCTTTCTTTCCACAAAATGTGCTGATATTCTATGTCATCCACTCACAAGGGATTTCAAAAAGTCTTTTGTTAAAAATGATGTGCCAACTGCCCGGAAGGAAATTAAAATAATCCCGGTACCTTTGTCCACATCTTCTGAAGCAAGTGAGATAATGACACGTCAAAATCGCCCGGACAATCCTTAAACGGTTGCTTAGTGCGCTTGCATCTGCTTTGCAGGCTATCAGAGATCCGTATCACTGCCTCAAAACCTGGGAGGAGCACCCTAGGCGCTGCAGTTGTTTTACATTATCATATTATTGTCAGTCTGAAGGAAAGCGCTGTGGCGTCACACATTTCTCCAGAATTATTATACCAGATTTTGGCGAGATTCAGTGCCAATGCTGACCTGGACAGTTTAACTGGACTCGCCAGACTGAAGTCACCCGGTCAAGCATCCTCACCATTTGGCACGCTGTCATGTTACATTGAGTTGCTTTTGATCGACCCTCTATTCAGTTAGTTGGAACACATCGGTATCTTGACACGACCTCGCGAATATACTATTTCGTCTGACTTTGCTGCTGTGTTCTTTCTTGGTCTCGTATTTGTGGGTATATTACAAGTACAAATAGTTATTGACTGGTCTCTAAGTCTGTCGCGTTCATGCTGGGGCAAATCTTAAATTGGTGAGCCCAGCGTGATTACAAATCCCAACCAATGACAAATTTCCAATTGGTGGGCCCGTTCCACTTTTTAATTGTATATCGTTTTCATTTTAATAACCTTCATGTGTCCATATACAGCTCCTTCCCACGTCCGATTATACTTCGAGGCTTATTTATATCAAGCCAACGACGAACACTATCTAGCTTGTGTCATACTGGCCAGACAATGCAGAAACATGGTTTCCGTATGCCGAGGCAAGTTTCCGAGAACAAGGAGCCACAGATTCTCATACCAGACTTCCTGCTCCTAAGAGTTCACTACCGCAGGAGGTAAACAGCCATGTTACAGCATACGTGTTTAGTCCCGAAGCAAGTGATCCCTATGTACCTCTCAAAGCTGCACTGCTGCAGAAGAGTGATCTCACAGATGGCCAGCACCAAGATGAATTGCTTCGTAGCATCGAGCTAGGCAGCAACCAAGCCACTGAAATCCTCGCACGCATGCGAGAAGTTATGGGCACACTAACGTCCGAGAACTGTTTCGCTCAAAACCACCCCAACCAGTGCGAACCCTGTTAGCAACGCTGCAGTCAGTTTCTCTCGAGGACCCGGCAGCCTCAGCGGATAAAATACTGGAGATCTCTAGTGGACCCGTCTCTAAAGTATATTCTGTCTGCAATAAACCGGGGAGCCAGGATTCAGAGGTGACCATGCTATGCAACTCTGTTAAACAGTTGCTGCGAAATCGAAGCCGTGGGTTACGTAGCACATCACAGAAACGCATCGCAGTTCATTGCAGCAACTCGCATAGTCATCCAAAAACTAAGCCTAGAGGAGCGGAAGACCCTAAATGGTGCTGTTTCCATAATACTTACAGAGACAAAGCCGGAAAATGCCGGAAGCCATGCAGTTTCAACGCGGACATAAACTCGGGAAACCGTCATGCCGGCACGTGTTCACGACAGCCGTAGCCGGCGGAAACAGCCGTTTGCTCTACGTCACGGATATTAAAACGAAAATTCGCTACCTTGTCGGCACCGGCGCGGAAGTTGGCGTTCTTCCCGCGCCGACAAGGGAGTGTCATCATGAACCATCCTTCGATCTCCAAGCAGCTAACGGCAAGGCAATCGCGACGTTTGGGAGATGGTATGCCTACCTCAACTTAGGTTCAGGTAAACCTATTCACTGGATTTTCCTTCTGGCTGACGTTTCCATGCCCACCATTGGCATAGATTTACCAAACCATTTAGGTCTACCTGTAGATGCTCGTCGCCAACGACCGACGGGTAATAATAGAAAGTTGTCTGTTGGCGGCAACACCTACATGGGTCAAGGTTTAGCCATCGTTAGAACAAAAGAATCAGGCGGCGTGTCCTGTCGGGCATTGCGATAGAAATATCTAGAGTTACAACGACCGACGCGTACTCTTCCGTGCGTAGCCAGCAATGTTATGCACCACGTGACAACCACGGGTCCTCTTATGGCATCCAAGGCCCGCCATCTAGCCCCTGATAACCCCAAAACAGCGAGGAGTGAATTCGGTCATATGCTGGAACTGGGCAAATTCAAACCCCCACGTAGTTCTTGGGCATCACCACCGCACACGGTTCCCAAAAAGGATAGCAACGACTGGCGTCCGACGGTTATTAAAGGAGACTTAACGCCAAAATAACGCCGGACTGCTACTCCACACCTCATATTTGCGACGTGACTGGGACATTATGCGGAATGAACACATTCCACAAAGTCCATCTGGTCAAAGCGTACACCCCGATACCTATGGCAGCATAATATATCACGAAAGCCGCTATTATTACTCCTTTTGGCCTATTTGAATCCCTGCGCTGGCCGTTTGGTCTTCCGAATACAGCACAAACATTTTAACGCTTTATGGATGATCTCTTCCATGGCTTAGATTTTGTCCACGTCTACATCGGTGACTGCTTGATTGCAAGTCCAGATAAGTAAACTCACCTTAAACATTTGGACCATGTATTCAAAGGACTAAAAACATGGCATCACAGTCAACTTACAGAAATGTGAAATAGGAGTTGAGTGACTCAGCTTTCTTGGGCCACAAAGGTGTACGCCCATTGAAAGATAAATTGGCCGCTATTACGAACTATCCAGAGCCGACGACCGTGAAACATCTGTGCACTTTCAATGGTCTGGTAAGTTATTACCGAAGGTTTATCCCCAACTGTGCCTCTGTCATGAGACCACTAACTGATCTACTTCGAGGGACTATGAAGTTCTTGACTCTGGACAACGCGGCTAGATTTGCTTTCTCCAAAGTCAAGGAAGTCATTTCAAACGCAACTATGCTCACGCATCACAACCCCAGCGTTCCACTGAGTATTGTCATTGATGCATCTGACCCAGCAATTGGAGCCGTTTTGCAATGGTTTGCTGACAACCAGCGGCGACCTTTAGCCTTTTACTCAAGGCGGCTGCAAGAGGCGGAAACACGAAACACTACATTTGGTAGGAAACTCCCAGCTGTGCGCTGTTCCGTACGCCATTTTCAACACTCGGTGGAAGGTCATGATTTCATTATTTTCATAGACCACAGGCTTTTGACCTCCTGTCTCGGCTCGGCATCTGACAAATACCCCCCTCGTGAGTCAGGACAACTGGATTACATTTCCTAGTTCACGTTAGGTTTCCGCCACATCTCTAGAGCAAATAACTCTGTAGCCGTCGCATTATCTCGAATGGCTTCGATAAACTGTATCGAGGACGTTGATCTCGTTGAACTAGCCCGGTGTCAAAAAGAAGACTTTGAGCTGCATCATGAGCTGTCGTCCTCAACTCTCAAGCTAAGACTGTGTCCAGTAGGGTCAGGCAGGGATAGAATTTTACGCGATGCCTCTGCCAGTCAGCAACCCCCAGTAGTTCCGAACAGATATCGACGCAATATCATCAATACGTTGCACAAACTATCCCATCCAGATGCATAGGCCGCCATCGGGCTTACTGCACAACCTTTCTGCTGGCCGGGAATAGACAAAGATGTTAAGAAGTGGGCTCATTTGTGCGTGGCTTGTCAGAAGTGCAAAGTCACACGGTACTATTCTAGTCCCAGGCATGCCCTTTGACTTCACCCACGTAGAAATTGTGGGACCTCTACCAGAATCTAGCGGATGTACTTACCTCTTCAACCGCATGGATTGTTTTACTGCATGGCCAGAAGCAGTATTACTGCCGAGACTGTAGATGGACCGCGAGATACGAACGTCCATCTTGCGTAACAACTGACCGCGGGAACCAATTAAAATGTGGGTTGTTTCATGCTTTAACTGCACTTTTAGGTTGCACTCGACTCCAAACTACAGCCCACCATCCACGAGCAAATGGCATGGTAGAACGTTTCCATCGACAGCTGAGAGCTTCCTTTTCAGCTGCAAACATACCGCAGTGGAACGAGGCTCTGCCTCTAGTCCTACTAGGTATTCGTAACGCGTAGAAAGTTGATGCTGGATGCACCTTTGCTGAACTTGTCCACGGGACTACTCTTCGCCTACCAGGTGAGTTTGTTTCCCCATCAACCTTCAAATATGTTTTTGACAGAAGACCTTACGCGACTAGGCTTACAAATGCTGTGAGTTCAGTTAGACCTACTCCTGTTAAACTTCAAACAGTTGATATCTCCGCTCACTCCATTCTACAAAAGGCATCAAATGTGTTCATCCGCCACGACGCCGTTCGCCGGCCACTTGAACCAGCTAACGATGGACCATTCAGAGTGATCAAGCAGCATGAGGAATTCTATAGAATCGAGAGAAACGGCCGTAAATATACTGCTGGTATCGATCATTTGAAACCAGCTTATTTCGAAGGCAACCCCGTCATAAATGACGTTTCAACTCACCACAACCGGACGACGAATTGCCCGATTATCTAAACTCTTGGTGATGTGCCTGGTGGCAAACAGATACAACAACCACCGGCACAACAAGAACACGATCAGGTCGAACGGTCAGGTTTCCGGAGCATTTAAAGTCATATCCAAGTAAGTTGCGTGAAATAAAATGTGCCAACTATATTTTTAATTCTAAATTTTTCAGGACACCATTTTGTTTACTTATTGGGAATGCAAAAATCCTCCTGCATTTGACCTTTTTATATCAATTTTTTACTAACACGTTTTCAAAAAATGGAAATAAGCATAAAGTCTATTTTCGATATATTTATATATAAATGTTTCCCACTTCTACGAGACGTTTTCGTGATATTAAAGACTTCTATTTATATTCCAGGGGGAACGAGCAGTGAACCGAACGTCGAATGGCACTGAAGCCTGCGATTCACGTACAATTCAATTTATTGTATCTTATTTTTCATTTGCCACGACACCCTAGAATGAGTTCAAACAACCAGGAGCCGCTTCTCTCAGTGAGCCCATCGGAAGGGTTTTGCCGGTTGAAAAACTACTGGGGTTTTACTTCCTGCTGGTATCATCTCGGGGTCCCTACGGACCACGTAGGGAGGAGTGATCTTTAGCGCCACACACTTCTCCAAAATCAATAGCCAAGGGCCCTACGAGATTCAACATTGATGCTGACCTGGACAGTTTAACTGGACTCGCCAGGCTGAAGTCACCCGGTCAAGCATCCTCACCATTTGGCACGCTGTCATGTTACATTGAGTTGCTTTTGATCGACCCTCTATTCAGTTAGTTGGAACACATCGGTATCTTGACACGACCTCGCGAATATACTATTCCGTCTGACTATGCTGCTGTGTTCTTTCTTGGTCTCGTATTTGTGGGTATATTACAAGTTCGAATGATCAGCGATTGATTTCGTCGTCTGTCAAACTCGCACCAGAACAATTTCTAGGGTGCTAAGTATTTTAGATCTGCCTTCTTAGACTATACTTCCACCATTGATTCTGAGCCTATGCTCCTTTTGTTAAGCAAGCTGGCCAGTGCTCACACTGAGTGCTGGATTGCAAACTTTGATTCATATTTCTATGAGAGAAATTGGCACATTCAGTACGATGGAACGTGTTCTACTTCCTCCGCCTAGTACAGCCGATGTGCCTCAACGTACTGTCATTTCTCCTTTCCTTTTTTCCCTCTTTTTGCATGACTTACCGACCTCAAACACGGCTAATTTTTCTAAGAACACTGATGACCTGACAGCATGCATGCCAATCGTCTCTTCTGACTGTTTTCAGCTCGACGTTTTCTTAAGAGAATTTCGTTGCTGGTCCTCCTTAAATGGCCCCACACTCAATCCTTTCAAATATCAGATGGTTAATTCAAGCCTAAGGCGTGTAAAAGACTGGTCATTGAGCATTTTGTATGACCTTATGTAAATCGTGATGTACGGAAATGGGCACAAAGGGCCAAAGTACAAAGGCAAACTGCCGCTCCTGCAGGTGAATTGTTTTCCAGATGCTAGATTCTTCCGCAAACATATCGACATCGCTGGACCTCTACTTCAATCTAGTGGCTTCAAATATGCTTGAACTTGCATCGATCGTTTTACCAGATGGCCCGTCGCAGTTCCTGTTAGAGACTTTTCAGCGGAAACAATCCCCGGATATATTGTCCAACACTGGATTTCGAATTTTTGTGTACCCCCTGTGATTACTACCGACCGAGGTGTACAGTTCGAAAGCAATCTTTTTCAGCCATTCAGGGAATTACTTGGAATCAAAAGACTCCGGACGACCGCTTACCATCCAATCACCAGTGGAATGGCAGAAAGATTTCACCGACAGCTAAAGGTGGCACTGATGTCTACTCAGTGCAGAGGTAAAGAGGATTGATAAACTACCACGTGTTCTCTTAGGCATACGGGGAAACAGGATCTTGGTTATACAGCAGAATTGGTTCATGGAGCTATCTTACGATCACCAGGCGGCTACTCTAGCCAAATGACTGGGTCTCCACGGGATTTAATTAACCACTTGCAGTGACTAGGGGCTTACATGAAAAGTCTGCTACCGCAACCCCTAAGACAACAAAAAAACGGTTTTATGTATCTCAAACGCTTCAAGACCGTACTCAAGTATTTGTCAGGTACAGTGGGGTCGGCAAACCATTAAAACCTCCTTACGATGGACTTCACCGTGTTATCAGGAAAACAGACAAAGTACTTACCACAGACCGCTCCGGAAGACGTGAAACAGTTAGAGTCCATAGACTGGAACCAGCTTTTTAGAATCTGCTTTAGAAATCATGGGACCTGTAAATAACGAACACATATAGCCGGAAATAAAAACGCTCAGAAACGAGAGATGCGGAAAGCCGTCGTCCGCTAGTATAGAAAGCCGAAAGAAATCAGGAAGGAGAGTTCATCGGCTCGGACAGTTTTTAGAAGCAATTTACTTCTAGTCCCTTGACCTTTATCCTTCATTCATTTATTGTTAATGTACATTAAAGTAAAATATTTTAAGTACTGTGAACATTGCTTATATCATCGAAGGCCAACGGATCCCAACAACAACACTTTTTTTCAACCTTGGACTTGTTTCTTCTATTCGTACAATAATTAGTCTGAAGCTGTATGTCAGACGCCTTCACAAACAGTGACATATAGCTTTTTGAAAAAAATCATGTGTCTGTGCTTGCTATAAGTTCACAATATTATTCACTTCAGTTTACTAACCATCTCACGATTCATGCCATAAAAACATTTTTATGCCCACACATATATTTATACCATAAATAGCACATGCGTTATTTCCCGTCTAAGGAATAACTTAGTTCTTTTGTACAAGACTTCGCTTGGTCTATCTTACTTCTTCCCACCGCTTGGAGATATGTACCGCCACATGACCATAGAAACCATACACTGGTGCTGGTAATAGGGAGATGCAATAAACAGTTGGAATAAAAATACTTTGCTGCCTATTATAGGCTGATCTGGAATGTGCTCCCCTTAGCTGTAGTCAGCAGCACATCTTCGTTGCATTTTAAGCGCCTTGTTGAATTGCTTTTGGGCTAGAATGATATCTACTGTCGGTTGGTAGGTAGGTGCCTTTCAACAGAGTTACTCGGGGGTGGCTCTGTAGGACCCTAGTGTCTCCAAGGTAGTGAAATTGATAGTAATTTAAGAATAAATATAGGTGGGATCTCTCTAAGTTCTGTTCAGTGAATTAAATTACTCGTGATCTGGAACAGTGAGAACTCTGTCTATCTGGCAGTTTCCCCTCCGCTCTATAACCGGTATCACCGTAGTAGGGTAGCCCACATGGCAAACAGCATACTAGCCTGACTAAAAACGACGTCCAAATCCACTTGGTTGTACTTTTGGAAAATCTGTCCTCAGAATTCCTCGCAAACGTCAACACATAATCTTGTCTTATTTTCTACACACGAAGACTCTCACTAATTCACTTCATGCCGAAACCTACTTCGTATTCAGAGGCCTCTGCATACGCCCGTATGTATGACGACTACTTATTCCTTGTCTCTTAAATTCTCAATTTGACATGTCAACTGATATGCTCCGCCGTTCAGACAAGTAGTTTCAGCGCTACGCTTCGTGTATATCGTGCATTAGAAGTCAATGACCACTATCTCGCAATAGTTTATTACTGAAGAGACAGATTATTGTTGTGCGATAACTCTTAAATCTACATCCGACTCCTTTCTTTGGTTATTTTTTTTCCACATCTTGTTACTCATTGACTTAAGTACAGGATAAATTGTTCCATACCCATGTTTCCTTTTCTTTCTCATAGGCAGGTTCACAATGACACCGCTGCATACTCAATAATTTGACAGTTCACCTCCAATTAATGGCCCCGATTGAGATTGTGCGTAGAAATGTTGGCATTACATCCTGTTCGCGGCCAAATATGCAGGTACTCCGACTAAAAACGCTCACTCACCTCGTAGTGAAGAGGATCGAAACTAACCTCATATGAAGCGCCAAAATTGAACACATATTGAATAAATTGAGGGTGAAAACCTAAAATCGTGGGCGGCAAAATAAGGACAGGTTTTGCATTGAGATACAACACCAGCAAAATTTACGCATGTTAGTGTGTATTCAGAGACACAGAGACGAAAAATCACTAAATGAAGCAACATCAGATGTGACACTCGTTACAAGAGTTTCGTCCGTCTATACCCAGGCAGAAATATAGATAACTAATTCACTGGTTACTAAAGCGTACTAAGCCAGGGTGAAGAGGAAAGTTTTGGTGCAGGGCTGGCAACCGTACGCCGTAAAACCAATCCAATCACTACAGAAACTTCAAAGCAGAAACAAAATATAAAAATATAAAACAAACTTATTCAACACTGGAATTAGAGAGACGAAATGATGCCGGTTGGTGAAAGACTTCGCGAAGCCAATTGGCCGATGTGTCTTCTCTCGATGAAATTGATTGTAAACATGGTGACATGGAATGCCCGCACAACGTTTGAAGCCGGCTGACAAGACTGCCCAGATTGCAAAAGAGATGAGAAGGTATATCATTGAAGTGCTAGGAATGTGCGAGGAATCTGCAGATGGAATGTGAGTGGACTCTCTAAACTGTCAACTGAAGAGTCAATAATCTACTCAGATATTGTCACTCAAACGACAACCATGAGCACACGGAGTGAGTGGCAATCATGATTTCCCCAAGAACATCAAAGGCTCTCATGCAGTGGGAACCAGTCTCCTCCTGCAGGATCATGACAGCAGGATTAAACTCAAAAGGAAGGGAAGTCGCAATCATTCAATGCTACACACCTACAAACAATGCAGATGAAGAGAAGAAGGAGGAATTCCACAGACAACTGCAATCAACACTGGACAAGACCCCACCGCAGTTGGCGACATCAAAATTCTAATGGGCGACATGAATGCTAAACTTGGGGAGGACAACACAGGAAGAGAACTAACCATGGGTCGAGAAGCGCTCGGTGAGGTGATGAACGAGAATGGAGAGTTATTTGCAGAATTCTGTGCATTCAACGATTTGGTGAATTGAGGCAGTGCATGCAACCACAAGGATATTGACAAAGCGAGCGACACGGAGTTGATTTCACCATACACCAGGACACACTACACTAAAAATCAGATCAACTTCATCTCAATGTGAAGAAAGTGGAGACGCAGCCAGCCTACTGGACACAAGATCACATTAAGAAGTGGAGCAGATGTAGATTCACACCACTCACTATCTTGTCAAAGGAACCTACATTCCAAATCAAGTTGAAAGCCTTCAGACAATTTGGTGGCGATAGACCACAGTTCAAGTTCAACACCCAGAACAGAGACTGAAGGACGAAACTACGAAGGAAATCTTCACGTCAGCCATCAAGACACAATGGGAGATATCGAGCAGCATCTCTGAAGAAACCTGAGTGGAAGAACACTGGAACTCCTTGTAAGGGATGTGGAATGAAACCTGCACAACCGTAATAGGAGGAAAGAAGAAAGAAGATAAGGAATGGATCTCGATGGACACATGGAAGCTGATAGAGAAGGGAGAGGAGGATGGTGTAGCAGAGGATGAACGAGTGCAGTGCAGGGATGAACGACGAGAAGAGGAACTGAGTACAACGTATAAAACATAACACTGGACAAAGAAGTGAAGAAGAGTGCAAGCAAAGACAAAAGACACCTGTATGATACGTTGGCACGTGAAGCAGAACAGGCTGCAGGTAGGAGAGACCTGACAACATTGTATCAAACAACCAAGTTACTATCCGCGAGGGATGAGATCAACACAGATGAAGTTAACCAAAGATGATGAAGGAGATATAATCACCAAAGAGGAGAAACAACGGAAATGATGGGCTGACCACTTCAGAAAGTGTTTGCATCGACCACCACCACCACCTGCACTTCGTCCAGAAATACCACCTGCAGCCACATAACATACAAGTGGATGACGGCCCTCCAACAAAAGCAGAGGCCTTGAACACCATAAAGCTACTGAAGTGCGGGAAAGCGGCAGAACCAGATGGAATTCCACCTGAAGCATTGAGAGCAGACACAGGGACAACAGCGGACATGCTCACACCACTATTGCTGAAGGTCTGGAAGGAGGGATGGAAAGGTACCTGCACATTGATTGGAAGAGGGGCCACCTTGTCAAACTCCCTAAGAAGGGTGACCTTAGTGTTCGAGAGAACTGGAGTGGTATCATGCTGCTGTCCACCTTGAGGAAAATAACAACTGCATCATCCTGGAGAGACTAAAGGATGCACTGGATTCAAAATGACAACCGGGACAGGCTGGTTGGCTGACTGACTGACTAGCTAGCTGGCTGGCTGACTGGCTGGGTGGCTGGCTGGCTATCTTCAGGAAGGACAAATCATGTGCGCATCGAATTGCAACGCTACGCTACGCATCATCGTTGAACAGAGTATAGAATGGCAGTCAACTGGATCTCCACCTCAACTTCATTGACTTTGAGAAGGCCTTCGACAGCGTCGACCGAGAAGTAATTTGGAAACTGCTTCAACACTGAGGTGTTGGTGCCACAAACCTTTATCCATCTCATTCAACAGCTATATGCTATGTGATGCTACACGCCAAGTGATTCACAATGTCAAGCTCAGTGATGCCTTTGAAGCGAAGAGTGACAGGAGTAAGACAAGGCTGTCTACTATCACCCATGATATTCCTGATTGTGGTCGACTGGACTGGACTGGACTGGACTGGACTGGATCATGCAAGAAACAACTGTGGGGAGCGAGAAGAGGGGGATACGCTGGATTGGGGAAAAGAAGCTAGAAGATTTGGATTTTGCCGATGACTTGTGTCTGATGTCACACAAACGTGAAGATCTACAGGCGGAAACTAACAAGTTGACAGAAGGGGCAGCGCAGCGAAGACGGGACTTCCTTCAGGTGAACGTGGAGAAGACAGAGGTGATGAAGATACCCCGCCAAAGCCATCAGCAACAACAACAAGCACCAATCATCATCAACGGGAGAAACTTGAAGGAAGTAACCTGTTTCACCTATCTAGGCAGCACTCTTTCAACTACAGGCGGCACAGGCACAGACGAGGACGTCAAATCCAGCCAGGATCGGAAAAACAGCAAGACAGGCGTTCATTAATGTGAAAGCAGTGTGGAGATCTACTGCACTCAGCACAAAGCGTGAACAAGATCTGGACTTCCAACACCAACGTCAAGTCAGTGCTTCTATGTGATGGTTGAGAGACTTGGCGCGTTACCAAAGGGATTTCCAACAAACTACAGACATTCATCAACAACTGCTTACGCTCGTTACTGAAGATCAGATGGGCAGAAAGAATAAGCAACAAGGAACTGTGGCCTGACAACGAACCGATCAAGAACCTATCACCCAATAAATATGCACTGGAAGGAAGTGGAGATGAGTTGGGCATACAATGAGAAGACCGACTGGGGACATCACGCGTCAGGCCGTCGAGTGGAACCCCCATGGGAAGCGACGAGTTGGGCGTTTGAGGCGATGGTGACATGGAGGAGATCGTGCGAGGAGGAAATGAGAGCTTGTGGGCTGTCGTGGAGCCAGGTTCAAAATATTTCAGAGAACGGAGTTCACTGGAGACGTGCTACTGAAGCCTTATGTTCCATTGGAAACCCACGAGTCTAATAATATAAGAGTAATGAATGCTTTCCGTAAACGGTAAAAGCTTATTTTTATTCGCATTTTTTCTGCCTTACTTCTGCTCTATACTTGATGGTCTATGTAACTTTACTGATTATGCGGCTCTTTAATTGTAGTGTAAAAGCCTAATCACAGTTGCCTGATCAAGGCTCATACTGGGTGTTAATGCCTGTGTTATTAGTCACCATTGTTAAATAGCGAAAGAGTTAGTACCTAATTTAATTTTTTTAACCAGCAACAGTCGAATAACTGCATCCTGGCAGACTACGTATGGCATAACGATGTATTCTTCTGCAATTTTCTCAGCCTCACCGACAACAATAACATTCGGATATTGCCTGTAAAAACGACATGTGTTCGTATCACTTATTATTCGAAATATATTATTATGATTGATATCTGAAGTCTCTGGACAACAGTTACCAAAGCTTAGTTCTCTCTCGGACCTGCGGCTCAGATATTCCAGTAACTTGGTTTTCCCTCAGCAGGTAGTGTGGTTAAAAACTAGGCCACACAGACGCCGGAGATGCACCATTCTTAGCCTTATGGTACTGAATGAAGGGTCCTTCTCCACAAAGTATGCACCCTCCTAATTATAGAATATTACTCATTTGTCATAAGTACCACTGGAATAGACGACAAACCTAAATTCGTGAAAGACGTACCATGTTGGTGTAGGTTGGATTAGGTTTGAAGAGGGTTTGGAGTGGCCAGACTAAGAAGTGACACCAGTTGATGAAGTCTCTTCCTGTTTGTCTGAGTCGTGTAGCGAGATATTGACAGTCTGACTGGGGTCCGCGAGGTCAAAGGAACCAATTGTTAGGAGCCCTTACCGACATCGCTGAATATCGGTTAGAACGGCGCAGATGTATTCACTCCTTGACATTTGAAGCTTGAATATTAGCACTAACCGTTATCTCCAAACTTCTCTCACAGAACTTTTGCCACTTTGATATCACTCTTATTCTATGTACACTACCATGAAGCGAGACAATTCGAGCGCATGCATACGCTTGTGAGGTTCTGCGTTGATTCTGTCTACCTTATGACAATCAATATGAAGATGACGTGCGCATACACCCGAGCCACCGAGATGAATTCTGGGCCATATCGCTGGTTTCTGTTGTCACACCAACCTGGAAGTATACATCTCCCTGCCCACTTCCGACCAACAGCCAAAAAGAGAGAAGGAAGGTGACTAGGTATGCACAACATGTTGAAGCCATCCGAGTCATTGAATTTTCACGGCCTATTACGACTCCACAATAAAACGTCTGAAATATTTGGTGAACTAATGCTTATTATTATTATTATTATTATTATTAGACTTCTGGGTTTCCAATGGAACATAAGGCTTCAGTAGCACGTCTCCAGTGAACTCCGTTCTCTGAAATATTTTGAACCTGGCTCCACGACAGCCCACAAGCTCTCATTTCCTCCTCGCACGATCTCCTCCATGTCACCATCGCCTCAAACGCCCAACTCGTCGCTTCCCATGGGGGTTCCACTCGAGGGCCTGACGCGTGATGTCCCCAGTCGGTCTTCTCATTGTATGCCCAACTCATCTCCACTTCCTTCCAGTGCATATTTATTGGGTGATAGGTTCTTGATCGGTTCGTTGTCAGGCCACAGTTCCTTGTTGCTTATTCTTTCTGCCCATCTGATCTTCAGTAACGAGCGTAAGCAGTTGTTGATGAATGTCTGTAGTTTGTTGGAAATCCCTTTGGTAACGCGCCAAGTCTCTCAACCATCACATAGAAGCACTGACTTGACGTTGGTGTTGGAAGTCCAGATCTTGTTCACGCTTTGTGCTGAGTGCAGTAGATCTCCACACTGCTTTCACATTAATGAACGCCTGTCTTGCTGTTTTTCCGATCCTGGCTGGATTTGACGTCCTCGTCTGTGCCTGTGCCGCCTGTAGTTGAAAGAGTGCTGCCTAGATAGGTGAAACAGGTTACTTCCTTCAAGTTTCTCCCGTTGATGATGATTGGTGCTTGTTGTTGTTGCTGATGGCTTTGGCGGGGTATCTTCATCACCTCTGTCTTCTCCACGTTCACCTGAAGGAAGTCCCGTCTTCGCTGCGCTGCCCCTTCTGTCAACTTGTTAGTTTCCGCCTGTAGATCTTCACGTTTGTGTGACATCAGACACAAGTCATCGGCAAAATCCAAATCTTCTAGCTTCTTTTCCCCAATCCAGCGTATCCCCCTCTTCTCGCTCCCCACAGTTGTTTCTTGCATGATCCAGTCCAGTCCAGTCCAGTCCAGTCCAGTCGACCACAATCAGGAATATCATGGGTGATAGTAGACAGCCTTGTCTTACTCCTGTCACTCTTCGCTTCAAAGGCATCACTGAGCTTGACATTGTGAATCACTTGGCGTGTAGCATCACATAGCATATAGCTGTTGAATGAGATGGATAAAGGTTTGTGGCACCAACACCTCAGTGTTGAAGCAGTTTCCAAATTACTTCTCGGTCGACGCTGTCGAAGGCCTTCTCAAAGTCAATGAAGTTGAGGTGGAGATCCAGTTGACTGCCATTCTATACTCTGTTCAACGATGATGCGTAGCGTAGCGTTGCAATTCGATGCGCACATGATTTGTCCTTCCTGAAGATAGCCAGCCAGCCACCCAGCCAGTCAGCCAGCCAGCTAGCTAGTCAGTCAGTCAGCCAACCAGCCTGTCCCGGTTGTCATTTTGAATCCAGTGCATCCTTTAGTCTCTCCAGGATGATGCAGTTGTTATTTTCCTCAAGGTGGACAGCAGCATGATACCACTCCAGTTCTCTCGAACACTAAGGTCACCCTTCTTAGGGAGTTTGACAAGGTGGCCCCTCTTCCAATCAATGTGCAGGTACCTTTCCATCCCTCCTTCCAGACCTTCAGCAATAGTGGTGTGAGCATGTCCGCTGTTGTCCCTGTGTCTGCTCTCAATGCTTCATGTGGAATTCCATCTGGTTCTGCCGCTTTCCCGCACTTCAGTAGCTTTATGGTGTTCAAGGCCTCTGCTTTTGTTGGAGGGCCGTCATTCACTTGTATGTTATGTGGCTGCAGGTGGTATTTCTGGACGAAGTGCAGGTGGTGGTGGTGGTCGATGCAAACATTTTCTGAAGTGGTCAGCCCATCATTTCCGTTGTTTCTCCTCTTTGGTGATTATATCTCCTTCATCATCTTTGGTTAACTTCATCTGTGTTGATCTCATCCCTCGCGGATAGTAACTTGGTTGTTTGATACAATGTTGTCAGGTCTCTCCTACCTGCAGCCTGTTCTGCTTCACGTGCCAACGTATCATACAGGTGTCTTTTGTCTTTGCTTGCACTCTTCTTCACTTCTTTGTCCAGTGTTATGTTTTATACGTTGTACTCAGTTCCTCTTCTCGTCGTTCATCCCTGCACTGCACTCGTTCATCCTCTGCTACACCATCCTCCTCTCCCTTCTCTATCAGCTTCCATGTGTCCATCGAGATCCATTCCTTATCTTCTTTCTTCTTTCCTCCTATTACGGTTGTGCAGGTTTCATTCCACATCCCTGTCAAAGAGTTCCTTTATGCCTTCTAATGAGCTGCAAACCGTAATCCTTTTCAGAAGCCACTATGAAAGCATGCTGCTAAGGTCTTCTCATTACAAAAGCGCAACACCGCCTAATATCCTTGGTTTTTGATATACTACCATCCCACAACGAATAAATCAAAACAGAACCTCATACACAACTGCATACCTTCAATACACTGTTAGCTGTTAGCTGCTCGTTCTCCCGCATTAGCCAAGGTAGAGAAACGTTAACTGTGTCTAAGGGGATATTTCTTTGCATGCAGTATCTAATTATATGCCTGCATGGCAAGTTGTACTCCACACGAAATCCGCAGTTACACGTTAAAGGGTTTGTAGAAAGTTGGAATACCGCTGTGGTGTCTCTTGCAATGAATTCGTCTTTATGATTGACGGTAGAAACAGCAATTTGCATGTTCCTTTTAATAAGTGAACATGCAGCAGGCTTTAGTTTACTGACTCAGGACGCGAAGATTATATGGTCACCTAGCTCACATTTATTGTTGCAATCCGTCAGCAGTTTCTGAATGCGCCCCTGAACCCAGTAACCGCTACGCAACATAAGGCTCAGTAATGCACGACGTACTGGCATTTTCATGGACAGCATATGCAGCTTCAACGTACGATGTGTGGTTTCGACGAATTTGGTGTTATTTTGTTCCAAAAGAATGCCTAGTGGACGGTAAGCAGCAGCCCATTTGTGCTTACGAGGTAAGAGGTAGGACACTAAGTACCTGTGAAACGTATCCATAGTCTCTATTTGAACAAGAGAACTTTCGAAGCTACAAAAAAATGATACATTAAAAGATATTAACCTCTCTATATCCTTTGTGTACACCATTCGAAAGAAGTACTGCAGCACCTCCTGTTGTAATCTCTGCAAACATTAAAATTTTCACTATTCTTTTGAACACAAGCTTACCCTTTTGATCACGTCACGAATGATGTGCACACGACACAGGAGGTGATGTGAGTGCGGAAAAACTTGGCATAATGCAGAGGAAATTGCAAGAGAGTCATCTGTTATGAAAGCACCCACTCTGCGGCTTCCAATAATATTCTTAAAAAAGAGGCTATAGCGCATATTGAACACATCTTTATTATTTAGTCTTTTACCATAGTGAGCATAAACGAAATCAATAACATTAAATGCAGCCGTTTCGGATATCAGCAATGGCCTTATGCTCTCCAATTCAACACCTGTCAACTTCCGCGCCCACGAACACTTGTCATAAAGCAGTGAATTGCAGGGATGATTGTGAGTCAACAGCCACTGAGTAACTGTCCAGAAACCTTCTAAGAACTTCGCGAGCACGAATTCCAGACAAGAACATTTCAGGGATGTTCTATGAAGTAAATAATGAAAACAAATAGAACTGACCTTCTTGTCACTATACCACCTACTGACCGGCACTCACTAGCCTAAAAGCGAACAAACTTAACGTAAGCTCTTCGGTCACCTTGCAAACGTGAATCTCGCACAACGTAGTGTGTGTACGTTTGTTTCTCATACTCCTTCACGGCGACCTTCAAAGACTCTAAGGACGGAAACGTGGTGAGACAAAAACGCTCCATAAAATTCGATTCATTTTCGGTTACAACACTTTGGAC
This sequence comes from Heterobilharzia americana, assembly GCA_944470555.2. Classification (NCBI taxonomy): domain Eukaryota; kingdom Metazoa; phylum Platyhelminthes; class Trematoda; order Strigeidida; family Schistosomatidae; genus Heterobilharzia; species Heterobilharzia americana. Next base: position 19,425,430 of record OX104133.1, on the reverse strand, counting down.
GTTATCGTCGCTCATCATGAAAACTAAGCAACCCGTCCTCACTTTCCTCTTTTTTTTAGTACCTTTGGATTTCGTACAACCAATAACATGGGTCAACCTCGCCTGGTTAACTAGTTTACTAGTTACTAGCCGGTCCTAAGCCCGGGTAAAGAGGGAAGGTTGGGCATAGGGCTAGCAACCCTACCCCGTAAAACAAATCTAACCGCTAAAGAAACTTCAAAGCACAAACAAAATATAAAAAATGAAAACAAACTTATTCCCCGCTGGAATCGGAGAGGCGAAATGACGCCAGTTGGTGAAAGCCTTCGGGAAGCCAATTGGCCGATGTGTCTTCTCTCGATGAAAGCGAAAGTAAACGTGGGGACATGGAATGTCCGCACGATGTTTGAACCCAGTAAGGCAGCCCAGATTGCAAGGGAGATGAGAAGGTATAACATCGAAGTGCTTGGGATTTGCGAAAGCAGATGGAATGGGAGTGGACTCTCCAAACTGTCAACTGGAGAATCAATAATCTACTCCGGTCACCCAGACGCCAACCACGAGCACACTGAGGGAGTGGCTATCATGATGTCCTCAAGAGCATCGAAGGCTCTCATGCAGTGGGAACCAATCTCCTCCAGGATCATGACAGCAAGATTCAACTCAAAAGGAAGAAAGGTCACAATCATACAATGTTATGCACCTACAAATAATGCAGAGCAAGAGAAAAAGGAGGATTTCTACAGACAACTTCAATCAACACTGGACAAGACGTCAGTTGGCGATATCAAAATTCTGATGGGCGACATGAATGCCAAACTGGGAGGGGACAACACGGGAAGAGAACTAACCATGGGTCGAGAGGCACTAGGTGAAATGAATGAGAATGGAGAATTGTTTGCAGAATTCTGCGCATTCAACGATTTGGTGATTGGAGGCAGTGTGTTCAGGCACAAAGATATCCACAAAGCGACATGGATTTCACCAGATGGACACACTAAAAATCAAATCGACTTTATCTCAATCTCAAGAAAATGGAGACGCAGTCTACTTAACACAAGGTCAAGAAGAGGAGCAGATGTAGGTTCAGACCACTACCTAGTGCAAGGAACCTTCCAAATCAAGTTAAAAGCCTTCAAGGAAGCTGGTGATAGACCTCAACCCAAGTACAACACTCGGAAACTGAAGGATGAAACTACAAAGGAGATCTTCAAGGCAGCCATCAAGACAAAATGGGAGACATCGAGGGACATCCCTGAAGAAACCTGTGTGGAAGAACATTGGAAGTCTTTGAAAGCTATGTGGAAAGAAACCTGCACAACAGTATTAGGAAGGAAGAAGGTGGAAGACAAGGAATGGATCTCGACGGATACCTGGAAGCTGATAGAGGAGAGGAGGATGGTGAAGCAGAAGATAAACCAGTGCAAGGATGCTCAACGACAAGAGGAACTGAGCACAATGTATAAAACACTGGACAAAGAAGTGAAGAAGAGTGCACGCAAAGACAAAAGACACTTCTACGAAACACTGGCAAGTGAAGCAGAACAGGCTGCAGGTAAGAGAGACCTGACGACATTGTATCAAATAACCAGGTTGCTATCAGGGAAGAGACCAACACAGATGAAACCAATAAAAGATGAAGAAGGAAATTTAATTACAAAAGAAGAGAAACAGAGGAAACGATGGGCCGACCACTTCAAGAAGCTCTTGAATCGACCACCACCTGCACTTCGTCCAGAAATACCACCTGCAGCCGCTGAACTACAAGTGAACATTAATCCCCCAACGAAAATGGAAGTCCTGAACGCCATAAAGCTACTGAAATGCGGGAAAGCAGCAGGACCAGATGGAATACCGCCAGAAGCACTGAAAACAGATGCAGAGACAACAGCGGCCATGCTCACACCACTATTGCAGAAGGTGTGGAAGGAAGAGAAGGTACCTGACGATTGGAAGAAGGGTTACCTTGTCAAACTGCCGAAGAAGGGAGACCTCAGTGCTTGCAAGAACTGGCGCGGAATCACTCTCCTGTCCACCCCAAGTAAAATATTAAGCCGCATCATCCTGGAGAGGCTAAGGGATGCACTGGATTCAAAACTACGACCGGAACAGGCAGGCTTCAGGAAGTACAAATCATGTGCAGACCAAATTGCAACGCTTCGCATCATCATAGAACAGAGCATAGAATGGCAATCACCTCTCCACCTCAACTTCATCGACTTTGAGAAGGCCTTTGACAGCGTCGACCGAGAAGTAATTTGGAAACTGCTTCAATACTACGGAGTACCGCAAACCTTTATCCGCCTCATTCAACAACTATATGAAGATGCCACATGCCAAGTAATCCACAATGGGAAGCTCAGTGATGCCTTTGAAGTGAAGACAGGAGTGAAACAAGGTTGCCTACTATCCCCCATGATATTCCTTATTGTGGTGGACTGGATCATGCAGCAAACAGTAGGCAGCGAGAAGAGGGGGATACACTGGACGACGGAAAAGAACCTAGAAGACTTGGATTTCGCCGATGACTTATGCCTAATGTCACATAAACTTGAAGATCTGCAGGCAAAAACTAACAAGTTGATAGAAGAGGCAGCGAAGACGGGACTTCAGGTGAATATAGAGAAGACAGAAGTGATGAAGATACCGCACCACCACCATCAACAACAACAACAACAAACTCCAATCACTGTCAACGGGAGAAACTTAAAGGAAGTAACCTCCTTCACTTATCTAGGAAGCACTGTTTCAACTACAGGCGGGACGGACGAGGACGTCAAAGTCAGAATCGGAAAAGCAAGACAGGCATTCATTAGCCTGAAACCAGTGTGGAGATCTTCTGCACTCAGCATGCGGAACAAGATACGGATTTTCAACACCAACGTCAAGTCAGTGCTCTTGTATGGCTCAGAGACTTGGCGCGTCACGAAAGGTATTTCCAATAAACTACAGACATTCATCAACAACTGCTTACGCTCGCTGCTGAAGATCAGATGGCCAGAAAAAATAAGCAACAAGGAACTCTGGGAACGAACCAACCAAGAACCTATCACGCAACAAATATGCAGGAAGAAGTGGAGATGGATTGGCCATGCACTGAGAAGGCCGACTGAGGACATCACGCGTCAGGCCCTCGAGTGGAATCCCCATGGGAAGCGACGAGTTGGACGTCCAAGGGTGACATGGAGGAGGTCGTGCGAGCAGGAAATGAGAGCTTCTGGGCTGTCGTGGGACCAGGTTCAAAAGATCTCAGAGAACAGAGGTCACTGGAGGCGTGCTACTGAAGCCCTATGTTCCACTAGGAACCCAAGGGACTAATAATAATAATAATAATAACATGGGTCATTTCATCGTCTATTTCGGACAACAGGTGAGACAGGGGGTAAGGTGGTAAGGAGTAAAAAATAACATTTTAGAAAATTATTACTGTGGACCAAATGTATTTCATAGTAATGCAGGTGAGTAAAAAGCAAATAAAAATACACCTTATAAGAGGAAAACGAAGCCTGGTTAACTAGTACACAAGTTACTAGCCGAAATACATTTGGACCATAGTAATAATTTTTTTTAAATGTTATTTTTTACTCCTTACCACCTTACCCCCTGTCTCACCTGTTGTCCAAAATAGACGATGAAATGACCCATGTTATTGGTTGTACGAAATCCAAAGGTACTAAAAAAAGAGGAAAGTGAGGACGGGTTGCTTAGTTTTCATGATGAGCGACGATAACGTCCAAAGTGTTGTAACCGAAAATGAATCGAATTTTATGGAGCGTTTTTGTCTCACCACGTCTGCAAGTGTACTGATTCACAATAAACTGCTGGTAGCCCTTTAAATGGTACTAAATTGAGTTGTGGCTCGTTGGTTTAAAGAGGTGGCTTTCACCTGGTGCTTTACGAGTTCAAACCGCATTGCATCTACCGAGGTGGTTTTAGAAGCCATGCAGTAGCACCATTATCCCACACACGCAAAACATGTGTGGCTTCTTGTCTACCTCAAGAATGTGCAGAAGATTGCAGTGTGGATTTCAATTTTGATTTCGCAAAAAGTATTCAAAATCGCGTCGTTAACAAGTTCACTAGTTACTAGAACGTACTAAGCCAGGGTGAAGAGGAAAGTTTTGGTGCAGGGCTGGCAACCGTACGCCGTAAAACCAATCCAATCACTACAGAAACTTCAAAGCAGAAACAAAATATAAAAATATAAAACAAACTTATTCAACACTGGAATTAGAGAGACGAAATGATGCCGGTTGGTGAAAGACTTCGCGAAGCCAATTGGCCGATGTGTCTTCTCTCGATGAAATTGATTGTAAACATGGTGACATGGAATGCCCGCACAACGTTTGAAGCCGGCTGACAAGACTGCCCAGATTGCAAAAGAGATGAGAAGGTATATCATTGAAGTGCTAGGAATGTGCTCCTTTGGAACAGTTCCATCTGACACGATAAATGACGTTGAAGGAAGATTCTGGTCTAGCTTTATGTCCAGAGTTGACCAAATGTTCAAGAATTGTATTGTTAATTGATTTACATTCTCCCCTCGACAACCATGCAGGATAGTGCTCCGAAATACTTTTGGAAAGCGTTCGCTTTGTGCGGCCTATCCTATCCTGCATGGTTGTCGAGGGGAGAATGTAAATCAATTAAGAGTTCAATTCTTGAACATTTGGTCAAATCTGGACATAAAGCTAGACCAGAATCTTCCTTCAACGTCATTTATCGTGTCAGATGGAATTGTTCAAAAGGAGTACGCCTTCTGCAGTTGTGCACAGCGGAGGCACTGGCAATTCATCAATTCAAACCTGATCTATGCGTGCAAAAGAAGTACGTTCAATCTTTCATTTCACTGTGGTCTTAACACTCATTTTTTTCTATTTCATTATAATTAATTAGTTTATTATTATCACCTTTATTATGACCCTTGTCTCATTCTTCACCTTCTTTACATCTATCTAACTATCTATCTATCTATCAAGTGGACAGTCAATGTTTGCGTTTCTTATCCACCAACAATTTTCACCTTGTCAAACTGCTTGCCTTCCTCGATATTTCTACTGTCTTAGGTTATTACGCAACTATTTTGCATTCTTGATTCGGCTTTTCGTAGCACTTGGTTAGTGATGTAATTACACCCTATTGTTTTATAATGGACTGTTATATGTTTGTGATGAATATAAATAAGATTGTACAGCTTTAGAAAACGATATCAACGAAAAAGAAAATTTTCTTCGCTGAATTATATCTTCTCTATGACTCAATGGGCATGTTTCTTAGGTCAAATCATGATAATAAAAATATATTCCTGTCGCCACTATTTTCTCATTGCTAGTGGCATGAAATCAAACCATTGCTCACACAACTCTTACTCAATTTTCAAATATCATACTGTTTTTCCGTAACATAAAGAATAATAAATATGAAGTTTACTTGTTGAAAGAATTCTGGGGTATCTTTATTGAAGTGCAGGTAGAGTCCTTCAAACTCAAGTGTGAGTATTCTTCGGAAAAAATCTGATTGTGAAAATCATTTCTCTTATGAAGGATTTGATAGTTTGGTGAAAAAATTTATGCAGCCTGCAACGCAACAAGTTAACTAATTGGAAAATGAAAAATAATGGAACTACACAAGATATCGTTAGACGATTTTGACACCCCGTTTTCTTTACATGAAGAAGAATGATTGGTGAAGAGCAGTATTCAGTATTTCCTCCAGTAGGTTTGGCGTTGCCTTTGTTGGCCTTGTTCTATTTTCAGGTCTATAATTGTCAATATTTAGTGACTTTCTCTTACATGGAAATCAAATACAATTTACATAATGTTTTCTTAGATCGTCTAATCAGTGTTTTCTTAGTATACATATACTGCTATTATCCAAAGCTCATAGCATCAACTAATCACATATATGATTAGAAAAGTTGATCATTTTATCTCTGTTTCTTCTCGATGCCTCCTGAGGAGAAATAGGTAGGGAACACTGAATATTCCCAACAATTCTTGATAGAGATTATTGCTTAAGAATTTCGGTAGCTAGTTGTTGAATTCTGTGAAACTCAATATTCCAAAGTGTGACTAATTGTTCCAACATCATTTTGGGTCAGTAAATGGGGAAAGAAAAGGGTTTTATTGAAATGAGCACTCGTCAGGCTTATTCTAGGTTATTTGGTCAAAAGCACACCCACTTCAGATTTCATCCACGTTTTAAGTTAAATCAACTTGTGATATCAAATCTGAGGTTATTTCGTTGACTTGAAGAATAATTCATCTGCTCAATGTTTGACCTAATTTCAAAATGTTATTATTTTAATGAAATGTGATTTGAATTATGCAGATGTTTTATGGATTAGGACTATCAGATAGATATTCACATTTATTCGTCATAATGAGTTGCGTGAGGAAGAAATAAAACTGTCAGATAATGTTAAGTGATCCTTCAGAGGTTGGACAAAGTTAGAACTTGAAGTATTTGTAAGGGATGTGATATATTTGTAAATACTGATTACAACACAAATATTTCTATCATTTGAGGAGATGGGATAAAGTATGCGACTTTTTAGTCGGATGGAAACAATACTCGGGAAGCCCTACCCAACCTGCATTTTATGCTTGTTGGCATTCACTGAAAGGGTATATTTACAACCTTGAGCGAAACGATGACTTCTGTGAGTTTGGAAGCCTCATTACTTTTTCTGCGATCAGAGACGGTGAAGTGAAGTAGGTTTTCTGCAATTTGTTATGGAAATGGAATAAAAACCTGAGTCGTTTATATAAATCTGCATAACATTATTCGATTTTAAAGAAGTGAATCGCAACTACTAGTAAATTTCTGATAGTACGACTACACATCTTAGCAGAGTGTTATGCATAGAAATTGAACAGAAATATGCGAAAAGCAAATAAATTTTAAGCCATCGGATCTTTGAGCAGAGTTTTTAAATGTACCACAATTAGTGCACCTCTGAAAATGCCTACACGAGTAGTTTATGAGACAAGGAATCCATTAAATCAATCCAGTCAAAGTGTTGCACTACGAAATTCAAAATACTGGAATTAGTGATAGATGCAACGTAGCGGTCGCGTAGGAAAATATCTTTACATGTTCGCTTTAGAGATGTGTGGGGATGTGGTTGACTGCAGTTTGGTATTCATCACCGACTCACATCTGCTGTACAACCATTAAACCTGCGAGCACTGAACAGATGATCTGTTCTGATATGAATCTGTCCAGTACCTACGAGTGATAATCTTCAGTATAAGACTCCCAGAATTCCTCATAAGAAGTCGTAACCGGTTGCAAAATCCAAGTTGGATCTAAGGACTAATACCCATTGTTGTTCGTAGACGAATGTCACGTTTTATCGTAAAATGACAGAAATGTAAGGATGTAGAACATCGAATTTCTACCCAGTGGCTCAATGATTAACGTGCTCGTTGTGCGATCTAATGGTCCTGAATCTGATCCTTGGCTAGGTATTGACATGAGAACAAACTACTGAGGAGTACTGCAATAGGAGGAGACAGGTAGCTCCCCAGTCCTACCAGGTTTTCACTAGTTCTCCAGCCGACTTCACTCCATCAAGAATACCAGCTTGAAATCAACAAAATCCCTATAAACCTTTAAATTGAAAACCGTGATAACTTAAACATTTAACTCACTGGTGGCCAATCCAGATGTTGGCTTGATTACCTACCGCTTAATGAACAGCCTTAGACTTTTTGTGAAATGGCACAAAATATTTATACATATCACACAGTTAACATGACATCCTTCCTAGTAAAAATAAATGAATATTCATGATGTAGATCCAAAAAATGATAAGCATTCCTTTTTTCCGTACAATCTCATTTCGGCAGCTGCTTTTATGTGAATAATCACTGTGAACATAAGTTCTATCTTTGGAAGGAGGAAACTGTCTAACGCTGAATTGTTCGATCCCTCCTGAAACAGCTTTTTCATCTGTAAGCTGAAGGTATTCATTAACAATACGTAAGCAGAATTGACAGCAATGAAACCAAATCGTTGTTAGTAGTAATCACCTGACAAGTTCTTGTTAGTACAAATATTGGTGTCCAAATTATCGACACGAATTCAGATTTCGGAATTAAAGTTTAATATTTCGAAATGTGCAGACTGTGTTCATGAAGGTTAGTTAGAGAAGGCAGTGCAAGCACAAGCAGAAATATTTGCAGTAGATTTCTCCTTATCTTTATGATATTTTGGCCCTACGATGATGTAACTTTTCATCTATATCCTTTTTACCATAAGAAAATTATATCTGATGGAAACAGCCATACTTGTTTGGCAGTAGAATATACCTGATAACTTTATTTTTGATGTAACTAGCGTACTTTATACAATGGTAGACAGTGTATCGTCCAGGGAAGATACACCTTTTGAACATGTTTGATGTATGATTTCAGCAATATTACCTAACCATGAAAAGTTGGTTATACCCTCCTGGTGACTGGTGTAACGAACAATTTGCCTGTTGGATAACCTATTTCTATCCCACTTCAACGTTCTGTTGACTTCATAGTTTTTCTTCAGTAGATCGTAAATTTCTATAGATGAAATGAAAAACAGATTTGAACCGTTGCCCGAGTGAAATTTTGTATAAATATGTTGTTGTGGCCGAAGCAAGTAGGCCAAATGAACAAGGCGCCTAAATATGTATTCTCATTTTGACCAAAATTTAATAACTTTCATTATTTTCTGTTCTGTAACTCTAGTGTTTTGAAATTCCCATAATTCACCGAAGTAAGTGAGTGAAAGTAAATACATCTGTGATAAAGCGGCTGTCTGTTTGATCTACCAAGTTATCATTACTCTGTATAGAGACACCATAATTCTGGCGAATTCAAGTTCATGTTACTTGACAGTTTATCTTCCAAAGCCTTTCGATATCGAATAATGTTCAGCGTACACCGAAAAAAATTGTTTTGTAATTGATTGGTTGTACACATGAGTCTGAAGGTGATTTCCTCAGTCTTTTTTGAGCTGGCCTGCTTTTGTTGCATGTTCATAATCTGGAAAGATCTGGCAAAAACGTTGAAAGTTCTCACTCACTTCTCGTCATCACGTTTAATTTACATGAGCTCATCAAGTCATGAGGATGCAAATGTGAAATATTTTGAACTTTGCGTAGGGCTTTCTATCTACTGATATAAATGCGTCATCAATGTAGTCAGTGTGATAAGTTCTGGTTCAAAATTATCTGATGTGAAAGCCAACAAAATCATTGGTGATGAGTTGCAATCAAATGGAAGTTAAGGACTTCAGAGGTATATCACATTGGTTACCCTACCTGTCAGTAACAGAGCTACGAGGACAATGTCAGTTGCCGGTAAATAATAAGAGAAATCACCTACTGAAAAAGAGTATCTAGAATTCTGTTATTCAAATTTAGGATATCACTTTATTCTAGGTTTTCTTGCAATGGATATAGAAACCCATTAAGATAAATTGAGGTCTGTAGGGATTTCACTAGTTTCAGTTTGGCATTCATTGCCAACTGAAATCAAATGATTAAGCATTGGAAGCCTAACAGCATTGTACACCTACATGTTTCTTCATGGCATGGAACGTTTCATTAGTCACTGAATTCAGTGACTCATATTTTCCTACTTCTGTCAGTTAGCGATATCGCGCGATCCTCTTTCACCACCTTGAAATTAATAAAAGTCTCACAAACCTCCGGAGTGAATTAGTGTCCAGTGTTCTTTAGTGACTTCCCATGAGATGGACATTCCTTAAGTTTTATTGAGGCAGCTAGTTCAAATCCTACAGCCACTTAAATTTTCCTGTCACTTTCAGTCTGCATCCAATGTCAATGCCACAGTTAGTCAAATTGCAAACAACATATCACGCTGAGTCGATCTGAAATTTCCCACAATTCAAGTGGGGAGTTGTGACTGGTAGGGCAAATCGTTTCGCATGTGAGGATCAACACTCAACATTGACCATAGATGATAATCTCACAATACTTGTTTTTCTAAGTTCTTATTTGGAAAGATGAGGTCATGGATTCACACTACCGTACCAGAACGACATGGCTGCCTGGTGCTGCTGTATTCCCCAAATGATGATAGTCTATGGTGAATACGAACTTGAATTTTGGTTTTGTTAAAATGGGTTATGCTGAAATTTTCTTTGCATTCTATAATTTACGATGAATATGAGGAAACCATACGCCTATCGAAGTTTTTAAAATATTTTGTGAATACATTGAACTGTGGTAACTACAATCTGAAAATGAATAAAAGAGGAAGTTTGTTCATTTTCTGGTAAAATTGACGATATGTTTGCAAAATAACTAAAGTGTGAAGACAGGCATCGATTTCAGATTTCAAGTGTAGATAACACGTAGAACTTTATCATCAAAGGTGTTAAATTTACTTATCACTGGAGTCTGAATACATGAACAAGATCACAGTAGCAACAGTAATCTAGGATTTTGGATGTTTTTCACTGGAGACAGTCTTTAGCAGTGCTAATACCATGCATTTATGTGATATTAATTCTTATGTCAGAAGCTGATTTCCAAGACCTACCTTCGTGGTGTTTGTGAAATTCATAAATAGTATGATTCTTAAGGAAACGTAATCAAGTCACTCGGTTAGGTGTGAGAATTCAGTGATGTGATTTATAGAAGAGATTTCGGAAAAGGACTATAGACTGTTAATGGATTTCATCCGTACATTCAAAACATCTAGATTTTTTTTCATACCATGAAGCATTTCTTTACGTGATTTACAAACACTTATCTGCAGGTATTTAACAAAGCGAAGCTGATAAAAACTGGAAGCTTGTTGATGAAACCTTGCAGATTTTTAAGTGTCTCATTAATTACCTTCACAGAAGTTTTAAACTGTGCAATCGAAGTTCGCGCCAAAATTCGTGGTTATTATCAGTCAAGCTATTTCCTGGTTTGTGATAAGGATTCACATAGTTCAACTAAGCGTTCATAATCAACCACTTGATATCTGTTCCTGAAAAAGTCGTCGAGTTCTATCAAGCAAAATGAAGTCTGAATTTACACCTAATAAGGCTTTTTACATAGCAGTTACCCAATTAAAGTTTACTCATTCTGATAGAAGGTAAAATGTTTCCAAGAAAATCCTTATGATCTTCAAGAAATAGAAGCATGCTCATTGTTCATTTCACGTTTTTATAAATCTGAAAGTTGTTATGAAAAGATGCACTGTTATCGATAAGGATGCACTTTATGCATTCAGATACATGAAATGCACTCTCAAAACTATTCCTGATTTCCTGTGACAAAAAGCTTCAAGTACGTATGCGGTTGCAAGTATACAAGTATACATTCATTGTCTGCAGGCTCAAGTCTTAGTGCGAACAAAGTTATATACTGGAAGGAAGGTACGATAAGATAAGAGACCCAAATCAGATAAAACGTGCATCCTAGAATTCTCTGCTAGCCACTACCCATCATTATATTCCATCGAAGGTTCAACAGTTTGTAACTGTTTGATGCAATACTAAGTTCATCGACTATTGAAATGGCATATCACCTCTTAATGAAAAAAGTTTCATCACACAAAAATACCGAAACCTACCCACAACATAACTTTGCGCAGTTGTTATTCTCAGAAATTTGTGTATACTAAAGGTTACTGATAATTTGATCCAATGTTATTGAATGCCAAATCGTACAGACACTCGAACACCCTTCAACTGACTAAGTCATTGAAGGGAACAGTGTTAAGTATAATATATTTCCCATGAATAGCACTCTCCAAATAATGAATGATGATACTGATGAAAATGTTCACTTGCTACAATTCATGGGAAAAAATGAAAGTTATCTGAGCATAAAAGGTGTTGTTGCAACCTTTCAAAACAAAAAAGAATATCTTTCTTAAACGTCAACTTTACTCAGATGAATGAATAATAGCGCAATAGCTAATCGAAAATTCAAACATCTTCAAAAGTATTTCCAGCAGCTTCTAAACTCCCGTCTCCTTTCATTTTTTGATATACTAAACAACTTCCTACAGATGGTTGTTCAGACAAGATTCCAACAGAACACACTTTCACACACTGCGTATTCCCCGTCACCATGTTCAAAATAGAATAAGGAATCTAAATACTTGTGGATTTGTACTTAGTGAGAAATGTTTGTATTTCAGTCTTCAGGTTGAAATGCCCTAGATGAACTCATGTCATACTTCTACCAAAAAAGCTCATTCAGCATCCATCTAGGCATACCGTTTACAATGTTTTATCACAAATAATATTTCAAGCAGTTATCAAATTCCACCATTTAGGATGTAATAGTGGACTTGATTTTTCAGTAAGTATATTCAAATAAGGATAAAATACTTTTCTTGGTGGTGTCCAGCATTGGAATTCAGGACGCGTGATTCGTCTTATTTCAGACTGGTCAGCTGGATGTACCTTCGTCTTTGTGAGTGATCCTTTTCTGGATCGGAATGTGAAGTTACAGGTATCATTAAACCAGGAGAAGCGAGATTTGAAAAAGATGTTTCTGCTAGTCGTTTTTGGTGTCCTATGCACAGAAACACTATCAGTGTAATTTCGAAGTATCTCGGCATTTAATTACTGCAATTGATTGAAGATTATACTGGTATTCGCTCATGTTCTTACTACTATATGAATTGCTTTGTAGGTGGATTCAATTTATACGTAGATCCAGTGGGTGAATAGTCAACACGTTCACCAGGAGACTTGAATGTCCTTAGCTCGTTGATGAGAAGTGGATGTGCACTACTGAGGACTACTGTCCTTGGACGAAGTAGCTATTCAGTGCTACTAGGTTCTCTATGGTCTGTAAATAACGTCAGTCTGTGATGAATAATACCTTGAAATTCAGTGCACCTTTTAAGAGGAAAGAAATTATTAACATGACGTCCTTTGACAGTCTACTATTCGAAATGAATCGTCAGTGTAATTTCACGATTGTTTTGAAAGCTGTGGAGTCAATATTATACTTTACATATCAGTAAAAGTAGCTATCTTTTATGATACGCTGTTTTCCATTACAATATGAACAAATGAACGCGTAACTACAAATAATTAATTGAATCCTGTGACCGAAAAACGTGGGTCATCAACTTCGTTTTACTGTAGACTGTTTATTAGTCGTATGGACTGGTAGAAAACACACAAAATTTCTGATGACAGATTTCAATCTTAACACCTTTTTTTCTTCAACAACAGGTAATACCTCTTGTATTGTATCAGGTTTAGGTGATGTTCAATTGGCTTTCGTAAATTATTGGCCTTTATTACCACTCTCACTATGCCACATTCTTACTTAGTTCTCGTTATTCTGCAATTATTATTACATACAGAATATTTTCGAGCTGGAACTAAGAGTCGAAAATGTGAAGCTTGTTGTCTTATTATGTTTATAATTTCGTTACTCATCACTTTGGCCGTGAAGAGGAGGAATTTTAAGTTGTCATTATCACACTAATATTCATAAAAGTTGGCTTACAATTCACAGTTTGACAGTATAAGTGACACAACAATGCTCGCCGATTTGGTTATGTCAATACTCTGTATCGCACCAAGTGAAACAAAAGAAATAATCAACTAGTTTTCAGTATAAACAAATGACTAACAGACTGGTGTTAGAACATGCAGGCATGAAATCCTAGATTGGGAGAGTCTGATATTTATCAGAGCTACTACAATATCGTCAAGGTTATGATGAGACAGGCATCTCCAATCAATAATCACGTGTGTTCAAGAAAACAAACCTAGCCTGGTTAACTAGTTAACTAGTTACTAGAACGTACTAAGCCAGGGTGAAGAGGAAAGTTTTGGTGCAGGGCTGGCAACCGTACGCCGTAAAACCAATCCAATCACTACAGAAACTTCAAAGCAGAAACAAAATATAAAAATATAAAACAAACTTATTCAACACTGGAATTAGAGAGACGAAATGATGCCGGTTGGTGAAAGACTTCGCGAAGCCAATTGGCCGATGTGTCTTCTCTCGATGAAATTGATTGTAAACATGGTGACATGGAATGCCCGCACAACGTTTGAAGCCGGCTGACAAGACTGCCCAGATTGCAAAAGAGATGAGAAGGTATATCATTGAAGTGCTAGGAATGTGCGAGGAATCTGCAGATGGAATGTGAGTGGACTCTCCAAACTGTCAACTGAAGAGTCAATAATCTACTCAGATATTGTCACTCAAACGACAACCATGAGCACACGGAGTGAGTGGCAATCATGATTTCCCCAAGAACATCAAAGGCTCTCATGCAGTGGGAACCAGTCTCCTCCTGCAGGATCATGACAGCAGGATTAAACTCAAAAGGAAGGGAAGTCGCAATCATTCAATGCTACACACCTACAAACAATGCAGATGAAGAGAAGAAGGAGGAATTCTACAGACAACTGCAATCAACACTGGACAAGACCCCACCGCAGTTGGCGACATCAAAATTCTAATGGGCGACATGAATGCTAAACTTGGGGAGGACAACACAGGAAGAGAACTAACCATGGGTCGAGAAGCGCTCGGTGAGGTGATGAACGAGAATGCACAACTGTTTGCAGAATTCTGTGCATTCAACGATTTGGTGAATTGAGGCAGTGCATGCAACCACAAGGATATTGACAAAGCGAGCGACACGGAGTTGATTTCACCATACACCAGGACACACTACACTAAAAATCAGATCAATTCATCTCAATGTGAAGAAAGTGGAGACGCAGCCAGCCTACTGGACACAAGATCACATTAAGAAGTGGAGCAGATGTAGATTCACACCACTCACTATCTTGTCAAAGGAACCTACATTCCAAATCAAGTTGAAAGCCTTCAAACAATTGGTGGCGATAGACCACAGTTCAAGTTCAACACCCAGAACAGAGACTGAAGGACGAAACTACGAAGGAAATCTTCACGTCAGACATCAAGACACAATGGGAGATATCGAGCAGCATCTCTGAAGAAACCTGAGTGGAAGAACACTGGAACTCCTTGAAAGGGATGTGGAATGAAACCTGCACAACCGTAATAGGAGGAAAGAAGAAAGAAGATAAGGAATGGATCTCGATGGACACATGGAAGCTGATAGAGAAGGGAGAGGAGGATGGTGTAGCAGAGGATGAACGAGTGCAGTGCAGGGATGAACGACGAGAAGAGGAACTGAGTACAACGTATAAAACATAACACTGGACAAAGAAGTGAAGAAGAGTGCAAGCAAAGACAAAAGACACCTGTATGATACGTTGGCACGTGAAGCAGAACAGGCTGCAGGTAGGATAGACCTGACAACATTGTATCAAACAACCAAGTTACTATCCGCGAGGGATGAGATCAACACAGATGAAGTTAACCAAAGATGATGAAGGAGATATAATCACCAAAGAGGAGAAACAACGGAAATGATAGGCTGACCACTTCAGAAAGTGTTTGCATCGACCACCACCACCACCTGCACTTCGTCCAGAAATACCACCTGCAGCCACATAACATACAAGTGGATGACGGCCCTCCAACAAAAGCAGAGGCCTTGAACACCATAAAGCTACTGAAGTGCGGGAAAGCGGCAGAACCAGATGGAATTCCACCTGAAGCATTGAGAGCAGACACAGGGACAACAGCGGACATGCTCACACCACTATTGCTGAAGGTCTGGAAGGAGGGATGGAAAGGTACCTGCACATTGATTGGAAGAGGGGCCACCTTGTCAAACTCCCTAAGAAGGGTGACCTTAGTGTTCGAGAGAACTGGAGTGGTATCATGCTGCTGTCCACCTTGAGGAAAATAACAACTGCATCATCCTGGAGAGACTAAAGGATGCACTGGATTCAAAATGACAACCGGGACAGGCTGGTTGGCTGACTGGCTGGCTGCTTGGCTGGGTGGCTGGCTGGCTGGCTATCTTCAGGAAGGACAAATCATGCGCGCATCGAATTGCAACGCTACGCTACGCATCATCGTTGAACAGAGTATAGAATGGCAGTCAACTGGATCTCCACCTCAACTTCATTGACTTTGAGAAGGCCTTCGACAGCGTCGACCGAGAAGTAATTTGGAAACTGCTTCAACACTGAGGTGTTGGTGCCACAAACCTTTATCCATCTCATTCAACAGCTATATGCTGTGTGATGCTACACGCCAAGTGATTCACAATGTCAAGCTCAGTGATGCCTTTGAAGCGAAGAGTGACAGGAGTAAGACAAGGCTGTCTACTATCACCCATGATATTCCTGATTGTGGTCGACTGGACTGGACTGGACTGGACTGGACTGGATCATGCAAGAAACAACTGTGGGGAGCGAGAAGAGGGGGATACGCTGGATTGGGGAAAAGAAGCTAGAAGATTTGGATTTTGCCGATGACTTGTGTCTGATGTCACACAAACGTGAAGATCTACAGGCGGAAACTAACAAGTTGACAGAAGGGGCAGCGCAGCGAAGACGGGACTTCCTTCAGGTGAACGTGGAGAAGACAGAGGTGATGAAGATACCCCGCCAAAGCCATCAGCAACAACAACAAGCACCAATCATCATCAACGGGAGAAACTTGAAGGAAGTAACCTGTTTCACCTATCTAGGCAGCACTCTTTCAACTACAGGCGGCACAGGCACAGACGAGGACGTCAAATCCAGCCAGGATCGGAAAAACAGCAAGACAGGCGTTCATTAATGTGAAAGCAGTGTGGAGATCTACTGCACTCAGCACAAAGCGTGAACAGGATTCGGATTTTCAACACCAATAAAAAGTCAGTGCTTCTATGTGATGGTTGAGAGACTTGGCGCGTTACCAAAGGGATTTCCAACAAACTACCGATACCTATCAACAAGTGCCTATGCTGGCTCGTTACTGAGGCTCAGATGGGCAGAAAGAATAAGCAGCAAGGAACTGTGGCCTGGCAACGAGCCAACGAAGCAAGAACCTATTACCCAACGAATATGCAGATGTATTGGGTATACACTGAGAAGGCCGACTGGGGACATCATGCATCAGGCCGTTGAGTGGAACCGAGATGGGAAGCGACAAGTTGGGCATTTGAGGCGATGGTGACATGGAGGAGATCGTGCGAGGAGGAAATGAGAGCTTGTGGGCTGTCGTGTAGTCAGGTTGAAAAGTTTGCAGACAACAATTTGGAATTGAGATGTGCTACT
This sequence comes from Heterobilharzia americana, assembly GCA_944470555.2. Classification (NCBI taxonomy): domain Eukaryota; kingdom Metazoa; phylum Platyhelminthes; class Trematoda; order Strigeidida; family Schistosomatidae; genus Heterobilharzia; species Heterobilharzia americana. Next base: position 19,408,315 of record OX104133.1, on the reverse strand, counting down.
GAAGGCTTATTTTCCACTAGGAACCCAAGGGATGAATAAAATTTTAATTATTCATGAAAACACATGTTGGAAAGCTTTGTTTAGAGCTTTAGCTGGATAATGATCTCTAAACCCCTAATACATACACTTCACTGAGCTTCAGTCACTGTTAAATATGCTACATCCTATACAGCTTCAATCATAAGGTGTAGACAGACCATTTGATCATCAATCATCACAGAGTTGTAGATCAATATATGCTTTGGTGTACGATAAATGGTAAACGGCTTTAATTTGGGACGCTCATCTTATTTTAAAGACTGAAAACAATTATGTAGAACTAATAGCTCTAACATCAAACTAGTAACAGTTATTTGATAAAGAGCTTCCACTCGAACATTAAATTGCTAACATATATAATGCTTACATCTACACATGATTTACAAACACACCTGCAATTGTTTCACGAGGCGAAGCTATTCACATCTAGAGGCTTATTGACAAAATACTGGGGACTTTAAAATGCTTTGCCAAGCACCTCCCCAGTATTTGTGAACTATACAATCACGGTTTGCATCAAAACTGGTGGTTAGTATCAGTCAATTTAAACCCGGTTTCTTATTGGGATTCACATAGTTCAACTGAGAGTCCATAACCAATCACTTATTCCTAATTCTGAAAACTTTGTCAAGTTTTATCAGCCGAAGTTGTCTGCCGAATAAAAAACGGCTTCAAGATGAATTTCTATCGAAGCTAGTCATTCTTTAACTTCAATAGATGTTGATTTTCATGAACAAGAAGCATGCTGGTAATTCATTATTTTATTTTCTTATAAGTTTGAAGACTGTCACAAAGAGATGTATTGTTATCGGTAGTCATGTACTCATGTAAACATGTATATAAACATTACCGCAGAAAGAAGACACTGTATGAACTGCGTCATGGAAAAAAATGATATTAACGCAGATAATTATGTTTTCACGTACTATCTGGTGATGTAAACGTTCATGAACAAACTTTGAAGCTGGGAAAACATCATAATTTTATCACTCCATGTTATCACAAACTGTAAATATCGTATCAACTTTAACAACAATAAAAACCAGCTAAGTTTACTTTTTACACACATGACCTGTGGACAACTTCTGCGGTAAGCACTATCTTTAATAATAAGTACATGGAATAGGTGAAAATACTCTCGATTTCCTTCTTCTGAACGATAATGTACGCATTTTTGATAACCATCTTTTAATCCCCAGGGTTTTGTTCACACTCTATCTGCTCATTCACTTTTACAGAAATATCTTCACTACATGTTTATTCCAGCTCACATTAATTAGTCACAGAGAAAATGAAAAATTTCAAGCAAATGCAATAACAGTAAATAGTGAAGCTACTGAACTATTTTTATGACATTCAGTCATATAGGGTTATGGATATAGTATTTGAGAGACATCATGAGAAAAGATAAAGTGATCTAAACTTATAGTCCCCCTTGATATCAAAGTGCACTCAGCGTCTAACCAGAAGATAAAAAACTTGGGCACTTTGGTAGTCATCAAGTGAGTCTTAGGCATATTGTGAATATGAGTAATAAACTAGGTTCGAAAGGTCATCTATTAAGTATTAATGGACCACCATTAAACAGTTTAATTTGTTGTTAAATTATCTGCTTCTACTTATTTCACAAATAAATTGGCATGTCATTAGATTAGGCACCAAATGTAACAATTTTCTTCAAGTGAATATGGAAGACAAGTTTCGGTATTAATCAGATTCTGTACAAAAATTTTCGTCTCGAATCAAAATTGACATGATACCACATTCTGATAAAATATAGCTAGGACGATAAATAATTAAAGTCTGATATGACTGGATCATATTCGTGACAGTAGACACCTGAATCAAAACCCGATGATTCCACCGTTGGTCGTAGTCCAGTTCCTTGGTGAACAGAAAAAGCTGTAAGATAACAGAGTGTATTTTAATCCAGTATTATTATTATTATTATTATCTTTTTTGGTAAACTCAACTACTGAAAACCAAGTTCGCTGTACTATTATTTTCCGCTCTATTGATTGTCATTGTTATTCGGCTTTTAATTCAGCCTTCCTACCTGACCTCTTTTTAGTTGCTCACCCCTTATCCTCATGAGTTTTTATATAAATACCTATGACAAGTACGTGTGTGATCATATAGTGTTCGAAATGTGTTGCGCAAATACATTACACGTTCAGACAATTTACGTCTTCTTATTGTTTTGTCGAAGCTATAGATAGACAGTTCCACTTGACTCTTTGTAATACGTTTTTAAAATAAGAGAAAGCATTTTCATGTCTGACATGAATCCTATACTGACTGGTTAATAAACAAATGTCCGAATATCTATCTTATTACAGGTTAATCCAGTCTGTTATAATGATACTTGCAATTTTCCATTGTTATGCAGGGCTGAAACGCGTCAAGTCTGTTGGCAGATGGGACCCCTATGCGAATTACTTGAGCAATCTGGTCCAGCGTGGCAACGGGAAATTGGAAGTATCCTAACAACAACTAATACACGTTTCACAAGAAGTGGCCTTTGTGCCCAAATAGCTTATTGGATAACGCTCTGGCGTTTAAAGCGATCGGTACTGAGTTCCAGCCTTAGTGGGGACAACATCACTCACTGAAATGCAGGTATACTTAAATTATGAGTCCCAAATAAGACAAGACGCACATCCTGGATTCCTCTACTAGTCGTCAAGACCAGTATTCCTCAAATCTGGCCCATCACACAAATACGTGTTGAATGATTTCAACTGTTCGTGCTATTTAACAAAGAGAAATGAAATCATTGTTTCTTCTGCAGAAAAAGTTATCTCATTTTGTTCATTCACATGAGAAATTTGCCTTCGTTAATAGGCATACATACTAACCAACAAAATTATATCTTTGGAAATTTATATTCTAAGCTAATGACGCAAATATAATGAGGTTTAGATCAGTCACGTGATTAGCGATTGTGTTTCACCTTAGTCAAAATAGACCAATGTTCATTAAATGAGAGCAGTTATTCAATTCTTTCTTAAATGAATCACTATTAGCGGTATAAAATATGTGAAAGATAACCACTTACTTCGAATAGGTCAATCATACAATCAGCATTCAAGAAATTTGTTTCATATTCAATTTTCGGAAATCTTTAGTGTGCTCGTACGTAATTTACACATCAATACTGCGTTCAATGAGTGTGATAAAAATCATCATTCTATACATTGGAACTACTTGACTTCAAAATCCACTGAAAATTCCCTCGGTACTTGAAGGTGGAAATCAAACAGTGCGTTGTCGTAAAGAAAGAAATCTGATGATTATTGTGAACATCAAGCCATCACTTTTGTTGACTTCAAATACCTCATTAAGCAAAGTTATAAAGCGAAAACAATTAATGCATGAATTTGAAGCACTCCTAGAATCATCGTTCCCGGAGATTCTCTAGGGTTAACTACGGCGATTGAAAGTTCATAGATAATCACCACATTTCATCTCAGATTGAACCTATAAATTCCTAAGTACCATGAGTGAAGGAGAGATATGTTTTTGCGAACACATTCCATATAGATTGTGCGTGGATGAGCAAAATACTTTTTACCGTTCCATCACAAAATATTTTATGCATACATAAAATGATACGCATAACTCGACTGCATGTGTACAACAATCAACTAGCAGATCATTACTAATTCACTCACATTTAGAAGAGCATTTACAAGAAGAAAAATTAAACTAAACTTGTGTGTTTAAAACAAGCCATTGATTACCCTACAACTTGTACGAAGGAAGTTGGTTTCACATTTACCGTAGTCAATGAACTCTTTCAATTTGCATGCACACTTGTGTATTTTCTCCCTAATTCTCACAATTGACTGCATAATCTGCATACTCTACACCTCTGATTATGCTGTGTTTCTTTATTTTTGTTGACATTCACTAACACATCTTCACGTTTTTTATGCATCTCCACAGAATTTCAAATCTCACTTTTACTACATTTACAAAAACGTTTTGAGATAATATCCTGTGTTACTCAATATTATGTTATTCTCTACATGCACCAACTGGTTGTATTTCATCTCCTACTGGAGACCTGTCTCGAACATTCTGTTACTTTGCTGAGATGTGTAGAAATTTACAGTTGTGGAAAGAGTCATTGAAGAGATAACTATTGTCTCTGAAAAATTCTTTTTGTTTTTCAGTGACCAAATTAACCATTCATGGTATACCTTCAGACGTCAACGTCTGGTCAAAATCAACCTAAGCGCATCTCGTTTGCGTGTCTGGCACCTTATTTACACCTGTAAGTTGTCACAAGCAGTTGCCTAACCTTATATTTTCTTCACCAATTTGTCAGATGCAGTAATATGACACAACATGACTGTATTTAAACTCGAATATCTTCGACTGGATTGAATATATTATTTCATGTCGACTTCCTTAATCTGTACCATGATTCTTAAGTTGGAAGCTAACACAGTTTTAGTTTGAAATCAGTCGTAGTAATAGGAATTTGAAATTTACTGTTTCACTATGTTTTTTATATGTTCTACTTGTTTATATTTTTGTGGACACCTTACATGTAGAAAGAATTTTTGTTTCTATGTAGTTATTTTAAAAGTAATATATTCGTCAGCATGGCTGTGAAAGCATTTAAGAATGAGATCAATAATTAATACAAGCATACGCGTATATCTAAGTTTTAGAAGTAGTTATCATATTAGGAGTACAGCTATGCCTAACTGCCGCAATATTCAAGTTCATGTACAAAATATACAAGCAAACAGATGTACTTGGTATCGTATTACCAATGTTCTTCATCATAACTTTCATATTTCAGGACACTTGGGAAGGGGTGGCTGTGGAAACATTTATTCCAGCTCTAAACGTATGGTCTCGATATGTAGATGGCATATTGGCAGAGTGGAAATCAGAACATAATTACAGCTTCCTTACAAATTCAAATTCATCTATGAATTCGAAAATAGTGAGGAGAAATTAGCGGTGTCGCATGGAAAAAATAAAAATGAAAACAAGATGGTGGTTTAGACACTAGTGTCTACAGAAAACGTTTACACTCAAATTGTTATTCAGACTTCAAATCGTATTACCGTATGTCAGTTAAAATTGCCTTGGTGAAGTGTCTAAGTAACAGTAATAGAAAACTTACCATTAAAACAAGATGTAAGGCGAAAAACCAGATTCATTAAAGACGCCTTACTCATCAACAGTTACCATCCTAAATTAACTGGCAATTTCCTTAGGAATTGTAAGAAAAATGTGACTGATACTAGTGACAGAGGTGTAAATATTAGTGATAACAACAATAATAATAGCTATAATAATAAAAGCGGCAACAATACTGTGGAGAGAGTATTCAAAACCTCTGTATTATTAACATACACATAAGGTAGCTCAAAGAAATTTCATAGGATTTTCAAGAAGGCTGAGATTAGAGTGTCGTTTGAACCTGCAGAGTAAAAAGTCCTATTAATCTAGTTAGGCAGAAGAATTCAGTTAACTGAATCCCTAGCAACAATTACAAGGTCAAATATATTGCTAAAACCAGTCGACCTCGGTTCAGTTAGCTGTCTGAGCACGAAAACCTAGCTAGGTCAAAATTAGTAGATCCTAGTAGGACCAAGTATATTAGAAAGAAGCTCGGACATAACTATGCATCCAATGACACACAACCAAACGATAGGATGGGACAGCGTAAAAATCTTTAAAAGTAAATTAGTAGTGTGGAATGGGAGATTGACGACTGAATCTACGTTATCGAATCAACACCTAATACATCCAACAGGAATGACTCAATGCCTGTTCCGTCTATGTAAAAAAACCTGAAACCCATATCATGAAGGAGGCAAAGAAATTAAGAGTATATAAAGGATATCTGAAAGTTGTTATCTTGATATTACAAATGTACAATTACGAGGATGAGTCATCGAAACGATAATTACCTCCGCTGAAACCTCTTTAGTGTTTTGTCTCAACTAAATAATAATTCTGAGTTTACCTCCAAGCGTCACTGTCTGTTCGAAGTCGATCTCAATTCATCTCATTACTCGATTCTGACGCCTTATTTGCATCTACAAGTTATCACATGCTATTGCCTAATCTTCATTATTCCCTTAACTGATTTGTCAGATTTGCAGCAAAACGACACAATACGACTGTATAAAAAGACGAATATCTTTGATTACAGTTAATATTTGCTTCCATTATGACTTATTCTCAATAATTCCTCTAATACTTTTTCTTCCTCTCAGTCATGAAGTTGTATTGTGTCTGTTTTAGCGTAAACACCCTGAAAATCTTTCAGAATTCAAAGATTTTGTTCCTGTTTTACCGCACTTTTTGAATGGAATCAGTTGCATGAAATCTTCAGAGGGTTTGATCAGATAAACTGTGGACACATTTTTTATGATATCAGAGGAAAAATGCAAGGATTGTTGGTGTTCTCTTATCAATGTAGCGCTTTCGAACATTTGTGTGTGTTTTTCGCAGATTGTTACTATCATTGTTGCAGTCAATCTAATCCCTGAGTACTTTTCAATAATTATTTTTTATTACCGGTCATAATTATCACGAACATTTTACTCCAAGATATTGATAAATGACAATGAAGAAACACTTTATTAAGCTGAAACTCATGTGATTATCCGAATGTTGATTAGCTGGGAATGAATTTTTATAAGAACATAATGATAAACTTTATGTATCACTTCACAAATTTATTATGATTCCCATTTTCGTATTCTTGAAATAATCGTCTGAGCTATCATTCACATCGCTATTCTGGTAAGTGTACAAATGGATTTAAAACAAATTGAGAGTACGCATAACTTGTATTGAATAATTTATGTAAAACAGGTTTCTTGGCTTTTTTTAATGAAAACTGACAAACACATCCTGTTCTACCTAAAATAAATAAATAAATATTTTATTCAGCCATTGTGAGTTTAAATATGAGAGAAGCCAGTTTACAGGCATCATCACACTGATATTTGTTGAGAGATTTACACGACTTTAACGATCCTGAATGCTACAGAATAACAAGAGTCTGGCAGTTTTGAATCGAATTGAAAATTATCACTTTTCAGTACATACACAGTATTTGAGTTGAGATACTTTTCTGTCATATTTTTCACTGTAGGTGGCACCAATGTAGCTGAATATTCCATGTTTGATTTAAAAGCAGTTGACATATTTGACTCGTCTTCCTAGTGTCATTTCACGTCAGATAAAAGTCTATTTTATCGTAAATTCGAATGCCAATAGCTTCATTGACCAAAAGAACTCACATTGATGATTTCAGAGATCAGTAAGTTTTCACATAACAATTTAATTCAAGTGAATGTCTACTTTCGGGCATTTCTCACTCCACAAGTGTTACCGTTCACAGTAATATAGATTTACGCCATTAGAATTAGATGTTGTGGTGCAAAGGCGAAAAAACTTGAAGAAATGCAGACCAACGGCAATGGATTTTACTGATTGTTTACTTTAAAGTATACAGTACTATCGAGGAGGTATATTCTCTGTTAGATGAAGTACTAGAGAAATATGTTGCGTTGTACTGTTGTGAATATGTTGCCTTTACAGTCAACAAGTAAGTTGATCTCTTAGATTTAATTGCTTGTCTAGATTTTCGCTGCCACTATGACCGTCTGGAAATTTGAGCAATTCAAGGATAGATAAATGTTCATATGGTGAAAGAGTCAAATGAATTTTCTTTTCAGAAACACTGGATCGTTGAAAACTGCTAACATATATTCCTCATTTTAGTCCTGTTGTCATCACTGAAGGTTAGGTAGATGATGTGGTTTTTCAAATTTTTAAGTTAAATCCTTTGTTCATTGAGTGTTCAGACTTCCAGATGATTCAGAAAATTTTAATATCTTAGTCCATTTTTTTCATAACTTGGTGATATCTTCATATTGCTATCATCTGAAATTTCGGGAGGAAAAAAACAACTAAATCAGGTTAATATGATTATGAGCATATGATTATGATATGATTATGAGCAATAATTTATGCTCGAAACGTAATCAAGTAAATAATACTGTATCACTGTGCGCTTTGTATCAAATAAACAAATCTATTATGGAACTAAATCAGGTTAAGTTTTTGTGCCATTTGTGGTTGGAAATTGTTTGTATATTAATAGGTCCTATTATGTGCTTAAGTTTAGTAGCAGTATTCGTGTACTTTTTAAAACTTAGTCGTTTAGTGTGGAGTTAAGCTGTTTTCTAAACTTAGCTTAAGTGTTTGATGCACGTTCTTCCCTCAGCAAACTGTTCCATATCTGGATATATTTTATCCTGAAGACTTTCTGCGCATTAGCTGTTTTGAAATGCTCAATTGCTACTGTGTTTCTTAACCCTTAGGCAGTTTTACTTGTGAATCACGTGCCAGTGCATGTACTGTAAGTAAATCTCTTAGGACCATAAGACTATAAGACGATAAGGTACAATAATGCCTGATTTATGAGACAGTTACATTTTTCATTCAGATAAAAGAAAGCAAACACATTCGAAAGAAGGTTTTAGTGAACGTGAGAAAAAAACGGGCGTAGTAAAAATGTCGACTGTTTTTCCGATTTTCTCTTCTCTGAAAAAACGCAATTGTAATAAACCCTGATTCAACCTGGCTTTCAGTGTTGCATCATTGACTTTAACGTTTTACATTGAGGGTATTAACTCTATATGAGTATGACGACACTGGAATCTCCAGATCTCAACTTGAAGATGACGAATCACCAGGTGGAAGCTGAAATTTTCTAGTATTAGCTGTTTTCTTTTTCACTCATTCCCAATATAAATAAACGTTGAAAACCGAAAGTTAGTTTATTTCACTTATTCTAGTAACATTTGATCGACGCCTCTTAATGTGTGTTTCAACACTACTACAAGTAACATCCACACATAATAAGGCATCTTGCTCAACGATCACAAAACGCAAAGTTAGGAATCAACACATGAAATGCATAGGTTGTTTCTTATTTTTCTAGTCATATCTTGAATAAGTATGCAACAAGATACAATTAAAAATATTGCCATACCTTGTGATTTCTCATCGCTGTTTGGATATAGTTGATCGATTGTTGTTTGGATATGGGATCCTGCGCAGATACTTAGATACTGCCAGTAATCTTAGTTTGACAGTGATATTCAATGTTGCTTATAGCAAAACTCATGATTTGAGTGTTCTTCTTCCTTTGATTTCATTAACTCAATAAACATGCCACCCAGTGAATGTTGTTCCCATCAGGACTGGAATTCAAAATCCATCACTTCAAATGCTCTGGCGTTCATTATTCACCAAAGCCAGTTTTTATGCGTTCAGTATACTATAGTGTAAGAGATTTTCTTTTCTTCCCACTCAATTTAGGATTTTGAGAACTTCATGAACGTATTCTATAGTCTTTAAGGTAAAGTTATTTACTCTACCGGCAATTAAACTAGTGTCTTTCCTAAACATTTGAGTTTGACTTCACAAAATGGCTTGCTGTGAGTCTTTCTGTCTTTTCTCTTCAGTTTCTCTTTAGCTAAAACTTTTGCATGAAAAGTATTCATCATTTATGCGCCTGAAACGTATACTTGTGTTTCAGTCACTTCAACTTTCGGTCTACTCGATATCTTTGTAAAGGTGTAAATGTGAATCATCCAAATCTGGCTGTCTTCAAGAGTATTTGATTACCGTTATCTTACGTAATTTGTTGAGAATTCTGTGATAAAATCAATTAAGTCTATATTTTTCATCTTTGGAAGGTTTTTCTCGACTCAATTTCCCTTCTCATGTCCACACTTTTTTAAACACGGGTATTCTTTGTCACTTTTTAACTTACTGAGGTCTTTGAAGTGTGTGCAGTATGTTAATGTCCGTTTCTCACATCCTGAAAATATATTTTGGTTAATCTGTAATCTTTCTTAAGAAGTTTCTTTCTTATATCTAATTTAAATAGAGTTGACTTTTAGTTCTGTTGATTAAAGAGGAACAACTTCAAACATTTTCAAGTGAAAGAAATACAGTAGTTTTTTGGACATTTTTCAGGTAATTTGTCTTCTGGCAAACGTTTTCATTTAATGAGAGGACTCACATATCTTTATCGTCCAACAAAATATCAAATAAACATATCGAACCACATTGGCCATGATTTGATCAACACAAAAGCATTAGTTTTCGCTGAGAAATAACGCTACTAAATATTTTAAAACTGTCATGGCTACTTTCAGTAACCATAAGTGATTATCCTCTAGGAGTATCTTTCTCATACGACCTGGTCATTAAAGGGAAAGCAGTGTACCTGTCTAGCCCCCGATATTCAACGTTGATTGAAGTTCATCGAATAAGTGACTGTACTTTAAACCTGACGGGTAGCTAAGTAATAGCGAATACATTGCGATATCGCTAAGACAATGATGATTACTTCATACACCCGATAAAGTCTCTCAGAATAAAATTGAAAACATCGAAACGCACTCAGAAACTTTTTACACGTTCATACAGTAGCTAATGAACCACGCCAATTTTATGGGTACTAATAAGGTTACGTGGCTGCATAAACCTTGCTCGGTGGGGTGGCGTTGAAACACATGACCGATTGTTTGAACGTCAACCGCTTAAGCCGACAAGCCACAGCCACACAGAGTCAGCAGAATCCTGAAAAGTACTGGATGGCGAACATTTGTTTCAAGGAGTAGAAACCAGATTCCATCTGGTTGCAAACACACCTAGCTAATGAATAACAAAAGTCAAAAATCCCAGGTCTGAGGCTTTATGCTGACTGACGTTTAACATGTGAAACCAAAGTACATTCTTTGTTTACAAATATTTGGTGGACAATTTTAAATGGAACTCCGTTAATTTTGTAAAAATGTTCAGCTAACTAATCTTTTTAAAAACGAATTTGAAACAACGCTGAAGTATTAATCTAACGCCTTCTGCATAATCAAATAGTGCTCCGATCATGTTTCAACTTGGCGTCGATGTTCATACTTTTAAATGTGAATTTCACTAGGTTCTCTAGAATATATTTTCGTCTGTAATGGCATTCAAACTGGTATAAAAGTGGTATTTGTTAGTCACGTAAAGACAAACACTCAGCGATGATATCGGTTGAAAGTCATATTGTATCACGAGTTAACAAATATAATAAGATATAGATCACTGAATTGCGACGAATTAACTCAACGATTTCTTGCTGAAGGTCCTGAGTTCAATCACTGGTGGAGTAGTGGGTGCGCATGGCTTCGGAGCTCCATACCAGGACAAGACAACTGTCCAGAGCTCCAGGGTTTTCAGCAGTTTTCTGACCGATATCAGTCCGTGATAAATATGAGCTTAAAATCATTAAATTCTTGCAAACTCCTTTTTTTACTTCTTTACAAATCATTAAAAATTCCCATTACAACTCAAAACCTCTCCTGGTTAACTAGTTAACTAGTTACTAGAACGTACTAAGCCAGGGTGAAGAGGAAAGTTTTGGTGCAGGGCTGGCAACCGTACGCCGTAAAACCAATCCAATCACTACAGAAACTTCAAAGCAGAAACAAAATATAAAAATATAAAACAAACTTATTCAACACTGGAATTAGAGAGACGAAATGATGCCGGTTGGTGAAAGACTTCGCGAAGCCAATTGGCCGATGTGTCTTCTCTCGATGAAATTGATTGTAAACATGGTGACATGGAATGCCCGCACAACGTTTGAAGCCGGCTGACAAGACTGCCCAGATTGCAAAAGAGATGAGAAGGTATATCATTGAAGTGCTAGGAATGTGCGAGGAATCTGCAGATGGAATGTGAGTGGACTCTTCAAACTGTCAACTGAAGAGTCAATAATCTACTCCGGTCAAAATAACAGGGCGCATTGGAGACGTGCTACTGAAACCCTATGTTCCATTAGGAACCCAAGGGACAAATAATAATAATAATTACAACTCAAAAGTCATTTAAGTAAACAAAAATATTCTTTTTGATAGCTTCTTCTTCAGGTTCTACAGTTATTTGCACATACTGAGGAGTTTTGAATCGATAATTGTGAGATTTTGCCGGTCACTCTCTTGAGAACATTATCTAGTTGAGGAAATTAATTCAGCAAAGCTGTGTGATCAATACTATTAGAATCACTCGGTACTACAGTTCAATTGATAAACTTGTCGACTATACGGCTTAGTGACACTATAAAGTGATGACCTACTAAAACAATGGGAAGATGTTTATGATAGCTGAATGAAACAAACTAAGAAAGATACTTTATGGAACAATGGCTTGATTCAATATAACTCGTATTGAGCAACACAATAGGTTATGAGAATTTTATATAATTATTTCAGATTACAGAGAAGAAGGGGTATCTAAAGTATGAAATTCGATTAGACAGGATGCTAATGATTATTTGCTTCCCAAATCTGCTGACTGCAGTTGAGGTGGAAGCACTTCCATCTTTTGAACACAGAACCCAGGTTGTTTGATACCGATTGCTATTGCATCTGAAGTTTCAAAAATTGTGAGCTAGGTCATTTCTGGCAAGTTGATGTTCACCCTGCACAGTATGGAAAAACATTTCATATCCACTTTAAGGTTCTTTTCAACCTAGTAAGCTAATATGGAGCTGGTAATAGTCTTCGTCATACCTTTTCTTAACCAATCTGGGAGGTATTCGCCAGCAAAAAAACAAAGTTTTATAGCAGTTAACGACGTCGCTTGTTCCACAGGAACTGTCAAACTGATAGACAAACCAGGAAGTGGCAAGTATAAACAATTCATCTTTCTGTCTCGGTGTAGGAAATAACAGCTGCCTAATATAATACTTCCGTGTTCTTCAGCTTTGAAAGACAAAATTAGAGCATCCAAACTAAGATAGAAGAGAATCTCAGTTAATTAAGCGGTAATAACGTTGATCTTCCTTGCCCTCGCCAGGTATCTAAAGAAATATAAACAAGTAGAACATATAAAAAACATAGTGAAACAGTAAATTTCAAATTCCTATTACTACGACTGATTTCAAACTAAAACTGTGTTAGCTTCCAACTTAAGAATCATGGTACAGATTAAGGAAGTCGACATGAAATAATATATTCAATCCAGTCGAAGATATTCGAGTTTAAATACAGTCATGTTGTGTCATATTACTGCATCTGACAAATTGGTGAAGAAAATATAAGGTTAGGCAACTGCTTGTGACAACTTACAGGTGTAAATAAGGTGCCAGACACGCAAACGAGATGCGCTTAGGTTGATTTTGACCAGACGTTGACGTCTGAAGGTATACCATGAATGGTTAATTTGGTCACTGAAAAACAAAAAGAATTTTTCAGAGACAATAGTTATCTCTTCAATGACTCTTTCCACAACTGTAAATTTCTACACATCTCAGCAAAGTAACAGAATGTTCGAGACAGGTCTCCAGTAGGAGATGAAATACAACCAGTTGGTGCATGTAGAGAATAACATAATATTGAGTAACACAGGATATTATCTCAAAACGTTTTTGTAAATGTAGTAAAAGTGAGATTTGAAATTCTGTGGAGATGCATAAAAAACGTGAAGATGTGTTAGTGAATGTCAACAAAAATAAAGAAACACAGCATAATCAGAGGTGTAGAGTATGCAGATTATGCAGTCAATTGTGAGAATTAGGGAGAAAATACACAAGTGTGCATGCAAATTGAAAGAGTTCATTGACTACGGTAAATGTGAAACCAACTTCCTTCGTACAAGTTGTAGGGTAATCAATGGCTTGTTTTAAACACACAAGTTTAGTTTAATTTTTCTTCTTGTAAATGCTCTTCTAAATGTGAGTGAATTAGTAATGATCTGCTAGTTGATTGTTGTACACATGCAGTCGAGTTATGCGTATCATTTTATGTATGCATAAAATATTTTGTGATGGAACGGTAAAAAGTATTTTGCTCATCCACGCACAATCTATATGGAATGTGTTCGCAAAAACATATCTCTCCTTCACTCATGGTACTTAGGAATTTATAGGTTCAATCTGAGATGAAATGTGGTGATTATCTATGAACTTTCAATCGCCGTAGTTAACCCTAGAGAATCTCCGGGAACGATGATTCTAGGAGTGCTTCAAATTCATGCATTAATTGTTTTCGCTTTATAACTTTGCTTAATGAGGTATTTGAAGTCAACAAAAGTGATGGCTTGATGTTCACAATAATCATCAGATTTCTTTCTTTACGACAACGCACTGTTTGATTTCCACCTTCAAGTACCGAGGGAATTTTCAGTGGATTTTGAAGTCAAGTAGTTCCAATGTATAGAATGATGATTTTTATCACACTCATTGAACGCAATATTTATATAGGGTTTATAAAATACACTTCGCTGAATGAATATATCCTTCGCATACATCAATAACAAACTCTGTTCATCGTAGTCATAGGTTTTTCATGAGGTGGTAGAAATGTTAAATGATGACTCAAAGTAAGGTTTTGAGAATATTCAGTAAAGTCACATGGTGATAACGGTTGAAAATGCGAATCACTGTCATTTAAATTTTCTTACAGGATTATAGCAAAGAAACAATGAAATGAATAATCTATCTTACGGAGATGACGGCTAAGGCAATTTTAGAGATTGAATATATTTATTAAGAACATTAACAGAGAAATCGTAGTACTGGATTGCCAGAGCTTCTGTTTTTCTAAGGTGATGAACAGGTGCCACCTTCGAAATGTCTACCTTCACTTTATTAATAACTCTCAAACAAGACTTTCAAGGACTACAGTAATCAGAGATAACCAAATGCTGGCTAATTGAACTATTGATGGCCTAACATTGTCCATTATCTAGCCGAGCAGAATAGTTTTTGAAGGCGCGTTTGGATAGAATATACTTTGTGTGGCCTATATAACTAGCTGCACAAGAGTAGGTGAATTGGTAAACACGCATGGAGGTGGCCCAAAGCCGTAGTTTATTCTCTAAAGACCCTGGAATCAATTGTTGATTGAGGAAAACAGTCCAGAGCTGATTGAAGAAGAAAGTCTTTTTTAGTGCTTTGCATGGTCGATTCTTTAGTTTACCCGTCAATTTATCTCCCTTGAATCCAATATTTCTAAGCACTTTCATTTTTGTAGTCACTGAGGCTTCGTCAATGAAATGTCTGGGCCTTATGTTCCTCTCACTGAATCTTGAAAGATAACCATTCTCCGTTGACGTTGTTTGGAGTAGTTCCGCTTCCTCATTTGCTGCAGGATCCCTACAAGTTCTTTTCATTCGTGTGCATGGTAAAAGAATTCAGTTTCTTTTGTCGACTAGTAGGAAACAGCTTTGAAATGAGTTTATTGACCATTACAAGTTTGCTTTCTGCAAATCGATCTCCTTAGTGAACCATATGTGTTTTTTTTCAACACGACGTCCGGGAAGTGGACTTCTAAGTTATTTCTACATTCCATGGAATACCTAATTGACGTATGACATTCATTGTAACTTCGTAGTACTTCTTAAAGATTGCTAACACCCACGTAGATGATGAAAGTATCATCCATTTGTTTCTTATATAGGTTGAAATAGTCAATGAGTGGGCATAGTTTACCGTTTTTCAGATTCGCCATCAAGAAGTCATCTAGATATTATATGTAGTCATGCTGACATGATGGAATTTCCATCTCACAGACTGAAAGATGTATTGATAGTATGCACAAAAAACCTTCAATTCCAGTTCAATGGTTCGTATTACAGACGAACAGAAGGTGTGGCTATGGGCAGTCTTCTTGGCCCCATATTCGCAGACATATTACTAGGACACTTAGAAAATACCAAACTAAGTGGTGCCGTAAAACAGACAAAACTGTATTTAAGATATGTAGATGATACTTTCATTACATGTGAGAGTGAACTCCATGCAGTGAACCTACTCAGATTTTTCAATTCAGTTCATTCAGATGTGAAATTCACATGTGAGTATGAAACGTTAGATGAAATAAACTTCTTGGATTTAAGTATCGAAAGAAACGAAGACGGTTCTACGCTACACAGAATTTACCATAAGCCTGCTTAGACCGGTCAATATTTGCCATTTAATAGTTTCTGTCCGATCTCTTGTAAAAGAAGCCTAGTCAAGACTTCATTTTTAAGGGCTACCAGACTATGCTCCAAGGAAGTCATTGATAAGGAACTGGATACTATATAAAAAACCTTGATAGATAATGGATATCCCATAAAGTTCACTAATAAAAACTTCAACCTTAAAAATGAGAAACCGAATGATACAATCGTGCCGAAAAAGAAAGTGTTCATCAGGCTACCACTCAAAAGCGATGAATTGAGTTCATAAAGTAATCTCCGATTGAATGTATATATATATATATATATATATATATATATATATTTATAATGTTATTATTGTATTGAAAAAAATTATAATTTTCCTGTAGCAAAATTCGTCACTCTGATTAAGCACAATTTTAAATTCTAAAAAGGTGTTAATTAAACTTCATAAGAAATAATTTGGGTTGAGATTTTAGAGAATTACACGTGCCATATAGTATACGACACGTTTTTAAAAATGTCAGTTTACGGAAAATATACTTCTGGGAAAAAACTATCAGTAATCCTTGAACAATTTGAATATAAGGAAGCATTCGAAGTGATGGTTGCGTTTTGAACTGTACACTTGTTAGTGCGTCATACTATGATTTCATGTAGTATTTTCATGAGATATTAAACCTAAACTTCATCGATTTTGAATAGGTCTTCGACAGCGTCAGCCGATAAGTTATTTGGCAGCTGCTAACGCACTACGGAGTATCAGAAACGCTTATCAACCTCATTCAACACCTATAAGCGGATGCAACATGCCAAGTGATTCACAATGCCAAGCTCAGTGATGCCTCTGAGTGAAGTGAAAACAAGAGTAAGATAAGGTTACCTACTATCCTCAGTAATCCTCCTGTTTGTGGTCGACTAGACTGGACTTAATTGGATCATGCAACAAACTGTGAGGAGCGAGAAGAGGAGCATACGCTTGCTTGACCGGTGAAAAGACCCTAGAAGATTTGGATTTCGCCCACGCTGGTCTATGTCTAATGTCTTGTCGCACAAACTCGGAGATCCACAGGCGAAAACCAACAAGTTGGCAGAAGAGGCGAGGCAGCGAAGACGGGACTTCCTTCAGGTGAACGTAGAGAAGACTGTGGCGATGGAGACACCCAACGAACAACAACAACAAGCACCACTCACCATCAACGGGAGAAACCTAAAGGAGGTAGTCTCCTTCACCTACCTTGACAGCATCCTTTCAACTACCGACAGCGGCACTTATGAGGATGTCAAAGCCAACATGGGAAAGACAGCAAGACAGGTCTTCATCAATCTGAAATCAGTGTCCAGATCTACTGCATTGCACTGCACTGCACTGCACTCAGCATAAAGAACAAGATCCGGATTTTCAACACCAAGTCAGTCAAGTCAGTGCTTCCATGTGATGGTTGAGAGAATTGGAGCGTTACGAAAAGCACTTCGAACAAACTGCAGACATAGATGAACGGCTGTCGCCTACGCTCACTCGGTACTGAAGATGAGATCAGATGGCCAGAAAGAATAAACAACAAGAAACTCTTGCCTGACAGCCAACCAACCAAGAACCTTTCGCCCAACAAATATGCAGGTGAAAGTGGAGATGGATTGGACTGGATATATACTGAGAAGACGGTTTGGGGACATCAGGTATCAGGCCCTCGAGTGGAACCCAAAAGGGGAACGTCGAGTGGAGTGTGCGAGGGTGACATGGAGTAGATCGTGTGAGGAAGAAATGTAAGCTTATGTGATGTTGTTGAACCGGGTTAAAAAGATTGCAGAGGAGGGAGTGAAATGACGACATGCTACTGAATATCTACGTCCCACTAGGAACTCAAGGGTTAAATAAAATAGTGCTACGTATCCACCATCGTTTTTTGTTGTCATCTCCACCGGTCCAAATGAAGTATACTGTGAAATTTTTTCCACCAAGGATACTTGATCTTTACTCGAAATTTTGATCAGGAAAAGGAAAAATGAACAGAAGGTCTATGTGGAAGTCTGGTGTACGAGGTGGAAGTAGGAAATGAAAGATGCATGAGACGCAAAATCAGATATAACGTCAAATACGCCACATCCTCAGAAACGGAAATACTTTCGGGACTACCGCTTGAAACTTTCACATAATCTCAAGTCGATGCAGAATGAACTCGACGTAAGCGGAAGGTGGAAAACGAGCTGTTACCTAGGCGAAGATCCGATCACAAAGGACTCACTTCCAAATCAACCTGCCGAGGCATAGGTGCTTAATTTCTCTGTTGTGCGTGTTCAATTTTCTGAGGGGGAGGTGCTACATACCCCTAACTTCGCATTAATGTTGCCTGATGTTTGCTTTCAACTTCAAAACAACTTATTATTGCTGTTTTCACACCGTGGCTAGCTTTTGTTTTTCCTATTTCTCTGAAGGCTGAACTCTTATTAGTTGTTAAGTATTCTAAACCATATATGGATTTAGTGTTGTAAAAATCGTGTAGAAGTGTAAATATTCTGCATCACTCTTAACTATTCTGACTATTGTTGAGACAGTAACAAGCTCTCTGTCAACGACACGTCTTCTTTTCTTGTCCCCACATGTCGTTGGCATTGTTATGGTGGTGGTTGACGTTCTAATTAGTTCTTAGAGTCGGTTCATCTTGAGAGTTAGGTTCGTATCGCTTGTAGATTGTTGGGTTGCATTATCGATCATAGTAAATCCACAAGATAAGTTTACTATTATACAACAGATAGGTAGAAATAAACATGAATAAACATTTATCCTGCAGTGAGGAATTTGGAACTGCTTTCTTGTATTACCTAGATCAGTAAGCCAATGATCACGAACCATTCAGAGAACTCTTTCTTTTTGCTTACTGACCATAATAAACCTGTCACTATTTGTCATATTTTGACAAATAGCAACAACAGTGCGAATGTAATACAACTGTATGAAAAGTATTTGATGAAAAGTCAAAAAATGTCGCGAACTGTTTAATTCAGTAGGCAACGTCTCCGAAAAATGCACTGGAATGCTAATTCCTCCTTCTTGGAATGTAGGTTTTAATTAATCAAAGGTTTTCATTGAAAATCACGTTTGCCTCACTGTAATCATAATGAATACACTTGTGAAAGGTGATTATGAAATGTCGAAACAGCAGGCAGATGGGATGAGAAATACTATTTTCATAAGTGTTTATGAAGCCATTACTGAAGAAATAATTTATTCATGTTTTCAAGGAGGGGCAGTAACTCTCAGCATGCTGCATGTATGTGATTTGTAGGACTGCAGATGAGTGCCAGAAAAGGATAATAGCAAATGTTTTGAAACCAGCTGAGTGTACTTAACATTTGTTGAAAAACGGAAGCACTTGAATGGTTGCAAACTGTGTAACGCTCAGTTCAAACGTAAGAAGATAGGCTTCAATGATAATGAACTTCATGTGGATTCGGCTTTCTATTGGTTTTTGGTAACTTGCTACGATTAACATGTTAAGGTGCTGTTTATCAATTTTCTTATTTCCATAAGTGCACTGCATCTACTTAGACTCTGAATGATTAGGAAGGCGTGATTTATATATATATATATATATATATATATATATATATATATATCAAAGGTAAGACGAAGGGCTCGTGCAGCATCCGATCTAATCATCTGCTTCCAAAAACTGTGGTGATTCAGTTGGCCATATCTTCTTTCTCAGTATGGTTTGAAATACGAAATTCTTCCAAAAAATATAATATCGAGTGGTAAATATGATGATGTAAGTTGGTGAACACACTGACAACGATCAGTAGTTCGTCCGCATTTTCATCTTTTCACTTGAAAGAAGGTTGGTTGTAGTCAAAGTTTTTACTGACTCGTGAAAGCTATTGGTTATTCACAACTTTCTTAACAGATGGTCCTACGCGTTATACCAGTGGCATCTTCAAAGAGAATCTTATCTCCAGTTCGATCGCACAACCTATCGAAATAACGGAAAACATTGGCTCATCACAGATGGACGGGAAACTGCTGCATACAGAAGCATTATTTGCAGACAATAGTTATTATTATCACCAAGACCATCACAGAAACTCGGGAGTTTCTTTTTTGATTGATTGTATTTCTGCCCAATAATTTCATAATCTTTTTGTTATTTATTATTATTTCCATTTGCGTTACTTAATCTTTCTGATGGATCTACATCCTGTGAAGAAACTCATCCAACTTTTATGAACACTCTTAGTACACAATAAACAACTGCATCAGGTAAGGGTTCATCTCATACTGAAATCAGTTGGAGCACCGATGATATTTTGTTAGTACTGGAGATATGTTTCTTCCCAGCATAGGAGTCTTCAGTGGTAAACACCAATGGCACTATCAGAGATCGAAATCAAAAATGAGTTCTGCTGAGAAGTATCATACTCGGACGAAACATCTTTTCAGTTCTCTCAGGTTTCCAGTGATTCTCCGAATAATGTCAGTCTGTGGTGCATACTCCAATGAAATAAATAATTTCTCAATAAAGATCAAACCAAATAATTATGTTTCCCCTCAGAATGAACTCTTTTAAACTTCACTTTGAAATAACACATCTTACATCTCGAAACCCTTGCGTCATCAGGTCTGTAATATTTCATTTTCTGTGTCTACAATAGGTACATTCATCGTATATAATGGAAGATTTCCAGGAAACGAGTCTTTCAATAAATTACAAAATAATACTGTGTGCGTGTGAATATATACATCGATCATAAGTCTGTTTTGAAAGATCGTGATGATGTGGTCCTTCTGCTTTTGAAACGCATTTTATAATGATTGACTCTACAAACCACGTTTGAATGAATGGGATGTGAAACTGGCGAAAATTCTAACTTGCGACAGACAATATACTCAAGTCTGTTGAAAAGGATTGAATAACTTTCACTGCCTAATTGTAAGGATAGGCTTTACTTAGTTCAAATCTAGACTAAAGTGACCTTTATTTCTCGATGTAAATATATGCCCTACAGTAATTAAGAAACTGCTTTTCCAATTCAGTACCACACTGAAAAAGATACGGAAACGGTATCTTTAACTAAAATGAAAATCAAATGAACGTACACTCAGGTGTAGCAGTTACTGTGTTTCAACCTTATTCTGATACGCATGTTCTGTTATGGAAGCACAACATCAAAAACGGGAGATAGTCTTTCTTCCGTAATAATCTTTCTCTACTTTGCTTCCATTTTCCGTTATAAGATTTGATATTGTATTCATATTTCCCTCAGTCTAAAGACATTCCTATTCGTGAACTCTAACCTGTACTCAGATATTATAGAAGTTAGACAAAAGTATTTAACTCATACGTACATCGTCTTTTCCTATTACCTGAAACATTCCTGGAAGCACTAATTCACATCAACCACATGACTCAGAAATAAATCATCATAATATGATTATAGGAGTAATACCTGAATTTAGTTTTCAGTAGCATGAACGCAAAAAATAATGTGCATTGAGCATTTGTTCAAAAAGCCTAGCAAGATTTCTGTATTTGAAATTTACGTATAAATACTCAAAAATACAGCACGTTACTAATCCTAGGATACCTCTATGAAATTTCAGATTTCTGTACCGCCTAACTGAACTGCCACCACCATAATAACACTCAGTTCTTTATTCATCCTCAAGAAGTCCACGCCAAACGTTAATGTGGCACCAGTTACTTGCTCCGTAATAATGCCTTTAATACCTTTATTATTAACATTATTCAGATGAAATAATTATTTCTTTAAAAAATATTGAATGCTCTAGCCTGTTTGTTTGGATACTATCTGACAAAAATTTCATACTATAGCACACTTGTTGTTGAGAATAAAGGGATTCATAATATTATTACTGATCCAACTTGTTACTGTGCTTTTGTACTACTTAGTTTTACCGTTCTTGGCAAGCGTTGAATAAAATTAACGCATGCCAATTTACACTAAGGGAGTTACCTCTGTTTATCATTATACCTAACGTCTCCAGATTTTTCCCTGTTGGGAGTAACAGTGTTGTTATAACGTCTATATCTTTTCCATATGATGATGAAAATAGTTTGGGGCTCTATTGTTTCTACAAAATTGCATTTAAATGAAGTTGCAACTAAAGAGTAGGTTTCTTTTGCTTAATACTGGGATGAAACATATATCCAGTGCTCCCAGATTTGTAATGGTTCCTTAACTGATGTCAGTCCATGATGAATACTACCTCTAATATCTAAGAGTTATTTATTACCGCCAATACTATGCACAACACATTGTAAAATAGTTTCAGATTGACATGTTGTTTGCAAGAACATGGTCTTAGTCATTGACTAACTGTGGTATTGACACTGAATGTTGATTCAAAGTGACAGAAAAATCTTGGTCACGGAAGGAATCGGAATAGTGGCTTCAACAGAATTTCGAGGATTTTCATCTCGCAGCAAGTCAGTGAGGAACACTGGGCACTAATTCACTTTGGAAGTTTATGAGAAATTTATTGATTTCAAGGTAGTAGACAAAGATAGCACCATATAGCTAACTGACAGAAGTTAGAAAATGTGGGTCATTCAATTCTCAACCACTGGCTCAATGGTTACTTATTCGTAATGAGACGTGAATTTGCTGGGTTCTACGCTGAAGGAGTAGGTTGGTTGTTGTATACTGTTCAGGAATTTCATAGTTTTTCAGCGCTCATGCAGTGGATGTCAGTCCGGGATAAATATCAACTTGAGGTCACTAAATCCCTACAAACCTCCAAAATTGAATTGATTGAATTGCCTTTTAATACACTAGAAAGCATCAATTACCTAAGGCAGATTCATATTTGAAAGTTTAAGTGAAGCGTATTAAATCTATAACATATATTAGGGTAACTTCAATCACGTTATACTGGTCTGAGACCCAATAATTCCTGAAATATCTATTTGCTTCTTCCTCTCTTGAAATCTCACTAATTAAACTTTATGTTCACTACTATCATTAGTTTTATGGGCATTAAAAAATTATGATACAACTATTTTTATCCTAGAAAGTAAAACGAAATATCTGTTTTCAGACATATGTATGAATTACAACCTTTGACAAAAATGCCTAGTAATCAAGAGGCTAAGGTCAAAACAGACTATACACAAAGTGAACTCTATTTTTTAAGAGTTTGCACAACAGAGACCACTATATTTGATATGCAGTATATATGAACGATATAATGATTCAATGCGATACCGTTTCCGATAGATTATTGACTTCTCAACTCCATTCTCAGCTGATATCCGATGAAGTGGGCAGTGAGATTGAATGCTTATTTACTTCAGTCCAGTATTAAGAGTTAGGTCACCTACATTCATTTCACAGGGCCTTATTTAGGGAAAACAAAATGGCGTGATTGAAGTATAATCTGAAACAATCAGCGCTTAGTATTTGAAACCGCGGTAAAAGACGTAACGTAGCATAAAGGGATGAAGGCTCAAAAGTAGGGCTTAAATTTCATAGTGGTAATATCTGTATATTATAAGTTAGTTTTTATAGGGATAAGACATCCTCAGCATACTGTTTATCTTGTAGACACCTAAAATATCGTGTTTCCTGCTACATTTTTTGTTTCTGAACTACAAAAGTTATTTGGTTTTCTCTCATAGCTTCTCAGTGTTGTTGTACACTGTAAATATTGACACCGCTAACTCCGGTGTAAATAAAAACACTTGATTCTTAACCACTGCAGAGTATCGCAGCGTGTACTGAAAAATATAAAGTTATGATGGGATCGTCATTTAACTGCAATTATTTCACTCTTTGACCCCTATTGGTTATCAAGTGACACTGAAAAGCTTACACATTTATCAAATACCTTGGCAATCAACAAGGATTTGAATGAAGGATTCCTGATTCTGCAATCATCACCAAAGCACGAGCCAACCCATCATCGAAATTGTTTAGTTAATCTGGTGGCCAGTATACCAAGTCACTCCACGGAAAACGGCATCGATGGAACATTATCAGAGATAAAGCAGAAGTGCGAAGAGCATAGCAATTAAATAAATCTACTTGTCATGCAGCAGGTTTTCGTAGAGGTGATCTTATTTCGCAACGTGTTCATTCTTAATGTGACTCGTTATCATGTAGCACGTTCAAGCAGTAACTCCTCATTGAATAATTGTTTCTAGTTTGCTGTTGTAGCTTTTTCTTTTACATGGTTTTCGTCAATCAATAAATCGGGAAAACTATTTCAGGTGATTACTCAGAACATTGTGCAACATTCATCGAACACTAGACTGTATCTTGCTCTACATTCGTCTTAAGACTGGTGAGCGAATGATTTTATCTTCAGGATCAAAGCCGTATTCGATATTGTATATGAGTTTAGTGTACTATGAAGCTAGTTGTCAAAATAGAATGAAATGATATAACGGTGCTTCATAACATTTCCTTAGATAAATACATACGTGCATTTATAGTAAATATCTTGTCTTTTCATAATCTTAATAGTACATAGGCAGTGCTTGTAAATTTCTCACTCTCCGAACTAGAGTTTTGAGCGTAGAGCTTTAAACGTCAATCTGCATTTCAGTTCCTGTTTACATTAGAAAAATGTAAGTAAATTTCTTTAGATTACTTTGTCATCTATCGAGCATCTTCTTTGCTAAAGCAATAAGCATCCTAGTGTTACGCATAGTGCGACTGTTAAATTCAGATCAGTTCTTCAAAGTAGTAATGTGTGACAACAAGAGCATAAGAGCTTTACTTCTCCCAGCCACAGAAGTGGGATACATAATTGTAGATATGATGCTTTCAACAACAATCTTTTTAGTTTTGACTGCTAATGGTAGCTCAGAAATGTTCTGTGTGTGACAAGAACATTGCAGAAAAGCTAGAATTAGGCAATACTGAAAAATGTTGGAAGCGATTGTGATGACCATATGTGCATAAATCCACTGGCTGAAACATATTTTGGTGAAAAATATAGATTGTCATTAAATTTAACTCCCGAAAAGCGCGTATCCACTGCGTTTTGCGAAATATAGGTCCTCAACTTGTATCCGCTAATTGCCTGTACAATAATAAGTGAATAAACATCTTGAGACCTGTTGGGTTGAACAAAAATACTTCTAATTAACCAATATTTATTTTTTGAACTCGAACAGATTTGCTGGTGTTTGGATAAGTTGATTTGTTACTGGTACAACATGATATACCCTTCTCCTCTTAAATACAAAAGTTATTAATCTTTAAAAGAGCCACATTTTCTCTTAGCATTATATTCATACATACATGTTGAACAGTGAATACTTCATTGTGAATCGATTCTGTTGGATATTTTCATGAAACTGTCAGCAATTAATGTCAAAATAGGCATCGATAATGGTATGCAGATAAAAGGCTGGTCTTAATATCTTCAAATAAAAATGTATCAAATCTGGCAACAGATAAACGATAACAGTGAAAAACTAGCGGAATTGTGAACTTGAAGCTGATATATTTAGAACGATCATACTAGGGTACTGAAAGCGTTTTCAACATCACAGCTTTTCTATACTTCAATTTAGTTGCATAAAGAGTCATTTTCAGGTTAGCTTCAGTACTCACTGTTTTGTACATGACTTATGCGACGTTTGAAATCCTTGTTAAAGTGGCAGTGAAAGTATTGCTCATACTTCACTCCGTTAAATTGGAGATAACCAATTCAAAATACTATAGACTTAATGTGATGCAACAGATTTCAGATAGTAATGGAAAGAATGTTTCACTTATTCTAGAACTCATCATGAGTTTGCGCATGAATTTTATTTTGCAAGTTTCCAACTTGTTCTCATGCCCAAATGAAATTAATGAATCATAGTTGTCAGTCACTATTTAAAGTTCATTATTTGTGTCTATGCTTTGAATGGTTCATATTGTTCAGTTTGTCATCACTGATAAGGCAGCTGGTCCAAATTACCTTTTCAATAGTCACTTCGACAGACAACTAAAAATAAAAATAAAAACAAACTGAGCGCCAGATGTCACTAAAGATAAAAATATAAAATCGTGCTGGAGATTGACTGAGAGAAACATATACAAACTGTATCAGCGTCATAGCTGGAGACAAGATAACTAGTGTACATGTCTACAGAGGTAAGGAAAATTAGAGGAAATAATTGACAGCACAGCTGCAATCCCCAACAGTAAAGCAAGCAGACTCGTTAGTGGCTAACAGACAGTTTCACTGAGAAACAAATGTGGACATTCTAGGTTTTCGGTTAGCATTACACTAGTAAAAACAATCTGAAGGAAGGATATACTTCGTAATAAATTCTCATCACTTTCCACAAATATAAACGCAATTGCACAGTGTAAGGTTAGTCGCTCACCAGAATTACTTAGTTTTCTCAAATCTGTGCTAAATGATGCAAATAAATCTTCTGTTTTTGTTGAAAGGTGCTCAAACCGTACCTGGATTCTGGATTCATTAAACCTTATGTCGAATACACGCTGAGTTCATCAGTGATTGTATTCAGATGAATAACCACCTTACAATTTACTGGAAAACCCTCAAAATGAAACACAATTTCAACCAGCGTAGAATCATTGGAAAAATATGCATTTATTCACTTTGAATCACTTCAGACACGTATAGTTGAATTGGAAGTAAACATTTCTCAAAATACCGAAATATTTGGGACCGCAATTTACTGAACAAGTTAATTGGACGACAGAGTCTGATATAGGTGTAAAACATGGGCACTGTGGTGGAATTTAATTCCATATCAGATTTGTTTATTTGATTTATAACACATAGTGATACAGTATCGTTATCTTGATGACGTTTCGTGCATGAATTACTACTCATAATCATATCAGTGAAATCACGCAACTTCCGAAATTTGATTTTTATAATTCCGTCACCTCATATGATTTGTTTTTATTGATAGTAAAATTTTCCATATCCTTAGTATAGGTAATGAGCCATTTCTACTACATATGTTGTCTGTTGATTCAATTACTTAGGTTCCTCAACAAAGCTGAAATCAGGGTAACATTTAAACCTACAAACTAACTCAGAGATAAGCTTTGTCGGTTGGCATAAGGATCCGACAGAAACAGTTAGGCAAAATAATCTAATCCATAAAAAAGTTTAATATTCACATTGTGACATCAAAAACAAGATATTCAGCGAAGAGGACTCTTTTCAACGAATTTATTCTCAAGCTGTACATTCGTATATATATTATATATATATATATATATAAATATATATATATATATATATATATATATATATATATATATATATATGATATTTAAAGACTGTAATCCGTGAGGAAGATTTAACTGAAATAATGGGGTTGAAACAATAATAATGATGGTGGTGATAATTATAATGTTGATAGTTGATGACGTAAAGGTCGAATGGTAACAAAAAGGGGTTAAATAAGACTTTCAAATCGTTTTCAAAATATTTTCAATTTACTCCATTTAACTTGTCTCATTTACAATACCTAATCCTTTGGATAATATAATTAGAAGACGTAGATTATCTGAAAAATGTGATGTATTAGCGCTACATATTTCGAACAATCTGGTCACACACTTACTTGTTAAGGCATTATATATGAAAACTGGAAGTGGGGGAAGGACACATTTGACATAAAGGAATTCAATAATAAGAAAGATAATGAGAGGAATAAAAGATAAGACTTATGTGATTAGATTGTTCGAAATGTATAGCGCTAATGCATCACATTTTTCAGATAATCTACGTCTTCTAATTACATTAACCTAATCCTTTGATTGTTTATTAACGTCCTCACCCCTTTTAATCTATATGCACCTTGTAAACGCTTTGAAAGTCTTATTTAACCCCTTTTTGTTACCATTCGACCTTTACGTCATCAACTATCAACATTATAATTATCACCACCATCATTATTATTGTTTCAACCCCCCATTATTTCAGTTAAATCTTCCTCACGGATTACAGTCTTTAAATATCATATATATATATATATATATATATATATATATATATATATATACGAATGTACAGCTTGAGAATAAATTCGTTGAAAAGAGTCCTCTTCGCTGAATACCTGGTTATTTTTAATCTTTCAAATTCCTTGAGGCCAATAAGCCGGTAGGGGTTAGTTAGAATGGACGAACATGAGAATTAGGTAAATATAAAATGACAGATGCAAGTAAGTTAAATTACCTATAAATCAACTCAGCTATTGAAATTCATGCATTAACCGCAATCACACAATTGGTTGGGATAAAACCAATGTCCAGTTTGATAAGGTGGAGAGAGAGAGTTTGATTAGGGAATCTTTGTTCATCGAATCAACACCGAACATATGTGATAGAAGTGACGCAACACCTATACTAAGGATATGGAAAATTTTACTATCAATAAAAACAAATCATATGAGGTGACGGAATAATAAAAATCAAATTTCGGAAGTTGCGTGATTTTACTGATATGATTATGAGCAATAATTTATGCTCGAGACGTCATCAGGCAAATAATGTTGCATCACTGTGTTACTAATTGGATCGAATTGTCCGACCTTTATTGGTATATGTGCTCCTACGTGGATGCCTCGTTATTGCCTGAATGTTAGTTATGATAAATTTGTTGGTTGAGGCTAGCAGAAGAATCCAGGACGCGCATTTCATCCGATTTAAAACTCGTCAACTGGATTCTCCTGCGCCCCGGTGATGTTTATCCCACTGAGACTGGAACCTAGTACCCATCGCTCCGAACGCCAAGGCGTTATCCACTACGCCGCGGAGGAAGGATAGCGACTTCTTGCACAACGGGTAGTAGTTATTACTACTTTTTGATATACTTGTTATTCTCCATTGTTTTGTTGGATCGAATTGTACGACCTCTATTGACATACGCGGATGCCTCGACAATGCCTGGATATTAGTTGTGATAATTTGGTTGGTTGTGATATAGTGGATAAAGCCTTGGCGTTTGAAGCGATGGATACGAGGTCCGAGTTTCAGTGGGAACAACACCATAGGGGTGCAGGTACATCCAGTTGACGAGCCCCAAATAGGACGAAACGCGCGTCCTGGACCCTTCTGCTAGCCACAATCAACCAAATTAAACAAATCTAATATTCAGAGTCCAAGTCGACAGAGAAACGAATATTCATATTGAAGAACTTAGACAGTTAGATACCTTAAATGCGAATTTCTGCCGAATCCAGGGAAGTGTGTCCTGAATCACTCCATTGTTATGCTCATTCAGATATTTTTCATCAGTGTCATTGGAATCTATAAATGATCAAATTTTTACTCTGATCCCTTTTTCTCTCGAGTGATATGATCAAACCCAGGCATTGCAAGCCATCCGTATCAGCTGCAATTCAATAGTAACTGGTAACCACATAGAAAGTAACTAAAAATGGAGTAAAATGACATATTTGCACCGATAAGTCTGTCGAAGATAGGAAAATAGTTCTTCGTCAGAAAGATCTGTAGTGCTAACAACAAATAGGGGTATTTTTCTTCAAACAGTTGTGAACTAAATATTGTTCCTGCCAGAAAGTATTCCAGGTTAGTGTATGAAAGAAGGAAAGCAGAAAATTCTTTATATGCGAACTTGTAAATGACAAACAAGTGCTAAGAAATAACTATCACTTCGACCTGATCAAGAGCATCAGAATGTACGAAAATGTTAAGCGAACGCACATAGTGTGGTGTTTTTTGGGGTACTATTGTAGTCGTCAATTAGCTTTTATCTCTCATATAAAAACGATCACTTAATCATCAGAAAAAGAAGAAGGGAATTGTGACAAAATACATTTGAATATTCGGTAAATAATTTATGACTATGAACCTTAAATCGTATGATTTATCTGAATGACAATGTAGGTTCATTCAAGTTGTTCTCCTTTCGCCAGTTTATTTTTCCCTAGTGATTTCATAGAAAATACCTGGTCTCTATGGCAACGGAACTTCTTCTTGAAGGGTGGTGAATGGCTACTGTTGCAATTCAAAGTAACCATTGGATCATATTAAACGGATTTTGATTGCCGAGCGGCAACTAAAGTACTTTCTTTCTTACTTTCATAATGATCACTAATTTACTGACAACTGACTATGCACTTTTGCACTCATAGCAAGATAGGAAGCTTGAACACATTTCCAACAAAGTATTCGTGTAACCACTTGTTGGAGTTCCCAGATTAAAAGCTTAACCAATAAATTTCATGATAGCAATGCTACTTTTTCTTTGGCTTTCAATAAAATTGTAGATTGTTATTAACACTCAGCGAAGTTTTCATGATAAAAGTAAATTTTTAAGTTAAATACCGTGGTGTTTCAGAAAAGAATTATGAATTAATTAGTCCCTACTTATTCCTGTGACATTCACTAACAGCTGCCTACGCTTGATACTGAAGCTCAGATGTGCAGAAAGAGTATGCAGCAAGGAACTGTGGCCTGGCAACGAGCCAACGAAGCAAGAACATATTACACAGTAAATACGCACTGGAAGAAGGTGGAGACGGATTGGGCATACACTGAGAAAGTCGACTGCGGACATCACGCTCCAGTAACTAGAGTGGAATCCAATAAGGAAACGACGAGTTGGACGTCCGAGGTTGTCATGGAGGAGATCATGTGAAGAAAAAATGAAAGCTTATGGGCAGTGGTGGAGCCAGGTTGAGAAGACTGCAGAGAACAGAGTGCGATGGAGGCGTGCCATTGAATTTTTATGTTCCACTAGGAAACCAAGTGAAAAATAATAATACTAATATTCATGTGACAACGTACGATAGCCATACTAACAAAACACCGGGAGTAGAACACTGAAATTAAACAGAGAAAACAGAAAGCAAAAGTTATCAAAATCATTATAATTGTTTGTCCAGTAGGTTCCCAGAGGAAACAAGGGCTTTAGTAGCACGTCTCCATTTCACTCCCTTCTCTGCAATCTTTTGAACCTGCCTCCACGACAGCCCACAAGCTCACATTTCTTCTTCACACCACCTCTTCCACGTCACCCTCGAACGCCCAACTCGCCGTTTCCCATCTCGGTTCCACTCAACGGCTTGACGCGTGATGTCCCCAGTCGGCCTTCTCAGTGTATACCCAATACATCTGCATATTCGTTGGGTAATAGGTTCTTGCTTCGTTGGCTCATTGCCAGGCCACAGTTCCTTGCTGCTTATTCTTTCTGCCCATCTGATCCTCAGTAACGAGCGAGCATAAGCAGTTGTTGATAGGTATCGGTAGTTTGTTGGAAATCCCTTTGGTAACGCGCCAAGTCTCTCAACCATCACATAGAAGCACTGACTTGTCATTGTTGTTGAATCCGAATCTTGTTCACGCTTTGTGCTGAGTGCAGTAGATCTCCACACTGCTTTCACATTAATGAACGCCTGTCTTGCTGTTTTTCCGATCCTGGCTGGATTTGACGTCCTCGTCTGTGCCTGTGCCGCCTGTAGTTGAAAGAGTGCTGCCTAGATAGGTGAAACAGGTTACTTCCTTCAAGTTTCTCCCGTTGATGATGATTGGTGCTTGTTGTTGTTGCTGATGGCTTTGGCGGGGTATCTTCATCACCTCTGTCTTCTCCACGTTCACCTGAAGGAAGTCCCGTCTTCGCTGCGCTGCCCCTTCTGTCAACTTGTTAGTTTCCGCCTGTAGATCTTCACGTTTGTGTGACATCAGACACAAGTCATCGGCAAAATCCAAATCTTCTAGGTTCTTTTCCCCAATCCAGCGTATCCCCCTCTTCTCGCTCCCCACAGTTGTTTCTTGCATGATCCAGTCCAGTCCAGTCCAGTCCAGTCCAGTCGACCACAATCAGGAATATCATGGGTGATAGTAGACAGCCTTGTCTTACTCCTGTCACTCTTCGCTTCAAAGGCATCACTGAGCTTGACATTGTGAATCACTTGGCGTGTAGCATCACATAGCATATAGCTGTTGAATGAGATGGATAAAGGTTTGTGGCACCAACACCTCAGTGTTGAAGCAGTTTCCAAATTACTTCTCGGTCGACGCTGTCGAAGGCCTTCTCAAAGTCAATGAAGTTGAGGTGGAGATCCAGTTGACTGCCATTCTATACTCTGTTCAACGATGATGCGTAGCGTAGCGTTGCAATTCGATGCGCACATGATTTGTCCTTCCTGAAGATAGCCAGCCAGCCAGCCAGCCACCCAGCCAAGCAGCCAGCCAAACAGCCAGCTATCTAGTCAGTCAGTCAGCCAGCCAGCTAGCTAGTCAGTCAGTCAGCCAGCCAGCCTGTTCCGGTTGTCATTTTGAATCCAGTGCATTCTTTAGTCTTTTTAGGATGATGCGGCTTAAGATTTTGATTGAGGTGGATAGGAGCATGACTCCAGTGGAAGTTATTCTTCGAAATAGGTTGGTTATTCTACCACGGTCTTTCTGAAGATCTAAGTTTGATTTTACTTCACAAAATGAATCACTGTGAAGATTTCTGTTCTTCTCTTTCACTTTGGATGTAGTTCAACCATTCTAATTTAATAATATGATCCAGGAGATCACCATTGACCTGTTCTGCTGAAACAAACTAGTACTTCTGTCATCTTCACAGTTCGATTACCTAAGTATTTCTTCAGATGTTTAGGGGTAAATACAGAACTACTGAATTCTGGCTGTCCTAAACAGTGTTTGGTTATCATGTCACCGTCTCATTTATTGAGAACGCCTTAATCAAAATCAACGAAAATCCATTTCTCACTATGTGATGTTCTTTTCGTTTATCTTTTTTCCCTATGCATAAAATTTTTTATTCACCGGTATCCGTGTAACTTTGTGGCTTAATGTATCTTCAAATTGCATATAATGTATAACTGCCTGTTTCTCATATCTTGAAAAGATATTGGGGTCATTCTTTAGTCTTTTTTATAAAGTTTGTCTTTTATATGGTTACCTTTATATTCACTGGGTGGTTTTCGATTTCGCAGGTATACAGTAATTTTTTATCCAGTTTGTCTTCTGGTTATTGCGTTCGTTCACTAGGAAGATGCAATTATTTTTATGATCTATTAAAAAGTCGTTGTTATGCTAGACAGATTTGGCCACAATTTGATAAACAGAGAAACATTAGCGTTTGCTGAAAATTAAAGTTACAAAATATTTTCAAATAGCAGCGACACCCGACAAAAGATCAGACCAAGAGTTATCCCCAGGTTTTATAGCATTAAGTGAAAATATGCATTATATATGTTTTGTATGGATATATTCTGAAGTAAACACTACAATCACAGATCCTTTGGGATGTAATCTGAAGCCCCAACTAACTCACTGTGACCTATGAGCACCATTCATCCTGAATAACTGTACATACATGCCGCCTAAATCGTAGAGGTGTAGCCAACACTTTGCAAACGAATAAACGGATTGAAACTTGACTAGATGACAGATGGGATTGTAAAAACTATGCAAATAAATAAAATACTCATTAAAAAGACACAGAAAATGTTCATACTTTTACAAGCAACCCTGCACAATTCCCTAGTTAGTGTGGCAAATGTTTTAAAATAACAATGGTTATAAATAATACAAGTAAA
This sequence comes from Heterobilharzia americana, assembly GCA_944470555.2. Classification (NCBI taxonomy): domain Eukaryota; kingdom Metazoa; phylum Platyhelminthes; class Trematoda; order Strigeidida; family Schistosomatidae; genus Heterobilharzia; species Heterobilharzia americana. The sequence goes on along the minus strand of OX104133.1, from coordinate 19,374,758 downwards.
AACAGTTATAACATGAACATTGTTGTCTGAAGCAGTTTTATTATGGACGATAATGATTATAAGGTCAAAGGAAGCAGCATTGAAATGTAGGCACCTCGATTATCAAAATGAGTCAAAAGCTTGAAAAAAAGTCGTGCAATACTGATGGATGAAAAAGTAGATAAACAAATTCAATACAAATATAGTATATGGAAGGGATAAGTGAGATTCCAATGATAATGTTGTTTTAATTTACTTGGTTGTGGCTAGCAGATGAATCTGAGACGCGCGTTTATTCCTGTTTGGGATTCTTCAGCCGGATGTACCTGCATTCCAGTCAGTGATGCTGTTTCCACTGAGACTTGAAACTCGTACCAATAGTTTCGGACACCAAAGAGTAATTCACCAGGTTACTAAGCATGATTGTGACTTACAGGCATCTCTTGTGTTGTAACTCAGTCCATTTCGAAGAAGTTCTTCCAAATTTACAAGTGGTTTTTTGATAAGTTGGAAACAGTCATTTATTTCCTCGGTAGTAGATGCTTCTGAGACTTTGAGCAGCTTCTTCCTGTTGACGTTTCTTCGTTGTTCTCTGTATCGTCTGAATGATTTTTCAGTTGCAGTTGTCAAATAAGTCATGTGTTGTGTCGTGAGTATGCCTTCTAGTTTTACACTTTTGATATCATTAAAAGTATGATAGAGAAAACACCCACAGTTTGATCAACAACGTTTCCAATGACATCAAATTCACAATGTAGGAGAAGTCAAAAAACCATCTACCATTCCTGGATGTTCTAGTTAGTAAAAAAAATGCCCGGAAAGCTGGAAACTCAAGTGCACAGGAAGCCAACACACACTGACGAAATCCTCAACTACAATTGCAACAACCCAACAAAATACAAAATAGGTTGCGTGCAGACTACACTCAGAAGAGCGAGAACACAGCAGCAAAACAACTTCATGGAGAGACGAAGAAAATAACTTGATCTCCATCCTAAACAAGAACGGCCACCCACAAAAATTAATCAGAAGATGCCTATCCCGTACACAATCAACCAAAAAGTAATAAAGAGAAATCAATAAACGCATCATCCAAACATACATAAATATTCTATCAGAAATCACGACAAGATTAATGGGACAACCTACAATTGGTGTGGCAAACAAAAAAACGAGTTCCCTCCAAACACTATTAGGCAGATCAAAGGATGTAACAACCAAAGAAGACAATTGTAGAGTCAAAAATCTACACAGATATTGTCATTCAAACTACAACCATAAGCACACGGAGTGAGTGGCAATCATGATTTCCCCAAGAACATCAAAGGCTCTCATGCAGTGGGAACCAGTCTCCTCCTGCAGGATCATGACAGCAGGATTAAACTCAAAAGGAAGGGAAGTCGCAATCATTCAATGCTACACACCTACAAACAATGCAGATGAAGAGAAGAAGGAGGAATTCCACAGACAACTGCAATCAACACTGGACAAGACCCCACCGCAGTTGGCGACATCAAAATTCTAATGGGCGACATGAATGCTAAACTTGGGGAGGACAACACAGGAAGAGAACTAACCATGGGTCGAGAAGCGCTCAGGTGAATGAGAACGAGAAACATTTGCAGAATTCTGTGCATTCAACGATTTGGTGAATTGAGGCAGTGCATGCAACCACAAGGATATTGACAAAGCGAGCGACACGGAGTTGATTTCACCATACACCAGGACACACTACACTAAAAATCAGATCAACTTCATCTCAATGTGAAGAAAGTGGAGACGCAGCCAGCCTACTGGACACAAGATCACATTAAGAAGTGGAGCAGATGTAGATTCACACCACTCACTATCTTGTCAAAGGAACCTACATTCCAAATCAAGTTGAAAGCCTTCAGACAATTGGTGGCGATAGACCACAGTTCAAGTTCAACACCCAGAACAGAGACTGAAGGACGAAACTACGAAGGAAATCTTCACGTCAGACATCAAGACACAATGGGAGATATCGAGCAGCATCTCTGAAGAAACCTGAGTGGAAGAACACTGGAACTCCTTGAAAGGGATGTGGAATGAAACCTGCACAACCGTAATAGGAGGAAAGAAGAAAGAAGATAAGGAATGGATCTCGATGGACACATGGAAGCTGATAGAGAAGGGAGAGGAGGATGGTGTAGCAGAGGATGAACGAGTGCAGTGCAGGGATGAACGACGAGAAGAGGAACTGAGTACAACGTATAAAACATAACACTGGACAAAGAAGTGAAGAAGAGTGCAAGCAAAGACAAAAGACACCTGTATGATACGTTGGCACGTGAAGCAGAACAGGCTGCAGGTAGGAGAGACCTGACAACATTGTATCAAACAACCAAGTTACTATCCGCGAGGGATGAGATCAACACAGATGAAGTTAACCAAAGATGATGAAGGAGATATAATCACCAAAGAGGAGAAACAACGGAAATGATAGGCTGACCACTTCAGAAAGTGTTTGCATCGACCACCACCACCACCTGCACTTCGTCCAGAAATACCACCTGCAGCCACATAACATACAAGTGGATGACGGCCCTCCAACAAAAGCAGAGGCCTTGAACACCATAAAGCTACTGAAGTGCGGGAAAGCGGCAGAACCAGATGGAATTCCACCTGAAGCATTGAGAGCAGACACAGGGACAACAGCGGACATGCTCACACCACTATTGCTGAAGGTCTGGAAGGAGGGATGGAAAGGTACCTGCACATTGATTGGAAGAGGGGCCACCTTGTCAAACTCCCTAAGAAGGGTGACCTTAGTGTTCGAGAGAACTGGAGTGGTATCATGCTGCTGTCCACCTTGAGGAAAATAACAACTGCATCATCCTGGAGAGACTAAAGGATGCACTGGATTCAAAATGACAACCGGGACAGGCTGGTTGGCTGACTGACTGACTAGCTAGCTGGCTGGCTGACTGCTGGCTGGCTGGCTGGCTGGCTATCTTCAGGAAGGACAAATCATGCGCGCATCGAATTGCAACGCTACGCTACGCATCATCGTTGAACAGAGTATAGAATGGCAGTCAACTGGATCTCCACCTCAACTTCATTGACTTTGAGAAGGCCTTCGACAGCGTCGACCGAGAAGTAATTTGGAAACTGCTTCAACACTGAGGTGTTGGTGCCACAAACCTTTATCCATCTCATTCAACAGCTATATGCTATGTGATGCTACACGCCAAGTGATTCACAATGTCAAGCTCAGTGATGCCTTTGAAGCGAAGAGTGACAGGAGTAAGACAAGGCTGTCTACTATCACCCATGATATTCCTGATTGTGGTCGACTGGACTGGACTGGACTGGACTGGACTGGATCATGCAAGAAACAACTGTGGGGAGCGAGAAGAGGGGGATACGCTGGATTGGGGAAAAGAAGCTAGAAGATTTGGATTTTGCCGATGACTTGTGTCTGATGTCACACAAACGTGAAGATCTACAGGCGGAAACTAACAAGTTGACAGAAGGGGCAGCGCAGCGAAGACGGGACTTCCTTCAGGTGAACGTGGAGAAGACAGAGGTGATGAAGATACCCCGCCAAAGCCATCAGCAACAACAACAAGCACCAATCATCATCAACGGGAGAAACTTGAAGGAAGTAACCTGTTTCACCTATCTAGGCAGCACTCTTTCAACTACAGGCGGCACAGGCACAGACGAGGACGTCAAATCCAGCCAGGATCGGAAAAACAGCAAGACAGGCGTTCATTAATGTGAAAGCAGTGTGGAGATCTACTGCACTCAGCACAAAGCGTGAACAGGATTCGGATTTTCAACACCAATAAAAAGTCAGTGCTTCTATGTGATGGTTGAGAGACTTGGCGCGTTACCAAAGGGATTTCCAACAAACTACCGATACCTATCAACAACTGCCTATGCTGGCTCGTTACTGAGGCTCAGATGGGCAGAAAGAATAAGCAGCAAGGAACTGTGGCCTGGCAACGAGCCAACGAAGCAAGAACCTATTACCCAACGAATATGCAGATGTATTGGGTATACACTGAGAAGGCCGACTGGGGACATCACGCGTCAAGCCGTTGAGTGGAACCGAGATGGGAAACGGCGAGTTGGGCGTTCGAGGGTGACGTGGAAGAGGTGGTGTGAAGAAGAAATGTGAGCTTGTGGGCTGTCGTGGAGGCAGGTTCAAAAGATTGCAGAGAAGGGAGTGAAATGGAGACGTGCTACTGAAGCCCTTTGTTCTTCTAGGTACCTAAGGGACAATTTATAATTGTATATTATATATATATATATATATATATATATATATATGCATATGTTCATGGAACGGTTATGTTCAGCACATACTTGGTCGTCACAATACACCATCTATTTTCTTTCTGCTTCTCTTTTTCCGCTGCGGTGAAGAACTTCGATGCGTGTAATCCGAAGGTTTCAATTCAAGTGTCCATCCTCATCAATATATCCAGGTTATATGTAGCTTTTAATATGCATTATTCTACGTAGATTTCATCCGCACAATATGGTCTCATATCATATTCCCTTGAAGATGATAATTTTGTGTACGGAAGCTTTTGGAAATGGAAACTTGTTTTCAGTACTCATGCGAGGGTTACTATATTTAGTGCATCTGATGAAATATGCCAATTTATTTCTTAAATAAGATGAATCAGAAAAATTCACTAGTAAATTAGTCTATTTGATATGGTATAGTGGTGCATTATTATTCAGTGGATGATGTTTCGAGTACAATTTACTGCTCATATCCATATCATTCGCAAACTTCACTAGCTGACTTCCAAAATTTGTCATTATCTATCGTCTGACTAACCGTTCAATGCACTTGGTTACTGACTGATAATAGATTAAGATCATTTAGGCGCTTTCTATTACGTCTCTTAAATGCTGTATCAATAATCCAGTATCACTGGATATCATAAAAGTATTCCAGTTGGCTTATCAATTATCTTTATTACATTTTGCTTATTTGTTCCATTCCCCCTCACAAAAGTATTCAGTAGGTCATCTGAACTGGATTGGAAATATAGCGAACATATTTCTGCAGAAGTGAACAAGGGAACAAACAAACAAACACGGTGTTTACTTTTAGATGTTCCCCGCAGGGCATACGTTAAAAATAGTAATCTAAGTTGACATTTATTTGCTTATATCAGAGTTGATAGTCTTTTGTTTTTGTATAAACATAAGTACACAGAGATAAACTGAGGTGTATGAAGGATAATATTTGGTATTTTTTGGCCTTCAGGGTTTGCTAAGAAACGTTCCATCTCTTGGTCAGGCAACTGCATTTGCATTCGCCTAACAAAAGTTTATATATATCTGCACGTATAAAGAACATCCCAATCAATAAACGTTTACCTCTTCATGAGATTTTTCAAGTTTATATATGAAGTAAAATAGTGCCGTGCTCCCATTTTTCGAAGATCAGGAAAATACCTGCTGAAGTAAAAGAGTGATTTTTTAAAATAGTTGTTCACCTTCCGAATTACAGAGTAATATATAAATGAATGAATGTCAAGTAGGCAGCTTTAGCAAGTGCAAATTCATGTTTCAGTCGTATCTTCTGGAACTGTGCTTTATTCAACTGATAACTGAATTTTAATTCATAAAACTTAACACTTTTTGAACAGAAGATATCAACTGAATGATTATGAACTCCTGGTTGAATTGTTATCTGATATTAACCACGGGTTTGGGTGAAATCGCAATTACACAGTTTACAATTCCAGTGAAGGTAATTGGCATGGCATTCAAAAGTCTTCAAGGTTACATCACTAAACTGCTAATGGTGAAAGGACTCACCTCCTGAAACACATGCAGGTGTATGCTTGCATATCGCGTGGGGAAGTGCTAAACAATTAGCAGCAACCTAGAAACATTTTAAATTTAAACAGGATGTGCATTAGCAATTTGATGTTTGAGATTATAATGTCATTGAATGATGTGGAGTATATAGTCGTTTCCAAAAATCTATTTAATTACTCATCTCACTGAATGATCACGACTGAACGTGTGACTTCATCCCGTTTACTTAAAAATAATACTGTTTATACATTTAACCTTTATCGAAAAACTAGTTCTGAGTATGCATGGATGAATATCGCATAAACATAACATCCGCAGATTGATGAAGCTGTCTTCATACTGAAAAACAGTAACAACAAGACAAAGTCCTGTATTCGTATTTGAACTCTTCAGAAGTGACGAGCAAGTTACGTTTTAGCTATTTGGTCAAAACCCAGTGGCCAAAATTTTCTTGCTTCTGTCAGTACAAAATATAGAGTAACCTCTATTCATCGCCAAGGTTGAGTACCTGCTCTCACATCTGACTGGGTTTAACTCATTGCCTAAAAGCTGACAGAATCGGCTAGGTAGTTAAATGCTTGACGAAAACCTGGAGGTGCTGCATTCGGTCACCGAGGGAGTGGTATCGTGCGGAGTTCGGCTGAGGGGACCCGTACCAGGTTGAAATATGTCCAGTGCTCTCAGGCTTTCAGTAGGACTCCAGGTAATATCAGTTCACGATGAGTTCCAACTTGAAATCCCTGAAAACTTTCAAAACCTGAACGAACTGAACTTAAGCATTAATTTTCACTTTTGAAGGCGTGGAAAAACGTTGGGCAGATTCGCTTTGAAATGTCCAGTGCATCATATGAAACCAAATAAGGTCAACCTCAGCTATGTTTAACTGGTCTAAAATATAATAATTCCTGAATTACTTATTTACCTTCTCTTGAAATCCCGCTAATTATCACTGTGAGAAATAAATTGTGAAGCAAATAAAACCAAATATTCTTCTTCGGAAACACTTACGAATTATGACTTTTGGAAAATATGAAAAAGAATTAGGCTGAATCAAATTTTTCACTAATTGAACTTCATTCTCAAACTATTTGCACAACAGTGATCACTGATCATCACACTCTACTCTAAAAACTATTTGTTGACCTCTCAAAACTTCTGAGTGATATTTTCAGACTGTCGATTTTGACACCTTCAAATATGGTGAAAAGAGAAATACCTCATTCTAGGTTGTTGAATTTCTACATTGTCTACTGAAAACTGCAAAACTTTGATACGATCATCAATCAACTTCAGTTGGTTCTCTCTCTGACCAACTGTAATTGTTAATTTATACAGAAAAAACTGACGAACTTAGTAACTGCCATGGCAATCAACAATAATGAGACGAAAGTCTCATTTTTATTATGGTAACCAAAGCATAAACAAGCTTGACAGCGAGACAGTATATCAATTTACCTTACTGGTAAAGATATCGTCTAGACCTTATCAGTGGCAAAACTAATTAGGGGAATAATGCTACAAATGAATAAAACCACTTGCCAGGAAGTGAGCTTTGCCAAGAAGTAATTTTATTTCTCAAAGCATTCAACTTTATAACACTTCATCACCGTGTAGCGGGCTCAGACGCCAACTTTTCATCGGATAACTATTATTAGTTTGTTGTTAGAACTTTTGTTCTCAGTATTTGTTATCAGTGATTAAATCATAAAAAGCGTCTCAATTTAATACTCAGCACATTATGCAACACTCATTCTAAACTAAAGCGTATTTTCGTCTACATTTGTATCAGGATTAATGGTTAAATGATCTGTCTATACCTTGTGATTAAAGCTGCATTGGATATTGCATATTTTCAGCTGAATATAGATAAATGAATTCAAAATCCAGCTGAAGCCCTTAATAATGCTTTACTGCATTTTTTCCCAGGAATAAACATGAATATTCACAGTAGATGCCTTGTCTCATCATAACCTTAACGAGAGTGTAGTAGCAGTGATAAATATCAGACTCTCCCAATCTAAGATTTCATGCCTGCATGTTCTAACACCAGTCTGTTAGTCATCTGTTTATACTGAAAAATAGTTGATTATTTCTTTTGCCTCACTTGGTGAGATACCGAGTATTGACATAACCAAATCGGCGAGCATTGTTGTGTTACTTATACTGTCAAACTGTGAATCTTAGGAAGAATATCAGGAGTATCCTACTGTGTTGATAACAATTAGACAGTCGTCGCCTTCACATCCACCCTGATGAGAAACAGAATTAGAGATACGATAATGTGAACAACCAGATTGGGAGTTTTAACTGTAAGTTACAGCCCAGGAATGTTCTGTTTGTAACAAAAAGTAGCAAAAAAGAGGGAACTAATTAGCAATAAGTCATAGTGAAAGTGATAATGAAGGCCTACAATTTATGAAAACTTTGGCTATCACAGATAACGATGAAAAAATGGAGTGTTAACGAAATATGACTCCTAAAGTTAGTATATTCGCTGTGTTTTATAGAGTGCGGGCCCTAGGTTTTACACCTCCCTACTGTCTGTGCATGAATATATGAACAAAACCCCTGGACACTGTCACTAACTCGTGATGAAGTACCCAAGGAATGTTCAGTGCAAGTAAAAGGTTGATTTTCCTCGGCTGCGTCAAATACACACATCAAATCAGGCAAACGTTAAATGATAAATGTGAAAAATATACTAAACTGTATTATGAAGACGAGAGGGATAAAACGCCTATACTACGGCAGCGAGAGCAGTTACTAAGCCCCACAACGTTTCTAAACTGCTTTTAATAACGTAGGCCCAGAGGTGGTGAACAGGTGAGTTTAAATATTTAGTGTTCTATTCACCTTATATTTATTACCTGTCCCTGAAGTTCCTAGTTGAACTTAGGGACTGAGTTAGCATATCGCCCTTTCACTCCCTTCTCTGCAGTTTTCTCAACAAAGATCCACGACTGCCCAGAAGCTCTCATTTCTTCCTCACACGATCTACTCCATGCCACCCTCGCACACTCCACTCGACGTTCCCCTTTTGGGTTCCACTCGAGGGCCTGATACCTGATGTCCCCAAACCGTCGTCTCAGTATATATCCAGTCCAATCCATCTCCACTTTCACCTGCATATTTGTTGGGCGAAAGGTTCTTGGTTGGTTGGCTGTCAGGCAAGAGTTTCTTGTTGTTTATTCTTTCTGGCCATCTGATCTCATCTTCAGTACCGAGTGAGCGTAGGCGACAGCCGTTCATCTATGTCTGCAGTTTGTTCGAAGTGCTTTTCGTAACGCTCCAATTCTCTCAACCATCACATGGAAGCACTGACTTGACTGACTTGGTGTTGAAAATCCGGATCTTGTTCTTTATGCTGAGTGCAGTGCAGTGCAGTGCAATGCAGTAGATCTGGACACTGATTTCAGATTGATGAAGACCTGTCTTGCTGTCTTTCCCATGTTGGCTTTGACATCCTCATAAGTGCCGCTGTCGGTAGTTGAAAGGATGCTGTCAAGGTAGGTGAAGGAGACCACCTCCTTTAGGTTTCTCCCGTTGATGGTGAGTGGTGCTTGTTGTTGTTGTTCGTTGGGTGTCTCCATCGCCACAGTCTTCTCTACGTTCACCTGAAGGAAGTCCCGTCTTCGCTGCCTCGCCTCTTCTGCCAACTTGTTGGTTTTCGCCTGTGGATCTCCGAGTTTGTGCGACAAGACATTAGACATAGACCAGCGTGGGCGAAATCCAAATCTTCTAGGGTCTTTTCACCGGTCAAGCAAGCGTATGCTCCTCTTCTCGCTCCTCACAGTTTGTTGCATGATCCAATTAAGTCCAGTCTAGTCGACCACAAACAGGAGGATTACTGAGGATAGTAGGTAACCTTATCTTACTCTTGTTTTCACTTCACTCAGAGGCATCACTGAGCTTGGCATTGTGAATCACTTGGCATGTTGCATCCGCTTATAGGTGTTGAATGAGGTTGATAAGCGTTTCTGATACTCCGTAGTGCGTTAGCAGCTGCCAAATAACTTATCGGCTGACGCTGTCGAAGACCTTTTCAAAATCGATGAAGTTTAGGTTTAATATCTCATGAAAATACTACATGAAATCATAGTATGACGCACTAACAAGTGTACAGTTCAAAACGCAACCATCACTTCGAATGCTTCCTTATATTCAAATTGTTCAAGGATTACTGATAGTTTTTTCCCAGAAGTATATTTTCCGTAAACTGACATTTTTAAAAACGTGTCGTATACTATATGGCACGTGTAATTCTCTAAAATCTCAACCCAAATTATTTCTTATGAAGTTTAATTAACACCTTTTTAGAATTTAAAATTGTGCTTAATCAGAGTGACGAATTTTGCTACAGGAAAATTATAATTTTTTCAATACAATAATAACATTATATATATATATATATATATATATATATATATTGTATATATGTATATATGACATAAGTTGAGTATTGTGAGAATCTAGGTGGAAGAGTGGAGTTAACAAGTTAGGATGCAGGAAAGGAACATCAAATTAGAAAGAAGTAGGAGGTAAAAATAAAGAGATACTGCAAGTTAGATGTATAGTAAAGCCACAAATACACTCAAGAAAAATTCATTACCATGTCAAAATATGAAAATGAACATACGTCCTCTGTTCGCGAAGCTTGGGCTTTAAGTGTTGGATTTCCAGTGTCTCTGCTGTACGTAAAGGTAGAATCCGTTCTCCTTAGTGGCTTTTCAGCTTGAACTTGAACAGGATTTTGAAAGAATGTGAGGAAGCAACATGACCTGAGTTGACTAAATAAGTCAAGATGGAACTCTTGCCTGACTTGCGATCTGTTGTGGATAGCCACACACGATATTGTTCCGAGATGCGTTTTGAAAGACTGAATTTTGTACGACCTACATAACCAACTCCACAAGATAAGGTAAATTGATGAACACAGATGGGTGTGGTCTAGAGCGACAGTTTGTCTTTTATCCTACCCTGAATCCGTTGTCACTTGAAGAAAACAATTCGTAGTTCAGCAGCATAGAATGTTTTCCTGAATGCATTGGAGAGATAAACCTTTAGTATTTCTGCTGTGCTCATTTTATGTCGATTGAGATGTACAAATACCAAAATAATGAATAACATTTATCCAATACTCAAACTTTCTCTAACCATTAAATCCACACTTGGTTTGTATATCTATAAATTGTGATATTCTGTACTCTTTTTTACGCTTTATTTTGACAAAAGGAACCATTTGGTTCACGAATATCATGAATAACTATTATGCGTTTCGTATTAGTTTTTTTATTCGATTTATAACACAGTGATATAGTATTATTTACAAAGGTTCATCACTGCTGACTTTATGAACTTTACAGGAGAAAACAGTGTCAATGTCATCACATTATAAAAAACATCACAACAGAAAGACGGTTAAAGATACTTCAAAAGCCCCTAAACTATGTCCTTAACTTTACTGGTTTAATCTGATGTATGTCGATGAAAATATTCTACCAGTTTATAAGTATTTCAGCAATCCACTCAAATCTATTTTAGAAAGAAATGGCTGAAAGAGATGCTTATCACGCAACCGTATGCTCTTAATTTGGTAAACTAGAATTATCAGACGTTATGACTGCACGTTAACTATTGACCCGTATCACCGTTGTGAACGACTGAATTCCAAACTGCTTTTCTTTACGTGATAAGCAAACTGAAAAAGATCGAATGTGTGTTCATCAGTGATTTCTGTTGAATTAATCCCACCCAGTAGTAATCCTTTCCTATTTCTGAACTTTTGCCTATATGTTGTCGAAGCATTTGTTATGTTTTAATTTCCTTGGAAATGACTGGTAGTTAAGTCCAAGGCGCACGTTCGAATCTGTTCCAGACTCGTCAGCTGGATGCGTCTGCATTCCAATGTGTATTGTTGTTCCCACTGAGACTGGAACCCAGCTGCCATTGCTTCAAACAGCAGGCGTTATCCACTAGGCCACTTGAACACGATAGCGACTTCTTGTTCAACACGTATCAGTTATCAATATTTACCAATAATTTTAATTTCTCATTGTTATTCTGGATCAAATTCATTCTATCTGTGATGGTAGATAGGCTGTCATGAGGAAGCTTGCACACTACTTAAATATTTATTATTGCTTATCATTTGACGATCTAAGATATCCGTAGTTTGTTAGACTAGTATTCTGTACTGGGTGCTGATCGAAGGTGAGATAGAAATCTGGACCACGGCTGGATTCTAACCAGCTACCAGCGGTTAGTAGTCGGACCTCGTGACTCAGTTGGTAGAGCACCGGGTTGGTAACACGGTGGTCACTGGTTCGAATCCGGCCGTGGTCAAGATTTTCACCTCACCTTCAACCAGCATCCAGTATAAACTTTATTGTTGTAACAATTAATAATACTAGCTTATGCCTTTTACGGAAGAGGTAGTTGCAGTGCCTCATTGACTTAGTAAGACACGTTTTGGTGTTTAAAAAGATAGCTGTCATGTTCGAGTCTTACTCAATAAAACATCTTTCAGTGGGAGGTAGATACATGCATCTGACGAGTTTTAAGTAAGGAGAAATGCGAGAAATGGATTCCGCTGCTAGCAACCGCTAAGCGAATTATAACAGTGTTCCAATGTTTACTAGAAATATAAATTCAGAATAATAATAGTACCGACTAACATCAGTCGGAGAACCAGTAAAGTCCTGATAGCACTGGACATTACTGTATCTTACTCACTAGTGATATGCTTCTAGGTGGATATTTTATAGGTCTTTGTTATACACCAGGCTTAGTTAAATCATACGGTACTTTTGACATCTTTGCTACTTGAATTGTTTTCGCTAAACTGACAGGTAATTACAGTCTTGAGAAATGGTTATGAATATTTCTACACCGCCAAATCGTCATAACTGTAGGATACAGTAGAAATGAGACCCTAAAGATTTGTATCTCAGAATGAAAATGACACCTGTTTAGTGTTCTACAAGCCCTGGCACTTATTTTTGAAAGTTCCACGGTCAAACTAGATGGTTTCATCAGCAACGACTTCATAACGAAGTTAAGCGTTCTTAATTTGCATGAAGTATCTCCAGTCGTTGAGTGTCACCGAATAGTGGATAGGCTGGTTTTCCCACCACATACTCATATGTTGTTTCTTTGAATTTTGTGAAGTCATAATAAAGGTACAGAATATTATTAGTATAGCCATAACCGTGTCCAAGAATTAATTTGACAGAATGATATCTAGTAGACTGATCGTTTCCTGATGATCACCACACTTCATCTCTGTTCACGTGTCTATTAACTCTGATTTCCTTTGAATACTATCCTTCCAGGAATTTTCAAGCAGCCTTTTGGCTTGTGCATTATAGCTGTTTATTTTATTTCTCTATATTTTTTGTAATTTTTTCATATTTTAAATTTTTTGCAGCATGAAAACCAAGAATTGTGCTCCAGAAAAGAATGCTAGAACATTTATTCGACGTAAGTGACCTGAAAAAAAGGAAACAACAAGTGTTGAGAAAAAAATAAGGTGTTTTATTGAAGAAGAAACTTTAAAAGTATTTTCAGTAAGGCATTGAACACGTTAGTTTCTCTTTTCCATAGTAGAGGCAACAAGAATGTTGCAATATGATTTGCAACGGTTTGAATTAATAGCTACGAGTTATATATCCAAGGTAACGAGTTCCATGATCTCTTCTTCAATCATCTACAGGGTCGTGAAACGTCATCAGGTATTCACTCAGCAGTGCTATGCCACATGTTGGGTGAACATTTCGAGCACTGATTTATTCTACACTGGTTCTACTCAGTATCAAGATAAGAAAAAAAGAAGTGAATGGAATTCACTGAAGCGACACCAGCAGTACATTCAGGTCCTTTAATTCGGTATTTTAAGAAGGCTTCTCTCAATGGACAGTAATCTTCAATACAACGAACAAACACCCCCTCACCTCATAATTGTATACATAATGTTTTCACGGGATAATAAAATGCATCTACTGGAAGAGTTATCATCAAACACGTACAATAGTTAACATCCTTAGTTGAGAGTCAGTTTGTGTCACAAGAAGAAGATGGGAATGCTAACAAATATACCAGTGAATTTCAAATCTAACTTTTGGCAGTCAAACTACAGTCGCGGTGATGCCAAATTGAGGCAAAGCAATTTGGATCTCGATAAACTGCTGAAAAACTCATGGGCAACATCTGAATCAGCAATTAGATAAATAACAAGGTACACAGATATTTCGAATATTTACAACAGTTCACAGCTAAAGATGAGCATAGTGACATACCTATATCAGTGCTGTTAAATTATTTTCCAAATCAGTGGAAGACAGCAGAAACAAACATATTTTATTTTACCGTTACCGAGTTATCGCAAATCCAGTTAAAACTGAAAAAATACAGTTAAAGGTTTTACCCCCATGAATAATTGGTATTGAAACTTACAGCAAAAGCTGTATGATAAATTATTTGCCGTTGAAACCTAACATTAAGAAACGTGCAGGTAAAGAAGTAAAACTAAGATAACAGTATCCTGTGTTGTTTATTGCACAATAAAAAGACATTCCAATGTAAAATCGTCCAAAGCCATCTAGGATTTCTATCTCAAAAAGATTGCAACGCAACTGCATAAGACGTAATCAAATAACACCCACCACAAAGGCAAATGTCACACAAAACACTCAAAATGTAAAAAGCTACAAACATGCCACCAAGTTACCAGCATAGACAAAGAGACAAACACTACCAAACGCGTACACCGGTTGAAATCTAAAGCGTGACTGGAATTCTCAGTCGTAGAACCGTATCACCAGCATACAGGAGTAAATCGTGGGCACTATGGTAGATTGTAATTAAACCTTAGTTAGTTTATCCCAAGTGTCATGGACTGAAACAGTATTATTTATTGGATAAAGTTTCGGACACAATTTGTTGTCCATATTTACACCAGCTCATCATCATCACCAGTGCCTTGTCGAACTGACCTCTTACAGTCAGGCTATCATCAAAGTGACAACAAAGGTGACCAGAGCTGGTGTATAGCGATCTGGATTTCTATTTAACGTTGCTAATCTCATTGATCAAACATCCATCGATGTTCATAGAGTCAAGCATTGATTCAGACCCTTCGGCCATTCACAGTAATTCACAAGTAAACATGATCACAGTAACATAATTCCGTTAATCGTGTAAAATTATTTTGCGACTCACTGGTGCATAGCACAAATCAAGCCAACGGAAAGATGAATGAAAAGCGCTTTGATAGCCATAAAAGCAAAACCGACTATGAAAGGTTACCGCTTTCCTCTTGTTTAATGACTACCACATTTCGTTTATCAAAATCCCATGATACTGATAATTTAATATTTCTAAGATTGCGACGCGGCTAACTTTGACATTATTAAATCACATTGAAATTAGATGCAAATGTAATATAACAAATAAATCAGAGGAAAATCCACTTCATTCTCACAAGATGCTTTCGATGTGTATGAAGAAATAAAGTTAATGGAAAAAGACAGTAAAATATGCACGCGCTCACAATACAAGAAAATACACTTAGTAGATCGTTCCAGTTGTGTCAGCTGTTGTTTAACTGTCAATTGGCTTGCAGACAGAATGATTTAATTATCAAAACAAAAGTTATTAATATCTTTTGGTTATACTTCGTTAAATAGAATTTAATCAAGTTCCAGATAATTCGCATATCAGAAAAGTGGCGTAAGTGGAAGTTAAAAATACATACTATGGAATTATTGCTTGAGAGTTAATTGGAAACCTAGATTTAAGAATTTCAGATATTTTGATTTTTATTACAAGCAGATAAGCTGAAGATTTAGTTAAAGAACTGGAGTTCCTTTCCAAGAATAACCGGTTACTGCCTGCAATGGCTCCTCTATACGCTGTTACATTTGGAATTCGTATCCATGGATTTTGTCCGTGTGATCGCTGTAATCTCAATTTCCTGTTTGCCTCTCCTGAAATTCTTGCTGAGCCAGCATTGCCAGTTGGCACTCATCACGGATTCACAGCATTTGAAGAACAACTGACAACTGAGACCACTCAACATCTATTTCGTCGTGAAACGAAACTCCTGTTATCTACAATTATTTACAAGTTTCAAAAAGATAAGCTTTAATGACTGAACTAATTGGAAGTAGGGTGATATTGATAATTTACAAAATGTAAGCCATTCCTGAAAATTTAATTTTTCTGTAAGTGATTGTGTTTGAAAATGTGAAAAATACTAATGCGTACGTAGTTCGTCGAGATTAGACTTTTGCAGTTCGAAGATACTTATTCTTTAGGTAATATGCTTGTGAATTTTTTTATTTGTTGCGTATTCGATTCTCTCGTCTTCCATTTACCTCTCATTGGTTTTGCTGTGGCATTGAGTTGCGGATTTCAACGAGTGATCGGGCTACAGCTTGTTGACATGGCATGTGATGTAGTTATTTTTGCTGAAAGAGTTTTTTTCCTTCATGTTCGCCTTGTTATGTTTGGGAACTATCATGTAAGTCATTCTCCGTAGACCATGATAAATAGTTTGGAATCGAAATCAATATTTGTCATACTGCAGCCTTATTTTTTCTGTTTTTGAATAGAATAATGGGTGTGTCTGAATCTTTTTTCACTAAATTCTAGGCGTTCATCCTTCAGCAATGAACTTTATTTTGCTTCCTAGCTTTTCTTGTTTTCTCCCTTTCAAATCACTCGCGTTTGCTAAATGTTTTGGCATTCATTGTTATGGCAAATACACTGGTTTCCATGTTTTACAAAGCAAGCTATATACATAGATAAAACGAAAGCAATAAGTAACAGACTTCAGCTAAACGGTTCGAGAAATATTCTTTGAAACATATTACTCCGAAGAAATTGGACCCAACAGACGTGAGAATAGACTTAGTGTACTGATCACTAAGGAAAGACAAGTACCGGGAAAGCAGTAAGTAAATGAACTTTTGAATCTTGTGATTATCAAATGTGTTACAAAGGTCGTGCTGGTAACAATAGCCTCCAAAACGTATCCGCTGACGTCTTTACAGTTTCCTTTACACAGCTATATATATATATATATATATATATATATATATATATATGTAGCGAGAGAGAGAGTTCTCGAAGATGCGTTTGAATAGAACAAGCGACCTATGTAACCAGCTCCACAAGAGTATATGAATTGGCAAACAGATAAAGATGGCCAACAGAGTTTGTTTAGCCCTTGTTCACCCTTGAATCAGTTGTAGGCTGGATAAAACACTCTGAAGCTGAGTTGAAAAGGTCTTCTTCAGTGCTTTGCACAGTCGATCCTTCACTGACTTAGCCAATGTTTCTCCCTTGAATCCAATATTCATCAGTATTGTTTTCGTAGGAATCATAGAAATTTCTTCTCTGAAATTCTTAAGTCTAATCTTGAAGGATAACCACTCTCGATTTACACTCTTTGAAGCACTTTCAGTTCCATATTTACTGCATCATCAGTACAATGTCTTCTGATTTGTATGCATGGAGAAAGAATTCGATTTCTTCTTCTGACTAGTGAGACCCATCTTTGAAATGAGTTCATTGACCATTCCAGGTTTGTTTTGTGTTTATCCTTCTCCTTAGGGAACGCACAGCAAGTGAAATTCTGAGTTATTTTTACGGCTCACAGAAGACCTAACTGACGTATGACATTCATCGAATTTACCATCATGTGATTTTATTCACCTTTTTTGATGATCTTGTATTGACCCATTCGCCATTGATGGATATCTTTTTTGTTACAACCATGATTACGATGCGTAGTTTTTGAAAATGATACGTTAAAAATACAATTTTTCCTTTGAAGTGTCGTTTAATTACGCAGTAACAAGTAATATCCCTTGGCCGGATTCGAAAAATTGACGGTGAACATGTAATGAGAAATCCCTCTCCACTGACGATTCCATATCTCTCCACGACCACAGATGCTACATGCAAACAATAATGAAATTTAGGAAAGCCTCCTTTTTTTATGAAGTAATTGCCGATAAAGCCATCTACCGTGACCGTGAAAATTATAATAACAAATATCTAAGTTCAAAGAACATTAAACAGATATTCTAATTCTTAACTACACATTTTTGGTATCCAACTTCTGCAGCATCCTCAGTAACAAATGTATTTTGTCATAGGAATGTACACTGCCGTTTTGCCCTTCCACAAGAAGCTGTCAAATTAGTAAAAATATGTAAGCTACCGGATGCTTCATACACATTGTGTGATTTAACGAAGCTTTATGCATGTCAGAGTTAATGAAACAACGAGAAACTGATTATTTATAAGAACGGAAGTATATGGCTGAAGTAATAATTCTGAGAACTGTGGAGTACAGATCTTCAAAGAAGTCTAGCAATTTCGTACCATCCGATGTTTTCGAAGTGGATGACCGATGAGGAATCACTGCATCCAAGATGCCAACTTCTCACTTCTGCAACACAACTATGACCTGAAAGCATGCATATCGGCAAAAGACATCCACGATTTCTATTGAGTATCTTAATGCTTCAATGTATTGTTAAAGGAGGAGTCAGTTGTGGGCGAAAATCCCGATAGAAATCTTTTTTTGTGTGACATAATATCCGAAATATCCGCAACCACACCTCTAGTTCATACCAAGTAGATATACATGTTTGTATACTCATTAAATAGTTGACAGCTTAACCACAGGTAAACCGAATTCTTCAAAATATTTTCATGCTTTTTAATTCCACTTTCATATAGATTGCTCAAATCACTTATTCTGCAACGACTTAGAAGATAACTTCACTGTAAAGATGGGAACTAAATTCTGAATTTTCTCTTTCTAGAACTGTGAGCTACTTTTTAACTCATTGTTATTATCGCGAAGATAGGTAAGAAATCCTGAATAAGAAACTGTTTTTAGGAGATAAGACCTATCCTGAAAAGTGCTTTAAACTATTACACTTAACCTGCTTTTAGCAGTTTCGTTATAACTTCGATGGTGAAATGTTGTTTCCGTAATCCGATCGTTGCAACAATTAGAAAGCACTCATAAATCCTGTGTGGGCGACTCGATATTGTTAGTGTTTTCACTTGATAGTACTCACAGATATTGGTTAGCAGTGGAATCCAGTATGCGTACATCACCCTTATGTATCCGCATCACGGTGAGTGTTCATTCGCACACTAAGACTTAAAATTAATAGAAATCTCATCAAACTTCATAGCTTTATTCACCAGGCCACTGAGCTAAGATATTCACTCATTTTATGAAGCTTGTAGTATAGTGTTGATGTCAAAGTTCGTTAATGGAACAGGATTGACTGGCAAATATTAAGATACAGGCTTTTCTGTGGATGTCTCAGCGTTGCTGCCACTTTCAATTTTGGTGTCACTGATGAATATTGCCTAGCGATTTTATCCAGAATATGCGTTTCTTTAGGTAGATACAATTCCCTGACAAGATAAAAGCAGGATGAAACACGCATCGTAGATTCCACCTTAACTCACTATTTATCAATAATATCTAAAATTATGCGAGTTCATTTAGTTTCTCTGATTGTTAGCTACTAAGTTTCTGAAAAATCGATCAAATGATATTCACAACTTCTGTTCATCCAAACAAATTCGAGCAGAATGCAGTCGAATGTCAAACTGATGCATATTGAAGACAAACTTGTTAGTCGTTTTGCTCCTTTAAACTTTATCTAACTTTTGAATATCACCTTTTTATAGTGAGTCAGATAACGCTGAATGGTGGTGAATAACTTCATATGAACCTCGACCTCACAATAAAATCGTTATTATACACCGACAATAAAAAGATAATGTGTGAACTTTTTGAATGCAGAAATTTATATTCACTGTCTGGCATACACAGGTTTAAAGTCTACGGCAGTGCTAAAAACGATACTCCATCCATTCAAATAAGAGTAGCATAATGCTTAAAATAAACGAAAATGAGGTACATTGAGCAAGCTACATATTTATATATTCCAATCACTGGATTGCTTACTCAGCTGCTGAATGTCTCAGTTACATTACACTAGCCGTGAATGCTCGAAAACTCTCCTAATTTACCAGTTCAGTAGTTTACTACTCCGTCTTAAGCTCGGATAATGAGGGAAGGTTGGGCATAGCGCTAGCAACCCGACCCAGTAAAACCAATTTAATCACTACAGAAACTCCAAAGCAGAAACAAAATATAAAACAAACTTATTCAACACTGGAATTAGAGAGACGAAATGATGCCGGTTGGTGAAAGACTTCGCGAAGCCAATTGGCCGATGTGTCTTCTCTCGATGAAATTGATTGTAAACATGGTGACATGGAATGCCCGCACAACGTTTGAAGCCGGCTGACAAGACTGCCCAGATTGCAAAAGAGATGAGAAGGTATATCATTGAAGTGCTAGGAATGTGCGAGGAATCTGCAGATGGAATGTGAGTGGACTCTTCAAACTGTCAACTGAAGAGTCAATAATCTACTCAGATATTGTCACTCAAACGACAACCATGAGCACACGGAGTGAGTGGCAATCATGATTTCCCCAAGAACATCAAAGGCTCTCA
This sequence comes from Heterobilharzia americana, assembly GCA_944470555.2. Lineage (NCBI taxonomy): Eukaryota > Metazoa > Platyhelminthes > Trematoda > Strigeidida > Schistosomatidae > Heterobilharzia > Heterobilharzia americana. The sequence continues at coordinate 19,354,404 of OX104133.1, read as the reverse complement.
TGCAGTGGGAACCAGTCTCCTCCTGCAGGATCATGACAGCAGGATTAAACTCAAAAGGAAGGGAAGTCGCAATCATTCAATGCTACACACCTACAAACAATGCAGATGAAGAGAAGAAGGAGGAATTCTAAAGACAACTGCAATCAACACTGGACAAGACCCCACCGCAGTTGGCGACATCAAAATTCTAATGGCTGACATGAATGTCAAGCTCAGTGATGCCTCTGAGTGAAGTGAAAACAAGAGTAAGATAAGGTTACCTACTATCCTCAGTAATCCTCCTGTTTGTGGTCGACTAGACTGGACTTAATTGGATCATGCAACAAACTGTGAGGAGCGAGAAGAGGAGCATACGCTTGCTTGACCGGTGAAAAGACCCTAGAAGATTTGGATTTCGCCCACGCTGGTCTATGTCTAATGTCTTGTCGCACAAACTCGGAGATCCACAGGCGAAAACCAACAAGTTGGCAGAAGAGGCGAGGCAGCGAAGACGGGACTTCCTTCAGGTGAACGTAGAGAAGACTGTGGCGATGGAGACACCCAACGAACAACAACAACAAGCACCACTCACCATCAACGGGAGAAACCTAAAGGAGGTGGTCTCCTTCACCTACCTTGACAGCATCCTTTCAACTACCGACAGCGGCACTTATGAGGATGTCAAAGCCAACATGGGAAAGACAGCAAGACAGGTCTTCATCAATCTGAAATCAGTGTCCAGATCTACTGCATTGCACTGCACTGCACTGCACTCAGCATAAAGAACAAGATCCGGATTTTCAACACCAAGTCAGTCAAGTCAGTGCTTCCATGTGATGGTTGAGAGAATTGGAGCGTTACGAAAAGCACTTCGAACAAACTGCAGACATAGATGAACGGCTGTCGCCTACGCTCACTCGGTACTGAAGATGAGATCAGATGGCCAGAAAGAATAAACAACAAGAAACTCTTGCCTGACAGCCAACCAACCAAGAACCTTTCGCCCAACAAATATGCAGGTGAAAGTGGAGATGGATTGGACTGGATATATACTGAGAAGACGGTTTGGGGACATCAGGTATCAGGCCTTCGAGTGGAAGGCTAGTGAGAATGTATATGAGGGACATGAAAACAGCCTTTAAGTTACTACTTAAAACTGGTTAGATCCAAGTGCTTACATTTTTGAAGCTCTTGCCATACGTAAATTCAAACTCCTCTTCTGTAGTGCTGATTTTATTTTTCATACGTAGAGTAACGTGATTACGATTTTTTCTCTCTTTCCTATTCTCATGTTTTCCATTAACTTATTTGACCCTTTCGTAGATTTTCATCTAAATAGTTTGACAAGTGCATATGTGATCAGATTGTTTTAAATGTATACCACTAAAATGTCACATGTTTTAGATAATCTTCATCTTCTCATTATGCTATTTAAAATATTTTTACTTCGATTATAAACAACTTTATTTCGACTGTCAGTTACGTCATCAAGTCTCGGATGTTGCAACATGGACTCTTTGGCGTTCTCACTGATGTCTTTTTAGGGAACATGAAGTATACGCCTTAAATGCCAGAAAATGATTATTTTTTTGATTAAAAAAACAGTTACCATTGCAGTATAAGTAGCTGAATTACAATAGGGGTTTTGAGGTAAAGTTGTACTGCTGGCTGGACATGACATAATAATAGGAAGCTGTTCTCAGCGAATAACTGCACTTTAAGTGAAATCTATTATGGTGCATTTTAACCATCCTTTCTGCTTGAAATCGGTTGTTTCTCCTTTTTAAATTATGATGCTGTGTGGTCAGCTAACTTACTTTCAGATGCAGATGAATGAGTTCCTTTGAAATATACGGATAAAAGGCACCAACATTTGTGTTCTGTTGGAAGCGGTTCGTTTGGAAAGTGGAATTGCGTGACTCATCCTGTGAGTAGACTGAGTACACAAGACTTGGCATGTTTATTCGAGACCAATCACGTCTGCGGTCATCGTTATGACTGAATCAGTAGAATCACATACCCACACCACCACACTAAACAAATTAGCTACGGAGCTAATCCAGGAATATGGCATTGTACGTTATAGTGAGCATCCTGTGAGATAAGGCGCTGTCACACATGACATCCAGTAAAGTCATATCAACAGTGGATGAAAATGGATCTTGTTGCTATGTCATAACTAGGAGGATTCGGAGAGGATTGCTGGTCTTACTACGTCTGCGTCTACTCCAACCACAAAAGGCATCGAACAGATTTCAGAGATAGTCGCGTCGGACTGGTTGAGATCGTTGATTATTCCAGTTTTTAGATAGGAAGAAAGTTTTCTTGTGACAGGCATTGGGAGACCAGTTTTGATTTGTTGCTATTCAGGCAGATATATGATGATCGCAATAGTTTGGCCAATTTATGAATATTAAGTGCAATTGTAAAGATTGCCTCATTCATTATTGCCATTCCGTGGTACTAAGACTATTGCTGTCAACCCATTGGTTGTCATTTAAATGAAATTTAAATAGGTTTCCACCACTGTGTGGCTGAACTTGTGCGAACTTTCTTCTAGAACTGCTCAATTGGTACTGACTAAAATTTTTGCATTCATTTCAAATTCCTCGTTATAACTTCTGCCAACTAAATTACTGGTTCCAGATAATTACATGTGTGAATAATTCAATTCATAATCCGATTTCAAAAGCAAGATATTGTTCAAGGTTCTAGAAACCATAGTTGTGCTACTCCGAAGATGATCCGGGGAACATGGAACTCAAGGAAACGAAGTAGGTTTGAAAGTTACGTGTCAGTTCATCCACCAAGTGTTTACCTTTAGATTTGTCATGAAACACTGACATACTCACTGACACCGAATAATAGCGATATTCTAGCAAGTGAATATGATGGTCGGTTGTCAATTATGATGTTTCTCAGTGTCGGACTATAAACAGAGTACTGAAGCATTATTTAATGCTAACCAAGGACAACTGCTGAGTAATGGGTAATGCAGAGTTGTCATTAGTGAAGACAGTCAGTTGTGTCCGTTATGGATTATCACTAACAAATTTTTTAAAAGATGTGCTGATGGTCATAACCTTGGTGACTTTCACTCTTCTGCGATACACTGACTCCCGGATACGCACTTAGTTTGCCCGAAGTGCATAGATAACATTGTCCTGTTGTTAAAAGGTGCTGACAAAATGCATAGTCCTTTGAATACTTCAGACATGCTACTTACATTAATATAGGTGAAAAACTTGGGCACTATGGTAGAATTCAATTCCATATTAGATTTGTTTATCTGACTTATAACACAGTGATATAGTATTATTTGCCTGATGATGTTTAGAGCATAAATTATTGCTAATAACCATATCAATGTAATCACACAACTATAAAAATCGAATGTAAAAAGTTATGTGATTACACTGATGTGATTGTGAGCAATAATCTATGCTCGAAACGTCATCAAGTAAATAATACCATATCACTGTGTTATAAATCAAATAAACAAATCTAATATAGAATGCTACATTCACTTGTTAAATAAAAGATTATGCCTCAAAATTGATCGGCACCTTCTCCCGGTTTAGGTATTGGCAGTGAAGGCCTTCATTACTTCACTTACTTCAGAAGTTATACCAACCTCAACGGGTTGATTACTGCTTATTATTGGTTTACTTCATGCTATGGCCTTGCACGTAATTAGCTAAACACACACAGTTGATCTGAATGATGAGTCTGATTGTTTCACCCTCCAAACCTTGAGAAATGGAACAGACAAGGTTACACCTAGTGTCCGTATATATATTTGGCAGTCTAGGTCATCTGCATATAAAACTGAATTAACTGTCCACTAAGTACCAATATTCATGTCAATGAAACCAACAATTTCATGCATAAAAAGTTAAATAATACACAAAAATAGATGCCAGTTAGCATGCATTTAGTTCCGAACAACCATTCACGCGCTAATAGAATGGGGGTTATCCAAAAACTCCATTACAATAATGTTGCAGAATACTTTGTAAGAGACCAGCTCAACCAGTTCACTAGTTACAAGACAGTCCTAAGACCAGGTAAAGAAAAAGTTCGACCAGATGGACATTCACATGAAGCATTGAGAGCAGACACAGGGACAACAGCGGACATGCTCACACCACTATTGCTGAAGGTCTGGAAGGAGGGATGGAAAGGTACCTGCACATTGATTGGAAGAGGGGCCACCTTGTCAAACTCCCTAAGAAGGGTGACCTTAGTGTTCGAGAGAACTGGAGTGGTATCATGCTGCTGTCCACCTTGAGGAAAATAACAACTGCATCATCCTGGAGAGACTAAAGGATGCACTGGATTCAAAATGACAACCGGGACAGGCTGGCTGGCTGACTGACTGGCTGCTTGGCTGGCTGCTTGGCTGGGTGGCTGGCTGGCTGGCTATCTTCAGGAAGGACAAATCATGTGCGCATCGAATTGCAACGCTACGCTACGCATCATCGTTGAACAGAGTATAGAATGGCAGTCAACTGGATCTCCACCTCAACTTCATTGACTTTGAGAAGGCCTTCGACAGCGTCGACCGAGAAGTAATTTGGAAACTGCTTCAACACTGAGGTGTTGGTGCCACAAACCTTTATCCATCTCATTCAACAGCTATATGCTATGTGATGCTACACGCCAAGTGATTCACAATGTCAAGCTCAGTGATGCCTTTGAAGCGAAGAGTGACAGGAGTAAGACAAGGCTGTCTACTATCACCCATGATATTCCTGATTGTGGTCGACTGGACTGGACTGGACTGGACTGGACTGGATCATGCAAGAAACAACTGTGGGGAGCGAGAAGAGGGGGATACGCTGGATTGGGGAAAAGAAGCTAGAAGATTTGGATTTTGCCGATGACTTGTGTCTGATGTCACACAAACGTGAAGATCTACAGGCGGAAACTAACAAGTTGACAGAAGGGGCAGCGCAGCGAAGACGGGACTTCCTTCAGGTGAACGTGGAGAAGACAGAGGTGATGAAGATACCCCGCCAAAGCCATCAGCAACAACAACAAGCACCAATCATCATCAACGGGAGAAACTTGAAGGAAGTAACCTGTTTCACCTATCTAGGCAGCACTCTTTCAACTACAGGCGGCACAGGCACAGACGAGGACGTCAAATCCAGCCAGGATCGGAAAAACAGCAAGACAGGCGTTCATTAATGTGAAAGCAGTGTGGAGATCTACTGCACTCAGCACAAAGCGTGAACAGGATTCGGATTTTCAACACCAATAAAAAGTCAGTGCTTCTATGTGATGGTTGAGAGACTTGGCGCGTTACCAAAGGGATTTCCAACAAACTACCGACATTTATCAACAACTGCTTACGCTCGTTACTGAGGCTCAGATGGGCAGAAAGAATAAGCAGCAAGGAACTGTGGCCTGGCAATGAGCCAACGAAGCAAGAACCTATTACCCAACGAATATGCAGATGTATTGGGTATACACTGAGAAGGCCGACTGGGGACATCACGCGTCAAGCCGTTGAGTGGAACCGAGATGGGAAACGGCGAGTTGGGCGTTCGAGGGTGACGTGGAAGAGGTGGTGTGAAGAAGAAATGTGAGCTTGTGGGCTGTCGTGGAGGCAGGTTCAAAAGATTGCAGAGAAGGGAGTGAAATGGAGACGTGCTACTGAAGCCGTGTTCCACTAGGAACCCAAAGGACATTTAATTATTATAATATTAATAATATATACCTTTAGCGGGAAATTGAATAATTCAGGTGATAATGTCCTTAACTTTCTTTATTTCTTCTGTACTGTCTTTTTTGGTTCGCTGACTTTCTGAGTGCAAGAAAATTGCTTGAAGTCTATGTTTAACTGCCTTTGACTGATTTCAGAATTAATATTGTTTCCCGTTCAGAAGTCTCTTCAAACCTTCATCTGGCGTTTTTCAAAACGTGCTTTAGTTTCTTTTCTTTTCAGGCGTTTGTGTCAATTGATTTATTTCTCATTTAAATGTACAACTAAAGTAAGAGTACTACTTGAACTATTATTTTCATGCATGCAGGTGACTCAGAAACCAGTGGTTTGAAATATTCACTTTGACTAGATAACATAAATGGCTTCATTCCATAACTACATTGATATTTACTACTCCAGTGTTTACTTATTTGTTTTACCAAGATAGAAAGACGAACTGTGGGACTATAGTCTGATTTCCAGTCCATCAAACGAAAATTCTTTTTCAGAAAATAACGCTACAAATTGATAGTAGAGGCAGAGATATGTAAATCATTTCGCATGCCAGATCTTCAGCGATATTCTAAATCACTGGGATTACGGTGCTGCGTCTGTACTAAAACTTCCGTTTAGGAAAGCGGATTATAAAACATCACCATAATAACTGTCTAGAAACTTTCAAATTTACATTTACAAAACTGAAGGCTTGATTTTCAGACTGTAATCATGGATGCTTTTTTAATCATGAATCAAATCTTTCTTCCTCCTTGTAGAATATACTTCATATTTTGAAAGTTATTTTTTTTCCATAACGATTTGATTTTTTCCAATCGAAAGTTTCTTACTATCTTTACAACAACATACAACTATAATTTGATTGGTCTAACGGTGGAATCTTGAAGGAATTCTGTTCGTGGAAATTTCAACCAACCAGACAGCAATGTAATATCACTGAAGTTGAACCAGATTACTTTTACTGTTCCGGTAAATTTTCGTGCTACGGAATTTCATGTTTGATGAATGTAAGTACCGTTCTTTCTAGTTTTACACCTTTTACTTGAGGTTTTTGTCTTTTTGTGATAAGAGTACCTGAATAAAAATGATTGACTGCAAGCAAATCTTATGAAGAAAAGAAAAAATAACCGGAAAAAATTCCAGTGTATTCGAGATGTTCTGTAGTTTAGGAAATCGGTCAATTATCTTTCTGATTTGCTAAATAAATCTAAAATGTAGGAGACTTTTATTTGGTTCGGAAGTTACTTGCCAGACTTATAATGACTTACCATTGTAGGAGCTAGTTGCTCATGTTTATGCGCTCAGGATGTGCATCGTAATATAATTCAATAACTTTATCAATCTATAAACGTTAATTCTGTAATCTTTTATTTGACTAGAAGAATGAATCAAATGAAACGCATTAAAGTTCATCTTTAGGCAAAATATGATACGAAACTAATCATTCCCAGCCAAACTTTCACTGAAATAACAATAAGCCTACGTAGTTTGAGCAAGAGCAAAACTTGCGGACTGTGATAGAGGAAATTTTCATTTTAGATTGCGTAAATAATTGTAAGAAATACCCTGCATGAGGCTTGTGGTAGTGGTAAATCATTGAAGTAAGTCTTCTTCTGGTCTAGAAACAAATCTATTCTGTCACAAACTATGCATAAGTTTTCTTATTTATTCGTACGTATAATTTCTGGCTGCTATATTGTTACGAACTACTTAACCTCTGATGTGTAGGAGTGCGTTTGGTGGCTAGCATTGGCATCCAGTGACAGCAATCCGATAGAGTAAACCAACGGGAATTACGAGTATCAATAAATAACAACTTGTACCCGTTGGACATGAGATGGCTTTCTTTGCTCTGTGGTTTATTGCATAACGATTAGTTGTTTGGAACAATAATTATTGAGTTTGTGTCTCAGTGAAAAAACAACCACCCGCTGTGGTACCAGGATATCTATCTGACGGGTTCTTAGTAGAAAAGATAGCACGCCAGCCAACACATAAACAAAAACATTATGTGTATACATTTGTAAATATTAGAAGTGCTGAAGTATTTGCACTTCTAAACCTTCAGTGTGAATTCGTGGTGGCACAAAACCAACACCTTACTAATTGGAGTATTACACTGAGGCATGAGCTTTGACGAAACAGGAAACCATGTTTCGGGCAGGCGTTTTGACATCAATAATCACACTATTTGTTGATCAGTAAAGTAAGCTGGTGAACACATTAACTAAAAATCTTGCATCTAGTAAGAAAAAAATTCAAGAATGTTAACACAAGTGGATGAGTATGAAATGGTGTCAAATTTATGAAAAAAAGGAAACTGGTTTTATACTCGTGATCAAAGTACATTCGAGGGTATTTGACAGAAGTAAGATTAGAAAAAAATTCCAGTACCCAAATGACATGTTATGATTTCCGCCGAAAATAAAAATAAATAAATAATGTTATACTCCTACACTGAAGAAAACAAAAAGCATTTCTGTATGAAATAACCAATACTTAATATAACTTTCGATGAAAAACTAATCCAAAATGTTTGCATGGAAAGGCGTAGAATCATGTAAGCTCAACTAAATAATATTGTAGATTAGATGAATATGTGAATTTCGTTAAACACTGCAACACTCATCATTTTCTAAAAGAAAACATTACATTGGTTTACTGAGAAAAACGTATGCTGTTGAAGTTAGCCTATGCAGCAAAATATCAGTCGTGAATTATCGAAATATAATTCTTTTAAAATCTGATGAACATCATGTTCTTCAAGAAGTATAAACATGCATATTGCCATCGAAATATTCTCATTAGATAATGAGAAGCTAATGAAAGACGATTTCAGCCGATAAGATTTTCCGTTCAGCGATTCATCTCCAGAAGCTGTACGAAGATAATTATAGTTACAACAAAATATATGTCTATCGACAGCCAATGTGTCAACTCAACATCATCAGAAACTGTCTGTAGGCCTACAAGAAATAAAGAAGTAATGAGTAAATAAATGCTTAATATATTTTGCAGAGATTATTTCTGAGGTAAGAATAGAAACTGAGCATAACTTTCCTGAATATAGAGATCAGTTTCGGATCACTGAACTGCTAAGGCCTCTACTGTGTTCGGGTGGTAAATCTGAACTCCATTCGGAATGCCTTATTCGACTTTATTACTTTGAAAGGAGGTTCTCGTCGAGAACTATGACAAGAATTAACCAGATGCTCAAGAATTAAGTTTTTTACCACGTTGCAGTCTCCCTTCGGCAGACGTGTAGCTTACTGTTCGGAGGTTTGCTTAGACAGAACAAAGATTATGTGGTCTATGTGGTCAGCTCTTAAATAGCATGAAAATTGGTGGACACACATGCATATGTCACAGATTCAGATGATAAAATTCGGGTTCAGCATGAAAAGCTGTGATAAATAGTATCTACACTGTCTTCAAATCTGAGTATTGACAACAAAACTGTTTCAGAATTGTCAGTAGGATACAGTCACTGTGGTTGCATTTAATTCCAAACTAGATCAGTTATTGATACACTATTATAGACTGGATGGCGTTTCAAATATAAATTGCTGTACATAAGCATTTCGAAATAAGCTCAAAATTGTCGACGTCACAGTCACCCGCAAAATTTTTGTTTTCAATTTCAGTAATACCAATGCTTATTGGATATTTCTTTTATTGCATTGTGCTAAAATAGGCCAAAAGAATGGAAGTAGGTATCTTGAAAAATGCTTTCTTTCAATAGATGGTTCACTTAAAATCTTCTATAATGTTCTTGAATGGCTCAGCTCAGTTTGGTGCCGATTCCTCGTTGAATTTCCTGCAGTATATTGGTTCAAAATAACTCCATATTTGGTAAATTAGTTATTTTGTGGTCTTGCGTTTGTGCATAAAATGAGTTAGTCCATTTTATGCATAGATGATTCAGACCACACGGGTACAAGGAAAATGAACCATTGGACTTACTCTCTTGTTGTACACTGTGAGGTGAGGTTTCAGATATTCCCTCCTGTACTCAGCTCAGCAAGTGAATCCCTAAGTGGATAAAGTTCAGTGGGTGCAGCAATGTTAAGACAGTGATGTGTACATAAGTGTAGAATCACAAAAGTTTCAAGCTTATTTATTTTGCAGTTATTTTTCCAAACTTGTGATACCAAGGGATGTACCACTATGATACACAAAATAGAGAGCAGAGCGCATATTTTGACTAAAGGTGAAGTCTTGAAGTTGCGGATACAAATTTCACCTTTTGGTGCTCATTAAAGCTATATATTTTCTTTTCTTAATTTGCTGAAGCCAAAATGCTTTTTCTGCTTTACGACTATCTATGCAGCTGTGTATATGATTTGTATGTGTCGATTGATATGTTTCCAACTCCTAAATAATTGAGCTTATACTCCGATAAACTGTACAACCTATTTGTTTTCAGATCTCAGTTGCATGTTGAAAAATACGTTTCATCGACTTTGAGGCTATAGGAATCCCAATTAAATAAAGTTATCGGAAACAGCATTGAATAAAATTAATTTGCATGTGCATTCTCATATCCATTTACTTTTGGTTAAATCAACGGTTAGCACCAACTTAACTGAGTGTTGCTGACCAACATATCTGTATAGTTATATCTTTCAGCTGGTTCATGAGATATAAAAAAAAAAGAAGTGACTTTTAATTAGGCTGAATAAAGCCGTGAGTGAACCAGAGTCACTTGACTCAGTAGTCCAGTGGATCACGCTCATGCATTTGACGCAATGCGTACTGCGTTTGAGCAACAGAGGGAAAAACGTCACTCAGTGGGTGGTAGACACTCCAGACTAAAAGTCCCAAATAGTATGAAACATATGGGCTGGGTTTCGCTGCTTGTTACCATCCATCAGCATTATAACCCAGTCATTTTGTAGTACAACTTTAGTGACAGGCTGTCGAGCTGGTAAGTGCAAACTTTGGAGACCTGTTTTTCTATTGATTCACTGTATATCGTAGAAACAAAAGTGACATATATATGCCCACAAACCAACTATTCGAAAGATATGCGCAGTGTTCGAAATAATGAACCTTTGACCCACCAATTTGATCACATTCAATAACCTGATAATAATTTTAGAACACCTTCAAGTAAAGCAAATCACTTGCAAATTCTTTGATTTCTCTAAGCTCAATCTTATCACTAGATTAATATTCATCAACGAAGTAGATATCTAGAGTAATTTATCCTCGTTAGCATCGTAAACGTGATTAGTGAATCTAATTTCATCACAGATAAGTCAGTTATCTGATTACGCTTAGACTACCCAAAAAAATGACAGGCTAGGTTCAACTTCGACAGTTTCGCTTGATAAACTGTAAGAGCAGAAATAATAAACGTTTACATAAAAAAGCCTTGACCATTGTCATTGTGAAAATTAAAATGCGGTCAAATTTGTTTCATACATGTGTATATATTTCAACGAAGCATGAGATCAGCTGTATTATGTATCGAAAATATAGTGTTGACAAAACAAAAGCAATTACAGCGCTGCAGTGGAATAATATTCGAACTAATGCTATATTCTACTAATGGTTATGATACAAATAATATGCAGATGAAGAGAAGAAGGAGGAATTCTAAAGACAACTGCAATCAACACTGGACAAGACCCCACCGCAGTTGGCGACATCAAAATTCTAATGGGCGACATGAATGCCAAACTTGGGGAGGACAACACAGGAAGAGAACTAACCAAGGGTCGAGAAGCGCTCGGTGAGGTGATGAACGAGAATGGAGAATTGTTTACATAATTCTGTGCATTCAACGATTTGGTGAATTGAGGCAGTGCATGCAACCACAAGGATATTGACAAAGCAAGCGACATGGAGTTGATTTCACTATACACCAGGACACACTACACTAAAAATCAGATCAACTTCATCTCAATCTGAAGAAAGTGGAGATGCAGCCAGCCTACTGGACACAAGATCACATTAAGAAGGGGAGCAGATGTAGGTTCACACCACTCACTATTTAGGGCAATTAACCTACATTCCAAATCAAGTTGAAAGCCTTCAAACAACTTGGTGGTGATAGACCACAGTTCAATTTCAACAATCAGAACACAAACTGAATGACGAAACTACAGACGACATCTTCACGTCAGCCATCATAACAAAATGGGAGATATCGAGCAGCATCTTTGAAGAAACCTGAGTGGAAAATCACTGGAACCCTTTGAAAGCTATGTGGAAAGAAAGCTGCGTAATCGTGTTAGGAAGGAAGAAGAAAGAGGATAAGGAATGGATCTCGAGGGACACATGGGAGCTGATAGAGGAGGAAGAGGGAGATGGTGAAGCAGAAGATGAATCGGTGCAGTGCAGGGATGAACGACGAGAAGAGGAACTGAGTACAATGTATAAAACACTACACTGGACAAGGAAGTGAAGAAGAGTGCAAGCAAAGACAAAAGACACCTGTATGTTACGTTGGCACGTGAAGCAGAACAGGCTGCAGGTAGGAGAGACCTGACAACATTGTATCAAACAACCAAGTTACTATCCGCGAGGGATGAGATCAACACAGACGAAACTAATGAAAGATAGTGAGGGAAATCTAATTTGCAAAGTGGATGAAGAAAGGAAACGATGGGCTAACCACTTCGAAAAGCTCTTGAATCGACCATCATTTGCACTTAGTCCACAAAAACCACCTGCAGCCACAGAACTACAAGTGAACACAAATCCTTCGACAAAAGTGGAAGTCCTGAACGCCATAAGGTTGCTGAAAGGCAGGAAAGCAGTGGGACCAGATGGAATCCCGCCAGGAGTACTGAGAGCAGACACAGGGACAACAGCGGACATGCTCACACCACTATTGCTGAAGGTCTGGAAGGAAGGATGGAAAGGTACCTGCACATTGATTGGAAGAGGGGCCACCTTGTCAAACTCCCTAGGAAGGGTGACCTTAGTGTTCGAGAGAACTGGAGTGGTATCATGCTGCTGTCCACCTTGAGGAAAATAACAACTGCATCATCCTGGAGAGACTAAAGGATGCACTGGATTCAAAATGACAACCGGGACAGGCTGGTTGGCTGACTGACTGGCTGTTTGGCTGGCTGCTTGGCTGGGTGGCTGGCTGGCTGGCTATCTTCAGGAAGGACAAATCATGTGCGCATCGAATTGCAACGCTACGCTACGCATCATCGTTGAACAGAGTATAGAATGGCAGTCAACTGGATCTCCACCTCAACTTCATTGACTTTGAGAAGGCCTTCGACAGCGTCGACCGAGAAGTAATTTGGAAACTGCTTCAACACTGAGGTGTTGGTGCCACAAACCTTTATCCATCTCATTCAACAGCTATATGCTATGTGATGCTACACGCCAAGTGATTCACAATGTCAAGCTCAGTGATGCCTTTGAAGCGAAGAGTGACAGGAGTAAGACAAGGCTGTCTACTATCACCCATGATATTCCTGATTGTGGTCGACTGGACTGGACTGGACTGGACTGGACTGGATCATGCAAGAAACAACTGTGGGGAGCGAGAAGAGGGGGATACGCTGGATTGGGGAAAAGAAGCTAGAAGATTTGGATTTTGCCGATGACTTGTGTCTGATGTCACACAAACGTGAAGATCTACAGGCGGAAACTAACAAGTTGACAGAAGGGGCAGCGCAGCGAAGACGGGACTTCCTTCAGGTGAACGTGGAGAAGACAGAGGTGATGAAGATACCCCGCCAAAGCCATCAGCAACAACAACAAGCACCAATCATCATCAACGGGAGAAACTTGAAGGAAGTAACCTGTTTCACCTATCTAGGCAGCACTCTTTCAACTACAGGCGGCACAGGCACAGACGAGGACGTCAAATCCAGCCAGGATCGGAAAAACAGCAAGACAGGCGTTCATTAATGTGAAAGCAGTGTGGAGATCTACTGCACTCAGCACAAAGCGTGAACAGGATTCGGATTTTCAACACCAATAAAAAGTCAGTGCTTCTATGTGATGGTTGAGAGACTTGGCGCGTTACCAAAGGGATTTCCAACAAACTACCGATACTTATCAACAACTGCCTACGCTAGCTCGTTACTGAGGCTCAGATGGGCAGAAAGAATAAGCAGCAAGGAACTGTGGCCTGGCAACGAGCCAACGAAGCAAGAACCTATTACCCAACGAATATGCAGATGTATTGGGTATACACTGAGAAGGCCGACTGGGGACATCACGCGTCAAGCCGTTGAGTGGAACCGAGATGGGAAACGGCGAGTTGGGCGTTCGAGGGTGACGTGGAAGAGGTGGTGTGAAGAAGAAATGTGAGCTTGTGGGCTGTCGTGGAGGCAGGTTCAAAAGATTGCAGAGAAGGGAGTGAAATGGAGACGTGCTACTGAAGCCGTGTTCCACTAGGAACCCAAAGGATATTTAATTATTATAATATTGTCAGTTTGATGGGGTATCAAAAAAATCTAGTCCTTTATTTCTACATTTTTAACTGTGAGTCGATAGCAGCATGAATGTAATAAGCATTCTTCCCTTCGGTTCTAATCAACTTGAAAACTCTGTTTGTTTTCCGTGACTCAGGTCAATCATTCATCAATAATCTCTGTATCGTTCAAAGCTTCTTCTCGTTCGAAAACTACAACCAATAAGTGATAATAATAGTGTACATAAGAATGGGGATGGAATTTTTTTTGGATTTCAAATTCATGCAAGTAAAATCAGCAGTTGGTCAGTGAACGAACAAATATGTATAAGTAATGAAATAGTAAAGAAGAAGAGAGGTTGCTATTGACACATTCAGACACGGAAAGAATGAACGTTATACCCCATGCAGATGTTCGTCGATTGGATTCGCCACACATCATAGTAGCCTTAAGAAAACAAGTAGATAGGAAAAAACTGAAGCAAAAAGAAAAAAAGGCGTATAGGAGGACAATAACTTCACTATAAAGGCAATAAAAGTATTCTAGCTTAAGAAGATGACGATTAATGGATCAGTGCTGTTGTTAATGATTTAAAGTCATGCCACTATAGGTCTAAACCGCTGATTCCAATCGTCCCAGAGACTTCAAATAGGTAGTCTACCTTCTATACAGGAGTGAGACAGACAGTCAGAGACTTTTTCGGCTGTTACCATGTCTTGGTCCGGACACTCTGAGCCTTCTTCCAATCAAGTCCAAGATTTTACTATTTATTGATATACGTGTAATTCTGCGTTGTTTAATTGGATCGAATTGCTTGGTCTCTATTGGCATATGGCTCCTATACAGATGCCCCGATTATGCTTGAATGTTAATTATGGCAATTCGGCTGGTTATGGCTAGCAAAGAATCCAGGATGCGCGTCTCGTCTTATTTGGGACTCTTCAGTCGGATCTGCCTGTACCCCAGTGAGTGATGTTGTTCCGACTGAGACTCGAACCACGTACCTATCGCTTCAAACGCCGAGGCATTATCCACTATGTTACGGAAGAATGATAGCCACTTCTTGTTCTACGGGTAGTAGTTATTACTATTTATTGATATACTTATAATTTGCCGTTGTTTTATCGTATCGAATTGCAAGCATCGTAAGTATATCAATAAATAATAATAAGGACTACCCGTTGTACAAGAGGTGTCTATCGTTCCTCCGTGTCATAGTGGATAATGCCTTGGGTTTGAAGCGTTGGGAACGAGGATCGTTTGCAGGTACATCCAGATGAAGAGTCCCAAATGGGACAAAACGTACGTCTTGGATTCCTCTGCCAGTCACAGCCAACTAAATTACCATAAGTCTAAGCTTACCTAGTATTTCACGTTGTGTCAGGTGGTAGCGTAAGAGCATATTAGATTGTTTATTTCATATGGCATATAGTTTTATTTACTCGATGACGTTTCCAGGAGAATTTATTGTTCATATTCATATCAAATATCAAATTTTTATACAATATATCACCTCGATATGAATATGAACAATAAATTCCATCCAAAACGTCCTGTAGTAAATAATACTATATAACTTTGAGCCATTTCAAATAAACGATCTAATGTGAAATTACACTCTACCACACTGTCGAAGTTTCACTCTTACACTGGCCACACATATAAACATGTTAATAACTCTCTGGAGCTTATTTTGTATGTTTGGCTGTTAAACTTGACTTTATCGTTCGCCAGTTGGTACAGTAAATCATAGATCATATAAATATGCATTTCTGGGAAAATGATCACCCTGTGTGTCAAGATTACCGTTAGGTTTTAAACGGTCTTTGTTATTTTGCTTGTTCTCTTTAATAAACACATATCTTTCTCAACATCGCTGGATTCGGCCCCATTATTTTCAATTATTAACGGAATTCTTCAATCGAAAATCTTATAGTTTGGTATATATTTTTCAGGAATTATTTTTTGTACGGGAGGCAAAAACAATTTTTAATGCAACAGTTGTTCCTCCTGATTTCCATTCATGATGACGATTAAATAGAAGCTGAAGATTTGCCTATAGAATTGGAAATTCAACTTGCTCATATAATTTGCTTTCATTTGAGCGATGACTGTTTCACTGAAAATTTCCAGATAAAATGAAAAAAACTTTATTCAAAAGCACAGGAATATTGAGAAATTTATTGGCTGCATAGAAAATATTCGGTCTATGCAAGCAATTTAGCAAACAAAAGGAATCTCGTCGCATTTTCTAAAGATTCCACTTTAAACCGATGAAGTTAATGCTTCCACATTTGAATTCCTTCACTAATAAACATACTAAGGATGGGAAAATGAGAGGAGGTCCTAGAAATGGCGTATAATCAGTAAGCATTTTTTTATTTCGAGAGAAAAATAGTATAGAAAAATTCAATGAATATGTGACCTTCTTGTCAACGTCAGCTTTTATCATTGGAAGTAAGACAAAAACCACTGTTGTTATGGTTCTTGTTGTTGACAGGCCGATACAACGGACTGTGCACTCGTGTCCAATGGTGCAGTGACCATGTAGATGACATCTCCCCTTCGACTACCTGCGTATGCTATGCGCCACAGGTAAGCTGTGGATCTCAAAGTGTTTCAGTGGACAAAGCCTTGCTCAAACTCTAACTCGAGTCGCTAGTTTCAAAATCCGGAGTCTTAACCACAACGTCAAGTAGAATATAGATTCATCTTAAAAAATTTCAGTTTCATGGGTATTTAATTTCGAACATTTTAAGCACAATTAAATTTTTCTATTTCATCTTATATATTTGAGAAACAAGCACATAAAAACCACTTTTCACATCAGAGAATTGAATGCTGTGATAATACGACTGTATTGGCGCAGTAAAAATTCATATTTTGCTCGTAACGTGTCATCTCACAATCTAAAATATCAAAGTATATATAGCTTTATATGGCTGTATGTTGACACACTTTTTTACTTCACTCTGAAAGAAAAAAACATTGATCACTGGTTAAGGTGAACAAAAATAGTCATACGGAAAATGTCAGTAGTAATGGCGACAAACTGTCACAGTTATATACATAGTCCAGTGAAACTTTATCGAAAATAATACAACTACACAAGCGGTCATGCGATGAATGGGCGAAACATGCAAAATATTATGAGTTAGGCTCAGTCAGAAACATTCAATATGAACAAAAGATGGTGTGACTAAATAGGAGTAGAGAAATGCGCATCTTAATTTGACAAAGGATCATGAAGTCAAATAACTTTCTTAACAATGTAATTACTCAGCGTCTGATTAACATTAGATATCAAGAAGATGTCTTCCATTCCTTTAAAATACTAAACATAGAAAGGAAAAGGCTAGATTCTTCCGGAGTTTGCTAGACTATAGCCATCAAACACCAGCAACTTGATTAATGTTTTCAAAAAAAGCTTAAATCAACCTCTGTCTACTTTGGTAATACTTCTTGACTGTTATTTAATCACATCTTCCTTTATCAAATGTAGATGTTTTTCCCTTCACCTTTACTAGGTTGCAACATCTCTTTCTCATATGAGATGTTTTTAACTTACTTAGCTTAACACAATATTTTGTACATTTTGCTTGTTTAATGTATGAACTATTTACGAAATCTTATTATGTCAGTTCTTTTTATTTAAACTGCTTATCCTGTCGATATTTCTTTTGTAGTGGGCAATGCTGATCAGAATGGATAAAACAGTATGTCTGGAAAGGGTGGCAGAAATCATAGGGAATTATCAGCAATGAATAAAGATTTTGCCAAAGAAAAGCAAGAGACAATGCAGGCGTATTAAGAGCAAGTCAAAATAGGAGCAGAAGGGGAAATGAAGCAAATTATGCGAATGACTGTCTTAGTGGGAAGTGCATAACATTTGGTAACTGCTGTATAAGATGTGAACAATAAACATTCCTTCCTACGTCTCTGCTTGTCGTTTTACGCAATTGGTGTCACCACCTCTAGACGTGATGAAGATTCCGTGACCTACAGAGTTCGAGTATGGGGACATCAAGATCACCCTCAGGGACTGTGGGTCAGTCGCGGAGCTGGTGGGTGTCCTGGATCCATGACCGAGGGTTGTTGTGCCTAGCACGTTGTCAAGTGATAGGGCGAAAGTGGAATATAACAGCGTAGAACGTGAAGGTGACTTGGTGGAGAATTATGTGAAATAACAAGCAGAGACGTAGGAAGGAATGTTTATTGTTCACATCTTATACAGCAGTTACCAAATGTTATGCACTTCCCACTAGACAGTCATTCGCATAATTTGCTTCATTTCCCCTTCTGCTCCTATTTTGACTTGCTCTTAATACGCCTGCATTGTCTCTTGCTTTTCTTTGGGCAAAATCTTTATTCATTGCTGATAATTCCCTATGATTTCTGCCACCCTTTCCAGACATACTGTTTTTATCCATTCTGATCAGCAACGCCCACTACACTATGACAGGAACTCTCAATGGATTACGTATGCAACTGTGATACCTTTTTACCATCTACCAAACTTTCTTTGAATTTAGCATTATGATTGACCTTAACTCGATGGTTATTTCTTACAGTCTCATGCACTGACGGATATACTACTTTTTTCTGTCAGTGAATTAATGAAAGCATTTTAAGTTTACAGTATAACTATATATTTTAACATTCAAGGTTGCAAGCAAATGACAAGTTACCACTGAAATAAAGTGGATCCGTTTTATTCTGCTCCAAGTGTTTTTACCATTTTCAAATTCACAACAGTAGATTCGTGTACCGAAATTTATATCATATGCGTGAAGATTTTTGTGAATTTAATTATTTTTCCGTATGGAAAGAAAAAGATGTGGCACTGAAATTTTAGAAGTTCGAAGGTTAAACTAAACGGAAAAAATATTAACATTTAAAAGGTTGACTTAGGTAATATAAGCAGGAAACCAGGGTAAGGTTTATATAAGGAAGTTTTGAAACGTTTATTGAAATCATTGCTCTTGGTGACAATTTCAGTAGGATGAGTTTATGCATAAGAGAGTTGAAATGTGTTTAACCATCAATCTCATAATTTTCTGACTGAAGAGGTTAGAAATTGTATGAGGAAAGATATTCAATTCCAGGCTTAAAACTTCCTCTGATTTTTCGAATGAATAACCAATTTATCCATGAGTATATAAATTCTCTCAACGAAAATGTGGTAGGAGTTTCATTACTGAATTTTTTTGTGAAAATATTTTGAGGTGACCAGCATAACTGTTCTTGTTTAACCGTTTACTACAGAAGTTGATGCTTCTTCAAATACTTAAATGAATTTAATCTTTTCACGAATACCTTTCATCTTCAGGTATTTTTGTTCTGATTTTTATGCCGTTAAATTCACAAACATATTTGTGGTGGTGGATAGGAAAATGCGCTTGTGTATGGACTGATTCAATTACTATCATCTCTGCCCTTATTTTCATGAAACATTGATGTATTAATCGGGACTGGCCTATTAGTTTTTCCTAGGTAGCTACTGGAATACGGTAGAGAAACTTCCTTGTTAAGCACATTCATGTGAAGAGTAACTCAAACTTTTCGTTGAGAAAACAAACATCCTTGACATTGTGTCGTAACGTTGTTCAGTAGCTTTCATTTAGCTAAGTACATTATCTCGGACTCACATCAACCGGAAAACCACTGGGAACTAGGGAGCACTGGACGCTTGTTTCGTTCTACCATAGGACTTCCCATCAGTATGCACCCAAGACAGCCCTACCAGTGTTAAGATTTGTGATGACCGCACTAGCAACTCCATGGGATTTCAGTGGGTAAATTTTAGAACTTCTATCCCTTCATGATATGGTGTTATTAACCGCCGACGTCTTCAGTTTACAGCTGCTTTACTTCTAGATAGCTGAACCAACGCTGTACTCAGAAAGGCTCATCCGTCTGTGATGAATACTACATTAGACCTAGAACTTAATTATGCGAATCTGCTTAAATCATAGATTACATCCAATTGAACTGAATGATACATGCAAATCGAATAATTTTTCTACCTTAAGTCGTTAAATTTAACTTTGCTGGTGCTGAACATTAGTCGGCTTGGCTCTCCAGAAGCGAGAGAAGGAAAACGACTTGATCCATATGTGAACACCTTGTAGAGTTAGGTCACTCAACATCTGGAAATTAATTCTTTAAAGTAGTTTACAAAGTTAAATAGAACTACCTCAGACGTTTACATGTTCACCGCTTATGTATAGCTGAAGCATTAGCTGTACATGAGCAATAACAGAGACTTTGAATTCAAAATATTTGTGAAATCACTTCCTCTTCCTTGGCCTCAACAATTCATTTTGGTTATTTTATCATTTTCGCTTCACTTTGGTGTACTTCTCTTTTATAATTATCATTATCACCAATTTCCACTTCACTGACAACATTTGACCCATATTTCACCATTCAATATCAATTCGTTCCTTATTCATTGAACTATTTTGCATATTTCAGTTAAATTATCACCGTTTTACAATTCTTTGACAGCACGTGTCTCTTATCTCACCACTTGTTATCCATTCGTCTCTCTCTATTTAGTGATCCATTTTCTATTTCCTCCACTTGAACAAAACCACCAACAACTATTGTATATTTTGCAGACTGACTGAATAACTCCTTTTAATGCAATTATCTGTCTTTTGATATGTTATTAATACTATATTAGATTTTTTTAATTTGATTTATAACACACAATAATATAGTATTACTTACTTAAAGATGTTTCGAACATAATACTACATCACTGTGTTATAAATCAAATAAACAAACCTAATGTGGAATTAAATTCTACCACAATGCCCAAGTTTGACACCTATATTAATCGTTATAAAGACGACATAAAACAAGTGCGAGGTGACTTTAAAGGCCACCCTAGCAAATAGTGAAATAACTAATCAGGTTTCTCCGTTTCGGCTGGAAAGGCAGACTTTCACAAAATACAAAAGTCTATATGGTTACATCGGTCGTTGCTAGGGTGATCTTTTAAGTCACACATAAGTGTATCAATAAATCAGTCGACCAGCAAATGAGTTCAAAACTAAATTTATAAAGTTGGTTACACAAGATTAGAACCAGGGACTGTAGCATGATGTAATTCCGTTTCAGTCAATTTATTAAGTAGACTACATAGTGGGACAGTATTATATATTGGATTACATTTCGGACACAACTTATTGACCGCTGTCATATACTGAAAACTCCACAATTTCGAGATACAGTCTATATCAGTGAAATGTACTCGCCTCAGTCGCGAAATAATTAGCAAGATGTCCCATACATCCCGAACAGTGTCTAAGTCGTTCCTGTTCTTGATTCGTTCCTGATTCGATAAACAGAGATTTGGTTTTCAATCTTACCAGGTTAATGTTGAGGAGTGTCACTGTACCACAACAGGCTATTGTGTGCTTGTGTTTGATTGGTATGATGAAATTTGTTTCTAAATTTCTTATCTTACTAGGATCCACCATTTTGATGTAGCTACGTTTTTGTGCTACACTACGATAGCTTAAGTGAACCACATCAACTACTTCGACTTGTGTATTTGAACTCGCAGTGGTTGCGGTCGAAGTTACTATGAATAAGAAAATTGTTGAAGGAATTTAACGATGCTGTATCGTAAAATAAAAAGGAAACAAGACGGGAGTTGAGATACTGGTATTTACTGAAAATCTTCACACGTGAAACGTTACCTAGATATCCAATCATTTCACCCTGTGTCAATGAAAGTTGGCTTCCCAAAATGTCTAAAAATATGGTCAGGAAACTTACTATTAGGACATAAAGTCTAGCACGAGAAATCAGATACACTGGAGACACATCACGCACGAACTAATTTTCTTAAATTAACTTATAAATTCTTCAATGATACTGTAACAACGATTTCAACTCAAAATAGTATTTTGTTTCTAGTCTCATTTTCTTCCCATCTCTCTATTCTTTCTACTATCTCATTTCTCTTAAAGTAGATGAAGAAAATCTTGTTCGTACTCGATGAGCATAGACTTACAATTGCAACAATTTACTTCCAGAAATGCATAGTAAAATTCCTTCAGTTCGATATTTAATGGATGCTAGTTTGCATTGAAATAAAGGACTTGCATTTCGTACTACTTGTGAAATACGTTTGAAGTATGCATTTTCGTATTGCGATTCTCCTAGAAACAAAAGATATTTTAAGCAGTTTGAATCATGAGCATATACTTTTTCCTCCAACGAATTCAGTCGTTTGAACATCCCAATAATAACTTTAGACGACGAAAAGCGCCCATCGATTTGTATAGAAAAAAAGGAAAATGTTTTTTATCCAAAGCTGAACAATCGTATTTATACACATCGTACATATACTTATAGGATATTACTGAATAATAATGCATAGTTGCATCATTAAGCTAATACTCAACACTGAAATCTAGACTGGAAAAGAACTGTGTAATAATCAGTTTGACGATGGAAATAAGAGGAAATACAAAATGTTTGGTAAAGTAAAAGTCGTTATTTCATATGGAATCCAAAGACTGAGTGTCCACTTGACAGATAAAAAGATGAAGAAAAGAATCAGGCTCATAATGAAGGTGATAAGAGTAAGCTGACTAGTAATGTTGCTTGTATTATCCCGCCATTGTTTGGACCGGATTGATCGGGATCAGTCGGCATATGGGCTTCTGCACGAATATCTCCATATTGCTTGTGTTTCAACTATATACTTATGGTAGATAGCGATGGAGTTTGAAGCAGTTGGTACCGAGTTCGAGTCGAGGTGGGAAGAACATCACACACCGGGTGGTAGGTGCGAACACTTGACGAGTCCCAAACAGAAAGAAACCTGCCGCCTGGATCCCACTGATGGCGATCATCCATCATAAATAAACTAACTTATTATAAAAATGTCAAAAAATAATGTGTGTTAAGACTGTGAAAAGAGTTTGAACGTATTTGTTCTGCACACAGAGAGCAGCTTGGAATTAATAAATTGCTAAGACTTCTGCGGTGCAGAACTGTCGAATGCGTGCTCTTCTCGAACTGCTACCTTTGACTTAGAAAATGGCACTGACGAAGGACTCTGATGAACTATATATCCGGAGATATATTTGCAAGTTGTACGCTTTTGTGGCCTATGTAACTAGCTCCACAAGAGAAAATAAATTTATAGATAAATATTGAGGTGGCTAAAAACGGCATTTTGCTCTTAACACATCCGCAAACTAATTGCTAATTAAGGAACCTGATCAGCAGCTTCGTAGAGGAAAATCTTTTCTCCAGCAACTTGGACAGCTAATTCTTCAGGATCTTTTTTGGCGTATTACTTGAGAAACCAGGGCTCATAAATCAAGTCTTCTGAGTACCTGCACACTATTCCGTTTTAGCTTCAAGTTTTTCCTACTAAATCTAGATGGGTATCAATTGTCTGTGACACTGTACCACAGTTTATACAATTCATCATCGTTAGCATAACTGGTGCAGATTTTTCTGTTTCTTGATGACAAAGAATGAATTGGATTCCTTTCCCAAACTCCATGCCTTATTATTTCCATTGTCCAAAAGATTATGAAGCAGTTTCTTTTCAGATTGAGGTTCGGTTCTAAGCACCAACCTGCATACAACTATACTGTATTGCTGAATAATAGACCTTTATGTTTTTGACATATGTAAATACGATTGTACAGCTTTAGAAATGATGTCGTCGGAGAAAAAATCCCTTCGTTGGATTATCTCTTTTTTTCAATAATAACTAATGGGACTAGAACAATTTTAATTTAGATATTTCATCGTCTTTGCATCTCTCGCAGTAGTAACCGTATCATCATTTAAGAAGTGAACTTAAAGGTCATCTTAATAGATAGTGAAATTAAAAGTAAGTTGCCTAATTTTTTGCAAAAGCTTCCTTCCGTTTAAGAGTAATCTTAAGGGTCACTTTAACTAACGTGTCCTACATTCTTTTCCAAAAAACAGAATCCGCTTTTGCTCTTAAATGTTGGCCTTCAGTGAAGACATCAATCATGTTTGATTCTTAACTCACGTGAGCATAGCTAATGGAGACATTATTGCCAAGTATGTTATGGTCATTTCCTTCTTTCATCACCGAATATAAGGTAGATTCAATTTTTACAGATGTTTCTGAAGATAATGAAGATTACACTATATGATAATATGAATTTATAACATACCTCTATCTGACCAAGTTTCTGATGAACTAAGATTGTCGAGGTATCGAAACAAAAAGATTTGATTGTAGGAAAAGACAGGCGACTATCTCGGAGAAGAAAAAGATTTCCTTTTCGAGTAAATCATTCTCTTAGTGGTACATTCGTAAATGCAAACTACTTTTGAACATATGATGTTAGTTTGAACATCTGAATTTCTTTTACTTTAGCTATGCCTTGATGTCTTAAACTAACTCCTTTCAAATGGCTTGGTAGCGAAAATGTCCATTCTCTTCTTGTTTGTTAGGCTGAACAGTGTCCACCAGAATTTGCATAATCTGCCACTTGGTACAGCCAAAGTGCTGAGCTTCACAGAAGCAAATTAACTGAAGTTCAAACTCTGATGTGGACTAGTGCTCATCTTTCAGTTGGTGATTTATTAAACTGGATGCTATGCATATCTAGATGATGACCGCTGAAATCAAATATTTTGTAAAATATGAATATTTAAGGATACAATCTATCAGTCTAATTTTGCTTGCTATCAGTAGTTGAATTTCTGTGGCTGGGAAGTCACATTACCCCTTTCATTCATATTTTCCCACCTCTCAGTCCTTTGGAACTTTTTTAATGTTATGTTCGAAAAACATTATTATTATTATTTATCCCTTGGGTTCCTAGTGGAACACAGAGCTTCAGCATCATGTCTCCAGTCTACTCTGTTCTCTGCAATCTTTTAAACATGCCTCCAAGACAGCCCAGAAGCTCTCATTTCTTCCTCACACTATCTCCTTCATGTCACTCCCGGATGCCCAACTCGCCGTTTCCCATCTCGGTTCCACTTGAGTGACTGGCGCGTGATGTCCTCGAATGGTCTTCTCAGTACATGCCCAATCTGCCTCCACTTCCTTCCAGTGCATATTTGTTGGGTGATAGGTACTTAGTTAGTTCGTCCCCAGAGTTCCTTGTTGTATTTCGAACAAAACAAGAAGAAGTAAATTGTCTGAACTGTGTAGTGTATTTGTACAACATATATCGAACTATCTGATCATACACGTACTTGAAAACATTTGTTTCCCGATACAAATTTAAAACACACCACAAACGTAATTAAAGCGGGACTTATTGAATTCGCAAATTTCAGTAGGACTCGACGGCTGTTTACCCTACATACATGATTTTATATACTGCTGTGCAATAAAGAAATACATACACACGTAATACAGACTAAGACATTGCCTGAGGCATGGCGACACGGAATGAATTATTTACCTACGTTAAACAGAGCTAAGACTGGGATGAGAAGGGTAACGAGGCGATAACGAAAAATAAAAGGACTGGGACTGATTACATCATTTCGAACAGAACAATTAGTAGTCAACTGGATACCATGATAAATGGTGCACGTTATGAGGACATAAGTGTTAGGTAAGCAAAAATATTGATTATAGTAGTGATAATACGAGTGAATGTTAATATGAAAACGGTAATGATAACAAAGAGAATATGAAGATTGAAAAGATTAAAAATTACGTCATCCACCCCTAGTCGTTTTGTTTTTCGTTATCAAGTCGTTCCCCCCTCCCAATTTAATCCTAGCTCTGTTAGACTTAAGTAAGTGATACAGCATCCAGCCGGAAACCCAGTGGTCACTGGTTCGAATCCGGCCGTGGTCCAAATTTTCATTTCACCTTCAATCATCACCCAGTATAAATGCAAGTCTGTTAAGTGATAATAAGTAAATAATTCACTCCGTGTTGCCAAGCCTCAGTCAACGTCCTTGTATTAATACACACTTGTCATAGGTGTTTGTGTGACAGTTCATGAAGATATAGGGTGAGAAAATTAAAAGAGGCCAAGTAGGAAGGCTTAATTAAAGGCTGAATAATAACGAAAATAAACAGGGCGAAAATATAGGGAGCTAATTGTTTTTATGTTATGTTGTTATGTTCTTATAAATCTAAGTTACTAATTTTAGAGTTTATTCTCTATGCCAATTGTGTCAAATCTGCGAGTTTTGTTTACTGCATAATCTATTATGTAGTCCAGCTGCAGGCTGACTGTGAGATGCAGAACGCTCGTTTCGTCTGAATCAGAACTCACGAGCTGGATATGCCAGCACCTCAGCGGGCAGTCTTGTTCGCTATGAGACTTGAACCTGATGCCCATTGCTGCAAGCACTGTAGCACCACCCACTTGGCTGCTGGTGCATAACAACCAGCCCTTGTGCAATGGGCATTTGTAGTTGATTACTGATACTTGTAATTCCTAATTTCTTAACTTGATCCAATTGCTTGGTCTCTGCCAACAGACCATTGTAGATTGCTGAAATTTGAGTTTATTCAGCTGGTCGAAATGATAAATATGTTAATGATTTTAGTGTTTTTAAATTAAAACACGTTATATGAACAGTCTTGGCTAGTGTTATCTTCTGAAAGATTTTCACTAAAGAAAGTTTCACTTTGACGGAAATCACAAACATATTTGATAAGCTAACAATGGTGATGTGTACATTTACCCCCTTGTTACCTATTTGGCTTAAGCTTCAATTAAAATCCAATCTCTTTGTTAAGAGTAAAAAAATAAAACGTTTACTCATGATAACTTTTACACTAACTTAAGTTTGTTGAAATCAGCTGATCAGGATTGAGAGAAATAATCTACTTGCGAGTGATTACATTTTATTTTTTTCTTTCTGTTTTCAGGGTGTCCTCTGGTAAGAGTACTGGACTGCTAAACATATTTTGTTAAGTTTTCAATAAAAAATCTGCATCCAAGCGATTAATCGGACTATGAATCAAAGTGTGGCTGGTATACAACCAATCACTCCTGCATGGAATGAAGAAAGACGTAAAATTCTTTTAATTCTAGCAATCCTCGGTATTATTTCAAATACAATTCTCATAGCTATTACGTTTGCAACAAAGAACCTATTCAAGGATGACGTTAGGAATTCAGGGAAATTGAAATGCGGTGAGTGTAAACTTGCTCTGTAGATTATGTAGTGGGTGATTTTTAAGCTTATACATGAATATGAATAATTGAAAACTATTTAACTGTCAAAAATCCCTATAATGAGATGGAAATGAAAACCAGTGGTTAAGCATGGAGACTTTCAGTGATTTCGCTCACTAGACTGCACAATCATACTTATATATAATTTTTTGATGACACTTCACAATATGTTTCATTTGCAAAGGCAGTTACTGAATAATGGTAACAGGCAAGGCAAAACATTTCAAAAAATCGAAATTTAATTTTATTCCACAATTATTCAAAATATTTTGAATGTTGAAAAGTAACCGGAAGTTATAGTAAACAGTAAAGTTTAATTGTCATGACTTAAAATTCAAAGTTGCATAGACTAGTGAGTATTGCACAAGAAATTAGGTTAATCTGATTCAGGATAATTAAAAAGTTGAGTAACAGAACACAAGATTTAGTGAGTGAATTGTTATCTTGGTGAATACGGCAACAAGAAACAGTTTATATTTTTCAAAAAATGAATGAAAGTGTTGGAAAGAGAGGAACGTTTTTAAACGCTAAAAATTAAGACCATGAAAGGGTTGAACAAGTCTCTTTTGTTTGGAAAGCTCTGTTTTTAATTTAAATGGCTGATGTTTCGGCAATACAAAGGAGACGGGTGCGCTCTGAGTTCAGCAAGTTTCGTTTCACTTTGTGGTTGTTGAGACTGAATTACGGATGTTGACAACGTGTTCTATTACCTCTTCATAGCTATGCAGGATATTGCTTAAGAACCCTATTGAACAGGATTTGCATTGAACGACCGATATGCTGGATTCCATAGCAACAGGTGAACTAGTACGCACATTGGTGGGTGGCCAGATGCAATATCTTGTCTTTCAGGTTTTTTTTAAGTAAATGACAACTCGAGAACACTACTCCGGGAGTTGATGTAGCGAAAGTTCGCTCCAGAAAACCTGAAATACCTATCCTTTGGATATCACCAACTAAAATAACTTTAAAAATCCTTGACTGTTGAGTTCAAATAAACTTTTTCCAAGCTTGCCATTAAGCAGTCTTCCATCAATGGGTCAAACAGAGATCTTGTAGCAAGTCAGTACTCGTTTCTGTATGCTGTGTCGTTGAAAGTGAATTGCACATTAAGAGTGCATCTCTGTGTTAATTCCTTCAAATGAACAGTCTTTATCTTATTACAAAATCTTATTACGGAATGCAACATAGAAACAAGTGATCATCAGTGAAGATAAGATGTAATCAACTACACGATCAGTGCCATCGTCTGAAAAAAATCAAATGACTATTCGTGTTATGACAATAAAGCTTGAAAGTACGAGAAAGTTTTCTTGGACCTAGTTTCACTTATCTTGAAATGGGAGGCTTATGAACGACCCTAATTATTCATCGTTGCTTATTCATCTGTGACCCTAAATCATTGTTGAAATGTTAAAATAAAAATAAGTTATGAGTATAATGCCCAACATGACACTTTCTGACGTACACATACGTACCAAATACGAAATGAATACCTTAGCATAAATCCGTTTTTGGTCCTGCATTCCAAATATGTTGCAGTGAAATGACCAATACTTCTTAAACTATGTCTGAACACAATCTACTGAGCATATTCAGATTTACTTTACAATGTTTTTATCCACCCTGTTCCTTCCTTCTAAAATTATTGCAGTCACCTTGATGTTTTTATTGCATACATTTAGTGTTGGTCTGATAAATAAGTCTTCAGTTAATGTTGTCTCACTTAACCTACTTCATTTGATTCTTCAAAAGAATCACTATCTCTATTTATGTTCCTAAGATCTGATAGCTCAGGCATGGTTGCAGAAAAGACTGTTCCCAAACTTGCTATGTATTTTTGGAATTTGACGTTATACTTTCAGCCCTATTCAACCTGTACCTCTGGGTGTTTTCACCCACATGTTTAGAGTGATTGTAATTGTATATAATTACAGAGACAAGATTCATTTGCTTTATGATTCCATTGGAACGCCTTAGTGAACATAGTTTACCTCAGACAGAACATTACGATTTCCAAATTATTAAGATTTTTACTCTTCAAAACACCTTTCTAAAGCTTCTGGTGTCCCCACTCTGCATAGCAGCATTTTGGCGGCTTTGGATAGAATGATACTACTATTATCTCATAAGCTGTGTCTTTTATATGCGTATGAATAGCCCTTTGATAAAAAAAATTGTGGTGTAGACTGCATTCCACTGTCATATCCTGTTGCATACACCATTTTATATATACATACGGTGACACATACATAGAGAGGAGTCGCAGATTAATGCAAGCTTAGGCGTCGGAGCATATATAAAAGGGAACTTCAGAAGCTAATCAAATCACCTGCAACTTTAAACGTTGGTAGCAGATGCCTAGGTCCTATACAGCATTTGTTAGTGACCGATCCTTAAATTTGTCACAACTTTAGCAACAGGAAGATTTATGCTACATCTGCATATTCTTAACCATTATTTATTGTTGGATCAAAATTCAAAATTCCTGGTGCAAAGTAGTGTCAATGATATTTGGGGTGAATTTCAGGTATGTAAACACCCAATGAGAACTGGCCCTTTATACCTATCCTCATGTCTAGTGGAAAGTTTATAAATAGAAAAGTAAAATATTAGAAAGCTAATAATTTTATGGATATATTAAGTTGATCAACGTTTTGTAAAAGCTCGAATTTATCTTTAAAAGTATAAATGGACAACTGTCTTCTACCACTATTAATTACACTATTTATCTCTGTATCTCCATAATGCCTAGTGCTGCATTACTAGTAGCAATGTATTGATAAATTCAATGAATTAGTCATGGAAAATCTCTTTCATCTACCAATAATGACAGCCATACAGACACTGAATCTTGTACAAAATCTAATTACCTAAATGAGGTGATAGAACGATGACTGAAGACTTACTCATCAATTCAAAACTAAATGAATAGAACGAAAACACTTTAGCATTGAATAAGTATGCGTGCGAAATGATCCTATCGCTGTCCATTCTACAAAAAGTAAATTCCTGGCTATCGTGACAAAGTAAATAACTCTCTGGCATTGGAAGGGAAGGGTACTGGGTTTCAGCCTCAGTTGGAACAACAGTCACTAGGTGCAGGTACATCCGGCTGACGAGTCCCAAATGGGAGGAAAAGCGCATCCTGGATCCCTCTGCCAGTCCTATAGATCAATGTAATTTCATGTTAGTTTCTCTTTGATACTGAGTTTATCAGCAGGATCCGCATACATATGGTGTTGCAGAATAGTGCATAATATGGTTCTTTATTATTTACTCTGTTTTGACTATTCACGATGAATCATACTGTCAATGATTGATGTGAAAGCGTTTTTCAGTACTTGTATAACTAGGCGTCTCTGCTCCATTGTGCTTTGTGCAGATCCAGATGTTTTCGAAAAAGAGCCAAATCAATCCTTCACAATGAACTGATTATCGAGAAAATCCCGGAAATTATTTCCGGTATACATACAATCGAAGCTGTAAGCACCTCTTCAGTTTGAGTAGAAGGAAATGTAGAGACTCGTAGCATGATATATAACAGTTCTTATGTTGTTTGGTTAGAATCTCTAGTCGAATTAAAGTTGCAGAAATAGCACGGAAGAAAGTATCAGACAGCGTAAATAAGAGCTGTTATACAACAATGCCTACGTTTTCAATATTCACTTAATATTCGCTCTTGTTTTCTTCCATTCAGCACAGCCAACTAAGGATTACATTTTTTCCCTAAAAACTAACCTATCAAAATTCGCTACATTTCTCATCTTTTATAAAATCACATAGGGCGAAAACAACAGTTTTAGCAGAATAACTTGAATTCATTTAATTTCCAAGTTTCTCAGCAGCTGCCTGTACAGTAAGAACAAACTGCTTACAATTTTTGACAGAAAATTGTTGACTTGACAAAGAAATAACATTGGTAGTGGTAGCGCTAGTCAAACCATTAACTTGTGTTTATTTCAAAACTCTCAGAATGCAGTATTGCAGTAGTTGCTGTACTGGGTCTAATCGATCCACTACTGTTGGTTGATAAGTGCGTATGTGGATTCACCAGTGTTCACATATCCCAGTGGTCTAGTGGCGGAAGTTTTTGGGTTTGAAGAGTACTGAGTTTGAGTCTTATTGGGAACATCAACAATCACTCTGATGAGTCCTAAATATAACAGTGTCTACCGATTGGTCATGAGTAATCGTAAGACTATTTGAATACATGATGACTGCAAGGCTAAGATACCTATTCATCATAACTCATTTGGTGAGTGTCATTCTTACATGCCTTCCTTCGCACATGGTGCAACTTAAATGAGACACAGTTTAAACCTTGCATGCAATTGTACGTTCATTAATTTTCATTTATGCGTTTCTTGTACTTTGAGGATGGAAACGGACAGAGGTGAAAATGCAGAGGATGCTTACCATCGTAGAAAATATTTGTAGCCAGACGTTTACGAAAGTTAAGACCGCTTTCTACAATTAGCCGGTAGCATTGCAATGGCTCTACTGAAAGCCTTCAAAATCGTAAGCACTGCACCACAGTTTCCTTTCCACTTGTCAGGAAAGAATAAGGAAAAAATATAAGTAGGTGAAACACAGAAATTAACGGAAGGTAAAAGTAGAGGCTGAACTATAACAAACAGCTGTGGTCTCCCCAAATAAAATGTCAAGCGAAGGACAATCGATAGAATAATGTGCACTAGGAAAGGTCAGAAAAAAAGCATAGTCCAAGACGTATCAAACTTGATCTATCAATAAGACAAAATTCATCTGACTGGAGCAGTCCACATAAGTTTTGTTCACACCTCAGGCGGAGATTACCAGTCTGAAATTTGTAAGGATCGAGTGTGAGACGAATGAAGGAAAACCAATAATCATTTTCGGTTTGGAAGTTACCATGTTTACAATAATATGAGGAGGAGATGAGTGGCATGTTTCATATAGTCAGATCACTCATATACACGACAAAATTAATTCCCTTTCAGGTGGGCAGGTCATGCAAGAGGAAGATGGGACAAAGGTAGGAAGAACGCCACTTTGAGGCACACCAGCTTCACCAATTAGCAAAGTAGAGTGCTTCTCTCCGTTTAAAGTGCACTGCTTCCCCTCTGAAAAATACGGTCGAAGACAGTTCGCATTTCAGGACTCGGTATGAGTTCTGGCAAGCATGTTTAGCAGAAAGGGACAGAAAGAAAGATAAGTATCATCTAAAAGGGTAGACCTAACATAATAAGCACCTTTGTACGGATCGACATCAACAATTTGCTATAAAGCAGCTGGAGCACCTAAACTATTGCTTCTGGGTTTGCAGGCAAACTGGAACTACTTCACTTTTCTCTCATGCAGCTGGTATGTCATTCTTACCAAAGAACACATTAAAGATGTTTGTGAATAGATGATGCTGAAAATCAGTTTCCCAGATAGACTACTTGGCATGACATCTGATCCATAAGCTTAGAGAATTTCTTAGCAATTTTAATCATTCGAGCACACCTATTACACTGATTTATACATATCCATAAGATTAAATAATATAAGCCTGGAAGCCTTGAGTGTGGGTGAATGATTTACTGCAAATGTTTTTTTCACAGACTTCCTCAGGAAGATCTTTGAAAGTCACTGTGTAATAGAAGGATCTTACATAAAATTGTTTTTTGGCCAGACATTACCTTAAAGTTTTTTATTTCAAGCCTAATCAGGCCATAAAGTCGTTTACACCATCATTGTTTTTCGATTCCTACAAAGTCTCGTTTGCTCTTCACACTCTCCTAAACTTCAGAGAAGGAAGTCTTTTAAATCTTAGAAAAATTAATCCGAATGGGTAGCAAATATCAAGACAAACTTTAAGATAACATGTAAGAGCGTCGATAGTGTTGTCTGAAGCACCAGTTTCTAATATGTTCCATTCTGTGTTTTGCAACATGCCTCTGAGTTTCAGCATGTTGTTGTGTGCATGACTCCTGTATGTAGCTTTCGGGAACTGGTAATGTAAAGCACTTCTCTGTAGTCTACCACAACGTCTTTGCAGAATAGGCATAATACGATTATATGAATTCCATAACAATGCTCTTTTCTGAGTTTTATGTATACTTAGCTCATTAACGAAGAAGGATCCTATTGCGTCATCTAGATAAGCTGGAAAAGTGACTGGGTTTATATGAGCAAAAACGAATATAAAAAGTTACAGTCAAAGGAGTTATGATCATCTCGCACTACAGACAATGAATCACGTATTACAGAAACTGCGAATCCTGTGAACCACAATAATTCAGAGTAGATAGCATCAGCAGTTTCACAAACACTGTTGATGTAAATGAAATCATACTAACTGGAAGGTTTGAGATGAGACTTCACCGTGATACGGTCAAGACTGTCACTGGAATAGGTCAAAGATATATAATTTGATGAGGACCACTGGTTGATGATAAAGGTTGCTACAACTCCACCACATGTTTTTGCTGAACCGCGCTTATCTTGGAGGCACATTTTGAAATGATTTATGAGACTAAACTGTCATTGTACAAGTCTTTTTCTTGTATAGTTGGTATACCAGTATTTCGGTGACCGTTTGAACACTAAAGGCATTTTGAAAAGCTCACGTAAACATGTAGAGATCTACAGTTTGAGCTGAGTATTTCAGATAGTGTCATTTGATATAGCGTCGTTCAATGTCCAATATAAGTTGGGCTGTCATCCATCATATTGTTTTATGTTCACTACATTCGTTAATTTCATACCAATAGAATAATAACTTTTGAAAATTTGTGTCGTCACTTGGTACAATTTAAGAACACAATTGGACAATGGGGACAAAGTCAAACAGAGCACACTACGTAGGACGGAGGCATCCACATGATACTTAACAGACATCGAACTAAATGGATGAGTGGATAGATAAAAACTTCTAATAGTAACACTGTCATCACATGGATTTGAAGGATCTTCGAGACCAAAATTAGGATGAAAAGTGAGAGGCAAATGTATTGCCTATTGTGAGAAAGATTTCATAAAGCATTTCTGAGTTCACAATATTGGCCCTATCAAAATAGATGAGTTGAGTAGCATTCAGACAATAAAGTCGAAGGAATAAAATGAAATGACCTAAAAAGTATGGGATCGATACTGGCTTATGATGGTAGGTGCAATGGGAATCTGGGAGGTGGCAAGATTCAAATCAACAACCTCCTGGTTACCGACCTGCTACTCTAATAACTGAACTAGGAGACCCAGCTGCTTATCGGAGAGTAAATTCAGTTCAGCTACCAATGTAATGATAATAATGCAGACATAAATAACACGATTTCAAAGCGCACATGCTGTCGTACAGATGTTTGGTGATGAATGCAATTATTTTATTTCACTTACCGGTTTTCATCTGAAAATAGATTTATTAAGGTTACAGATATATATATATATATATTTATATATATATATATATATACACTTTGTTCCTGTGGATTGTGCTTCTTGTCCCTTTAATCTTTTGACTGAAGATGTTAAGGATTCATGAAGGTTTCAAGGGAAATAATAATATCAATATCTACTGTATTCCAGACAATAACTTTCAATATAGTATGGAATTCTTAGTGTGGTATTTCAGAAAACTTACTACTTACAGAATATTTTCGAATTATTATAATTATGACCGTTAAATAATTTTGGTAATAACAGTATATCAATCAACAGTAGGCAATAAGCAGTTGTTTTCAGGTTGTCGTTTAGTTTGTAAGTTGTTCTATGAAGGCCGGAAAAATAGAAAAGCACTCGTGAGCCTGATATTCGTGGTTGATTTAGTGGGTAGGAGAACTTTACGTTACAGCTAACAAATCCCGTAGGTGCTATTTGGTGAAATTGTATGCACTCAAGGGCCTACAACCATCCACAGTGTTTTTTCTCTTAATTTTGCTGCTAATTTGTGTGACTTTAAGTGGAAAACATTCAGTTAGTGTGCTTGAGTGACCTTGATGATAAGTTAACATTTAATGAAGAAAAATAATAAAAAAGACGTCATGTACCGAAATACATCTGGTGAAAGTTATTTGATAGCCCAAAATGTTGAGCAGGTCTCCGGATATGACTTAAGTTCGATGGATTTAGCATTCACTCCTACGTTTTCAAATATCACACGATAAGATGAAAGATCTGTTCCCAGCTGTTCCATATTAGATTTGTATATTTGATTTATAACACAGTGATATAGTATTGTTCACTTGATAATGTTTTGAGCATAAATTATTGCTCATAATCATATCAATGTAATCACACAACTTTCGACATTTAATGTTTATAGTCATGTCACGTCATATGATTTCTTTTTGTTGGCGGTAAAATTTTCCATATCTCTAGTATAGGTGTTGCGTCCTTTCTATCACATTGTTGGGTGTTGATTCAATGAACAAGGATTCAGTAATCACTCTCTCTCCACTTAATTAATTTGTACATTGGTTTTATCCCAACCAACTGTAGGAGTATGTGTTAATGTATACAATGCAACAGCTGCGTATTTTTTCTGGATTATTGATCTAAACAACCTCGCCAGGTTAACTAGTTCACTAGTTACTAGACAGGTAAAGCGGGGAAGGTTGGGCATAGGGCTAGTAACCCTACCCCGTAAAACAAAACTAACCGCTAAAGAAACTTCAAAGCACAAACGAAATATGAAAAATAAAAAAAACAAAATTATTCCTTGCTGAAATCGGAAAGGCGAAATGACGCCAGTTGGTGAAAACCTTCGCGAAGCCAGTCAGCTGATGTGTCTCACGATGAAAGCGAAAGTAAATGTCGGGACATGGAATGTCCGCACCGTGTTTCAAACTAGCAAGGCTGCCCAGATCGCAAAGGAGATGAGAAGGTATAGCATTGAAGTGCTAGCAATCTGCGAGGAGTCTGCAGATGGAATGGAAGTGGACTCTCCAAACTGTCAACTGGAGAGTCAGTAATCTACTGCGATATTGTTACCCAGACGACAACCACGAACACACTGAGTTTCGGAGTGGCTATCATGATGTCCCCAAGAGCATCGAAGGCTCTCATGAAGTGGGAACCAATCTCCTCCTTCAGGATTCGGATCATGACAGCGAGATTCAACTCAAAAGGAAAGAAAGTCACAATCATTCAATGCTACGCACCAACAAATATTTCAGATGCAGAGAAGAAGAAGGAATTCCACAGACAACTGCAATCAACACTGGACAAGACCACACCGCAGTTGGCGACATCAAAATTCTAATGGGCGACATGAATGCCAAACTTGGGGAGGACAACACAGGAGGAGAACTAACCAAGGGTCGAGAAGCGCTCGGTGAGGTGATGAACTAGAATGGAGAATTGTTTACATAGTTCTGTGCATTCAACGATTTGGTGAATTGAGGCAGTGCATGCAACCACAAGGATATTGACAAAGCGAGCGACACGGAGTTGATTTCACCATACACGAGGACACACTACACTAAAAATCAGATCGACTTCATCTCAATGTGAAGAAAGTGGAGACGCAGTCAGCCTGCTAGACACAAGATCAGATCAAGAAGGGGAGCAGATGTAGGTTCACATCACTCACTATCTAATACATAGAACCTACCTTCAAAATCAAGTTGAAAGCCTTCAAACAACTTGGTGGTGATAAACCTCAATTCAAGTACAGCACTCGGAAACTGAAGGATGAAACTACAAAATAAATCTTCACGTCAGCCATCATAACAAAATGGGAGATATCGAGGAACATCCCCAAAGAAACCTGTGTGGAAGAACACTGGAACTCCTTGAAGGAGATGTGGAGAGAAACCTGCACAACCGTATTAGGAAGGAAGAAGAAATAAGACAAGGAATGGATCTCGACGGATAGATGGAAGCTAATAGATTAGGGAGAGGAGGATGGTGAAGCAGAAGATGAACCAGTGCAAGGATGCTCAACGACAAGAGGAACTGAGTACAGTGTATAAAACACTGGACTAAGAAATGAAGAAGAGTGTGCACAAAGACAAAAGACACTTTTACGACACACTGACAAGTGAAGCCTAACAGACTGCTGGTAGGAGAGACCTGACAACATTGTATCAAATAACCAGGTTACTATCCGCGAGGGATGAGATCAACACAGACGAAACCAATGAAAGATGATGATGGAAATTTAATTACGAACGTAGAGAAACAGAGGAAACGATGGGCCGACCACTTGAAGAAGCTCTTGAATCGATCACCACCTGCACTTCTTCCAGAAATACCACCTACAGCCCAGCCGCTGAACTGCAAGTGAACATAAATCCTCCAACAAAAATGGAAGTCCTGAACGCCCTAAAGCTACTGAAATGTAGGGAAGCAGTAGAACCAGATGGAATTCCGCCAGAAGCACTGAGAACAGACGCAGAGACAACAGTGGACATGCTCACACCACTATTGCAGAAGGTGTGGAAGGAAGGTAAGGTACCTACCCACTGATTGGAGAAGGGTTACCTTGTCAAACTGCCGAAGAAGGGAGACCTCAGTGTTTGCAAGAACTGGCACGGATTCACTCTCCTGTCCACTCCAAGCAAAATATTGAGCCGCATCATCCTAGAGAGACTGAAGGATGCTCTGGATTCAAAACTACGACTGTAACAGGCAGGCTGGCTAGCTTCAGGAGATACAAATCATGTGCGGACCAAAATGCAACGCTACGCTACGCATCATCATAGAACAGAGTACAGAATGGCAGTCAACTCTCTACCTGAACTTCATCGACTTTGAGAAGGCCTTGTACAGCGTCGACCGAGAAGTAATTTGAAAACTGCTTCAATACTACGGAATACCGCAAACCTTTATCAGCCTCATTCAACAACTATATGAAGATGCCATATGCCAAGTAATTCACAATGGAAAGCTCAGTGATGCTTCTGAAGTGAAGTGAAGACGAGAGTGAAACAAGGTTGCTTACTATCCCCCATGATATTCCTGATTGTGGTGGACTGGATCATGCAGCAAACAGTGGGGAGCGAAAAGAGGGGGATACGCTGGACTACAAAAAAGAACCTAGAAGGCTTGGATTTCGCCAACGATGACTTGTGTCTGATGTCACATAAACTTGAAGATGTACAGGCGAAAACTAACAAGTTGGCAGAAGAGGCAGCGAAGACGAGACTTCTTTCAGGTGAACGTGGAGAAGACAGAAGTGATGAAGATCCCGCACCAACAACTCCAACAACAACAAGAAGCTCCAATCGCCATCAACGGGAGAAACTCAAAGGAAGTAACCTCCTTCACCTATCTTGGCAGCACTGTTTCAACTACAGACGGTACAGACGAGGATGTCAAAGTCAGAATCGGAAAAGCAAGACAGGCATTCATTAGCCCGAAAACGGTGTGGAGATCTTCTGCACTCAGCATGTTGAAGAAGGTGCGGATTTTCAACACCAACGTCAAGTCCGTGTTTCTATATGGTTGAGAGACTTGGCGCGTTACGAAAGGGATTTCCAATAAACTACAGACATTCATCAACAACTGCCTACGCTGACTCGATACTGAAGATCAGATGAGAAGACGAGAAAGAATAAGCAACGAGGAGCTCTCGGAACGAACCAACCAAGAACCTATCACGCAACAAATATGTAGAAGGAAATGGAGATGTATTGGGCATGCACTGAGAAGGCCGACTGAGGACATCACGCGTCAAGCCATTGAGTGGAACCGAGATGGGAAACGGCGAGTTGGACGTTCGAGGGTGACATAGAGGAGATCGTGCGAGGAGGAAATGAGAGCAGCTGGGCTGTCGTGGAACTAGGTTCAAAAGATCTCAGAGAACAGAGGTCACTGGAGACGTGCTACTGAAGCCCCATGTTACACTAGGAACCTAAGGGACTAATAATAGTAATAATAATAATAATTGATCTAACCAGTACAAGGACTTAAACGAAGGATTGAAACATTTAAAAGAAGCGCTAATAGTTAACAAGTATCCTTTGCAGTTTATCAGGAAATTCGTAAGAAAACACAAGAAATGAACAAATAGCAGTAACACTGGTACGAATAATAGCGACAACATAAGTGGAAATTTCACAGCATCCATTAGGTTACCACATAATGAATGCAAATCAAAAGACTTACAGAGCATCCCCAACAAAACTGGAATAAGGGTGGCATTTAAACCTACATACTCACTCTGAGATAAGCTTTGTCGGCTTCAAGATCCCATAGAACCAATTAGGCACAATAATTTAATCTACCAAATTCCATGTATGACTGAGAGGTCAAGTACATGGGTCAGACTAGCTGGTCGGGGTTAGTTAAAATAGCTGAACATAGGAATTTAGCTAAATATGGCATGACAGACGCGAGTGAGATCAGTCATCTAGAAATCAGCTGGGCTATTGCATTGCATGCATTAACACACACTCACACAGTTGGTTGGGATAAAACTAATGTACAAATTAATTAGGTGGAGAGAAATTGATTACTGAATCCTTGTTCATTGAATCAACACCCAACACATGTGATAGAAATGACGCAACACCATATTTAAATGCTAATCTGACAAGTCAAATATTTGACATTTTATAGTTATCTAAACGGTTACTGATTATCGTTACAAAGCAGACGTCGAAATCATAGATTTCTGTCGATTACGGTCATCAAATGCAGTAGAAAATGGTTGTCTTCAGTTACTGAAAAACTACTAGATGGTGAGAGCATGCATATCTATTAAAAGAGCTCTATGTATTACGTAAAAACGTCTTCCCATACACTGTGCATCACACAATAATAAAAAACGTTAATCACAGTTGAGCAAGTATTTTAAAGTGTAGCTTTAAATATAGTATCATCTATCAATTTGAATAGTTAGAAGACGCTGAGACTGTTCTGTAAATTTCAGTGGCCAGCCAACCAGGTCAGAATGATCTCAACAATGGACGGCCATCTAATTCGTTTAGAGACGAGCTCATCAGCTGTAAACCCAAACTAAACCAGCTCATACAGACAAACCGGTTCAGACTACCTGAATCTAGCTTCTTATCTGACTTGTATGAACTGATATACATAAAACAGTATGATCAACTTGGAGATGGTTTACAAATCGCTTAATCCGCGCTGAAATTTCTCCTAGCTGAGTAGCTTCTCAAGTGACCAACTTTGGTGTAGCGCTAAAACCACTCAGTATTACTGTATATAAGCTAACAAAGCAGATATAATAATTGCAATGTGTTTCACTTCTTTTTTGATAGCATCCTGTTATACACGTCAATTATGATCGAAGTTTCCACTTCACAGGCTGTTAGACACATAATAAGGTATTGCCCTAAGCTCTCATATCTGAAGAAAAAAACTGAAAATACTTTGCTTTACAGTGACATATCGTTCCCTCATAACGTATAACAAAGTAGAGTTTGAAATACAAATGAAAAAAGTAGATTGATAATCCCATCAAAAACGTTTCTACATGATTGTGTTGTAAATTTATCACATTTCATAGAAATAATTACTTCTTAGTTTTAACAGGAAACAGTATTTAATAGCTTATCAATATAGGTTCAATGGATCTAAAATTTATGCTGATAAAATTTGATTGAGGTCATATCGATTATTCAAGAGATATCTGACTATAGCATTATGACGAACCCCTCCCACTAACTCCTAATTCCATTCTCTGGGAAGAAACTGCATTTGCTTTTCATTTGGACAAGCAAGTTATTATCATACGGATTCTTTCGTACAAACTGAACAATGACATTCAGCTTTGTCTGCAAAGTTACCTGTTTTCCCTGGATTGCACTTCAGTAAATTAGCACCAGTCAATAAAGTTTCTTACTTTCAGTCTGAGCTATGTGGAAAGCTATAAACTGCTTTCCTAAGCTCTTGGCGACCCCAGGTTGAAAACAATTGATGATATGGCTGAA
This sequence comes from Heterobilharzia americana, assembly GCA_944470555.2. Lineage (NCBI taxonomy): Eukaryota > Metazoa > Platyhelminthes > Trematoda > Strigeidida > Schistosomatidae > Heterobilharzia > Heterobilharzia americana. The sequence continues at coordinate 19,313,270 of OX104133.1, read as the reverse complement.
AATCGGACACAATGTTACAAATATAGTCACTTCTGTACATCTGAAGTCTGCATATTTTCACTGATCTTGATTTCCAGGTTCCTTTTCGTCCTATACATCTTTGTCTACCTTTATATCATTCTTTCTTTGTCCATCCGTTCTTTGCATGCTACTGTGAACAACAGCAACTGTACTGCTGTATGAATTTCTACCTTAATTTAGCTTGTTTGTCTGAGAAAAACTATAACTTTTTACCTTTCTTGCACTTAGTGATGTCACTTCGAATGACTTTCGCTGAGATTTTCAATTCCTTTTTCTTGCTACTAACTACTAACATGTTCAATTACATACATTAATAGAGCAATATCACGTTGTAGATTCCAAAGTACTAATGAAAGTGACTCGATCATTTATTAATATGGTGGTCATTAAGTTAGAAGGATCAGCATCCCAATGTGTTTTGGTTATGTGATAAGACTCGATGCAAGCGACAGGAAGCTTTGCAAATATATTTCTTTAATGTTAACACTTATCAGAAGTGCATATCTGCAACCGTGAGGGGATTGGTGTCAAACCAGGGACTCGAACCTCGCAACACTCACTGCTGCAGTCAGATACTTTGTAGCTGAATCTTCTCGGCCACAACTAGTTTCCATTAGAACTGTATTAGGTACACAAAGGGGTAACTTGAGAGTAACTATTTTCATGTTGTTCAGTTGATCGTACTGACTAAATTCTGTCAATCACTTTACAATGTGATCACCAAGTGAAGAGAATCAGCATCATGGTGGACTCTGATTAATCCAGAATGGTTAGAGGACGTTACTTTTATTGGGGTTGAAGATGCAACTTGCTGATAAGACACAAGCACGTTGGACGTTTTGCAGAAGAATGTGCAAACATCAATAAGTTTTAAAATCTTGGTTAAAAGTTTAAACTCTGCTAAAAATCAACTGAGTTTCGTTGACAGATATTCTGAAAAGAAAACTTCCACTACTTAGCTAGATGATCAACCTTATGGTTTGATTTTATTATAGATCGAAATGAGGTGGTTTTTGAAGCTGTAATACGTTTTCATTCATTTGTACTACTGATTTCTTAAAATCTAATTTGTTTTAAAACATTTCACACTGTCAAATCCGTGCATTCAACTGTTCAATGCTTGAGATAATTGAAAATTTACTGAAATATGTTTTACCAATGTAAAGAAACTCTTTTGTTTTCTCAAAAATGACACTTAAATCGATTGTTGTTCACGCCGACGATATAATAATTCTTGTAAGTTGAAAATTACATGCTGAAGATTGTGAACTAGGCTGATGCAAGCAGAATATGACAAAGATTTATGTGCAACCTTGTTACAATCTAAATTTTTTAAACCAAATATTCTGAAAACAGCTGAGCTCTATTCTCGCCCACGTGTACATACATGTTTCTTGAAATCTATTAAAGTAGTCGTGATTGGTTAAGACTGAATTTTGAGAACAGGGTGTCGTGTTGCATCGCATATAAACCGGAAGTATCTGAATACAGACTTCAACTCTGTGTGTAAATTGTAAGTTGAAAAGACATGTGATCACCATACTGAACCCTCAAATGCCAAGTCCGACGATTTTTAGTGATAATTTAATAATGCTACTGAAGATTGCAGTTTATAGATAAAAATTAAAAGACCAGTCTGCGGTAAGTGTATATCATATGATAAGAAGAGATGCAAAACAGTATGTGTATTTGTGTGTTAGCCGACGTGGATGTTGACAAGCATTGTGAGATGCTTTTCTCCTAAAAGTTTTAAGTCCAAATATTATAATATGATACGTAAACTGATGTCACGACGAGGTAAAGGCTAAGAAACGGCATGATAAATATAAAAAAGCACAAGATGTTAATATTGTACTGAAAAACCGGAGTTGAGTTAATGCCTGATAGTAAGTTAGTCCTGACGCACAAGTTTCTAAAAATTTGGAGCGAACTGTTTGATTACCTTCCGGTGTACCTTATCACTAGACTACAGTGAAACGTGAATAAAGATAACAGTGAACTGTTTTGTTACAGATGATACTAGAGAAAACGAAACCCTGTGACATTTTTACCGACGTTATAAACAACTTGCAGTGACACTTTTTGAAAGTGAGAATAAGGAAAATGAAATGAAGTACACAATTTTTCGTAAAGCTCTTCAGATTTCTATGCGCAACGGTGCTAGTCATTATTATATCTCATACCCACGGCATATATTCAAGACCTCCAACACCTAACAAACCAATGGAATTATTATGGAAATTTCTCTGCGATCACCCTTTTTTCCTTCATCCTGTAATGAATTACTCCAAATCTTATTCTGCTAGTTGCTCCTAACACATACGGACTAGAAAAATTATGGCGAAAGTGACCGTGATTGACATTACGAATCAGTCCGTCTTTCATATGGTGGTCAATTCATACGCAAAGCAACTAGAAACTTTGATGCGTATGTCCGTATGCTTTTTGAACATCTATGAATATCTGTGTATTTTTAGAAAGTTAATCTTTGGACCTGCAAAGTTACACCTTAAGAACTTTCTTTGAACATAAAGTGACGTATTAAACAAGTTCTCACGGGGTACAACCTTATTTTTACCAACATTATCAGCCCGAAATTCTCCATCAGTTATTACTCCCAAATAAAAAGTAAAGGTATAATAATCGACACTATCCACCACTATGATGTGATCTATGTAATTCAAATTCTTAAACCCATTATCCTACAGACATTAAAGGATGCACTGGATTCAAGATGACAACCCGAAAAAGCTGGCTAACTGGCTATCTTCAGGAAGGACAAATCATGTGCGCATCGAATTGCAACGCTACGCTACGCATCATCGTTGAACAGAGTATAGAATGGCAGTCAACTGGATCTCCACCTCAACTTCATTGACTTTGAGAAGGCCTTCGACAGCGTCGACCGAGAAGTAATTTGGAAACTGCTTCAACACTGAGGTGTTGGTGTCACAAACCTTTATCCATCTCATTCAACAGCTATATGCTATGTGATGCTACACGCCAAGTGATTCACAATGTCAAGCTCAGTGATGCCTTTGAAGCGAAGAGTGACAGGAGTAAGACAAGGCTCTCTACTATCACCCATGATATTCCTGATTGTGGTCGACTGGACTGGACTGGACTGGACTGGACTGGATCATGCAAGAAACAACTGTGGGGAGCGAGAAGAGGGGGATACGCTGGATTGGGGAAAAGAAGCTAGAAGATTTGGATTTTGCCGATGACTTGTGTCTGATGTCACACAAACGTGAAGATCTACAGGCGGAAACTAACAAGTTGACAGAAGGGGCAGCGCAGCGAAGACGGGACTTCCTTCAGGTGAACGTGGAGAAGACAGAGGTGATGAAGATACCCTACCAACAATTATAAGACGTTGATTATCTGAAAAATGTGATGTATTAGCGCTATACATTTTGAACAATCTGATCACGCATTTACTTGTTAGGGCATCAAATCTTATCTGTTTTCCTCTTATTATCTTTCTTATTATTGAATTCCTCTATGCCATATTTGTCCTTCCACCACCTCCAATTTTCATATATAACGCCTTAAGAAGTAAATGTGTGATCAGATTGTTCGAAATGTATAGCGCTAATACATAACATTTTTCAGATAACCCACGTCTTCTATCTACATTATCCAAACTCATAAACAGGACTAATTGTTTTAAACAACAACATGAAATACCCATCAACATGAACGGGACAAACACAAAGGAAATAGTCTCTTTTACCTATCTAGGCAGCACTCTTTCAACTACAGGCGGCACAGGCACAGACGAGGACGTCAAATCCAGCCAGGATCGGAAAAACAGCAAGACAGGCGTTCATTAATGTGAAAGCAGTGTGGAGATCTACTGCACTCAGAACAAAGCGTGAACAGGATTCGGATTTTCAACACCAATAAAAAGTCAGTGCTTCTATGTGATGGTTGAGAGACTTGGCGCGTTACCAAAGGGATTTCCAACAAACTACCGATACTTATCAACAACTGCCTATGCTGGCTCGTTACTGAGGCTCAGATGGGCAGAAAGAATAAGCAGCAAGGAACTGTGGCCTGGCAACGAGCCAACGAAGCAAGAACCTATTACCCAACAAATATGCACTGGAAGGAAGTGGAGGCGGATTGGGCATGTACTGAGAAGACCATTCGAGGACATCACGCGCCAGTCACTCGAGTGGAACCGAGATGGGAAACGGCGAGTTGGGCATCCGGGAGTGACATGAAGGAGATAGTGTGAGGAAGAAATGAGAGCTTCTGGGCTGTCTTGGAGGCATGTTTAAAAGATTGCAGAGAACAGAGTAGACTGGAGACATGCTGCTGAAGCTGGTCGTACTTTACACAGTTGATCTGATTTATGAATAATCCTTAGTGTTTTACTTCCATATTTTCTTCACAGCTTTGAATATAAGCTTGGTACTTTTCAGTGGAACAAAGTTATTTTTTACTTGTTATATATGAACGGTGATGTTGGCAATCTTTCCACTAGGAAACACCGTTCAGCTATCACCACACGGTGCCTTCTCCGGCATGAAACCGCTCAAGCAGATCTGGAGACTTGCTTAGCCAGATCTGAGTGGTTTAGGCGATCTGGCTGTGTCAGTCAAATTTGTCTCGCCACACCACTGTTTAGCCTAGTGCCCGAAGAGCGAAACAGCCATCTGGTGTGTATTCCACTTTCATCTGGATGAGTAGTTTTTAATTACTCAAGTTGTTCAGTAGTATACTCTTACCAACAGTGGCTGATTTTGTAATTTTTTAGTTTCAAAATTTGCCTTCTAGAAAACACAAACAAAAGGCAAGGTCAAAAGCCCTAGTTAATCTTACTTTTTGCTGGCGACATAAGCGATCTTTATTTTTGATGATTAGTCCCTGAGAAAAGGAAACAACCTTCCACTCTCGAAACAATTTGAAGCGAATGTGTATAACTAAAGAATACTTTCAGCATGAAATTTATATTTCAGACAACTTTAAACTCATAGATTTATCCTCAGAGTGGGTAAGTTTGGTCAATTCTTTATATCTCACTACCTGTGGATGCATTCATCAGACTAGTGTACAGAGATGACAGATCACTGCATTTGCTGTTATCTCTATGTTGAAATATCTAGGTGAAGAGAACCCTAATTCTAGTGCAGCGAAACAAATTACAGACTGCTCGTAAAGCTTTTATTTTTTGACATTTCAGCATCTAAAAAGAATGATTGCAGTCCATTATGTGTTAAATTTGTAATTCAGAAAATTTCAGCTCACCTGAAAATCTAACCACTGTGTTTACTATTGCTACAGATAATGCAACAAGAAAAGCAATTGACAAAGCCTTTTCAAGTCGACGCAAGTTTTATTTTTTCCTGTCAAAATGTTGCTCTACTTCAAACCACGAAGAACAGATTGTCAATCAGTCAAGGTTAATGCACTCCTGCTATGAGTTTGATTTGAACTGTGGTTGCTGTGTTTACAAAACTGAATTTCAAAGTTACTGTATTTCAAAATATCAAAATATAACTCCAGCCTATCCAAACATTGAGTTGGATTTGTTGATAGATAACTCAAAGAGTGAATTCGGTATTGTTTCCACCGTTTCAACTCAAAAATTTCCACAAAATTTAGCAAGGAGTCCTGGTGAGTGTGTGGAGAAGTATTCCTTGCAGAATCAAAGAAGTGGATCACAATTTCAAAATGAAGAAGAACATGTATCTAAATGCGATGGATTTCTCTCAAATCCTAGCAAAAATGACTTAAATATAGCAAATATGAGGTTACATTCTCCAACGATATTATTGACAGAAATATCAGATCACTTTCGTTGTTCATCCTCCTCCGCAAATATCACCGAATACAGAACTGAGGCCTTAGAAAAAACTAGTTGGCAAATATTTCGTTTCCTAATACAAATCTTAGCGTTTGCTCAAATCGGTTATTTGATTTTTGAAAATCTTCTGCCATGGATATCAAACCTACTCATCTTTCATCTTGGATTCAGCTTAAAATTGAAACTAAACATCAACTGCCGTTTAAAACGCATGTTTGGAACCTTTTTCTTATTATTTGAAGAGTGGAGTTTGCTTCTATTTGGTATAGAACGTGTATGCAAAATTCTGTCAAGAGCCAACTTATTCAACAGACGCTTTCAGTCAACAAGTTTATACTCAATTGAAGATAACAGGCGAAGACCACAATCATTATGCTTAAAATTAAGTACAGGATTATTCATTGCAGTAATATTCGCAGCCTTAAGCAATTATTTATGGGTTTTCGGTCAGCTTCACTTGATCAACTCTGTAAAATATGTAGATTCAGTGGAAAACGTAAGTCTAGTTGAAGCAGTTGTCGGCTGTAATGTTAGATCGGAGTATTTCAGATTATATTATACATTCCTAATTTACATGGATCCCTTGTTTTCCTTTATCATACCACACCTCTGTTCTGCTACATTTTTCATTGTCATTATACTGCAACGCTGCCTTGGATCATTTTGTTGCAAATCACAAATGCCACCAAGGACAACAATGGCGCAACTTCGAAGTTCACGAGATGTTACTCATCCACAAACTACACTAATGTATAACACTTCCATTCATGTATGTACTTTGATTGATCAGTTGAGCACAATCTTATACCTTCTTGACACCTTCTTAGTGGTGTCCTTGAAGTTTTGGCGCAATATTGAAAAAACACTGATGGTGTTCTTTCGTATCACATTAAATACAAAATATTTAATGATAAGGAATGAGTTGTACCATTTAGTATTTTGTTTAGTTCCAATGACAACAGTCACTGTGTACTTGACTTTTTATTACAGAATTAGAAGATGTTTTGAGTTGCGTCAGAGAGCTTTGGATGTTTAACTAGCTCTACCTGAAATGCTCGATGTATATTAGGATTTGACATTCATGCATTTTTCCATAGTATGTTTCTGTTATTTGTAATTCAGTGACGTATGCGTGTCTAAATGCTGGCGAATGGTAAATATTTTTCTATGTACTGCTTCAACGCTATTTTTCTCTCCTTGAAACAACTGCATTCCGAGTTCTAACTAGTTCGTTTTGAGATAATGCTGTGGGAAACAAACTCTGAAGGCTGAAGACAGCTTTTTGTGAAGTTAAACTCTTCCCTAGTGTTATGGCTTGTATTACACCGTCGTTGATTGGACCGAACTGATCAGTCTCCGTTGGCATACCGGCTCCTATGCGGATGCCTCGATATTGCCTGTCTTTAAACTATGTTTACAGGTACAGGTAAATCCAGCTGACGAGTCCCAAATAGGACGAAATGCATATCCTGGATTCCACTGCTAGGCACTGCCCATCAGTACTAAACTCTTCCCTATTTCTAAGGTATTCAGCTGTTGGTTTACCTAGTCGTTGCAACTGCACCCATAGTGTAGAACGCGTGATTGTTGCCCTATGCAGACAAACTACAATTCATTGACACCTTGAGGCAGAAAAAGGAATGTAGACTTTTATTTCTAGTCGCTACATGGTAGCATGATCTACACTTGGTGGTATAAGTTTTTCTTGAAGTTGGGTTTCAACAGTGATTTACAGCAAGTAATCAATTTTGAACTTAGCATAGTTATTAAGAAGTATAGTAAAACCTATGTTTATGAGAAGTATAAATTTACAGAATCCAGCTGATGCATATCACTTTCATAATAGAAGACTTCTGGGATGAAATGATAATACACAATACAAAATCCCGTTTGTTTGTCAAAAATCCTCCTCGATTTCACTAGTCTGAGCTATATAATACTTAACACCCATTAGTCAAGGCAGTCAGATGTAGTTAGTTATGAGAATCACCTTAACAGATAACCCACTAACACCCTGGTGCCAGTAAACCAGTTAACATGGACATCTCAGATATACACCCCGGGTAGGTGGATCTCAGTTTAGAGTGTCTGAGTTTATAGAAATAGTAAAAGGGATTATACGGACTTTGATCAAGCAGCTTCTAAAGACCTTAACGGGTTAAAGTATTAATAATTTCGATTTTTTAAAAACTTTAAATAGTAGGTTTATTGATCTAAGTACTGTTTTCCTCATGACATAAGAATGACGTATGTGCAGTCTACAAATACTGGACTGCTGAAGAACTCAGATAGTGAGGTAAAATATTCTACCTCGATGGTTGATGCGAACCGGCTGTAATGAATTGAATGTCGCGAATTCATTCGATAATCATCTTGGTCAGCGTAGATTTTTGATCACAGAAACCCTTTCACGTTGACAATATAATGCAGCTGGTAACAACTTACTACTGGATTAGGCTTGACTTAAATGTCCTTAGAACTGATGACTGGAATCTTGTGTTTTTGATAAAAAGTATCCAGGTTACTTTGTGATATATTCTGGTTATCCATACACAAGAGTGAAATTATGGAGAATATTTATATCTTAGTTGAATGCTGTTAGTTGTGTTGCGATTTCTGAGCTGGTTCGTTTAATCACCAAGCATAAGCTGTCATCCTAGACAATATCATCAGCACTTCACAAAACACTTTGTCAGGGCTAACGGAAAATTACTGATAGCTAACTTCATATTAGAATGAGTGTTGATAGTGTTGTTCACGGTGACAATGAAAGATTCACGATGAAACCACCCGGGTCAGAGAACTCAGGACATATGAGAATGATCTCTCAGGCATCATCTTTGTGAGTGAATCGATTCCTAAACAGTAGAAAGAAGCCGTGAAACAATAATAAGTTTATTGTTAAGTCGGAACATATACAAAAGGTAGAAAATTATCTACGGCTTCAACAGCCTTGATATCTTCCACACCATTCTAAAAAGAAACCTAGCCAAAATGAGTGTCACATGCATGATTATGCACTTTCTTCACGAGTGTCTTGCATGTCACAAATGGTCGTGAAAGATTTCAGTGAATCTGGAACACCACCTGTTTAACTGGCCCAATAGTCAATGGCTGGTCCAAAGCCTGGGTGAAGAAAGAAAGTTGGGCGTAGGGCTGGAAAACCTACCCCGTAAAACCAATCCAGTCGCTATAGAAACTTCAAAGCACAAACAAAATATAAAATTAAAAAACAAACTCATTCCCCACTGGAATTGGAGAGACGAAATGACGCCAGTTGGTGAAAACCTTCGCGAAGCCAGTCAGCTGATGTGTCTCACGATGAAAGCGAAAGTAAATGTGGGGACATGGAATGTCCTGTCAGTTAGCGATATAGCGCTAGCAACATTCAGTGCCATCAATGAGTTCTGTTCCCACAACCACTATGAGTTTCCCCACCTGTCACGACTTTGTAATGTGACCATTGAGAAATCGTATCTCGAAATAAGTTACTAATGAGGACTGGACAGTAATTCAGTTAAGAAGATTTCAATCGTTCTCTAAATGACATAATGTAGTTCATTCCACTTATCAGTATTTGGCTACATAAGAAAGTCCTACATTAATCAAAAGTTCATATTTAATTTGATTTTGGTGAAACGTAAAGCTTGAATTGCATTAGAAGAATATGCAGTTGATACACTTTCTCAGTCTTATCGTCATTATGGTAGCTGAGTCAATATTCTACAAGTTGAGGATATCATCAAAAATCCAAAGTCGTTTGTACTGATTAGCGAGGCGTTTTGAATTTTTATCCTAGTGAGTAGAAGCTACTTTCAGTAAAATATTTTTGATTCATACATAAATTCTCTCTTATGAGTTTGAAAACAACAAGAACAGTAATTGTAGCAAAAGAAAACAGATCCACTTATCTCGTCAACGGTTTATAACTTAGAATACCAAAGTATTTCGATAAACATAAAAATTAACATACTTTGATTCATTGAGAGAAACCGGAATATCGTTCAGTGGTCGAGGCGGTTGAAAAGTCATAGAGTCAGGGTCAGTCAAAATGACAAAGTAAAGGTAGGTTGATAAATTGTAACAAATTGCTACAATTATATACATAGTCTAGTGGAAGTTTATCAAATAAAAATAACAACAGGAGCAACAACCTAGCACCATAAAGTTATGTGGGTAGGTCATACGACAAATAAACTGGACATGCAAAATATTGTGAGTTGGCTAAAACATTCCACAGGGACAAAAGGGAAGGAAAGGAGGAATAAACATCTAAGTTTGATAAAGCATGATAATAAACGAAAACTATTTACCTGGTTGTGAAAATTTTGTGAAGAAAAACACAGTTCTCTGTCGCTGTTCCCTCAAAGCCATTTTTATAACATTTCACCGTTGTTACGGTTTTTAATTAACGACAAAAAAATTGATACTAAACATGCATAATTCGGTAGCATGCGGTATTTCAGAGGAGTTCCATCACTAAGCACCAACCGGTGAACACTGCCGACTAGATTACTGTATTATAAGTGAATTTTTAACGCAAAGTTCACACACAATGATAAGGTTTTATTTAGGTAAGATTTCGAACAAATTCACTGCCTGGGATCACACCAACATTTAAAATATTTTACCAACCGTTTTAAAAGGTGCACGCAAGATAAATGAAGGGATCAAGATGGGATTTGTGCAGAGTTAAAAAGTTTGTCTTTACGTTTCAAACGAAAATGCTAAAATTATATGTTAATAATGGACAGTGGCAAACAGTGGAATACAGGACGCTCGTTTCACTCCATTTGGGGTTCGTCAACTGGAAGTACCTGCCCCTTAGCGGCTGACGTTGTTCCTATCGGGAGTCGAACTAGGGAGCGATCTCTGCAAACGCCAGAGCGTTGTCCACTAGACTACCGTCCCACGATAGCAACTTCCTGTAAGATGGGTATAATTTTTAGTGTTGTTGCGATCAGACCTGAATTCGAGTCCTGTTGAGAACAACATCACTCACTGCAGGGCAGGTACATTCAGCCATCGAGTCTCAAAACAGGACGAAACGTGAGTGCTTGATTTCAATACTAGCTTCCACCTTTCATTAATATATAGTTAAAACAAGCGCGATATGGAAGCATTCTAGCAGGAGCCCACACAACAGTAGGAACTGACCATTTCTGTTGCATTAATGATGGGATAATACAAGTAACAACACTAGAAAATGTTGAAAGCCTAAAACTTACTTTTAATCAGTACCAGAAACAAAGCGATCTATCGGAACAACTTGAAATCCATAAAGCACAACAGAGATAAGACAGACCTACTAACTGATGACTCTACGAGATCTAAGGGATCCTCGGAAATACGGATACATCATCGGTTGACGATGACTTATTTAACAAACCTAATCTTGGTGAGTCTGTGGATTCAAACAATGGGAATTTTAATAGGACGATGCTGCGATAGGTTGTCATAAAGGAATTTTCATTTCATTCTGTTGTTGGTTTCGTGAATAACTTTAAATTCTGCCGTTTACTGTATGTTATAGATTTATATTCGAATAAAATATTTAAAAATGTCATGAAGTTTGATGTACCATAGATATGTTACCGAAATGTAGTTTAAAGGTGCTTGAATTCGGATTTGCCACTGTTTGAGAAATAATTGATCCACGACATCACTCCAGGTTACTAGTAAGGGCTCCTAACTCTTTTGTTAACGGAAATGCACAAACGAGTTATTGCATATATAAAGGCTTAGATTATATTTTAAAAGCCATCGCTTGAGAATGGAGAAGCGTTGAAATTTGAGAGTTCTGGACAGCTGTTTTGTTCTGACATGCGACGTTTCAGAAATATGCACCTACGACCTCACCCGGGGTCAAACTCAGGATATTTAGGTCTGGCAGCGAATATGTCAACCATACAGCCAGTCATCTGGTCGAAGTTAAATCGTTCACAGTCTCCTACTTCCAGTCACATCTTAAGTTGGGTGCCAATTTACAAAACTATACTATTAAGTGAGACAGTAAATGACATGGTATCTTTTTATTCCAAAGCAATTCAATAACCGGTCACATAGGAAATTCATTCAGTGACACTATTTTCATAATAATGTCTCACCCAAAATAAAGTTTGGGTAGATGATATGAGTTTCATACCTCTTCTCAAAGTCAAAATACGCGGAAACTGATATACCTCCTACAAAAATCCACTACCAATAAACATTTTAATCAAACTGATTCATAATGAGCTCATTTCTCATGGATACATTTCCTCACATTTATCAACTGTTACTTTGATTCAGTTTGTTGTACTGCTTACTAAACCTCAGCATTCAGATTAGCAAAGATGTTTTTTATTTATTTGCCAAACCCTTGATACATCATTCCTCTCACTTGCTCATCGATGATGTGGCTTAACCAATTCACAAGTTTTCGCGTCGAAACTTTATTTTGTGCGGTTTCTTCACTACAATATTTGAACTCTTTTCAAACTTTGAATTTTCATTGGTACTATTATATCATAAAAATGTTTTATTGCATAATTCTGAAAATGATTCGCACCTGGAAGTGTTAGTTGAAACAAGAAAAAAGGTTTTTTGCCTTCCTAATAAAATTCAAAAGTGGGGGTATGCTGTAGTTCCCTACAGGTTAATCTAACCATGTGGTTCGGTCATTTTAGAGTATGAGTATCTGAGATAACCCTGTTTCAAGGGCTTGGCATTATTGATGCTGGCTGATGATAGGTAAAACAAAAATCAAGGTAGCAGCAGGATTCAAAACATGCAGAACTACACTGAATTGAACCTAAGACCTCCCGTTTTCATGAGAACTATATCATCATTGAGCCACAGGGTCAGAATTCAGAGGTCTACGCTTCCTACTTTAGTCAGTTTACGACATAGCATGATGGTCATCTAATATGATCAGTGGACACCCGGTCACTAAATAAATCTCTCGAAAACAGCAATCAAAATACTATCCAATGCCGACTGCTGAAATGCTTCAAAATGAGATTTCGGGAATTTCCAAGAACAAGCCATGACCTGTGAGTCAATCAGGTTTGATGTGAGGACAAATAAGCAATGATAACCTCGTATTTCGGTGGCGTTATTTTAACAGTTATCAAAATGAAGGTGTGAACATGTGTATTCTCACCTAGTAGCGCAATGGTAGTGTGCTTAATGCCAAAACCTAGTGGTTCTTGGGCGGATCTCCGGCGGGGTAGGGTCATGAACGAGGTAGCTTGCTAATGCTCACAGGTTGTCGATATGTTTGCAACTAATGTCATTCTGTGTTGAACATCACTTTGAAAAAAATGACGATTTATAAATTCGGTGACTTAGTTGGTAAATATTTCAATCTTTGTGTTCCATGAACCACACAATTCCAAATTTTACATTTCCATACAAAACGTTTCAGTCTCGGTATTTGTTACTGCAGGTGAAATCAATGTCTGCGTTATGCTCTCCTCTTAGTATACAGTGACAGAACTCCTTTGAAAGGTCGCATACTTCTGGATCATGCATGTTTCGCTTCAATCGCTTTTGCCATTAAATACAGCAGGTAAAAACTGTAAAGTATTAAAAAATAACATGAGTCTTTAGAGATTTGGAAGGCTACCATCAAAATATTCTCAACATTTTTTGCAGGTCTGAGCGCAGCAGGTGAGTAGCGGGGGCTGAGGAATGCATTAACTTTCAAAAAATCTTCACAAATAGGAAGGCTTTTTTCATTTTTCACACAAAAATATTTTTCTGAGACTGGGTTCTACTCACTTGGATACATTTCACAAAGCTTCGTGATTCATTGCAAACGACCTAAGATTCTCCGGGGAGTGTCTACCTTGAAGAATATTGATTCAGCTTGCATACTAATAATAAGACTTTGAAAAAGTGTACCATCTGTAAATTTTTCTCATGCAATTCACGTTTAACATCTTACTAGAATCCAAAATCACCTTTGGGTCCCATGGTGAGAACATTCAGCCACTGGGTTGGATTTCTAAGCTCCATATACTCTTACTTCTATCAATTTGCGAAACAGAACGGTCTTCAGCTAATGTCATCGCTGAGTACATGCCTTCTTGTCTGTTTTGGTTTGCCCCACTGATCATAACTTCTCATTTGAAGTTCGCGGAGTCTCATTGAGAAACATGTCACTAATGTTTCCTTGATAGTAATTCAATTCTGAGGTCTATGAGGACTTATTTATTGGTTTCAGGTTCTTTTTCATCACGAGTTGCTAACAGCGCTCTTGTGCTTAGGTAGTCTATAGACAGTGTCTTAGTATTTACTGCAAAGGATGCATGGGTTGGGTCACCGTGGAAACACCGCCACTCACTGGTTTGCATTTTAATCCGGGTGACGAGTTCTGGATAGGATGAAACTCGCGTCATGGAATCTACTGGTATCCACTAAGTAAACTGCTAAATAGCGAATGTTTTGGCAGTATCAAGGCATCCGCACTACAACCAGCCTACCAAGAGAAGTCGAGCAATTCGATCCAGCATGACAGCCGGAAAATACAAATAACAAAAATAAGATCATTCTTGTCTGCAATTTATGACAGAGTGGATCCAACAATTAGAAAGAATTGCTGGCTTACAATATCGCCGGCAAAATGGAATGTTTTAATAATAGTTCTAACCACTAGTACACTTACAGTCCGACAAAATAAATAGTAAGATAAAAACGCTGTTCACCCAAGTGGTTGTGTATGCGCTGACTGTAGGTATCTTACAAAGACCTGAAACTCCATTTTCTAAAACTTTCCAAATATACCAAAATAAGAGTAGTTGGTCAGAGTCATTTCTCTTCATGATGAAATCTTCAGGTACTAACCTTTCAAATAATTGCAGTTTGCTGAACAAAACCGTCACAGTTAAACAAGTAAACAACAAGACATCTCGTTGTGGAAAGCTTTTACATCACTAGATGGTGTAGTCCGACTTTGTTAAGCATTTAAGATATTTTCAGCAGTAGTCACTTTAGAAAATGTTGGCTCACTAAAGTGTGTGTTAAGTAATTGGCAGGATGAATGATGGGGAAAAGGTCTGATCTAAGTTGAATAAACCTCCTGTCAAAATGGGAATTTGTCCACATAATGTTAAGGTGAAACGTTATCTGTCTGATTATATCTATCTATCTAACAGTATAATTGTGCCTCGAAATATGCTTATGGTGATTATGAAAGGGGAGAGTTGGTTGATTTTTACTCTACATGAACTGGAAAATTTGTGGTTGGTGTCCTTGATGTTAATCGCTAGCCAGATTTCCTTAAAACCGTCACACTGAATAATAAACACTTGCTAAGCGTTATGAAATTTTGATGCTTGTGGTCCCACGTTGTTATACTGAAACGAATTCATCCATCTCTGATGGCGGCTAAAGGCCTATGCAGACGCTCTAATATTGCGTGAACATTTATTCCTATTATTTACTTGGTTGCAGCTATCGGTGGAAACCAGGGTGCGCCTTTCAGCGGCCTAGTGGAAAACGCTCTGGAGTTCTAAGGATGGGCCCAAGGTTCCAGTCTCAGGAGAAACAGCATTACTCAGCTGCATATGGGTACTTCGGGCTGACGATTCTGAAACAGAACAAAACATGAGCGTTGGATTTCACTGCTAGCCAATACCAAGCAGGTTGTATGGTACACGTATTTGTTCGAATAAGGAGGAGAATAAATGTTTTATCGAAAAACTGCTTACCATGGCACAGCATTATTGAGTGGCATATAAATAATGCTGACTGTTCAACAGATTATTACTTTTAAGTCCACTAAAGATTCGTTTTGAGCTTAAATGCTTACTAAGCCACCACCGTTTAAAGTATTCAGAAATCTTTTCTTCTGTTGCGAATCTTGAGAAGTAGTTTCAGCATTTCACTACGTTCAAGATTCTCGAAAACCAATTTTTAATTCTCACTTTCTCTCTCCTTATTGCTGGCAATCTCTCACCTGAATGAGACATTCTCTAAATAACAAAAAATATTCAGCATTTGCTTCATCGTTTCATCAGTCAACAGTTCCAGTAAGTTTGCCTCTTTCGAATATTTCAGCATCTAAAGAGATACATTTTTTGCACAGACTTCATATGGTACACAAGCAGTTAAAGAATCCTTCAATCACGGACAATATACAGTCAATATTTTCCCAGTATTGCTCGTAAAACTACTCTTTAAACCCTTCATGAAATTACCAATTCAAAGTGCTCCAATGAATAGTTAAACTGAGTGAAACCTTTTAGCGAATCTAAATTCCTAGATATTTTCCTTTCATTAAAGAAATCACTCATATAAGTGAAATTTATACACTTAGTGACTGTTAATCAACCCTATGAAAGATGAGTCCTAATATGATTAATTTGGTCTAAGAGTATGTTACTTAATCACTCATTGGCTTGCTTTCTATTTCAGCTGGGAAGCTGACTCGCTTTAAAGTTAAGGTATGTCTTTGCGAAAGGATCACCAAGTTGAAATTCTAAACCAAGAAGAGTCTTTTTCTGTCTGACTTTGAGCATCAAGCGATAAATCTACTTCCCTGAGATATTTGCCTGCATTTCGGTGTGCACTGAATAAGTTGGGTTTTTTGAAAAGCCAAATACTACTACTGCAGTTATTCAGAAGTCGAACTTGTCGCTTTTCACACACCTATTGGCAGTCCTCGTGACAGAAATAATAGGTCACAGTACTGCCAGTATAACAAAAGTAGTATGTTTAGGATTTCCTCACGTATCATGAAATTTGGTGCTATGTTAAATACTCATCAACAGTGTAGCTGTCCGATAATTGTTTCACATTTTAAAAGCTTTGACGTTCATTCTTGTATGCCTCATCGACAAAATTTGATACTTATTCGACATTTACTTTATAAAGTAGTGGAAAATATATTCGCGTTACACTTATGGTTATGTTGAAAATATGTTGAGCTTCATTGTTATTAGCTCGTAGGTAAATGTGATATTTTTGATCACTTGTTGACATTTATAACTACTGTAAGAATTAACTTACGCTGCTGACTTTATTTCCGTTTTCTGACTTTCTTAGTTTTTTTTCAGTTAGCTGATTCCATTCTACTAGACCATATACGGGTCAAAACCAACGCAAATGCCTGTTGGTTACCACTTTAGTGGGATTCTGCAGAACATTTTTGAGTCTGCGTGCCTTAATGTTTTGTTGCTGAAACACTCTAAGTTTGGTTGTACTCATCTGCATTCATTGATATCAAAAATGACATGTTGTTGGATTGCTACTTGGTGCTCATAAATTCAAGTATTCTATGACTGAACTGAACTATGCACTGGTGCTGAGAGCGTTTTCAACTAGTTTCGTAGATTACATTCTTCTTGTTTTCCTTAAGTAGTAAATATTTAAATTGCGGAAGATATTCTGTAGGAATATAGTTACTTTAAATACAAAGCTGGTGATATGTGGATATATTAATCAGCTGACGATCCCTTAGATTCTTGATGTACAGTTAGTTAAGTGATCTGCTTCGTTGTTTGGGGTTGTTGTCCTTATCTGCAGCCTGATGAGAGGTAATTCCTGATAGTTTTGAGCGGATAGTCATTGATTTCAAACATTTTATATTCGTGGATTTCTGATTTTCGTTTTTTGGAGTGCTGCAATGAGTCTTGAAGCGTTCAAGAAGTGCTTACTCAAATATTATCATCGTAAGCTGCTTTGCTACTGGTCTAGCTGTAAATGTTATCCATATTACCTTTCTGTACACTTCCGCCTTTAAGTATCCTTCATGGATACGTGATCTCGTCATTCTCCTCTTCTTGTTTCTGTTCAAACTGAACTCCTTAGAGAGTTTGGTTGGTGCCATTAAACACTTTTTGTTTCCCTTGTTCTCAAAATCTTGAAAGTGTCTTCAAAACAATAAATACCAGTTTAATGCCGCACTGAAGTGACGATTAAATTGACTGTCTTTGCTGTGTGATGAGCGAGTTTAATCTCAGTATAATGTTGTGTTTCCTCTCATATGCTTTTCTAGGGGAAGATAACGCAATATTACTGGACAACAACAAATCCTGAATGTCGAATAATAATTTTTTATTCATTCGGCAGGAAATGGCATCGCTGATCATTTTTAAATGAGCAATATGCTTAATGCTTTATTCTGTTCACCACTCTTGAAAAAATGCATGCAGCAATGTTTTTAAAACAAAATGAAGGCGGGTAAAATGCACTTTGTGTAAGATATCAGACACAGCTGTTCTCATTTTTTCAAAGTAGCTTATTCTCCCAGTTCAAATCGAATACTGGCTACATCACAGTACTCACTGCGTTCGCCTCAGTTCCTAACAGTCACCCAATCAGCAGACTTTCCTATCCAGATAAAATATTTTGCTATCTAATGGTTTCTTCAGGCAACTTGAGTAATTCATCAGCACTGTTGAAAGCTTTTAAAACTTTTCCAATAATAAACATTGGTTTTTTAAACATATCATGTTTTTCTCTGCATTCAATCAAGATTAATACGAGAATAAATACCCTTTATTCCAGATAAATGTTGGTATTGCGAATCGGATTGAATACTCAAAATGCTGGTCGCTACATCCAGACAATCACATGAATATCTGCTTCCAAGTAAAACAACACCTGTTATTGCAACAAAATCCAACCTTTTCTAATATAACATAAAAATTAAAGTAATTAAAGATTAGTAATAGTCATACTTAATGATTGGAGATACTACAAATCTAGGATATTGTGAGAGTGTTATGTGAATAATGATAACCGTGATAATAATAATAATAATAATGCTGAAGATTGGCTGGTAGTGGATTCCAGGATTCGCGTTTTGTCCTGTTAGGGAATAATCTGCTGGATGCGCCTACCTCCCAGTAAGTGATTTTGTTCCCACTAAGACCCAAACACAGATCCAACTTCTTCAAACACAAAGGCCTTATTCACTAGGCTAAGGAGTCATGATGGCCACTTGTGAAAGACAGCCGAAATTGTTGTATCAGTCTTTGTAATTTCCGAGTCTTAGTGGGAACAGCGTCATCACTGAAAAGTAGGTACATTCTCTGACGAGTCTCATATAGGAGGGAATGCGTGTCTTGGATTCCACTGCCAGATTCCGTTTTTCATTAATGCTAAACGTAAATTCTAGGTGAAACTGAAACATCCGCATGGGAGTTCACATGTCACTGAAGACTGATCAATTCCGCCCAGTCAATGATAGGAAATCACAAGGATTAACACTGTAATAATAATGTTGATAAGAGAAATGAAAACTGCCTCCATGGCAAGGAGACTTAACAGTCAAGTAAGAGGCTTGAAAATAATAATGGTCTATAAGATTAAAAAAAACTGAGATTATGATGAGGATTACACCATTAACAAAGTTTAAAAGACGTAGCAAATTATAAACAAAAGGGAAATAGACTGAGAATGGAAGCAGTAGTTGAAAGTAGATATTGATAGGTAAAAAGACATGGTTACAGGATGTTACAGCCAACATTTTACTACATTCAAGCGCACTCTCACTTTTTTTCTGTACGTGAGAGCTCAGTGTGACCAGCAAAATCGTTAGGGGCTTTTGTGGTTGCAACCATGTTCTCATTCCACTGTTTTCCTCTCTCTCTGTCAGGCTCATGTGTCCTAATATCAATAATATTGTCTCCAGTCTATCAGTTTTTTATCATTCAACTTCACTTATTATCCCTTTTGAAATGTCTTAGCTATTTTGGAGTGGACAGGTAAAGAGACGGCCAATAGTACGAACTATTTGTTCACTTCCCTAACAAATCTTTGAAGTAAAACATATACTTTGAAGTGTCAATTACTGGAGTCCTGTTTTCAACGGTTGTTGCTGAAGGCATTTACATATTTTGGGGACATGTGTATGATAGTTGAGTAATTAATATATACTGATATTTCCAGCTTTAATAAAGTATTTTTAGAAAAGATCAGCATCTGTGTGAGTCCGTCACTAGTGTGTAACCGATTTGACAGTATAGACTTTATTGCTCGTCAGGTATCGAAATCGACTGAACACTTTAGAAATGCAAGCAATCAGTAAACTGCATTTCAGTGCACTTCGGCTTTAGATGCTATCGTCTATAAATTGTAAACCTATATAAACTGGAAGTTGTGGTAATGTGAATACCATAGCGTTGTTTGGAGTAGAATGCTTCTGAATGCATTCATTGCATTTTTTCTAGAGCCATCAGAAAAATATTTTAGCATCTACCAATCATTGTTCAAAAAGCATATCTTATAAAGTAAGGAAAAAGCCCTTGAAACTGTGTTGTCTCTTAGTGTCTCTTTCAGTACATCCAAAAGCTTCTATAATAAAAGAGATATCTAAGAATCTGGTGACATAATTTTTTTCATGTTCATTAGTAATAAAACTTGGGCACAGAGGATTAGACTGAAAACTCGTCACTAATGTTCCACTCTCGAATATGTTCTCTCATATATGTATATATTCAAGTCATCGTTCACTCACTGCCTAACGAATTCGTTTGCTGTTTGGGAAAATACTTGACGCTGCTTTTCTGCAAACAGGGAACAAATATGCAGCTTCATGGGTGAGCACTGGAGTTTCCCACTGCAATATCACCAGCATTATCACAGAACTGTAAACTGATCTACTCAACAAATAGAAGTGCAAACTTCTCAAACTCATTCGTCAATATAGATATATTTTCAACCCCACCATATATGAAGTTAATGGTTCCCCTAACTGGTAAATTATTGAAAAGTCTATCAGAACTGCTTTGATGAACTGAACAAATTGGAAGATACCAGAAAAGACACTTACCTTCGAAACGTTTCCACAAACGTCCCGGAATTACACATCGTCGCTTAGATACTTTGTGATTATGTATGAAGATACATGAGCCGGAAACCGCCAAGCCTTAATATCAAATAAATGTTTTTGGTCACACTGCTCTACTTAGTTACTTTGTAAAACATCTCACCAATTGACATTTAGCAACAATAACGTACAGCTCGGTTCAACAGCCTCCCGTTGAGCCCTCATTTATTTATGTACGACTTAAGTTTTCGAAACAATTACATGTTGAGTAAAATCAGTTGTTGTGCATTATTCCAATGCTTGTGCTTGAGATTGACTTTCTTATCTTCATAGATGATGGTGCGTTTTAGCAAGGTAATTTGATTTATAAATGCAAATAAGTCAAGTCGTCTGAAATGGACAGTCAATCAAAACCAGACCTAGCGTTCTGTTGTAAGCGGTTAGTTTGGAGGTCGAAATTGCATAATAAATTGTTCAAGTGGTTAGAGCATAGTAGTCGGCTTTGCAATGTCCGCGTTAAACCTCATTTAGAAGAAATACGTGCTTAAGACAACTGCAACAAGGCAAGGCAACAGAACAAAGACATAGGGGAACGAAAGGAACTATTGGCTCAAGCATTTTAAATTGCTACTTAAGTGTGGAACCGATGAGCAGACTGCACATATCGGAGAGATTCTGATAATTTCACAATTTTAACAGTATTTGACAGGATTCACTAAATTCTTTAAAAAAATGAGGTCAGTTTTATATTAGATGAAATCCTGAAACAAAAATCGCAATAACTCAAGCAAGGTGCAGGCTTCAACATTGAGAAGAATAAAGATAGACCAAAGCAGCTTCCATCCTCATGATTCAAGGAAGACAGAACATAAACGTCAAAGCGTCATACCGAAAAAACTTCACCTCACGTGGTTAACCAGTCCACTAGTTACTAGATGTTCTAAGACCGGGTAAAGAGAGATGGTTGCGCACATAGCTAGAAAACCTACCCCGTAAAACCAATCCAGTCGCTATAGAAACTTCAAAGCACAAACAAAATATAAAATTAAAAAACAAACTCATTCCCCACTGGAATTGGAGAGACGAAATGACGCCAGTTGGTGAAAACCTTCGCGAAGCCAGTCAGCTGATGTGTCTCACGATGAAAGCGAAAGTAAATGTGGGGACATGGAATGTCCGCACCGTGTTTCAAACTAGCAAGGCTGCCCAGATCGCAAAGGAGATGAGAAGGTATAGCATTGAAGTGCTAGCAATCTGCGAGGAGTCTGCAGATGGAATGGAAGTGGACTCTCCAAACTGTCAACTGGAGAGTCAGTAATCTACTGCGATATTGTTACCCAGACGACAACCACGAACACACTGAGTTTCGGAGTGGCTATCATGATGTCCCCAAGAGCATCGAAGGCTCTCATGAAGTGGGAACCAATCTCCTCCTTCAGGATTCGGATCATGACAGCGAGATTCAACTCAAAAGGAAAGAAAGTCACAATCATTCAATGCTACGCACCAACAAATATTTCAGATGCAGAGAAGAAGAAGGAATTCCACAGACAACTGCAATCAACACTGGACAAGACCACACCGCAGTTGGCGACATCAAAATTCTAATGGGCGACATGAATGCCAAACTTGGGGAGGACAACACAGGAGGAGAACTAACCATGGGTCGAGAAGCGCTCGGTGAGGTGATGAACTAGAATGGAGAATTGTTTACAGAATTCTGTGCATTCAACGATTTGGTGAATTGAGGCAGTGCATGCAACCACAAGGATATTGACAAAGCAAGCGACACGGAGTTGATTTCACCATACACGAGGACACACTACACTAAAAATCAGATCGACTTCATCTCAATGTGAAGAAAGTGGAGACGCAGTCAGCCTGCTAGACACAAGATCAGATCAAGAAGGGGAGCAGATGTAGGTTCACATCACTCACTATCTAATACATAGAACCTACCTTCAAAATCAAGTTGAAAGCCTTCAAACAACTTGGTGGTGATAGACCACAGTTCAATTTCAACATCCAGAACACAAACTGAATGACGAAACTACAGACGACATCTTCACGTCAGCCATCATAACAAAATGGGAGATATCGAGAAACATCCGTGAAGAAACCCGAGTGGAAAATCAC
Organism: Heterobilharzia americana; assembly: GCA_944470555.2. Taxonomy (NCBI): domain Eukaryota; kingdom Metazoa; phylum Platyhelminthes; class Trematoda; order Strigeidida; family Schistosomatidae; genus Heterobilharzia; species Heterobilharzia americana. Next base: position 19,290,537 of record OX104133.1, on the reverse strand, counting down.
TGGAACCCTTTGAAAGCTATGTGGAAAGAAAGCTGCGTAATCATGTTAGGAAGGAAGAAGAAAGAGGATAAGGAATGGATCTCGAGGGACACATGGGAGCTGATAGAGGAGGAAGAGGGAGATGGTGAAGCAGAAGATGAATCGGTGCAGTGCAGGGATGAACGACGAGAAGAGGAACTGAGTACAACGTATAAAACACTACACTGGACGAAGAAATGAAGAAGAGTGTGCACAAAGACAAAAGACACTTCTACGACACACTGACAAGTGAAGCCTAACAGACTGCTGGTAGGCTAGACCTGACATCAGTATACTAAATGAACAGGTTACTAACTTGGAGGGGAACAAAGAAGACGTGATCTCAATTGAATGTAGATAAGACAGTGTTGATGAAGATGCCCAACCAATAACAACAACAAGCACCGCTCACCATCAACGCGCAAAACCTAAAGGAGGTAGTCTCTTTCACCTATCTTTACAGCATCCTTTCAGCTACAAACTGCAGCATTGGTGAGGATGTCAAAATCAACATGGGAAAGACAGCTTCAGGCCTTCATCAATCTGATATCAGTGTCGAGATCTACTACATTACACCGCACTCAGCATAAATAACAAGATCTGGATTTTCAACGCTTACATCAATTCAGTGTTTCTATGTGATTGTTTAGAGACTTAACGCGCTACGAAAGGCATTTCCAAGAAACTACGGACATTCATCACTCGATAATGGAGATGAGATCAAATGTCCAGAAAGAATAAGCAACAAGGAAATCTTTCCTGTCAACAAACCAACCAAGAGCGCATCGCCCTGTGAATATGCTAAGGGACGTGGAGATGGATTGGGTATGCACTGAGAAGACCATTCGAGGACATAATGCGCCATGCCATCGAGTAGAACCTCAAGGGGAAACGACGAGTTGGACGTCCGAGGGTGAAATTCAGGAGATTGTGTAAGGAAGAAGTAAAAGCTTGTGGGCAGTCGTGGAGCCGGGTTCGAAAGACTGCAGAGAAGGGAGTGCAGTGGAGATGTGCTACTGAAGCTCTATGTTTCTCCAGGAACCCAATGGACAACTGATGATAATAAGTAATAAGCGTTATCGGCAAAAGGACGGAGTATCATTGAATTATCAGTGGGTTGTCTCTTACTTGATTGCTTCATGGTTTTTCTTGAGTGCAGTAAACTGCTTCCAGTAATCAAACAACCCCATCTGCATGTAAGATTCATGGATAAAACGTCATCTGTGAGGAGAAAATTAACCATGAAGACAAACTAAAGAAGTTCAGTGAATATCGCAGGTCAATTAAATCTTCTAAAGAAACTAAAAATAACTCAGAATTTCACGTACTGAAGGTTCTTTTGAGAGGAAAACACGATGGTTCTTTTAGAAGAAAGATTTACAGGAATCAAATCTGAAATGAGTAATCAACCAACTTTAGTATTTGGGTTCCACCACGTAAGGAGATAAGTACAGTTCATTCGCTTTGCATAAGAACAACAAGAATTTGTATAGATGGTGTAGTTAATGCTCATCGACAATGGTTATCCTACAAGATTCATCGAAGGAATCTGAAGTGTAAACACTCCCAACGAGAAACACGGTTACAAAGAAGACATTATATACGAATATTGGATATAAAAGAGATACAATGGCAAATTTGTACGAGTAGTGCTTGTGTAAAGCACTGCAACTGGAAATGGTTTTTTCAATCAAGTACTGATTCGAGGATGAATGAAGGATGAACTCTCGCCTTAAATCACCTTTATACGTGTTTGCCTATTCACCAGTTCTTGTGCAGCTTGTTACATAGGCTGCACAAAGTGTGTCCAGTCTGAAATCATCTCCAAACACTATCCTATATCGATCTCTACAGAAACGTCCAAAGACAACAACAGTCCAATTCTTCAGCATCTGGTTATTTCTGGCTATTCTGCCTCGATCAAATCTCCCTATAGAGTCTTTTATAAGGTCAAATCAAACATTTTAAGGTAATTCTGAAGTCTTGGAAATTCACCAGTTCGAGGTTGACCTCTGAGTTCAAAAAATGTACGTCTAATGTCTAACTTTACCTTGGTCATAATCTCTCTCTGACGTTCTATTGATTTACTTATTTAATAATAATGATAATAGTGGATTCATTTCAAACAATATGTACGATACAGTAAAGTCTCATCATGTAGTGATTGAACAAAATCACTATGGAAACAATATTTTCAAGCAAATGATCAGTACATCTGAATGATGTTCATGACAACAGCATCACAGGTCATAATATGTAGCAGCTGGTTTGTGCTGGAGTATGGTGTTTAGTATTGGTGGTTCATTCAGCCAATAAAAGAATCTTCGATTGGAGTTAGATATCCGAAGAAAAGAAACATGATGTCTTTCTAAGAATTCAAAAGCCCATTTCCGTCTAATATGGCACTTTTACTTTGTTTTGTGATTATTTCGAAACAAGACTAACTCAGAACGTTTTAAAATTTTGCAAAAGTACGTGATACATTTTGAGGATATAATTGAGAAAATAACCTAAACTGAAAGGAAGGAATTCGATAAAATATATCCAACAGACAAAATTTGGTGACTTTGTATTGACCCGTTCTGTTGTGATGGCAAGGCTTTTGAAAATAGTTCGTCGTACAGAAACATTTCTGATTTGAACTGTCTCCTGCTAAACCGCAAAATATTGACTGATAGCTGACTGTTATTTAGAAGTAGTATTCATCATGGACTGACATCAGTTAGGGAACCATTGAAAATCTGGGAGCACTGGACAGCTGAGGAGTCCTATACTAGGACGAAACAGCTGTCCAGTGCTCCCAGATTTTCAATGGTTCCCCAACTGATGTCAGTCCATGATGAATACTACTTCTAAATTAAAAATCCCTATTCATCTAAAAAATACATGACTGTTATTTATTTCCAGGACTTGTAAACACTTTTATGGGGTCTGAGATGACAGGGTTGAATGTGAGAATTTTTCTCACTGGATTGTCTTCTTTTGGTTAGTGCAACATACATTCATTAACTTATTATCCCCTTATGCAACATTTCACATTGAAATGTACTTACTAAGAAAAAAACTTTGTGAGAATGAATGTTTGCTGTCACCTTGTAGTACCGTAACCAGATGTCCTCAAATAATGAAGTGGGGTTAGTCTTGAATTTTTCCTCCCACAATAGTGAACTGTAGCTTATAGGACTATTCATCAACATGTGGCTATTATACAGCCCCACCGATAATAGAGCTCAGGACCTTAAGGTTTTATAGCGAGCACTTTACAATTATGCCGATGAGTCGTAATTGGATATTCTTTGTTTTTATACTTTTGTCAGTTCGAGACAAAGGGAAACCCAAATCCAATACTGTTGTAGAGTGCTTGTTCACACATTCGACTTGTTTCATGTTGAAACTTCCCGAAGTTGTTAAGTGGGAAAAGCTGAGGATTTCCATTTGGAGGCAAACAGCTATTCAGTGCCCTTAGGTTTTCAGTTTTTCCTCAAATGATTTCCTTGCGTTGGGAATGCCACGCTGAAATCAATTTCATTCCCACAAACCTAAAAACTGAGTCATAGGTTATGACAATTTAATAGCTAATGAGCTGACTGTTGATGGTTTTGAATACTAAAGTATTTAACACTTTTGAGGCATCTTTGAAGGATGTTTACAAGTATCCTTCTTCTTCATGAAGGTGGCGATATATGCTGTGACGCAAATTATTTGACTTACTTTATTTTATGTGGTTGCAATCTTGTGACACTTAAGATGAAGTTTGTTCAGAATATTTTGTTTCAAAGAATCTAAAATTACTCTAACAATTTATTAGAGTTTAACCGAAAAAGACAGTTTTTAATTTATTTTGCACATTCTATAAAAGCTAGTGTTCAAGTATCAAGTAACCAACAATTTGAAAAAAAAAATGAATAATTTCTCAAAAGCTTTTTGTTTTTTGTATTTGGAATAGGTAGAAGATAATAATCTATGTTGCGCAGTTAGTTGGGTAACGCTTACAAGATTTATTCTGCCCATGTTTTATACTTATACGAGATTTATGTTTTGAGGTATAAAAGCATGAACGCTGCACCCGCTAGTGGATTCAAGTCATCTTGACATAACATTGTATAGACTATTTTGAATGAAATGGCAAGTGGACGAGTGTATAGATGAATTTATTATCTACCGGGTAACCAAGATATCAGGGTGAAAAGAAGAAACAGAGCTTCTTCAAAACAGTACAAAATGAACCAAATAGAAATGTTATCTAAGCTACAGAAGCTAAAACCTTCAATAATGAGACATTTAAACTGAAAGAAACTATCAGTATAATGGCTGCTTTGATTGGTAACATTTAAAGACACATTATCACAAATTGTTTTAGTAACATAATGGTTAGTGCCTTATACAGAAGTCAGACTCTGACACACCAAAACACCGTCATTGCATTATGATGGCAGAGGTTTTGTTATATGAAAAGTAAACTTTAAATGTTTCACGTTTATAAAGTAGTTTGCCCAATTCTTATTAGCCGAATACTAAAAACCTCCAAACGGAACTAATGCCCACTGATCATTTGTGACTTTCTTCAGGATGGAATTTTTTGAAGTTCTGATGAGAAGCTTTAACCGGTGAGGCAGACGAAGTTGAACGTGAAGACAGGCAGCTAACGACTACAGTGAATGAAGTTTTCACTATATCGCCATCTGACAGAGGAAAGAAAATATGAACATTTGGACTTCATTCCAGTGTGTTGATGGTAAAGTATTTTCCACGCGCTGTCCACTGGGATGATGGGAGAGTGGTTCTAAGGAGCCTTATACTGGGACGAAACCGCTGTCCAGAGCTTCAATTTTTATCCATGGCCTTTGCGACTTGTCTGGAGGAATTCAGCTTCTGACTCATTATGTATTATATCATTAGGTTTTAATGCTACATACTGGGATTACTGTTGAACTTCAATTTGTATATAAAAGGTTGTTGTGTATTCAAGAAGATTTTCACTGATTGTGTTGTTGTGTACAGCTACTCAAGCTTCGGTTGAATCATTGTTAGACTGACTGAATTTCTTGGTGTATGACTTCAGAATTACCACTTAGTCAATATCAGCTTTCCCGACGACGCAAATTATGCCTGCATTTCATCAGAAGGTAATATTTCCAAACATTTGTAGTATTTTCGCAAAATTTTCGATTTTTTATAGCTGAAAACGACACTTCATGTCTGCACATGTTATTTCTGCTGCTTACCAACTTCAACATAGCTTACTGTAACCTACTGATACATCCAACCCTCACGTCCAAAACCGTGTATGTTTGCGATTTTACAGCTTTGCGTGTGAAAACGTTGAGCAGAGTCACTTTGCTGATATACTTATTTTCCTATTCATGTTTTGATATGCATTTTCCGTAGGTGATGAGACGATTAGTAAAATTGTTTTTATGTCATACCGTCGTTGCTTGGACCGAATTGATCCATCTCTACTGGCATATGGGCTCCTCCGCGGATGCCTTGATGTTGCCTACGTTCTAATTATATTAATGATGGAAGGTGGCTAGCAGTGGAATCCAGGATGCGCATTTCGTCCTATTTAGGACTGTTTCTCAGTGAGTGGTGAAAGTACTGTCTGTGTAAGTGTATGTGGGAATTGTCTACACCTATACTATTCAAATTCTGGCACAACGTTGTGTCCACTTCAGGTATGTTACGAAACGGCATGATGGAAGTGTTCAAAGTAATGACTACGTGGCCAGTCTGCTTTTTAGTCAATATAATAAAATGTGAGATCCTAACACAACCATGAGAGTGAATCTCGCAACCAGTTCATTTAGATTTCAATTTTGATTCTTCATAGAAGTATCTGAGTAAAGTACCAGTGTTGCATGGCGTTCTGAAACTGACCTACTGCATATACATACTACACACTGAAAATTCGTTTTATGAGATGTAACACATGAAAAAGATAAAAAAGTCAGACATTATGAACTGTCAGGAATTTAACTTCGTCTTGTCACAGTTAGTGTCTATTGATACCATCTAGTAATATGAGCAGAAAGTTCTTGCATGAAATTACCTAAAAGGTACATCTAAGTTCGCATTCATGCCAGTTTTAAATAAATGAAAATGAAATTATTTCTCAACTAGGTTAGTTGACAAAATGAGATAAACTGAAACTAAACGGAGCAAACTAGCGAATAATGAGAAGCCTTGACCTAGGATTTTGTAAGCTTATGACTCATGATCGAGATTTCTCGAAAAACAAAAGATCAACCAAGCTGATAAGAACCGCACTCACCCCGATATTCCCGCAGTTAAACAAGTAAAGTTAACTGAGATTTGCATGTCATAACGTTGGATGTTCGGTTAGTGAACATAAGTTTCCGAAATATCATATTTCTGGTCAGAAAATGCTTTAATAAAGTGAGCCAGCTTGTGTTGCATGAGGATTATACGTACTGTGTTTAGTATTTTTCCTCGTCTGAGATCTTATCTTACTGTTCTAATTCGGCTGTCATTTCGACTGTTTTGTTGTAGAAGCCTGGAAAACGACAAGAACACTTAATCACATGAACATACTTGATGCAATAAAAGAGTCGCAAAATAAGTTAGGAATGTTAAAGTTGACATTTTGTGGGAATCAGTTAGTATCAACAATCTAAAAGTATATTTGGTTTCCTTTTATATCAGTGTACCAATTTGGTATGCAAGAGAATTTCGCATACATGCATGAACAACAGAGTTTAATGGCAGTAGACATGTAGCATTCATCAGGCATTTAAATGCTTCGTCCGAATTCGCGAAATAGTAAACAAGGTAGGTTAGTTGTATCACACCAGAAAGAGTGGAAAAGATTATATGACCATTTTAGAACGAAAAACAGATAGAACTGTGGGATAGTAACTTGTAAACGTTTGGTATAGTTATGTGTCTGCTTGCCTGTATCTGTGAGCCCTGCAAATAAAATGATAAGTGAAGTTCCATGGATGAAGTCATATTTTCTACTAGGTCACATTTGTGGATTTCGCCCGTTTATGCAAACAACACTTTTCTGTTCAGCTAGTGATGTGCATTGTACCTACGCTATATATCAATTTCCTTTACTACTTTGCATCATTCAGTTTTAGTGATGGAACTTAGAGGTAACACATAGGATGGTCTAACTCCATGATATGAAAATATAAATTAGTTCGTCGACAGGAAGGTGATCAAGTAAATTGTGCGAAATGACAAAACTTGCAGTACAGGATGATGTTACTACATTTTACTGGATTGTCATCACCTACTCACAACTTAAACAGTATTATTCTTAGAAGTTGTAAATTTGGATGTAAATATAATAAGTGTGCATATTCATCGATGTTCATTAGAAATAGATACATGGAGTGATCTACAGAGGAACGTGTGCATCAAAATGGTACTCATGGTCACGCATGAATGTGGAGAAGGAGAGGAGACTGCATTTGAATTCGGAATTCAATGAAGATATGGCGAATGAGTTGCTAAGATGTAGACCAATGAAAGCTGTCAGGTGAACATTCTGTGCAGTCTCGCTGCAACTTACCCATTCTAGTCGCTCACTTGTGGACACCTGCATTAAGAGCAAACTGACACCTTCATGTACATATATCAGTTCGCCACCTCTTATGGAGCGAGATAAAATGGCTTTACTCATATACAGATTGTCCATCTTCAAAGCAAACTGATCAATAGCTCCATGTAGCAAAATATGGTCGACAGAGAACACAGTCCTAGAAGACTTGTGTGCAGCAGTCCATGAAATGCAACGTAATCTGCCGGAAGTTTTAAAAAATGCTTTATTTTCTTAGCTTTTGCAGAAACGGTGTTACTGACATTGGGGGATGACTGAAAGTGAAACAGTAATTTGAGTCGCTCTTGATTGCTTTTAAGGTGCATATGTATTTGCATGCATATGAAATATCTCGATGTTAATATTTCATTCTATTCATGAATCAAGCGAAGTTAGTTGAATGACAATAGCTCCTTGGATTGACATTCTTCTCAAATATATCTAATGAACACATTTCAACTGGTTGTGTTTGTTGAAACTGAAAAGTGTTCAATTCAACAATCGTATTCAAACTGTAATAAAATTTATCAGAAATGCGAAATGCTACGCAATTTCAAAAAATTCATTACAGTATAAGTTGAGTGTTTATTGGAGAATCAATTTTACAAAATATGGATCCCTGTTGACGATTGTGCTTAGAATTGACCGTCACGAAGACACTGGAGTTAGCCGAAATATAGCTTACTTTATAAACGGCTTGCAAACTCATTGAAGACATATTATTTCGAATCAGTTTCGAAGATAACTGGAAGTTCATTTCAGACTACTTGAAGAACGACACCAAACGCATTTAGGACAAATTTCATTTGGGGGTTATTATGTTTACAAAAGATATAATGATGTGATTATAAACAGGGACTAGAAACTAGGAAGTTTTGCATAAAGATATTTTGCACACATTACCATTACAAAGTTAGGTATATTTATATTACCAGTTTGACTACTTAAGATAGCCGTAGTTTTTTGGACCTGTATAGTTGGTACTGGGCGATGATTGAAAGTGAAATGAAAATATTGACAAAAGCAGGATTCAGACCAGCACCCTCCGGTGACGAGTTCATTGTCATTCAGTGTAACCGCTTTCACTTCTTCATCTCTCAGAGAGAATCCCTTCCTTCTCTAGAGGGGAAATCTTCTAGTAGTATAAATATCTTTGTTAGTTCGTTGGCAGCAATCGGCAGGAAGGCGTACCTACAACCTCAATAGACCTGGTATTTCCCTCTCAGATTGGAATCCACACCCCCCAGTGTTTAAGTCGACAAACTTACCACGGTGCTATTCGGGCAGTGAATGACCTCCGGTAAGACTGAAATGCATACACTGAGTAGTCATAAGAGATCAACCAGTTTCATCTTGTCTAGTCCTAAGAGTGGAACAAATCACGATGCTGAGCCTCCTAATTTGGTGGGCACACTGCAATATCATGGGTAAAATTCTGCCAACTCTCAGCACCAGACAACATGAAACTGACCAGCCAATAATGATATATATATATATATTTCGTCGCAAAAGGCAACAACTTACTGTTGGAAGATAAATTCGGTTTTCTATCCAGCATTCAGTACTAACTGATTTATATGTGGTATATAAATATAAATATATATATATATATATATATATATATATATATCTGTGTATGTGTTTATCTGCAGGTAACATGGAATTTATTTATTTCGATCCATATATTCATTTAAATAATTGTTTTGTTTACAAGATGGAGTTCTAATCACATGAAAACATGATTTATCGAAATGAGTAAATAAAAAATATACGAGAATTTCTATTCGGTTTCTATGCCTACCGACAGCAGCAATTTTGTCAACAAAGGATATTGACTTCAAAAGGTAAACAATTTGAACTCAACTCTAGATAGGAAGTTGGGTTGTGAGTTGAAAAAGGTGACACGAAATTAGAACGAAATATAAAGCATTTTTTCAAAATGTTTTTTGTTATGCGTGGAATTAATAGATGAAATTTGAAGACCCATTATGCGTTTTGGTAATTTAGATTCGATGACTAGTTACTTTTACTATTTATTTCATTTTGTTTACCGACCACCGATTATTCACCAGGTCGGTCATATCTTTCTGAAGCTTTCTATGCAAAACTAATCATCACTTTACCAGAAGTTATTTGTTCTCAGTGACAAATTGTGTCATCCAGTTAGAATTTCAGATTCTTAGACTTGGCATTCATTTTTTGCTTCAGAATGAATTAACGAACATTGAAAATGTTTTATTATAGTTTATTTGTTAACCCACTTGTAAAGTAGCCTCTTAAAAAAGTGGTCGGAGGTAACAAATACTCAAAAGAAGTCAAGTTGGTATTTATCACGGAGTGACATTAATAAGGGAACCATTTTAGAAAACTGTAAGCAATGTACAGCTGCTTCATTTGCAGCAATGCGCACACACGACCAAACTTTACTAGAGATAAGGCCCAGTGGGAGTGATTTTGATATAAAACGATAGTGAGCGGTGATACGTATAAGATGTTTGTGTTCACCACCACCGAAAAATCTGAAGACTGACACTCTGCGAAACTCTACTCCATTTAATGAAACAATAATATATTAGTCATTCATTGATTCGGGATGGCGATATTCTCAGATGGAAATTTCTCTTCTATATGCTTGTCACATGAAATGCTGGTACTGCTTCACTCACTAACTCTGAAAATTTGTGATTTGAGGCTCGTAATGGTAATTAACGAGACATCATTCTGCTATTTCATTTACCAGACTGTTGACTTTGATTGATGTCACAAAGTGTTCCACTATCCAAAAGCTGGAGTGGTTGAGTAGTTCTTTTCAGAAGATATGGGTATCACTAGATAACACCGCACCAAATACATGTGAATATACAATGTAAAAAGGATGAAGGACGGTAAACAGATAAAACGATACTGTGAAACAAAAGTGATTATTCCTTGAACTGAAAAACTATCTTTTCACCATAGTCAATGTCACCAGCGAAGAATAAATATACAGATGACCGACATTTCTGAATTCAGAATTCAGAAACTAAACTGTCGTGAAAAGAAACAATGCAAACTGGGATGCCATATACGAAGCGATGATGATGAACTATATTCAGAAGTAAAAAGGAATATCAAACTCCAGTTCAAACATGATTTTGAGAAACATGTTTTTCATGTTACAAAAGTCATCTGTTCTGGAAATGGGAACTTATGATGAACTACTTGAGGTTGAAATGTATAACAGTCAGCTGACAACTATTGTTATGATGGGAAATTTAAATTAATCCAATAAATCAACTCTCATCAAGAAGCCAGGACCGGGTACTCTGTACAAACTGATAACGGCAATAAGTTTATGTAGGTGATTCATCGTCCGAATATTAGAATTTTGAACAAAAGAAAGTAATCAAAGATGAGTAAAGATGGCGCTAGGTGAGTCAGCAACGAGTTTCATAATAACAATGTAAATTCAAGGCAGAAACTAACACCATCCATCAGTTTCATCTTGCTCTCAAGGTGGTGATTGGAATAAGAATAAACGCTCATTTCATAAGTATACAAAAGCCAAATATATATGCAGTGCGTTCATATTATAAGTGCATCTAAGTTGCCTACGATAGGTGGAGAAAATCTTTGTTTCACTCTGTAAAATGTTTTTTGATAGACGAAGAAATAAAAATGTCTTAATCATCTTAGCTGTAATGAAAAATTGATTACGTATCATTGAAAATATTACGGTTCACCCGTGAAGCTGATATTAAGGATAAGCTACAGTTGAACCTCGTGTGCCAGTGATCTATGAGATGACGCTGTGCAATTGAAAGTAGTGGATACAAGGTTCGTTTCCCAGTGGGGACAGCATCACTCACTCGAATGCAGGTACATCTAACATACGAGTTCCAAACAGGAAGAAATGCGCTTCCTAGATTCTACTGGCAGCCAAATCCACGGCGAATTATAACACATGCTAGGAATTGCTTGATCTCAATGTGTTTTCAATAAAATTATTTCTTAACAATCGGCGAGTAAATTAGCAATTATCTATCAATGAAAGTTAAAAACGCGTACATATTCTGCATGCTCAGTGATATTTATTGAGTGACACAATAAAGTAGAATATTTCATTTCAATAACTCATGCAGCAGCTCAAGCATTTTACTGTAAACTTATGAAAACTAGGAATGAATTTTGTCCTTATTATCATTAATATTACTGATGTCGGAGAGCAGTAAATCTGATGACAACATATACAATTGGTATTGCAATAAATGTATATAAAACTTTTCAAATTATCAGTCAGTCACTTATTTGTTTGTCATCTAGGCTACTAATATCTTCGTACACACTATCCCAGTAATTTATTTGCTGATTACATATATACGTTAGTCTTCTGAACATTACTCACTAGTTCATTGGTCACCATTGATAATCACCACTTGTCCGAGTGATATGATTCTTTGAGTTTCTATTTTAAAATGGGCTAAACTCTATAGTTAGGCTTGACCGAGGATGATTGTGTTCATGTGCAGCATGTATGTACACGTTCATGTAAAGATACTCATAATTGACCATGAACAGTGAACTGAGTAATTGTGGTCGTAAACCTACGCAAAAATTTAAATGCTAAATACTTGCTACTAATAGAGTAATGTGGAAATAACTTCTAATTTTAATTCAGACAATAATTATTTAGCGAAGAAAATTTCTCTATTGACAAACGATTTTCAGAAGCTGTGGTGCGTGCCGAACACACCGTGGTTTTCAGTCACATGTATGTCAATCAGTACACCTGCCCCTGGGGAGTTGGTTACGTAGGTGAAGCAAATAACAATCCATCCTTCCAACTGCATCACTTAGCCCTATTCTCCATTGATTCCCGAAAGAAATGTGAGTCAAGTGGCTGCTCCATCTTCGATCATCCGGTAAACAACTCCGGTCACGTCCCCTTCCTACAGTCTTACTTCAAAATTCTATTTATACGAATTCAAACTTGAAGACTCAAGAAGAGTGCGCATTCACCACATATGTGCGCACAGCAAAGCTGTGGGTAATCTAACAATTAAAGCATGAACTTTACGTACAGAAGAGTTAAGTCCACTCATTTATTTTGTCGAGTTCAAAATCTTCCCTTGAATTTTCTTACTGTTTCAGCATTCATCTTACTCTTATTGACTCATCATTTTACTGTTTTCATTCCAAGGTTTACTTCTCTGCGTCTCGAAATAATAGTTCCAATCTCCCATTACTCCGACTATTAATCACAATTTATTTTATTTTGAGGCTGTTAGTCATTACCGTGAACGACTTCATTTTTTTCTTATGCACACTGAGATTACCCAATCCCATTCTAAATCGGCAGTTGGCTCACTCTTTTATCTTACATCCTTTTTTGGATGTCCTAATATTGACCTATTAACCAGTAATAGACTAATGTCTTTAGTTGCTATTACTGTACACGCGATTGTTCAGCTGCTGGAAATAATTCAACAGAAAGGAAACTTTTTTCACCTACTTTGTGTTTTGGAATGTCTCAATAGATACTTTTTTCTACTTTTCATTACTGACGGACATTAGCTTAAAAGTTGCTGAAAACTTGAGAGCACTGAGCATCTGCTTCACTCCACTATAGGGCCGCTCAGCAGTGCATCATCATATTCATGAAAAACAGTTGTCCAGTACGCCTAAGTTTCTAACGGCTCTTCAAAATGATGTTAATTTGAGCAGAAAATTTTCGAAACAATAAATCTGCACGTACCATCAACTGTGATAACATTTTGTTTTTAATTTGGGTAGGTATGAATTTAGAGTGATCATCATTTTAAACAACAGCCCGATGTTGTACTTGTTAAGTGTGCGTCTTATTTCTTCTGATATGGATATCCTATAAGAAAGCACCATAGTGCGTATCCAGTCGCTATGAGTTGGCTCTTTCATATCATTTAAAAACGTACTATTATCTATTCTTTGTTATTTCATTTTTAATAATCTTTCACACTTCTTTTTCTTCTGAATTTTATGTGTCAAAAGTATGTTTACCTAATTGGCTCCAAGTTTGTTAACATTTCTTCATTCCATCATCTTGCTTGTTCGTGCGAAATTTCTTCTTTTCATGTTTAATATTTTATTCTGTATTTGAACGACAAACCCCAACACTACTGATAGATAACGCACTTATTTCTTCTCATGGTAGCTGAATAAAACCAATCATTTTGAAAAGAGCAGGCTGAGGAAAGGCGAATTTCTTTTCGAAAAACTTTTCATTTCTGTTTGACCTAAAGATTATCTTACTGATTGAATCAACAATTATTCTTTACGACATTGAATCATGCTAGAAGAACGACGAATCAGGGTCAGATTACTTTACTTTATTGCAGAGGATGATCTTTGGGTGTAAAAAACCCCTAGATAACTAAGTGATGAACCAACCTGAGAATATATACGTATATGATATTGTGATATAACTCTTCACAACAAATGCGCAGAATGAATAAAAAGATGTCTCATGCACATAAACCCAAATAAATTAGATGTAAAGGCAAAGAGATACATGTTTTAAACAGGCTACAAAAGAATTAACTAACTATACCAACAGATCGATAAAATAAAATGACAAGCAAGCAAAACAAAGGACTACAATTACCCTCCTAAATAATGATAGATTGAGACCAGAAGACAAGGAAATGTCATTTGAGACTGTTTGACAGCATTAGTAAGATTTAAAGAAAGTAGTCAATCATCATTACGTTCGTGACAAACTGATATCGATTTCTTCTAGTTGGCAAATTTGGCATTCATTTTGTGCCTACATCTTTATGAAGTCTAAGTGTACCTTAGGACTATAGTCTGTAGATGATTGTTATGACCTACGATATTGTAACTTTATATACCCCTTATTTTAAAAGGTTACTTCACTGCAGGAAGGGAAATGACACTTTAGACATGATATTTTAGTGCACTAACAAGATAACTGACTATCTATTCTGCTAACCTAACTGCCTTGCATTTTATCTTGTAGATTTGTAAATGTGATTTGAGGTGAAGAGAGTTAGTAGCTCGTCCACCTGTCAAGTTCACTGTCTGATTAGTAAATGATATTTGTTTTGCAGCTAGATACCTTTTCGAAACTAGGTCTATTTCTTTTGCGTTTGTTATGCTATTGACCTCAAAACTTTATCTCGGGGAAATAAATTATTTTTGTCGCTATTTTTAGGTATGATCTGATTGGCTGCTCGGACAGTGTGTAGAAGTTTGCTGAACCAGACTGAGTGAATTCCTACCTCTAGTTTTCGCAGAAGATTAAGCATGCACTCGGATTATTTTGTTCGCTTTCACACAGTATGCTGATGTTGGAGATACGTCCACACATTTAAAAAACCAAGTAGACGAAATCTGGAGAATCTGCACATGTGAAAAGATTTGCTTCACTTCCCTGTGAAGTTCGGATGCGCTGATGACGACGTCCAGCAAGTCACTGAATAGTTTGCCAACTAGGATCTTCAGTTTGAGAACAATTCACTGTCATCAAAGTGTCTGTGGTGATTGCAGGTTTAAGGATAGGTCCTTTCAGGTATGCTTCTGGAGCGTCAGTCAATGCTGATCTCAGAGGACTTTCTACAGTTACCTCATCTAACTGTCTATTTAGCATTCGAAAGAAAGGAGGCGATATCTTTATGTACTTGAGTAAAATCCACTTTCGAACAGTCCGAAGTAGTCGGATACTTGGTTTGCATAAGTTAACAGTGCTGGTCGTTTCCTGATCTCCTGATATGTTCATGACTACTGAACATATGGGGATTTGGATATGTATTACTTCTCTATCACTCATATAACCGCATTTTCAAAATTACAGACATTTTTACTGAATGTCTCCTTCCTAAAAAGAACGAATGAACACTTCAAAAGCAAAGCTACGTCAAGGAAAATAAAGACGTTACTAGTAAATACATATTTGGTGATACAAATTCCATGTAAGTGTTATAACTTTGTCTGGTTGTAACTGTCTTAAAAATATGATTCTGTCGATTCAGTCTTGATGCTCATTTTCTTGTTATGTTCAATAAACGGACACAATGATTCATGCAGTTTGATTATCCAAACCGACCACTAACTACGGAAAACAAAGTTTAGTCCTCATTGTTCACAGAAAAGGAGATAATACACAGTGACTGAATAGTTTTTCATCGCATGTAGTGGTTTCATAAGTTTTTCATTTATTACACTGCAATCATCGATAGACATTCTCAAGTCAGTTAGCAAAAAGGTTTGGACTTTTGTACAGGGCTTTTCAAGTGTATTCGAAAACATAATAAAACTCATGTTGCCCTCCTAGAATTACTGTCAAATCACTTAGAAAGGAAGTCATTAAATTTACTGCGAACTTTTGAGGTAATCATTGACTTGGTATAAGATCGAAATGGATACACCATCTGTTTTCTAAACGTCACTCTATTTAGGAATTATCAGAGTCTAGTGTCCTTAAGTATTAGTCATGTCTGTGGGCTGAGTTGATATTGTGACTACTAAGCTTGAACTATGACCTCAACACTGATCGCCTCCATCGAGAAAGAAGCTTAAATTCAGGGTTATATGACAAATGACTTTTAACATCAAAAACCAAAGAGTAATATATCACAATGTTTAGCCACTAAACTTCACAGTCTCGCTGTTAAGCATAAGTTATGCGTTTGGATCCATCCTGAAATCGTAGTGACCTAAAGAACTCATCAACGGGTAATCATCTTGTGTTCCGTCCTCGACCATCCATCATCTAACAAAAATAACTGACACTAAATGAAGTGTATTATCTTGCTCTGTCCCTTGCCTGTGTCTAGCCTGAAAACTCAGCTGTTTAAATTTAAATAACAATGGGACACTGGTGCTTAAACTGATGCTCTCCTAGTTTACTTACCTAAAATGTCTACCTACGCAAAAGTCCATTCACAGGTGACATAACCTCGTCGAAATGTTCTTCTCTTGAACAATACTTGACTGCTTTTTTGAAGTTTACGGAATGTATAGGAAGTCTTTTGAGTCAGCCAAAAAAGACTTTTTTCCTACTAAATATTGAATTTGAATATCTATTACAATGGAGTCTGTTTTTTATGAGCATTTTTGAAAGACAAGAGTCTTACAGCGTACTAATTGAATGATGAGAAATTCAAGCTTAAAATCTTGAAGGTTTAACTCAGTTTCATGCAGAATGTGACTGACTATTCTTGCTGAATTTTGGAAAAGTGTTCTGCAGTACTACCAAGGATATACTTAACCAATCAAAACACAGAACAGTCTTAAATCTTCACATCTTATTGTCTGTCTAGAATGGCATAAATGGTGAGCTTGTCAATTCACTAATATGATTTTTATCCCCGAGAAAACTAGAAATTTACATCGAAATGCCCGACTAAAACAACCTTCAATAACAGTTCTATCCATCATGACTGAATTCTTGGCTTACACGAATTGAAGATTCTTCAGTTTGCTGCTTGAATAATCAAAAAATAAACTCAACTTCCTGTTGGAAAGCAGCAACATATCATGTGTCACTGAAGAGTTTCTGGGTTGAAAACTGTTATTCATCATGGACAGACTTCAGTTAGAGAACTATTGAAAAACTTATAGTAGTGAAAAGCCACTGCTACCCAATTTACGAATCCTCCACAGCACCCGCTCGTCACTCCTGACCAGAGTTCGGACCAAGGACATTCAGGTCCGGCGATGATCACGTTGCCATTCAGCCATGGTGTTGGACTCCATGGTCAACGTTTTACTACTTTTGTCAGTTCACGATAGCCAGGCATCCTCCAACTCCGTAGTTGAATACATGTCCTCAGATAAAACTCCGCTTAGAGTCTAACGCGAATTTTGAAGAAGGTACCAACCAGAACAATGTAGTTATCAGAAATGATTAGTGATCACTCTCTTTTTACCAGAACTTATTTTATACTCCCGGTCATGCAATTACTATTTCTTTTTCGGAAGCTAAGATGGTACAGTTTAAAAAGAAACCATTTTGTATTGAAAGTAATCATTGTTACAAAAGAATAACAACCGTTTGTTTTGTACTGACTAGGGCGTTTCCGCAGATAAGCTAAATTTCACCATGAGGACTTGTATAATTAATATGAGTAATCAATATCTGAAAGGCTATTGTGCGAAAAAATTTGTGAAATAAAACTTACTATGCATCACTCTGATATAAGAATTTTTCTCCTTCGACTTTTCAATCTATCCTTAAATAATGTCAGTTTGTATCGAATAATATTAAACTTCTTAGCCAGTTTGAATACCATTTAATACCATGGAAAATCGCAGTCTTTTACATTTAGAAATTATGAAGTACATTCGTCAATGTGTTTATGGTGAAAAAATCGAATGGCGTGGTAGGTCAAAAGTTTCCTGTTAACCCGAAAATTGAAATGTATCAAACTTTTCCACTGATTTACTCCCAGGGGAACATTAAGAAATTATTTTATGAATGCGCAATCTTTTATTAGCTTAAGCAGTCTAATAATTCACGTATATTAGCAAAGCACTAGTAATTTTTAAATTTTTTACAAATCTTTACTGACATGTCTAAGTTATTCCTTTATACTGAAGCCTCAGCAAAATACACAACATGAAATGTCGTTTATTTCGTGTAATGTTTTTCATGTCTTTCGTTAGTTTTTATGATCTAATTAGAATAATTCGATGGCTGAAGACAAAACACCTTAAGTACAACTTATTCTTGTCGTTTCAATGACAGTTAATTCTAATAATTTTACCTCCTGATTTTTTGTTTCTAAATTCTGTATAGACAGCTTTTCAGAACTGTGCGACTCAGTTCGACATCTACATGTTATGCATTCCGAGTGACGCGATATCTCTTAGTAAGCGTCTGCCCCTCTCTAAGTATCATAACATCAGTAAAACAATCAGCCTGAAACGTTAAATTTAATCTGAATTTGCAAAGGTGAATAGATACTAACAATGGATAATGGCTAGCAGTGGAATCCAGGACGTATGTTTCACACCATTAAATGACCCGTCAGCTGAATACACCTGCCTCCCAATGAGTGATGTCAAATCCAGGACTTATTGCTTCAAAAGTCAGAGCGTTATCCACCCTGCCACTGCGTCATGATAGCCACAATTTGTTAAACGGGTATAGAACTATGTTATTGCTTGCGGGATGCGGTTTGAAATTCTACAGTTGGTTAAGATGCTTTATTCAATCGCCTTGATGTAACCCATGAGAATATTGTGTGATTTTATCATTAGAAAGTTTTGTGTTCATTTAGATGTAAACTAGCATCACTTCCGTTATCTTAACTAACTGTTGGACAGACCACCAGTCCGGAAAAGGTCAACCAGAATGTGATTTGCTTTGTTGTGCGTTCAATTTATTACTGCTCTTCACCAGGTATGCATAAATTCTACTGAAACTATGCAAATTCTTTCCACCCTAATGATGAAAGACTCCTAATCTTTTATGAAAAATTATTTAGAATTTTTTATCTTATCTAACAACCAAATCTAAAGTCCTCATAATTCACAAAAACTTGGACGAAGCAAAGTGGTAAACTGAAAAGTAGAAAGAAGTGGAAGTGAATTTGTCGAATTACAGTGAATAAAGTTATTTGGGAAGCAAGTGAATTAGTATAACATAAGCATTGACTTAATACTTTTCAGTTCAACGAAATATAATAAAAATGTCAGCAATTCTAATGCATCTAGTGGTAATTCCAGAAACAAATTGCTAACAACATTAGGAACATGTAAACACATAAATGATCAATTCATGCAATCAGTGGTAACTAGTCAAATCACTTCCTGTAAATTCAGCTGTCCTTTCTTCCCATGCTAACATGTTAATTTTGACCCCTATCTGAAAATAAATCATTCCCTGCCACAACATTTCCCTTGCGTGTTTTCAAAAAGCCTTGGTGATTGCCCAACTAGCTTTATAAATGAGCTAAGATAAAATTTAAATAATTTACTGATTGATTTTTTGACGCTGACTTGGTATCAAACCAAAAGAACCTACCCATGAAGATGGCATCAGAACCTCTACCTAGTGACGATAGTATAATCCTGGTTTGTTAGAAAGATATCTAGTTGGGATTCGGGCTGCTTTAACATTAATCTCCCAGTCATGCGTTCTGTATCGTTTTGCCTTTGACAACAGTTCAATATACTTGATATCGATTGTTCTAGACTCGCACTACAAACTGTAAAATCGTTTGTCTGCCTGACTAGACTCTTCAACTGGATTCTGATTTGAAACTCATTTTTGGATGGTGAAATATTGGAAACATTTCTGGTCCAGCGATAATGATTGCATTTGGAATTTAGACGGTAAAATACTCGTACAGTGGAACATTCTTCCCGGTGATCTGAATACACTGATTTGTTTCTTGCTCATTTAAAATCATCTCATTTGCTCTCTCAACTCCCATCTGAACGAAACAAATCATCAGGTTAAAAACTGGCGGCAGTACATTTAGTTTCCAAGTGATTGTTCTCTAGAAAAGACTACATGTTGGAGCTCTGCATGGGTTAATGAGTGTCCGTCGTATTCTCATAATTGGAAACTCTAAAGAAAATTATTTGCTACCACTAAACACGCAGGAATGAAAACATATTTAAATGGCTACCATACAGCATCACCAACTTACCAATCCTACAACAGAATAAAAGATTTTGCGTAGTTACATGTTGGAAAATTAGTGGAAGCTGACAGACTAAGAGCTGAATACAAAGCATACCAGTCAGTTCATATTATTTTCAAGAGGAGCAATAGCAGTTGCTTAAGATGCGTAAAACGCAATACACCAAAATATTATGCTGTATTGTGCTTCAAATCTACTTGACTAAACGACGACAAACCTCGAACGCAATTCAGTTGTTTTGTCTCAATATCATCAACATTCGTTTTCATCATTCTTCATAGAGCACTCAACTTGATATTTCCTTCCTAGGGAATATAATACTCTCAAACACATCGAGTTTGATCACGGCCTTAAACAGTTATGAACACAAAATTTGTATGAAGTTATTATTTTTATCAGTCACTTCCGAATACCTCTAATACGGTTGAGAATTGGTTATTGCAGCTGGAGTAATTAGATTTACACGTATGCATAACGGGCCCTTTAATTTCCCTAAGTTATTTCCGCACACTACATGGAGTTTCAGTGTCACAAGAGATAGTTATTCAGCTCATGAGACGAAACCTAATTTTGATGAGAATCGCCATGAAGAACTTGACAAACGTATCTGGTAAACTACCACGTAGTTGATAAAATTTAAACAGATTTCATCTTAACATTTGCTGACACATTAGTGAAATAGTACTATAAAACTAGTTTAAAACCATCTAACTAGAGTGGATTTGCACATATTTCGCAGTGACATTCTGACAATTAGTATCCTTTGACTGACTGAAGGCAACTCACATTTTTAGTAAAATCTCACTGTTAATAAAGAGAAGCCTTTCACCGCAGCAAACAAGCCTTGATGTAGCCAGTGGATCCAATAATAAGTGACTCCTTCAGGAGCTGCAAGCAGTGACGCTCGTGACTCGCTTATCATCTTCATTCATGTCATTCACTTAGATGTATTTGACTTGTGCTGATGTTCATCTGCCAAAATGAATACAACGGATGTTACTTCGAATGCTACTAAGCTTCTGAAGCAGAATAGAATTCTCTTCTTTGGTGGAAAACTTGACAAGATTTCCAACTGAAGGGGGAAAAAACCATGGGTAGACAAGACAAAGTAGGATATATTCGAAACTGAAATGCAAGAACACAATCTGTATGGATTAAATTATTGTAGAATCTTCTGTCGCTTGGTTTCACATGGCGATTATACGGTTACTTGGTTCTCAGAAGATTGTTTCATCGTTTATGTAACTATCATTTCCTCTAAAAATGTTGCAATCTATAGCTGCCAGAATACTTTTTATTCACAAACCATTCCACAAAATATTCTGACGTTCCCAAGCATATTCAGATCTAAATCCTAGTTGGAAATAAATAAAATCGTATACCGTCCAAATGATTAATGTTTGCCATGGTTTAACTTGAAACCAGCAGATTATAATTCTCTAGGAGATCAAAGCCATCAAGTAATCGAGAATAGTTTGTCGATTGACATTTTTATAACTGAAAAACACCTCTGCTCACTATGTATTTGAAAGTAATTTTCGTGTAAAAACTACCTCTTTAAGGAAATTTCGGGAGTAGAATTTCCATCTTCTCTTTCCATTACAGGTTGCATATACACCCGACTGAAAGTTTTCATTCATTTGAGATCCGGATTCACAACAACCATAGAAAACTTTGACGTCAAAAATCCCCATATATCTCAGAGAAGCTCTATATTCCCACTGTTCATTGAAACAGTCAACCAAAACCATGTAAAAACACTCAAGAAATTGAAGTTCTAGCACAGCGGAAACTCCAACTGCACTGATGAATCACAGCATTACGATTCAGAAGGCTGATACAGACGCTAGTTTCGTTGCGTTTGCTGTAACTTGGTTAGGTAAAGCCTGTGCCCTGAAATCTTGCTGAAGTTTTCATAGATTAAATTCTGTAGTGACATCACTTAGTAAATTGGTCTCCATCATTTCCAAAAGTAGAATGATGCATCAGGTGGAAATCGCCAAAAATGGCATCGAATCCCAATAAGCGTATATGTTTTGTCACTATTTATCAGACTTAGGTCAGCCCTTCGCAATAATAGTGATAGTCGCATTCTTTCAGATAATATTGTTTGTACAACGTAGAATCATCAGTAGGCAAGATTTCAACTGGTCTACTCCTTGTACAGTATTTTGAAATGAAGTGATTATAGTGTTTAAAGAAGCGTAATCATAACGCTATTGTGAGTAACAATATACAACAATTAGCTACTATCATGTTATCATCCAGTCTATGGGCATGTTTTGCGTAGGCTGAATTGAAAAGTAATTTCGCTAGTAACATTTTATTCATCCAGCATGAAGATCGACAGTTCTAGTTCACTTTTTCATAGTAGTTATAAGATATACTGTTCTGTGCCTAGTGACCAACTACCGTCCACTCGTCCTCTAATTTTATAGTTAACTTATAAGACGATACATTATTGTAACGACCAGCTGTTCTCAGCACAGCAAAGCGTGCTCAAGGAAAAAAATAACCTTGATAAAAATGGTTGCTTAAATCAATTTGAATGACAGATTGAAAACAAGATATACATAATCAGATGATTTGAATTGAAGTTATCAGATTTCTACCAACCATATGCAACCTGGATGAATCAATTGAAGGAATCAGTGTAACAAATTTAACATAATTTTTCTACTTGATAAATTCAGATTAAACTATCAGAAGGGAATATTTTAGGTGGGAATAGTGAATCTTATCTGAAGTTAGAAAAGGACTGCGTAATCATAGGGTATAAAAGAAAAATATGCAGTGGATCACAGTGATGACCAATAGACTAAAGAATTTATGCTACCATCGGAATGTCAATATGAGATTGAGACTAAAACGCATAGAAAGTTACGCAAAGTGTGAGATGAAAATAATCAAATAACGAGAGTAAAGTGTATCATGAAACAGCGTAGGAAATAAAAGAAATGTTTTCATGACAGCAAAATAAGTCAATAGAGGTACCTCCAGTGTACTCGAAAATTAAGGTTCGACTATCGAATTGCCACTGTCTTTGCTTTGCAAACAAAAGTGACGAACTCGCACTCATTTTGAGCAGTTTGATTTGCCTTCCCGTAGGTATGTCTTTGAAATGATGAGAGGAGATTAACGTGATGAGTGTTGACCAGTTGGTGGAAGATCGAATTGCTAGTTTACCTGTTTTCTTCTCCGGACAACCAAGTATGCTATCGACTGCTTGAAGTGGATTTCGGAAGAGAGATTGAGTTTCGTAAAGCCAACCTAACCAGCTCGATCGAAGCTGGTACATTGAAAGCATGGATTTGGTAAAGGTTGACGATTCGTCCCACGCATCTCCTTAAAACAACTGTCGATGGGATAAGGCCGTAAGCATCTAGGTGATAAAGGATGATTTTTCTGATTAACAAAAAAAAGTAATCTTTGAGTATTTCTGAAGTGTTGTCTCCTCTGAATTCATGAATGAGATCACTCAAAAAGCAGTATGTTTTTACTACTAGTAACTAGCCGGTCCTAAGCTCGTGTAAAGAGAGAGGGTTGCGCATATAGCTAGAAAACCTACCCCGTAAAACCAATCCAGTCGCTAAAGAAACGTCAAAGCGCAAACAAAATATAAAATTAAAAAACAAACTCATTCCCCACTGGAATTGGAGAGACGAAATGACGCCAGTTGGTGAAAACCTTCGCGAAGCCAGGCAGCTGATGTGTCTCATGATGAAAGCGAAAGTAAATGTGGGGACATGGAATGTCCGCACCGTGTTTCAAACTAGCAAGGCTGTCCAGATCACAAAGGAGATGAGAAGGTATAGCATTGAAGTGCTAGCAATCTGCGAGGAGTCTGCAGATGGAATGGAAGTGGACTCTCCAAACTGTCAACTGGAGAGTCAGTAATCTACTGCGATATTGTTACCCAGACGACAACCACGAACACACTGAGTTTCGGAGTGGCTATCATGATGTCCCCAAGAGCATCAAAGGCTTTCATACAGAGGGAACCAGTCTCCTGCTCCAGGATCATGACAGCGAGATTCGACTCGTAAGGAAGGACAGTACAACCATACAATGCTACGCTGCGCACCTACAAATAATACAGATGAAGAGAAGAAGGAGGAATTCCACAGACAATTGCAATAAACACTGGACAAGACCCCACCGCAGTTGGCGACATCAAAATTCTAATGGGCGACATGAATGCCAAACTTGGGGAGGACAACACAGGAAGAGAACTAACCATGGGTCAAGAAGCGCTCGGTGAGGTGATGAAAGAGAATGGAGAAAAATGGAGTGGAAAACCACTGGAACTCTTTGAAAGCTATGTGGAAAGAAAGCTGCGTAATCATGTTAGGAAGGAAGAAGAAACAGGATAAGGAATGGATCTCGAGGGACACATGGGAGCTGATAGAGGAGGAAGAGGGAGAAGGTGAAGCAGAAGATGAATCGGTGCAGTGCAGGGATGAACGACGAGAAGAGGAACTGAGTACAACGTATAAAACACTACACTGGACGAAGAAATGAAGAAGAGTGTGCACAAAGACAAAAGAAAGGATGAAGAAAGGAAACGATGGGCTAACCACTTCGAAAAGCTCTTGAATCGACCATCATTTGCACTTAGTCCACAAAAACCACCTGCAGCCACAGAACTACAAGTGAACACAAATCCTTCGACAAAAGTGGAAGTCCTGAACGCCATAAGGTTGCTGAAAGGCAGGAAAGCAGTGGGACCAGATGGAATCCCGCCAGGAGTACTGAGAGCAGACACAGGGACAACAGCGGACATGCTCACACCACTATTGCAGAAGGTCTCGAATGAAATCAAACCACCTAGAAGATTTAGATTTCGCCGATGACTTGTGTCTAGTGTCACACAAACTCGAAGATCTACAGGCACAACTAACAAGTTGACAGAAGGGGCAGCGCAGCGAAGACGGGACTTCCTTCAGGTGAACGTAGAGAAGACAGAGGTGATGAAGATACCCAGCCAACGCCATCAGCAACAACACCAAGCACCAATCACCATTAACGGGAGAGACCTGAAGGAAGTAGTCTCTTTCACCTGCCTAGGTAGCTTCGTCTCAAATACAGGCGACACAGACGAGGATGTCGAAGCCAGGATCAGAAAAGCAAGACAGACTTTCATTAATCTGAAATCAGTGTGGAGATCTATAGCAGTGTACTTCACTCAGCACAAAGCGTGAACAAGATTCGGATTTTCAACACTAAGTCAGTCAAGTCAATGCTTCTACACGATTCAGAATCTTGGCGCGTTTCGAAAAGCATTTCTGACAAACTACAGATATTCATTAACAACTGCCTACGCTGGCTTTTTACTGAAGCTCAGATGGCCAGAAAGAATAAGCAACAAAAACTGTGGCCTGGGAACGTACCAACCAACAAGCTATCGCCCAACAAATATGTAGAAGAAGAAATTAGAGATGGATTGGGAATTCACTGAGAAGGCCGATTGAGGACATCACGTGACAGGCTCTCGAGTGGAATCGAAAGAGGAAACGACTAGTTGGGCGTCCTAGGCGAGGTTGACATGGAGGAGATCATGTGGGGAAGAAATGAAGGCTTGTGGGTAGTTGTGATGCCAGGTTCAAAAGACTGCAGAGAACAGAGTGCACTGGAGACGTGCTACTGACTTCCTATGTCCCACTAGCAACTTAAGTGAAAAATAAATATTATGAAATTGGAAATCTGCACTTTAAAAATTTTTATGGCACCATGCATTTTGAAAGGTTGTCCTTCGAGGCCATTTGATAGGTCTTTTTACATAGTGAATCTCCATTTTACCTTTTCTAATTCAAAAAGTAAAACGGTTCTTTAGGTCACCTCCATATGCCTGTAGCAGTTCACCTGCTGCCATGGACGAGGGTGCGTCGTTCGTAGGGAGAGACTGCTGTCAACACGTATACAAAGATATTCTCCGGTCTGATTTCATAAGGGTGAGAGGAAGTGCGTTAGAAACTCTGTACTTGAACATCTAATCGATTCCAGCCATCCAAGCGAGCCGAATAATGATTTTGATGTTGTCTACCAAAACCCTCCAAGTATTCCACGCAATTTTTGTCTTCAAATTCTAGAAGTAGAATGAGCCTTAGCTTTTTTTAAACGAAAAGTACGTGCAGCCTTTGTATCCTTCTTGCTTTTAGTTTTATTTGTTCTTGGCTTGTTTCGCTTCTTTTTTTTTCAAACTTTCTCTTTTGTTAAATAATTCTTTGTAATCTTATGTCATCATTATCTTTTTTGTTTCATATTTCATAGTTTCCGGTGTGACTTTGTTCAATGTTCCCAACTGTGGCAACTTTTGTTAGAACACTTTCAATTTATTCCAAACAACTTTTCTCATTCATATTACTTAATTCTTTAATTATTTAATAACTTCACTTCATAACCGACTTAAAAATCCTTCGGAACCCTCGTTTGTTATCATTCAACCTTTATGCCGTCAACTAGTAACGTTAGTATAACTAAAACCACTATTGTTGTCATTTCAATTATTTAAATTTAATCTTCCTCACGAATTGCGGTCTTTAAATATTATCTATATCTGCACGAATGTATAGCTCGAGAATAATTTCTTGAAAATCGTGAACTTTGCTGAACACCCTGTTTTCAATGTCAGAATGGGAATTATGAAGCTATATTGGAATTTTTTGTGATTATCTTGACAATACTGAGAAAAATGAATTGTGTCTAAATTGTAATCCGCTGTGATGCTGCCAACCAAACTGAATAACGTCCTACCAGGGTGCTATCCATGAACTTTACTTCCAGACTTAAATATGGCACACATACTCATCCATATTATAGATGGCGAATGTATTTTGGTCAATTGCAACGGACAAATTTAATTATTAATCACCACTAATATAGAGCGTTCAGATTGGCTTGATCAAGATGTGACACAAGCCAGAAAAGTCTTTGATCATCGATCTAAGTCATACGTACTGCAGTGAAGTGTAACGACTATCAGAAATATAGTTCTATGCACTTGTTTAGTTGACTTGGACTCTCTGAATGCCCTACGTGTAGAATGGCTTACATAGGATGGGGAAATGATCAAAGGCTGTGGAACAATTAGCTATATAAACAGGTATACTAATCTAAATCACTTTCATCAAAATTCAACCGTTATAAGGTCGAATAACCAAACGAGTTAGTCACCTGATGAAAAACAATCTGGTATTTATCATGCTTATGATGCTGATTTCAATGTAATACAGCAAGAAAGTTACGACATTTGCTTACATTTTAACTTTGTGTTACACAATAATAACTGATGTGGAAAAATTTTGAATTATTTTTTGCAGGTGGGAAATCTTCGTATTCCTGAGAAATGCCGCAGAGCTCTGAAATAAGACAGTAAATATTCTCCTGGAGTTAAAAGATGAATAACTGCCATTGAAAAATAATAACTTTCCATTTTGAAATATATATATATATATATATATATATATATATATATATTTCGCTAGTCTGCTTGAACTTCGGGCTACCAAAAGTCTCCATCAAACAAATTTGTCAAATTTTTTTCCTTTCACTTTTTCTAATCATTTAAATATGTTCTCTGAATGTGTCATGTCATCTTGCATATTTCTCAAATGTTTTCATCTCATCATTTCTCTGTTTATCAACAAAACAGCGAAAAAATGTCACGTTATATAGAAGTGGACTTTGCAGTATGCAAATACACATCAAATTTTTATCACTTCGGTACAATGCTTCAGTTTCGGGTTCTTGGGCTGGCTGAATGAATGGCCACCAGCAAACTCACCCTCACCCTCCTCATTATGAACCGGACGCTAATCCAAAACCACCTGACCGTCTCACATTATTGCCTTAAATACCGTTACTACTAACATCCTTAAGATACAATAACCATTTTGTCTGGAATTATTGTTTTGGGAATTACTTAGTTGAAAAATTACGTGCTATATCACCCACATTATTAGGAATAAGGTGGTTCTTATTATAAATATTATGTATTATTTTATTTTTTATATTTCGTTTGTGCTTTGAAGTTTCTTTAGCGGTTAGATTTGTTTTCGGGGGTAGGGTTGCTAGCCCTATGCCCAACCTTCCCTCTTTACCCGGGCTTAGGACCGGCTAGTAACTAGTGAACTAGTTAACCAGGCGAGGTTATAAAGATTATGTACTCGTTAATAATTGCAAACATTAGTTTGTGAAGTTCATACCTGCTTTACCTGCTATTTTGCAGTCATTCTTTCCACAGATTAACTGCTTCAGCATAATATTACATAGCAGAATTAGTCAGGCATATTTGAAAAGTAATTCAAACAACCATTTTATGAAGGCTGCTTAGTTTGAAGTTCTTTTCGGCAAGAAATGTTAGTCACATTCTGAGCAGATTCAAACAACGTAGCTTGGAAATATCGTTTTCATAGACTGACATAACATGACTGACTATGTAAGTATAGACTCTTGGACAATAATTTTCGCATTGTAGGATTGATAATCCCTCAACCCTTCGGAATATAAAAAAATGGTAAGACAACAGAGGAAATTGTATAACGTGATTAAAACTAGGTTAAAAAGGTCCATGTGTATTTTCAGACCATTCCAGAAATACATTCACTGATCATTTCATCCTTCCAGCCAATCAAGTAAGTACACGCATGACCACGTGTCTTTTTTCGAGACAAGTTGGTACAAAAGGTTGGAACTTAGTTTGAGGGTTCTGGTGAGATTTGTTGATCGCAAAGAAGTTTTTACCATGAATTAAAATTAGTTGGAGAACCATTTCAAAACCTGAAAAATTTATGAGAGGTCTCGTCCTAGTATGAGACTCGTGAGCGGCGTACATCCACAACTTTCACAGGTATACAACACAGCAAGATCAAGTCTCGTTACATGCGCCTTAGCAATGAGTCACAGAGTAAAAATCCAGTGATCCACATTTTTCAAATTCTAGCTGTCTGCGGTATCGTACAACCAAAATCTCTAGTTATCAACGAGTATTTGGCCTCACACTGAACTTGGTTCGGAACATAAGTAAGTAATTTGTTATAAAGCTTCGTGAAATTCATTTTCAGACATGCCACTCGTCGACATGATTGTATAGCGGTCGTGAACCATTAGATGGTGACCTAGTGACCAAATGGTAACTCATTTGTCGTGACACTTGTGTCAGATTCTGTGTCAGATTCTGTCTGCAACTGAGTCTTGAATCCGCACCGTTGAAAATTCCCATACCAGGACAAACATACCAGTCGACTGAAGGAGAAAAATGAGCTAAATTCTCTTACTGTTACCCTTTAGCAACAAAGAGCGACGTTTATTAAGTACTGTCGTTGAGTTAGTCTCCTCATATACGACTATGTTTGGATTATAAAGAAAATAGTGAAGCATAACTTAGTCTAAGATGGTGCTAGCCAGAAAAACTAAGGTTTGACTGGTGATTAGAGATTAGTACATCAGCATCAGAAATCACTTAGTACTGATAACCTTGCCATTCGTACTTCCCTTTTAATTGCTGTGAAGGTATAGTTTTAAAAAAATGTTTTGTACTGAAAACCCTCACTAGTAAACGAGAATGAAGACTGTCTCGTTCATGTTATGTGGGGCACTCCTTTCGTCACACTAAATTCCAACATGAGGATGTAGAAATGTTATGTGAATAATTACTACCTGAAAGGTTATTGCTGGGATTGATTTAATTTCTACCATAGAAAACATTTTGTGAAATAAAAGTAACTATGCAAGATTTTGACGTTAGTATTTCCTGGTATCTTCGGGGACACCACGCGCCAGGCTCTCGAGTGAAACCCAGAGAAGAAACGACGAGTTGGGCGTCCTAGGCGAGGGTGACAGGGAGGTGATGATATGAGGAAGAAATGAGAGCTTGTGGGCTGTCGTGGAACCACGTTCAAAATATTGCAGAGAATAGATTGCACTCTAGACGTGCTTCCGAAGCCCTTTGTTCCACTAAGAACCCAAGGGACAAATCATAATAATGATTTTCTGGTATAGAAGGTTCTTACATTCTACACACCATTCACAATGCATAGATTGGTGTAATTGATTTAGCACCGAGTTGCAGTGTCAAAGAAGTGCATTTCAAATAGCTTCTGCTTCAGCAAATGATTGTGCACATGGTAAATATGCATCAGTCTCCGCCAGCATTTTCTTATCTTATGGGGAAAAATTGATTTTTGTCAACCCATTAACCAAGCATCTGCGAGATCTGAATTAGTTCGCTCAGTATAACCACACTGGGACACTCATTCCATCTCTGTGGGATAAATTCATAGTTAGTGATCAATTTACTATTGGCTTCAGAAAGTTTGTAATCAAAGAAACCTGACCAGATGTTGGATTTATGGCGGATGGGTTAGACCCAGTCACAATACTGGATTCAAGCCAACTTAAATTATTATTGAATGAGTATTTTATCGCATGATAAACCGTGCAAAATTTCAAATTAGTATTCTAAGTCTATTTAACAGTTAGGTAAACGATAAGTGACCACATAATTTAGCTCAATAATTTCAAGACATTTTCTAATTATTTTCTGGGGAACTACTGAAAAACTGAAAGAACTTAATAGTTATAATAGCCCTAAGGCTTAGACACTTTCGTGTCAGAGACCCAGTGAGTTTGTCTTATCAGTTTCCAAAGGAGACCTTGGGAACAACGCAGTTCTGTTGTTGGAAAAACCATTCAGTTTTGAGAAATGTTTGCGTTGACCGTGCAATTTACAGATCATTTGGAAAGTGATCATACTGTCTACGTCTTATGCATTGGCCAGAATATGATTTCGGTTACATGATCTCGGTTACGATGGCTTGAAGCATTCCATAATGTTCATCTCTTCATCTTGCAGTCTAAGTAAATAATCAGGGATTCCTTTTTTGACAAGCCTAGATATTGAATATCCTTATTATTATGTATATATAAGTTCAACCAATTAGGTGGAAATGGTCATGTAAAACATCGCTTTTCCTAAGCCTACCTGTTAAAACATATCATCAAAATCATTCCACCAACCTTAAAACTAAAATGCCGAATTTGCTGAATGTCACTAACCACTATTAGTGATATAAAATGGGAAAGTGTTAGATAAACATTACATCAGTTAGAAAAGGTAAGCAATTTCTGAATTTGAAATAGTGGAGAATATTTGTAGCCCAGGTGGATGGTCTTGGTTGTATTATGTTCTCTGAGCTCAGAAAACACAATACAACCAAGAATATCTGAATTTGCTCAACACCCTGAACTACTTTTGAATTATCGGTTAACAAGTAAAATGAACTGATTACATTTAGCTGAATCATATCTTTATAGAAAGTGATCATAAATTAGAAACCAGTCGGCTGCATAAATTAAGGTCAGGAAATTTCGGTGTTGACCAAAGGATGCAATGAAATTTAAGTTGGAAATTTGATAAATTTACTCCACTTCTCCTTACTTTACGTTTCTACTAATCACTTCACTTTTCCCTAGCTTGAATAACAAGAACCTGAGATTTCCTAATTAGTTGAGGTCAACAATTTTAGATAATTGTTGAATAAAAATGAAGGAGACTTTCATCACTGGGGTCGAGACAATTTAGATTGTCTCAGTAAAATTTATATACTTCAATGATTCATATCTCATGAACAACGCTATTATACTGTATTTGTAACAAAGGAAATCGGATCCTAATAAGTACTAGTCGATGTTGTTTAAACCTCTGGTCTCCACAAAAACCAGTTAGAATTCACACTAGGAATACAGTGGGAAATCGAAATCTTGATGGAAATGTGCAATCCCAAAATCATATTGATTCTTCATGGTGTACGCCAGAGTAATAAGAAAAGGCGTCCTCATCATCGGTAAATTTCCAAAGAGTCTCAAGCTAACAATAACATTATAATACACGCATCGTAAAAGCAGTGTCTATCATGACTCAGTGGCCTAGTAAATAAAGCTGTAGAATTTGAGGCAATCGATTCTCGCTTCGTGTCTGAGTTGAAAAAGCATCACTCACTGTGAGGCAGGTTCCTGCAGTGGACGACACTCTAAATAGGATGAAAGGTACACTTTGGATTCCACTGCTAGCCACTACCAATCATCAGTATCTATCTGGCTACCGAAACTCAGATTAAAGCAGATGTTTCAGTAAGGAAAACGACATGGATTGCGCAAATGACATTTTGATACTTTGAGAGTTATGAACGTTTACTAGCAGATGTCGCGTCACTGGAAGTGTGTAATACATACCTGTAAAGTTGAGTAAGGCAGTTTTGAAAAGGTGGCTACATAGAATGCTGAAAAACACAAGATCGTTGTGTCAGATTTTTTGAAGTCATTTTTATGTCATCGGCAAGAATCAGATTTATCAGAAGTACTCCGTCTTCAACAATCGAAATTTCCCCACTAGATTATGAAATGTTAGCAAAGGAAATTCACTTTCTGACGCATCATTTCAAAAGCTGTACCATCTTGATTGTGCTTACAATTAAATATATGTCCATCAGTGCCTAGTAGGTCAATAAAGAGTCATAAAAAAATTGCTAGTAAAGTCACTAAATGATTACAGCTTGAAGGTCATGAGAAATTGTTTAAAGAACTACAATAATTAAACAAATAAATGAAATACCTTAAGAGAATCATGACCACAGTAAAATTAAAGATTGGACTTACATTTTATGAACCCAGATATCAGGCTTGAACCGACGAATTGCCAAGGTTTCTACTGTGATCACCTCATGATTCATAAGCTTATTATAGAATATTCATTTGATTCATCAACATATCTAATTCCATTGTTATCAGTATTTAGGTATATTCATTATGGAGATAAGCCGTAGTTTCTGTTATGAGCCTGGTCGAAAAATGCCATTCCTACAAGAGTTTACAGACCATTAGTAGGTATTGTGCACTACTTATTATAATAACTCGGTCTTAGAAATCTCACTGATTGCTGCATGTTCACTTTGATGAAATACGTCTAAAATAACTTAGAAACCATGTTGTGTATTTCGCTATCACGTCAAGATGAGTAGACATGGAAGTGAAGACTTATGGTGAACTTGAGGTTACAACTGAATTATTGGTTTGTTAAGGCTGATAATCGATTGACAATACATCCATGAATGATTGCATGCGGCATGTATGCATATATGCATAACACATGACTGTTAGCTTACCCCACTTCTCAGTGCTTCCAGCAAAACAAAATGTACGAAATGCTTCTTAACTTCGAATTTCAGTCGAAACAGACTTTACATGGCATTTATTATATTACACTGAAAGGCACTGTGAAGTTCGATGTTTTTCGAGAAGAAGGTGAAATGATTAAGGGACTGATTATAGAGTCAAATCGAAGAGGATATTTATTTCACAAAGATGCATAGTACATTTTATATCAAAAATGTTCTTCGTGTTGTATAAATCGTATCAGTATAACCAGTAACATCTTCGAAAGTAACTTCTAACGTTAATAATCTATGTCTTCATGACTGAACTCAGTTTGTCTATGGAAACACATTACCTAACACCAACGATGGAATCTTCATTGAGCAGTACCAATGAGCGTCTTCAGTACAAAAGGTTTTTTAAGTTCTTGCTTCTCCGCTAATAAAATAAGAATAAAAAAAATTGCACAGTTAGCAGTACTAGGTAATTTTATATGTGAAAGTACTGATCAATCACTCTTGTTGCAACCTAAGCAACGTCTTATGGGAGGCTAGATGCTCAAACGTAAAGTTTAGCAAAAGTTGTGTTAAATCGCGAACTGACAGAAGTGATAAAATGTGAACTACTGGATACCAGCACAATGCCTCAAAGGTAAGGTGTTCAATGTTGAATCTTAAGGTTCTGTGTTCCATACTTGTTCGCGCAAAGTCGTGGATCCACGTTACTGAGGAGTCCAATTTCAGAATGGATGAGCTGTCCAGTGCACCCGGGTTTTCAGGATTTCTCCAACTGAATGAATTCCAAAGTGAATAACAACTTGAAATAATCTTAAATGTTAAAGTAATACATGTGTATGAAATATACGTAATGAAGTGAAGTTCATTTGAGATTATTCACCTACTAAGATAGCGTAATTTGCATTCACATTATTTATGAATTCAAGCAATATATTTACTTTAGGATTATTGTGCTAGAATATAGAACGACTTTTTAATTTAAACTGTGTTGCGGTTCCACTAACTAACTATATGAATTTCATTCTGAATTGTTTGGATTACTAACACTTTGCAAATATGAACTATGCCCGTCACACAAGAACTAGATAACGCTCTAACGTTTGAAGCAATAGGACCAAAGTTGAAGTTCCATTTGGAATAACATCGCTTACTGGCAGTCACGTACATACGGCTGACGAGTCACAAATGGGACACAACGTGTGTCCTGGATTCCACTGCTAACCACTATGCATTCAAAACATATGATGAAAACGAAAGCGACTTCGCGGCGTCCCTGCACGAGCTCATATGCCAACAGAAACCAATCACTTCGGTCGAATCAAAAAGGAAGTGATATCAATAAATCTGAATTTCCCCTGGTACAAAAAAATTCCAATGGACGCTGGTTCATACTTGTCTGTGAGTGCGACTGATGTATCATGTCGAAAATGTCTTAACTATGGATCATGACAGCGAGATTCAACTCAAAAGGAAAGAAAGTCACAATCATTCAATGCTACGCACCAACAAATATTTCAGATGCAGAGAAGAAAAAGGAATTCCACAGACAACTGCAATCAACACTGGACAAGACCACACCGCAGTTGGCGACATCAAAATTCTAATGGGCGACATGAATGCCAAACTTGGGGAGGACAACACAGGAGGAGAACTAACCAAGGGTCGAGAAGCGCTCGGTGAGGTGATGAACTAGAATGGAGAATTGTTTACAGAATTCTGTGCATTCAACGATTTGGTGAATTGAGGCAGTGCATGCAACCACAAGGATATTGACAAAGCGAGCGACACGGAGTTGATTTCACCATACACCAGGACACACTACACTAAAAATCAGATCGACTTCATCTCAATGTGAAGAAAGTGGAGACGCAGTCAGCCTGCTAGACACAAGATCAGATCAAGAAGGGGAGCAGATGTAGGTTCACATCACTCACTATCTAATGCATAGAACCTACCTTCAAAATCAAGTTGAAAGCCTTCAAACAACTTGGTGGTGATAGACTACAGTTCAATTTCAACATCCAGAACACAAACTGAATGACGAAACTACAGACGACATCCTCACGTCAGCCAACATAACAAAATGGGAGATATCGAGAAACATCCTGAAGAAACCCGAGTGGAAAATCACTGGAACCCTTTGAAAGCTATGTGGAAAGAAAGCTGCGTAATCATGTTAGGAAGGAAGAAGAAAGAGGATAAGGAATGGATCTCGAGGGACACATGGGAGCTGATAGAGGAGGAAGAGGGGTATGGTGAAGCAGAAGATGAATCGGTGCAGTGCAGGGATGAACGACGAGAAGAGGAACTGAGTACAACGTATAAAACACTACACTGGACGAAGAAATGAAGAAGAGTGTGCACAAAGACAAAAGACACTTCTACGACACACTGACAAGTGAAGCCTAACAGACTGCTGGTAGGAGAGACCTGACAACATTGTATCAAATAACCAGGTTACTATCCGCGAGGGATGAGATCAACACAGACGAAACTAATGAAAGATAGTGAGGGAAATCTAATTTGCAAAGTGGATGAAGAAAGGAAACGATGGGCTAACCACTTCGAAAAGCTCTTGAATCGACCATCATTTGCACTTAGTCCACAAAAACCACCTGCAGCCACAGAACTACAAGTGAACACAAATCCTTCGACAAAAGTGGAAGTCCTGAACGCCATAAGGTTGCTGAAAGGCAGGAAAGCAGTGGGACCAGATGGAATCCCGCCAGGAGTACTGAGAGCAGACACAGGGACAACAGCGGACATGCTCACACCACTATTGCAGAAGGTCTCGAATGAAATCAAACCACCTAGAAGATTTAGATTTCGCCGATGACTTGTGTCTAGTGTCACACAAACTCGAAGATCTACAGGCACAACTAACAAGTTGACAGAAGGGGCAGCGCAGCGAAGACGGGACTTCCTTCAGGTGAACGTAGAGAAGACAGAGGTGATGAAGATACCCAGCCAACGCCATCAGCAACAACACCAAGCACCAATCACCATTAACGGGAGAGACCTGAAGGAAGTAGTCTCTTTCACCTGCCTAGGTAGCTTCGTCTCAAATACAGGCGACACAGACGAGGATGTCGAAGCCAGGATCAGAAAAGCAAGACAGACTTTCATTAATCTGAAATCAGTGTGGAGATCTATAGCAGTGTACTTCACTCAGCACAAAGCGTGAACAAGATTCGGATTTTCAACACTAAGTCAGTCAAGTCAATGCTTCTACACGATTCAGAATCTTGGCGCGTTTCGAAAAGCATTTCTGACAAACTACAGATATTCATTAACAACTGCCTACGCTGGCTTTTTACTGAAGCTCAGATGGCCAGAAAGAATAAGCAACAAAAACTGTGGCCTGGGAACGTACCAACCAACAAGCTATCGCCCAACAAATATGTAGAAGAAGAAATTAGAGATGGATTGGGAATTCACTGAGAAGGCCGATTGAGGACATCACGTGACAGGCTCTCGAGTGGAATCGAAAGAGGAAACGACTAGTTGGGCGTCCTAGGCGAGGTTGACATGGAGGAGATCATGTGGGGAAGAAATGAAGGCTTGTGGGTAGTTGTGATGCCAGGTTCAAAAGACTGCAGAGAACAGAGTGCACTGGAGACGTGCTACTGACTTCCTATATTCCATTAGGAACTTAAGGGACAAATAATTATATAATAATGATAAATGAATGTAAAGGAGACAGCATATTAATCGTCATGACGCAACATTTGACATTAGCTTCAACTACAAAGTGAAAACCATTATTGTTGAGGATGGTCTTCGTTTAAAAGCAGCTCTAAGATTCTGACTGATTAAACTCTTAGTTCCAATCAAATTATTAGCCAACAGTTATGAAATCTTAATTGTTTCTCATCGACAGAACTTATGCAGTCTTTCGGTTTGAATAATTTCCAAGAAATATTCATTAGAAACTGATGTCTGTTGAAGAAGCATTTATAACCTGGACGCATTTTACAGCTGCTTCCTTCTATTTTTGGACTGGCCAGTTGGCCAATAAGAACACTGACGGGATCAATTTTATGACCGTCAGGTTTCTTGGCGAACGAGTTATCATTCACCCACGGCATCAAAATTCTATAGTGCATATGTTTAAAGTTCTGTCAACCCATAATATATCGTATTCATTTTAATCTTCATTATTCAAATCTAACTTAGGATGAACTTGATCAGTCTACATGTATTGCTCCTTACTTACCTCAAGTAACAAAGCATAGATCTGACACCAAGCAACTTTCCTTCATTTTGCTAATTATCTTGAAAAACCAGCTGAAATGACATGCACATGCATTTTGATTCAAACGGAATCGGCTGACATTTGCATCAACGCGTTTTGTCAACATAAACTTCGAGATTCTTTCCGATGCCCAAATAGGTTGTTTTTGAGTGGGCATAACTGAAATGCTTGGAAAGAACCGTAATGCCAATCAACCTTTAAGTTAATCTGATGCTTAGATTGTCATTTTATTGTTTCGAAATTTCACTAATACCATCAGGATTTTCTAAATTGTATCTGAAGAAAAGATTTGTCGACCACTGTTTTGCTTTTTTAGTGGAAAAGGAAAGGACGTATGTTTGTCTGAGGCTTGACGCTGATTGTAAATAGTACTTGACAGGTCTTCTAATTGTCCTGGTCTAGCTTTTAAGCTGATTTTGAATAAGAAACAACTTTCCATCCCACTTAACAATGCTTAAACTACGGTTTCTGCTTATCCATTCATCGTTAATATTCACAAAGGACACGTGAATGAAGTTGAAGTGCAGTGAATATGTGTTCTCTTCTTTTAATTACGTGTAAAATGAAGACCTACACCCATACCTAAAGATGGTTTCTAACTCAGAACAGATTTCAAGATAGGTGTTTCGACGTAGAATTCATGTTTCTGGTGAGGTTCAGTGCGGATCGAAGATCCTACTGGTTGCTGAACCCAAAACCATCAGGTCTCGTGACGAGTACATTTGGATTCAGTCACAGGATCGGATACTTGTGATCTGCATTTTAATACTTTTGTGAAGTTGCGATGTAGCGCGACCATAATGCAGTCATATCTGGAAATAAAAATTCTGTGGTTCTATTTAAATGTCACGACCAGTTTAGCAAATTAATTATGGCGTGAGGCAAAATACTCGCTGGCAACTGTGAGTTTCTGGTGTGCTTTATCCCAAACTGGTAGAATTTGTAAAATCCGGACCACAGCATTTTGACTAAGAGGCCAGATGGCAACTGATGTAGCACTAAACAACTGGTGCTCATGATGCCCTAGAATAACTATCACTTAGGCACGACAGTCAACTTTCTACGTGCAGTGGAATATTTTTAAAACAATTTGGTCAATTTTTCATTTCATTTGATATAATCTATATATTATTATTTCTTCATCCATCAAAAAACAAAATTTTTCTTAACTGAATATAAGCAACCGGGAATAACTTATAAAATGAAGGCACCACATCTTCTGCGAGCTGCACATTCCAATCTAACAATCATTTGCTTCCGTGCAAATTGTGAATGAAGGAGGGGGTAACCTTCTGATTTACGTTCACATTATTACAATGCGCGTGGTTGCTAAGAACTTGATGCCATCCTTCTGTACTTATTTTTACTTCTTGTTCTTCAAACTTACAACAATTACGGTATTACCCCATTATGCGGATTCAACATCTTTATCACTTCACTACAGATTACTGTTGGTGTCCCCTTAATAAAAGTTAATTTACTGGATAAATTTCCAATTTCTCGCTTACGAAATAGTTAACAGTTGCGTTTGATGTAGGCTCTGCGTTAGGAAATTCGTCATGAGTTCCCATTTCCACAATAGATGACTTCTGTAACATGAAAAACATATTTCCCAAAATCATGTTTGAGCTGGAGTTTGAATTCTTTGTTAACTCTAATGTTTTCCTGAATATTGTTCATCATCATTCATTTTACAGATTGAAACAAAGATTTTCTCCACCTATCGTAGGCAACTTAGATGCACTTATAATATGAACGCACTGCATATATATTTGGCTTTTGTATACTTATGAAATGAGCGTTTATTCTTATTCCAATCACCACCTTGAGAGCAAGATGAAACTGATGGATGGTGTTAGTTTCTGCCTTGAATTTACATTGTTATTATGAAACTCGTTGCTGACTCACCTAGCGCCATCTTTACTCATCTTTGATTACTTTCTTTTGTTCAAAATTCTAATATTCGGACGATGAATCACCTACATAAACTTATTGCCGTTATCAGTTTGTACAGAGTACCCGGTCCTGGCTTCTTGATGAGAGTTGATTTATTGGATTAATTTAAATTTCCCATCATAACAATAGTTGTCAGCTGACTGTTATACATTTCAACCTCAAGTAGTTCATCATAAGTTCCCATTTCCAGAACAGATGACTTTTGTAACATGAAAAACATGTTTCTCAAAATCATGTTTGAACTGGAGTTTGATATTCCTTTTTACTTCTGAATATAGTTCATCATCATCGCTTCGTATATGGCATCCCAGTTTGCATTGTTTCTTTTCACGACAGTTTAGTTTCTGAATTCTGAATTCAGAAATGTCGGTCATCTGTATATTTATTCTTCGCTGGTGACATTGACTATGGTGAAAAGATAGTTTTTCAGTTCAAGGAATAATCACTTTTGTTTCACAGTATCGTTTTATCTGTTTACCGTCCTTCATCCTTTTTACATTGTATATTCACATGTATTTGGTGCGGTGTTATCTAGTGATACCCATATCTTCTGAAAAGAACTACTCAACCACTCCAGCTTTTGGATAGTGGAACACTTTGTGACATCAATCAAAGTCAACAGTCTGGTAAATGAAATAGCAGAATGATGTCTCGTTAATTACCATTACGAGCCTCAAATCACAAATTTTCAGAGTTAGTGAGTGAAGCAGTACCAGCATTTCATGTGACAAGCATATAGAAGAGAAATTTCCATCTGAGAATATCGCCATCCCGAATCAATGAATGACTAATATATTATTGTTTCATTAAATGGAGTAGAGTTTCGCAGAGTGTCAGTCTTCAGATTTTTCGGTGGTGGTGAACACAAACATCTTATACGTATCACCGCTCACTATCGTTTTATATCAAAATCACTCCCACTGGGCCTTATCTCTAGTAAAGTTTGGTCGTGTGTGCGCATTGCTGCAAATGAAGCAGCTGTACATTGCTTACAGTTTTCTAAAATGGTTCCCTTATTAATGTCACTCCGTGATAAATACCAACTTGACTTCTTTTGAGTATTTGTTACCTCCGACCACTTTTTTAAGAGGCTACTTTACAAGTGGGTTAACAAATAAACTATAATAAAACATTTTCAATGTTCGTTAATTCATTCTGAAGCAAAAAATGAATGCCAAGTCTAAGAATCTGAAATTCTAACTGGATGACACAATTTGTCACTGAGAACAAATAACTTCTGGTAAAGTGATGATTAGTTTTGCATAGAAAGCTTCAGAAAGATATGACCGACCTGGTGAATAATCGGTGGTCGGTAAACAAAATGAAATAAATAGTAAAAGTAACTAGTCATCGAATCTAAATTACCAAAACGCATAATGGGTCTTCAAATTTCATCTATTAATTCCACGCATAACAAAAAACATTTTGAAAAAATGCTTTATATTTCGTTCTAATTTCGTGTCACCTTTTTCAACTCACAACCCAACTTCCTATCTAGAGTTGAGTTCAAATTGTTTACCTTTTGAAGTCAATATCCTTTGTTGACAAAATTGCTGCTGTCGGTAGGCATAGAAACCGAATAGAAATTCTCGTATATTTTTTATTTACTCATTTCGATAAATCATGTTTTCATGTGATTAGAACTCCATCTTGTAAACAAAACAATTATTTAAATGAATATATGGATCGAAATAAATAAATTCCATGTTACCTGCAGATAAACACATACACAGATATATATATATATATATATATATATATATTTATATTTATATACCACATATAAATCAGTTAGTACTGAATGCTGGATAGAAAACCGAATTTATCTTCCAACAGTAAGTTGTTGCCTTTTGCGACGATATATATATATATATATCATTATTGGCTGGTCAGTTTCATGTTGTCTGGTGCTGAGAGTTGGCAGAATTTTACCCATGATATTGCAGTGTGCCCACCAAATTAGGAGGCTCAGCATCGTGATTTGTTCCACTCTTAGGACTAGACAAGATGAAACTGGTTGATCTCTTATGACTACTCAGTGTATGCATTTCAGTCTTACCGGAGGTCATTCACTGCCCGAATAGCACCGTGGTAAGTTTGTCGACTTAAACACTGGGGGGTGTGGATTCCAATCTGAGAGGGAAATACCAGGTCTATTGAGGTTGTAGGTACGCCTTCCTGCCGATTGCTGCCAACGAACTAACAAAGATATTTATACTACTAGAAGATTTCCCCTCTAGAGAAGGAAGGGATTCTCTCTGAGAGATGAAGAAGTGAAAGCGGTTACACTGAATGACAATGAACTCGTCACCGGAGGGTGCTGGTCTGAATCCTGCTTTTGTCAATATTTTCATTTCACTTTCAATCATCGCCCAGTACCAACTATACAGGTCCAAAAAACTACGGCTATCTTAAGTAGTCAAACTGGTAATATAAATATACCTAACTTTGTAATGGTAATGTGTGCAAAATATCTTTATGCAAAACTTCCTAGTTTCTAGTCCCTGTTTATAATCACATCATTATATCTTTTGTAAACATAATAACCCCCAAATGAAATTTGTCCTAAATGCGTTTGGTGTCGTTCTTCAAGTAGTCTGAAATGAACTTCCAGTTATCTTCGAAACTGATTCGAAATAATATGTCTTCAATGAGTTTGCAAGCCGTTTATAAAGTAAGCTATATTTCGGCTAACTCCAGTGTCTTCGTGACGGTCAATTCTAAGCACAATCGTCAACAGGGATCCATATTTTGTAAAATTGATTCTCCAATAAACACTCAACTTATACTGTAATGAATTTTTTGAAATTGCGTAGCATTTCGCATTTCTGATAAATTTTATTACAGTTTGAATACGATTGTTGAATTGAACACTTTTCAGTTTCAACAAACACAACCAGTTGAAATGTGTTCATTAGATATATTTGAGAAGAATGTCAATCCAAGGAGCTATTGTCATTCAACTAACTTCGCTTGATTCATGAATAGAATGAAATATTAACATCGAGATATTTCATATGCATGCAAATACATATGCACCTTAAAAGCAATCAAGAGCGACTCAAATTACTGTTTCACTTTCAGTCATCCCCCAATGTCAGTAACACCGTTTCTGCAAAAGCTAAGAAAATAAAGCATTTTTTAAAACTTCCGGCAGATTACGTTGCATTTCATGGACTGCTGCACACAAGTCTTCTAGGACTGTGTTCTCTGTCGACCATATTTTGCTACATGGAGCTATTGATCAGTTTGCTTTGAAGATGGACAATCTGTATATGAGTAAAGCCATTTTATCTCGCTCCATAAGAGGTGGCGAACTGATATATGTACATGAAGGTGTCAGTTTGCTCTTAATGCAGGTGTCCACAAGTGAGCGACTAGAA
Organism: Heterobilharzia americana; assembly: GCA_944470555.2. NCBI lineage: Eukaryota > Metazoa > Platyhelminthes > Trematoda > Strigeidida > Schistosomatidae > Heterobilharzia > Heterobilharzia americana. The sequence continues at coordinate 19,247,566 of OX104133.1, read as the reverse complement.
TGGGTAAGTTGCAGCGAGACTGCACAGAATGTTCACCTGACAGCTTTCATTGGTCTACATCTTAGCAACTCATTCGCCATATCTTCATTGAATTCCGAATTCAAATGCAGTCTCCTCTCCTTCTCCACATTCATGCGTGACCATGAGTACCATTTTGATGCACACGTTCCTCTGTAGATCACTCCATGTATCTATTTCTAATGAACATCGATGAATATGCACACTTATTATATTTACATCCAAATTTACAACTTCTAAGAATAATACTGTTTAAGTTGTGAGTAGGTGATGACAATCCAGTAAAATGTAGTAACATCATCCTGTACTGCAAGTTTTGTCATTTCGCACAATTTACTTGATCACCTTCCTGTCGACGAACTAATTTATATTTTCATATCATGGAGTTAGACCATCCTATGTGTTACCTCTAAGTTCCATCACTAAAACTGAATGATGCAAAGTAGTAAAGGAAATTGATATATAGCGTAGGTACAATGCACATCACTAGCTGAACAGAAAAGTGTTGTTTGCATAAACGGGCGAAATCCACAAATGTGACCTAGTAGAAAATATGACTTCATCCATGGAACTTCACTTATCATTTTATTTGCAGGGCTCACAGATACAGGCAAGCAGACACATAACTATACCAAACGTTTACAAGTTACTATCCCACAGTTCTATCTGTTTTTCGTTCTAAAATGGTCATATAATCTTTTCCACTCTTTCTGGTGTGATACAACTAACCTACCTTGTTTACTATTTCGCGAATTCGGACGAAGCATTTAAATGCCTGATGAATGCTACATGTCTACTGCCATTAAACTCTGTTGTTCATGCATGTATGCGAAATTCTCTTGCATACCAAATTGGTACACTGATATAAAAGGAAACCAAATATACTTTTAGATTGTTGATACTAACTGATTCCCACAAAATGTCAACTTTAACATTCCTAACTTATTTTGCGACTCTTTTATTGCATCAAGTATGTTCATGTGATTAAGTGTTCTTGTCGTTTTCTAGGCTTCTACAACAAAACAGTCGAAATGACAGCCGAATTAGAACAGTAAGATAAGATCTCAGACGAGGAAAAATACTAAACACAGTACGTATAATCCTCATGCAACACAAGCTGGCTCACTTTATTAAAGCATTTTCTGACCAGAAATATGATATTTCGGAAACTTATGTTCACTAACCGAACATCCAACGTTATGACATGCAAATCTCAGTTAACTTTACTTGTTTAACTGCGGGAATATCGGGGTGAGTGCGGTTCTTATCAGCTTGGTTGATATTCTGTTTTTTGAGAAATTTAGATCAGTCATTAGGCAAATAAAATCCTAGATCAAGAGTATTTTTCATTCTCCATTTTCCGGTTTCAGTTTCAGATTTCTCGTGTTATCAACCTACCTATTTAAAATTAATATCCTGTTCATTTCCGTAAACGCTTGCATGAACCGGAAGGTAAATGTAGATCATTGTTAAGTTTATGAAATTTCCTGAATCGTCGTTCCGTGTCGAGATAACCTACTACATGAAGATGAAATTGTGTCTTAGATTTAAAATTCCCGAGAATGTAACGTGTTTAATTTCTGTATATTTTTCAAGCTTTAATCCATATAATGCCACTTGCCCGCATTTACTAAGTTACTTTAAAGTCTCGAAAATGATTACCTTTTTCAACTTCTTCAAGAAAAATTGACTACGATTTATGTGCTGTAGAATGCTAATTAAAAGTAAGCATAATGACATTCACTTGCGAAGTCGTAATAAAGATTCAGAATGTTTTCTGTTGACTAAGGGATATAGTGGTATTACTGTTACTACATGATGACATTTTGTCACACCGTTTCGTAAGGAAAATGAGGTGGACATCAACTTTAACTTGAATTTTGTCACTCTGTATCTGTGCAAAAAAGGCAGACAGCAAGGCGAATTTACTCAGCGTTTTCATCCGCAAAGCTGTAAAATTCGTAAATATGTACGTTTTCCAGGTGACTGCTAACGGGGTTAGAAGGTTACAGTTAGTCACTATGAACATGATACCAAGCAAGAAAAACATATCAGTACAAAAAATGTCGTCTGCATTTGTCAAGAATCAAAACACAAATTTTCGACAGAGATTTGTGGATATTACCTGGTGAAAATAATGCATTTTTAGTTCTCATATACTGAAATGATCACATCAGCAAAGTAATAATTTAGCTGCCAGATTCGAACAAAATCTTTTTCAAACTACCAACAAGAAAAAGAAAAGTGGGTAGTTTAAAATGATCAGAGAGTCGGCTTCAATGATACCGAATGTAAGAGATCAAGAAATGTCACATTATCAAGCTTTTATCAGCTAGCTGATATATATAAAGCTGGCTAAGCTTCCTAACACTGAATTGCCGGGATTTCTGGTGGTACTCAGCATCGAATTTCACCTTTGAATTTCTAGATCTCTTAAAAGGTGCAAACATCTCTTAAAAGCGCGTGATACCACTTGACATTGAGTTGCTGTGCATGAATGTTCCACCAACGGAAACCATTCGTTTCATAAGGCTATATTTGAAAAATGAAAATCTAAATGCTGTGACACTGGATTGTTACTTGAATAAACCATTGGATTCCGATCAAGTGGGTCAATAGAAACGTGTACTTTGCGGAAACTAAACGTCCCGATTTCGACTCCTGCTGGGGTTTGACTCTTCGCTTCTGAGCTTTCCCGTACCAAGACAAACCAATGCTTTCATGCTTATAACGGTTCTGTAACTTATGTCACTTTGTGATGAATATCAACTTCTAATCAATTAAATCCCTACAAATCTCCAAAGTGAACGGCAGATAACGACAATTTAATGGCTAATTGACAGGTTACAGAAGATGCTGAATGCTGAAGTAATCAATAATTTTCAGTCAACTACCAAGTCTCTGTTGAAGAATGCATTCATATACCTTCGTTCTAATCTAGACGTGGAATGATGACCTGCTAAAACTCGTTCACTAGATAACAGCAAAGATATTTTAAATGACATACAAGTTACTTAGGTTACTTAGTTTTATTTCCCTTACAATCCTATGACATTTGAGACGTTTAGTCACACTGATATCCTATAAGGCAATATGAACGTCACTATCACGGCCATATTTCACAAACCATGTGCGTATAACAGTATTGCGGCAGTGTTTTTGGAACATTTTATTGCCTACTTCATGACTGCTGCAAAAACTATTTACAGCTTTATCGAACAAGACATTTTGAAGTTTATTTTACATAATTCATTAGAACCAGCGTTCAGCCATAATGTAAATATTTACGGATAAGCAATATGGGAGAAAAAATGAACTATTTCACAAATGTTTATCGTTTAAGCTGAGAAACAAAACAAATAGAATAAATTATATTGTGCACTTAAATAACTCTTACACGATTTATGCTTATGGGCATAAAAGCATGATCGCTGCACCTACTGGTGTACTGAGGTTATTCTGAAATAACATTGTATCGACCGGTTTGAGTGGAGTCACAAGTTAGCCAAAAATATGACCATTCGTTAACTATCGAGTAACTAAGATATAGCGACAAAAGGAGAAATATAACTTTCTCTTCAGAAGAGTACAAAACGAAAGATATTCAATAATGAAACATCCAAAAGGAGGGAAACCTGCCAGCAACTATTGGTCACCTCGGTTGTTTGTTGTTAAGTGTGGAATATTATCAGTCGTAACAACAATATTATTGCTTGTATTACACCGTCGTTGATTGGAGACAATTGATCGGTCTCCAGTGGCATAAGGGGTACCTGTGCGGATGCCTTGATATTACCTGTGTTTTATTTATGGTTATGATGGATAGTGGCTAACAGTGGAATTCAGGATGCACATTTCATCCTAAGTGGGACTCTCTAGGTGGATATACCTGCCCCTCAGTGAGTGATGCTGTTCCAACGGGATTCGAACCCGCAACCGATCCAGTTTTCGAGTTTAAAACAGGATGAAATGTGCATCCAGTATTCCACTGCTAACCACTACCCATCATAACCATAAGTAAAACACAGGTAATATCAAGGCATCCGCACAGGAGCTCATATGCCAATAGAGACCGATCAATTGTCTCCAATCAACGACGGTATAATACAAGCAATGAAAGTATACCTATCACACAAGAAGTAACCATCTTGGCTCGGGGGTCCAGTGACTAACTCTGTGGCGTCTCAAGAGATTAACCTGCGTTCGAATCCTGGGGGGACAATATCATTAACTGGGAGGCATGTACATCCAGCTGATGAGTCCCAAATAGAATGAAATGTGCGTCCTAGATTCCATTGATAGCCACTATCCATCATTAGTATAACGGTTCATTTCCTGTGCAAAAGCCACACTGTTGAACACTAAATCCTAATCGTGACACCAGAAATTTTGTTATCTGAAGAGTAAACCATAAATGATTCATTAACTGAATGTAAAAACCACAAGCCGCCGAATTGAATTACTGCACAGTGTTCACTAGTTACATGCTTGGAGATAGTAGTTCCCAAATTTCTAATAGAAGTCGTGACGTGAGGAACAAGCAAATTTGAACCTGGGGATAGTTACCTAATAACCCTATTGGATGAAGTTAGTGCTATGTTGCGAAAGTGAAAATAAGTTGTTCAGGGAACCTGCATCACTCGCAGCCTCCCTTATTTGGGGTAACCTGAACAGATCAACCGCTGACAGAGAAGTATGTTCAGACTTTCATTTCAGAGGGATTAGTTGCAAGATAGAGACCTATTATTTGAGGCCTTTAAGGGTGCAAGATAAATTGCTCCTAAAGTCATATTCCACTAAACAACCATGCACTTGAACAAAACTGTAATCACTGTTCAACATAAAATCCTCAACGTAAGTGGTTTTCTTTTTTCTACAGTTTTGTATTATTCCGCATTAAAGAATTTAAACACAATTTCAAGGATGTGATTAGTATTAAAGCTAATTAAGTTAACGCTATTTTGAAAATAACTTACAGTTCAGACCTAATTAAATCATTCTTTCTCTAAATTTTTCGCTATCAAACTAGATACCACTGTTAGCACTTCCACACCTGTTCAAAGACATAAATCTCCGCTACCACTGCAGCAACACTTGAACATTCTGTGGAGATAGTGAAGCAAAAAGAGGGGCCTTAAAAAACAGAAGAATTGAAACAGCCTTATTTATATCGTATTTGCATACAATATAAGAATAGAAATGAAGCTTTTGTGGTTCGTTTTCAGTGGAATGGGTAAAAATTCATAAAACGGCTAACGAAGCGCCAAGTCAAATGAAGTCGAAAGCACTTTTCTGGTTACTAGAAACTGATGATTTCAAGTTTTGACATGTATGTTGCCAACACCAGGTAATGATGATGAAAATAATTCATTAAACATACCAAACATTGTAAAACAACGAATTTCTCAGATGCTAAGGAAAAATATGTTCCTTGCGTACAGGACACAGCCAAACAAACACACTACCTTATTTTAAGTGCCAATCGACCGGCAGGGTGTATGTCAGTCACTTCTGTGATTGTCGTGTACCGTCAAACCCATCAGTCACTACTAAGCATCTCGGACCCGTATTTAGAATATCTGCTCACAGAATCTGCCAATTTATTACGAGTAAAAAATACTTTTGACATCTAAGCGTTCAAATAAGTAGACACGGTCGATGACATTCATGAATAGTAAACAGCTTACTGTAGCATTGAATGTAGATGATAATAAACCTTTACATTGATACACCATTTTATAATCCGACAAGGTTAAAACAAACAATGAGTCTGAACGAAGGAGGATTGAATCTTACCAGATTTGTTCATTTGACTTATAACACACAGTGATCTAGTATTATTTACTTGATGACATTTCCAGCACAAATTATTGCTCATAATCATATCAATGTAATCGCACAACTTTTGACATTCGATTTTTATAGTTGTGTGATTACATTGATATGATTATGAGCAATAATTTATGCTGTAAACGTCATCAAGTAAATAATACTATATCACTGTCATAAGTCAGATAAACAAATCTAATATGGAATTAATTTCTACCACAGTGTCCAAGTTTTACACCTATATTATTGAGGATTGAATGATTTCATAAATTTCAGTATTACTCTTAAGCTCAATACTCCACGTACTCGACGATGTACATCATAAAGCAATGGAAACGAACGCACATGCATACATATAAGACGTAAACCGAGATATCGATTTGCGTGTAAAAATTAAGAAATGAACAGTTTTACTGGCCAGGTTTTGATGCAAAACTGAGGGACTGATGTTCAAAACTCCATGTGTTAGAGATAAATTTCACGGTTACTTAAGAATTCGCTCAGTATTTCAATCTAACCAATCATGTATTTTTCAAGTGAGAAAATAATGTTGATAATAAGGATGATCTTCAAACTGAAATGAGAACTAAAGCTGTAATTTTCAGGATTGTGAGGACTTCTAACTGTTGGTAAAAAAAGTTTCAATAATTAATCACAACAACTATCATTGTATAACAATAAACATTGAAATCCCAGGTTTTTATTCATCATGGAATGATATCAAATGGAGAAACACTGGAAACTTGAGAGCACTGGGCAGCCGTTTCATCTTAGTATGGAACTCCTTAACAGTGCACGCCCATACGGCGAACCGACAGAGTTGGAAAGTTTGGATCACTGGATTCCGACCCAATGGCTCAGTGCTAAAGCGCTGCCACGGAACTAGAATGTCCTGGGTTCGCACTGCCGAGGAGGTCCATACTGAGACGAAACAGCTTTCCAGTGCTCCCAGGTTTCCAGTGTTTCTCCAACTGATATCAGTCCATGACAAATATTAACCTGAAATCAATAAAATCTCCGCGAACCTTTCAAATTGAAGAAAACGAAAAGTAAGCATATGTTCTAACCTTATTAAGCTATTACACTGAAGTCAATCATTATCAACAGGAGTGTGAAAATGTTTTCAGAAAGTGGCTTATTCGTGGGATTATTCAACAATACAACAGTGACTATGTCGATGAGAGTGACGAAGATATATATATGTATATGCCGATAATTTTTTCAGAGGTTTTGGTCTGTTTTGTGCATCTCTGTGAACAACCCTACAGTAAAAATATTCGGTTAGACAGACTAACTCAGCTGAGAACGCTGCACTGAGGTGCACCGATTCCACTTGCTACACTTCACTGCAACACAGCATAACTTTATAGGAAAATAGTAGGATCAAGTGGAAAGTCTTTTTTAAAAAAAGAATTTGAATATTTTGAAAATAACCAGACTTTTGAAAGCACCAAAGAGTGTTACATCTGTGCAGTTGTAACCAATTTTCACCCATCTCATCAAGGGTTCACAAACAATAATTTGTATTTTGTCTAGTACGTTAGTCAGACAGTCTACGCCTCCCTATACTTCTAAAATCAATAATCGAAGACTTCATTGTGCGGCGTTGTTCCGATCATCCTGATTAGCATTTTACATGCTTGGTTATTCCTTTTGCTGTCTTTCAGATCTATGGTTCGCAGTTAACTCCAAAACATTCGTCATCTTTTAAAAAGATTACTTTTATGTCCTAATATGGTCTAGAAGTAAAATTTATGATTTACGTCTAATTTTTTCTCACTTATATGAGTTAGACTTCGTTGCTGTTGTGGGATGTCATTCCATTTCACGCATAATGTACATAGCCATAATTTACTGTCCTCTTTCGTGATATATTTAGCAAAATTTTCCATATATCTAAAAATGATGTTGATTCATTTCTTATTGCAGATATTCAATGATGATCCGATAATGCCTTCAGCTGCATAGTTTACTCATCAGTAAAAAAATTTCTGAAAAGCAGCCTAACATCATTCACTGTGGTGTAATAACAAAAGTATATTATGAAATAGGCTCTTCAGAAAGTCTAGACAGCTTTGTACACTTATAAAATTTGAAATAGCACAAGGAGGATAAGAAATTATTTCAGGAAAAAAATAGTAACGTAGATTCAAAGTGATTAAAATCACTTCAGTGTTGGTGATTTTCCACTGGAATAAGGCATCCTAAAATCATTTATAGTGGTCACGGAATAGGAGGACTCTAAGTCATTACATTTGAGAGAAGTCCCTACCACTAGACAGCTGATGCTTATGCTGTCTGTCCAAAAAGATAAACCATCATTTTGATTCCAGTTTACCAAGAGAAAATACATTCAAATACTTTGGTACGTTAGTCTACATCTGCTGCTTGCCACTCTACTTTGTTTTCGTTCTTGTAACTGGGTGATACTTGAAAGTGAAATAAACCGATAGTAACGCGTTACAAATTCACATGGCAGTCATACAAAACCAATACGTGAATGAACTGAAGTTCAGATCTAATCTGAAGATGGGTCTTGTAGCTCAGTTAGTAGAGCACATGACCGGTACCCTCATTATCCCTGGTTAGAATCTTACCATGACTCACACTTTCATTTCAACTTCAATCGTCACCAAGTATTGAATTGTTAACAGTTTTACATCTGTGTAAAATGAATTGTCAGCTTTCTATTTCTGCCAGTCTAATAAGTCCACTTATTCTCATTCTCTTCCAATAATACTCACCTTATCATCCCCTAAAAATTCAGACATCCCTACTGCACAGCTAGAAGTTTTTCACATTCATCTTGGTTTGAGACTTTTCTTGATATAATATGATCTTTCAACTTCGTCACTGATTTCTTGTCAATCCAATACAACATTCATATATTAAGTAGCCGAGGAAAATCTACACGTATTACGTAAATTATACTATTCACCGATGATTCTATTGAAAAGATGCATTTTTCAACTACTTTGACGTGGACCGGTAATACATTGCGCGATATCAAAGATGCACCTATACCCATTTTGATTTCCTCTTGTATTTCTTCTGTTAATTCTCCAATCAACAGTTGAATGAAATTTCTAACTTTATCTAATAAGTGAATCTCATGCATTTATTATTCACACACACGCACTTCGAAACAGAAAAAAAGTTAACTGAATATTTTAAAAAGATAAAGTAAAGAGGAGTGAATTTACCATATTCCCTACTCCAATTTCATTTCATGGTCATTAACAAAACATCCTCACCCCAATTTATCCAGCTAAATGTTTACGCATTCGTCATTACTGCAAATAAAAATAAGATATTCGAAAAGTAGTTATTATTTCACTTCTCAACCAAAAATTCAAAAAGGAAGTTTTAGGTGTTGAACGAAATCTGAAATTAGTATCCCTTCTACACTGACGCATTATTTATCTAATATTTTCTCATTTCATTACACTGACAATGGAAGGCGGATATTGGAGAAATCCAGTGTTTTATTTATATTGATGGTAGGAAACACTGCAATGTTATGTGTCAACAGGTAGGCAACTAAACGGCCAAGGTAACCAGTTCCACGTAGACGGTTGAACATGTGTATACACGTTAATATGAACGAGCATTATCTGGGAACGTCAGTATAGGAACTCAATAATTGTTTGCCTCAGACTTTAAGATTGGAAAACTCACTTTTACCGATGCTAATTGAGAAGAGATCTCCACTGTCAACTTTCAAGCAACAAATACAATCTGGATTGGATGATCATCTTGGAAATCACTTAGTAACTGCACAATCCACGCAGGCATATTTCACAGCTAATTAGTTTTTCAACTGTGCAAATGCGGTATCAACAGAATTTCCATTAGAAACCACCTAGACAATATCATATAGTGTGTTTCATCTTTGACCCAATAGTGGCACAAACTAACGAAATATGGTACTTAACAACTTGGTCGGACAGAAAAATCTCAGGTTGACCTATGGATTCAACAGGCAGCCAGATCAAAGTGAAAGAATCAGTGGACGTTCGATTCCAGCATTTTAAGCCTGAACTCATCAGTAATGAACACGAACTAATTCAGGTGACAGAGGCGAACTGTTCACAACAATTGAATGCGATAAGCTAACTCGTAAATTTCTAGCTACTTAAGGTGTTCAGTATCATATTTCGTTGTATACAATGAAGAACTTAATGAATTCACTTGAGAATATATGATATTGAAAAGTTAAGCAATTACCGCCCTAATTTCTTTTCTGCAGGTAATATCCCCTCTCGTATGCAACGCAGAAAGCGTTTTCTAATGTATAATGCAGGTACAGCCATTCAATTGTCTTCACTTTTCACTAATTCTCTAGCAGATAATCATGAAACATCTTGAAATTATTCGGTTAGAGTGTCTGCATACTTGAAGTTTGTCGAATAGTCAAATAAACTTGGAATGTCAAGTTGAAGTTTTGCATTAATCTTTTATTTGACATAATATGCATATCGAACACTAAGTAAAGTTGGGGTTAGTCCAGAACTATGGATGTCTGACCAATATACCATGAATCAAACATTTAATAGGGTTCTTTTGCTTGAATGCATGGTAAAACCGTTAGTGAAATAATAATAACAATAATAACCGTTCCATTCCAAACAACATGTTTTACACAGTATAGAATTATCAGCAAGTTCAATTCCAGAACAATATATTCAAACGAAACGGTTACTGCATTCGAGTGATGTAACTAACAGCACTAATGAAGGCAATAATGCTGATCAGTCAGCTGGTGTTGGGTTAGCTTTCGATCTAGAATTGAGGCGAACCAGAATATCGAAAGTAAGTTTCGTGGTGACGGTTCATTAAGGTAAGACGAGAATCTGCCATTCGGGCTAACCGTCTAAGGAGTGGAAGTATGTTTGCGAAACGAAAAGTCTTTTTCCATCGAACTTGGCAGTTTTTTCTTTGTTTTGTAATCTAATTGAGAAAAAGTTATATAGAAACATATTGAAACTATGCGAGAGTGCGTGCCGCTTTAAGAAAACAAACAGAAAGCAAAGAATTTCACAATAATATTAGGTGAAAAATCCTCGCCTGGATAACTAGCTCACCACTAACTAGCCAGTTCCGATCTCAAGTAAAGAGGGTGGGTTGAGTATATAGCTAGAAAACCTACCCCGTAAAACCAATCCAGTCGCTATAGAAACTTCGAAGCACAAACAAAATATAAAAATTAAAAAACAAACTCATTCCCCACTGGAATTGGAGAGACGAAATGACGCCAGTTGGTGAAAACCTTCGCGAAGCCAGGCAGCTGATGTGTCTCACGATGAAAGCGAAAGTAAATGTGGGGACATGGAATGTCCGCACCGTGTTTCAAACTAGCAAGGCTGTCCAGATCGCAAAGGAGATGAGAAGGTATAGCATTGAAGTGCTAGCAATCTGCGAGGAGTCTGCAGATGGAATGGAAGTGGACTCTCCAAACTGTCAACTGGAATGTCAGTAATCTACTGCGGTATGGTCTTGTCCAGTGTTGATTGCAGTTGTCTGTGGAATTCCTCCTTCTTCTCTTCATCTGTATTATTTGTAGGTGCGTAGCGTAGCATTGTATGGTTGTAACTGTCCTTATTTCGAGTTGAATCTCGCTGTCATGATCCTGGAGCAGGAGACTGGTTCCCTCTGTATGAAAGCCTTTGATGCTCTTGGGACATCATGATAGCCACTCCGAAACTCAGTGTGTTCGTGGTTGTCGTCTGGGTACAATATCGCAGTAGACTACTGACTCTCCAGTTGACAGTTTGGAGAGTCCACTTCCATTCCATCTGCAGACTCCTCGCAGATTGCTAGCACTTCAATGCTATACCTTCTCATCTCCTTTGTGATCTGGACAGCCTTGCTAGTTTGAAACACGGTGCGGACATTCCATGTCCCCACATTTACTTTCGCTTTCATCGTGAGACACATCAGCTGACTGGCTTCGCGAAGGCTTTCACCAACTGGCGTCATTTCATCTCCCCGATTCCAGTGAGGAGTATGTTTGCTTTTACTTTCTATATTTTCTTTGTGTTTTGACGTTTTTTTAGCCATTGGATTGGTTTTACGGGGCATGGTTGCTAGCCCTATGCCCAACGTTCCCTCTTTACCCGGGAATAGGACGAACTATTAACTAGTGAACTAGTTAACCAGGCGAGGTTTATCTCGAAGGTGTAGATTATTAATTATGGATAATGGATAAATTTGGAATTAAAGACACACATCTTCTCCTATTTAGGACATGTCGACCAGGCGTAACTATCTCTGAGAAAATGACTTTGTTCATCCCGGAGACTGGACCCAACTCCTATGGTTTCAAGCTTTAGAGTGTTATCTACTTCGCTACTGAGTCAAGATGAGTACTTTTTGTGCGATGAGTGTAGTTTACATGGGACTGCTTGTAATTTCTCATCGTTGAGTGGACTAAACTGACCGCCTCCGTATTGGCAAATAGGCTTCATAGCGGATGTTTCGGTATCCTCGGGAATTTCAATTGGTATTAATGATGAATAGTGGCTAGCGGTGGGATCCAGGGATAGTGTTGTTTACAAAATATGTCATCGTTAAATCTGTGGGCTAAATTTTGGTGCTCAGTATTGCAGAGTTTGTTACACTGCATTAATTAGAGATGTAATGGAGACTAAAAGAGCTTATCATTTAGTAAACACGTTTCCTTTCTTACATTATGGTTCAACTTTTACAGGAATTCATAACATGCATGTATGTGGAGATGGGAACAATCTAGGTGCAGAGTGGTTTGGTGGAAAGGTTTTCAGTCCTCTTTGGTTGTTTAATGAGGTAAAAGTCGGTGGAATCTGTTGCTTGATCCAACGTATATCGACTCAAGATTAGGAAAACTACCAGTTGATTGGCTAAATATGTTCGGTCACTTCACGTTTACTTCAGCATCTTCAACTTTCTTGCGGATTCGCCTTTTCTTATTTATCCTCTGGGATATCTTTCTTTTGGTGAAATGAACTTTTTCAAATCCATGTAGCTCACGTTTAATATTCGTTATTCATTGATCCTGTACCAGGACATAGGCCTTATGAGATTCAAGAAGACTGGTGGGGTTATGGTATACTAGTCTGGCTATTTGGCTTACAACCATTCGGTCACGAATTTCAATCCCGCCACGCCTACCGAGTTTGCGCAGCTAGGTAGTAAACATTAAGGAAAGATGTGACTGATTACCTACTGCCCAGCGCATGTAAGTGGCTGCTGAGTGATTTCGATCGCTTTTCGGGAGGTGGGGGGGGGCGGGTTTGCATGAAGACAAACTATTCTGATCATCTTATTAAAGATTATTGGATAAGGATGCAGTTGGAACCTAATACTCAATGACTGAAAGTTTATCACCTCAAAAACTGAGTTATATGCGTGTCAGACTTTAGACTGTTGAATAATTCTTTAAAATCAAGCAACAATATCTGTAAACAATGGATTCATGTAATCTAGTGTTAACAATTAAATGTACTGCAAATAAATGGGGTCAAAAACACAACAGTCAAGTATTTAGTGGCAATGCATAAACAGTAGACAGTAGACAAAAAGTGACAGATCATCCATTTTCTGGTTTTTAGTTGACATGCAGTTATTCTGAATTTCTATTCACATGAGTGTCAGTTATCTGAGTATTCAAAAACTATACTTGGTAGGGCGTGCAGTATTTCCCAGGATCCACTGACTGTCAAGTAATTATTGTTAGCAAGAGATTTAATCCAAGTTAGGTGCTTTGTTCCAACCTAAGTCATATTAGTGAATCAGTTGACGATAAAGAAATTGTAGTGAAAACCAGTCTTGCAGTACGTGAATCCTGTCAACTAACAGCTTATTAACATCTTAAAACTACTAATATGTTTGTCATCTTAGTAGGCATGATGGCAGTTGTCCTTCATAGCTCGGGCGTCTCTGTAATCAGAGAAACTATTGCATATGTCGACTTAATTGGTATCAGCTGTTGAAGTTAGACCGCTTAGACAGCAGGCTAAGAGTCTTATCCCTTGAAAGATACATAGTATCAAGTATGATTTATCAAAGTGAGGTAGATGTACATTTTCGATGTGATTTCTCACGCTGACAATCGTTTTGACTAATAACAATCATCTTTTAAAAGTCAATAGAAAATTCTTGCCTCACAACGATGATAAACGTTAAATTTATTAGCCATTTCTAGAACCTGTTGAAAAGTTGAATCCTACTTGAAGTAATGAGTTGTGACGCATTTCTCACTACCTCGTATCTTGCTTGAGTGTACTAATTTCCCCAAGAGATTCGAAATATATTTCCGTCTATGGGAATAATAAAACAAGAAAATAAACACTTCAATTCTTCATAGATAATTCCGACTGAACGCTTCAAGTTAAATGACGAAGGAGAGTAAAATCTGTTTACTGGAGTAGTGCAGTGTTCCATTTTTCGTGTGCGGTACATTGGTTTAAGTATTTAGGTTTGAAACAGTCCGAGTCCTGCCGCACCCATTGCAGCTTGGGTGAGCAGGTGGTATGACGAGTTGAATCTTGCTGTCATGATCCTGGAGCAGGAGACTGGTTCCCTCTGTATGAAAGCCTTTGATGCTCTTGGGGACATCATGATAGCCACTCCGAAACTCAGTGTGTTCGTGGTTGTCGTCTGGGTAACAATATCGCAGTAGATTACTGACTCTCCAGTTGACAGTTTGGAGAGTCCACTTCCATTCCATCTGCAGACTCCTCGCAGATTGCTAGCACTTCAATGCTATACCTTCTCATCTCCTTTGCAATCTAGGCTGCCTTGCTGGGTTCAAACATCGTGCGGACATTCCATGTTCCCACGTTCACTTTCGCTTTCATTGAGAGAAGACACATGGGCCAATTGGCTTCGCCTGCCCTATGCCCAACCTTCCCTTTTCACCCGGGCTTAGGACGGACTATTAACTAGTGAACTAGTTAACCAGGCGAGGTTAATTTATTCATGAGCTACATCATTATACAATAACTCATCTGTGTAGGTTTCGCCATGTCCTTCTTCTAAAACACTTTACAACTTGATGTGCTCATTTCTGGATAGTCATCGTCATTACACATCCCGAAAGACTGTGGAAGGCAGTCAGCCTTCTAACCGTTTGTCTAGTTATCTCACTTTAAATCGTCAGCAAAAAGAAATGTGTACATTAGGCACAAAAAAGAAATTACTCTCAGAAAGATGTAACATTAACACGTAAACCATTAAATTGGATCATGCGAAAAAATAACTGTTGATACTTGTCTAGTTTAATCAATGAGTAGAACGGCAATATGTGTAACAATTCAAAATGAGAATTTTGTTACCATTTAATAAAAAGCATATTCAGGTGTTCCTATACTTCATTCTATTAAACAGTCATATCTAGGCATAAAGAAGGCGGAAATGAATATATATTTTCGTTGACCATTTCATGACGATTTTTTTGGTCACCACAATATGAAGAACTGAAGCATATGCAGCGTTCAAATTTTGTTACATGGTTGTCTGAGTGAAAAGTGTTCACATTCACTCTTGATGCGCATATCTTGTCACTCAACAGTTTATTTCAGTTTTTATTCAGTTCACAAGATACAATGGAAGTGTTGTGCATACTAACACTCGCGAGATATGTTAATGAAGAAATTGAGTACTTGGAAATCCTTCATGCATCTAAAGCACACAACAGTTACATTTTCGCGTCACCTTTTATTTGGAATATCATCTGACAAGAGAGAAACACGTTTACGCAGTTGATGTGTGAAAAACGTCTAGTAGTCGTTCTTCTGTAAAGAGGTGCAGCTTTCATGCGGTAGTTAATATATGCAAACTGTGTACTTCAGCCCGCTGATCACTCTAAAAGATCGCTAGCTAAGTGCAACTTTCATTTTTATGAAACCTTCATAACTTAAAGTTCGTATGACTACAAACAGCAATACATTTTTTCATGTGATTCGCAAGACTGCAACAGGTCCTTCCGATCTGTGGTATAGCTTACTTGGTGATTTCTTTCAGTGTAGTCCAGGAGGCATGTTTTCTCCTACTTAGGACTCGTCAGATGAATCTAGCTGCACCTCAGTGAGTGGACCTGTTTACTCTGACACTCAGACACACTGCCTGTAGCTTCAAACACCTAAGCCTCATCCATCAGACATGACAAAGACCTAATGTACAATAAGTAGTAGTTGTTTCTGGTTTGTAATTGTATTATCCAGCTGCTACACCAACTCGGATTACTCCACCTTTGTCGGTAGATAGGCTCCTATATAGATGAATTGAGATTGCTTGGATATCCACCATGTTATATCCAACACAAATCAAAAACAGGTGTAGCACACAAATGCATATAGAAATTACACATTTATTCGGCAAATATTTATGATGAATGAGTCTAAACCTTCATGAGAGCTGCAATGTATACGCTGATAAGTTAAACGAATATTCTCTAACAGGCTTACGAATCAAAGACAAATTACCGGGTGTAAGACTTAATCTTGTCGATGTGATAATAGTGACTACCAAAAATCTGGCTTGGAAATCGCTTACTTTTCTAACACTGTCTGTAGCCCGCTTCTCAAATCTGTCTAACTCAATTCTAAGCATGTGTATCACATACCTTAAGCGCAAAGACAGCTCCTTGTAAACGTCTATCACTCTCCAAGTACCCTAAAGTCAACTAAACAGCTTGTGCAATTCTTTATTCTGCAAAGCTTGCTTTAACCCAGATTTGAGAAACCAGCCCTAAACAGCTTAGAATTTTGTCATTAATAAAGATGCATTTTTCCAACACCTTAACGTAAGCCATCAAAAAACATGCGATTTTATAATTACATATTTTTATCTCCATTTGTATGTCATGTTATATTTCTTCTGTTGATTTTACCTGGCTGTAGTACGGACCATTATTTAGGACAAGATCGACCAAATTATACCAGAATTTGATTTGCTTTGTTATGCATACAACATAATACTGCTACTCTTCAAATATGAATCTTCGAAATGCATGGATTTTGGTAAAGTTATTTAGGCTGTTTTAATTCTAATCTTTAATCAACAATTGATTGACATCTCTAAATTTACCCAACCAATGAATCTGATGCGTATGTTAGTCACACACACGCACTGAGAAACAGAAAATAGTTATGGTAAAAATAGATAGTGGCTAGCAGTGGAATCTAGGATGCGCATTTTGTCCTATTTGGGACTTGTCACCTGGATTTACACGCCTCCTAGTAAGCGATGTTGTTCCCACCAAGTTTTGGACTCGGAAATGCGCATCCTGGATTCCACTGCTAGCCACGATCCATCATTAATATAACTAGGACACAGGTATATTGAGGCAACCGCACAGAAGACCATATGCAAATAGAGACCGATCAATGGGGTCCAATCAACGACGGTATAATACAAATGATAACAGAAAAAAGTTAACTGAATATTTTAAAAAAGATAAAGTAAAGAGGAGTGAATTTACCATATTCCCTACTCCAATTTCATTTCATGGTCATTAACAAAACATCCTCACCCCAATTTATCCAGCTAAATGTTTACGCATTCGTCATTACTGCAAATAAAAATAAGATATTCGAAAAGTAGTTATTATTTCACTTCTCAACCAAAAATTCAAAAAGGAAGTTTTAGGTGTTGAACGAAATCTGAAATTAGTATCCCTTCTACACTGACGCATTATTTATCTAATATTTTCTCATTTCATTACACTGACAATGGAAGGCGGATATTGGAGAAATCCAGTGTTTTATTTATATTGATGGTAGGAAACACTGCAATGTTATGTGTCAACAGGTAGGCAACTAAACGGCCAAGGTAACCAGTTCCACGTAGACGGTTGAACATGTGTATACACGTTAATATGAACATGCTATATCTGAAAATCTCACGTCATCCTATTACATTCGTACTTTCCTCTCAGGGTAATGAATCCTTCAGCCTTAGAAAGATATTTCCAGGGGGATTTGGTGAAATGTTTTGCAATTAATTCAAATCTTAAGAATGGCTTGTTTTAAGTGTAACAGTAAAATTCAATTTGCTTAACATCAACAGGAAATTTGAATCATTTTTCCTCCTTTTTTATGACAACTGCTTCCCGTAAATATTTGATTTAAATTAGTTATAGTTATTGACATTCAGAAATGTATTTACCTGAAAAGATGAACACGGCCAATATGAAAGCCAGAGTATATACAGCTTCTAAGAAATCTTTGTTTTTAGTAATACACTTTTGGTGCGATCTCACCAGCCTTATTGTAACGCAGCGCCTATGCGGTGTGATTAAATACAGCAAAGTTATGTTGTGCACTCTACAGTTGGCCGATGATGACTTCGCGTGCCAAAGAAGGTATACATGAATTAACCTCTTTTTTGAACTTACTAGTTGGTGTAGTCGTGAGGAGCTAGGGATATTGTGCGTACAGTTGGAAACATTCGTCGTCAAACTGTAAAACACCATTCGTCATGGTTAAGGAGAGAACAAACAAGATCGATACGAAGCTCAATACTCACTCACTGCTTTGATATCTGTCACATCTTGTCTCTATACAGGACCGAATGGCTCGACACCCGTTACGTGAGGTGGCTACCGTACTTCACTGGCCTAGTGAAGAACGCTTTCGCGTCTGATCCAATGAGTAATGGGTTTACAAAACAGTGTGAACAACACCACAAACTAGAGTGTAAGTACATCCAGCCTAAGGAACCAAAATATGACAAACGAATGTCATTGTCTCCACTACTAGTCATCAAGATATAACTCTGTCGCCCAGTTGTCGCTAGTCGCTGAGTTGTTACTCATACTGCCTTTAAACAGACATGTCACATGTCATTCTAATCTCACCTACGCTCTTTATGTTCCTCAGAAACGGTTGTTTACTTTTCATAAGCAACTAACGTGTGCTTCGAGATTTTTAATTTTTCTTCAGAAAATGTTACTCCATGAAATCAGCAAATCGTCAAAAACCACTGATTGAATCGACTATGAACAATCAATCAGAAATGAGGTATTAAAATTTCTAGGCAAAAAAATTTGCTTACCGACAAATAAATTCAAAGCTCAATGTTTTTCAGTCAACAGTTTCGACTAAAAACTTGAAAGAAAGGAAAAAAACATTTACACAGTGTCTAACTTATTACGACAGAGAGTCAACTGCCACTGAACAAATTAACTCAGAATACTGTTCACTTCATGACAAGAATGGATATCAGTTGGATGTCAAAATGCTACAAATGATGAGAAAGACAAAAATCACTATTGAAAACACACGTGTCTCTTAAAATTTAACCAGACTGAATTTATTCAGAATAATGTTTCTACTTCCTGTCACAGTAGTATACAAAACTATAAAAGCAGTTATTTACACACTAGCCTGCATACAAATATCGACGTCAACACATACTTAGTTTGAGGATTACGGGGATTTCATTTATTTCCGGGACTTACATCATTTGTATCATCATTGAAAACCTGAGAGAACTTAATAGCTTTTTCGTCGTAGTGTTGGAATCCTCGGTATTACACATCAATGACCTAGCAAAGGGTCAAATTCAAGACTTTCGGGTCACATTGGAGAATGTGTTATCCATTGGGCCGCTGGGTTGGGGATCAGTCGTCAATAGATTTCTACCTTTCCCAACTGGCGTTACAGTGCAGCTAACCTCCAAGGTTCTAGATTGTCAGTCGCTCCACTTTCGACTGGTTTCCCGAAACAGATCACGGCTTCTTGTTAGAACATCAGGACACCCATCATAGAGGTATGAAACTGTGAACCATTGAATTCCGACTTAGTAAATGGGTGTTATCGCATTCATTGTAAGGTCTGAAGGTAATGATTTCGATCCATGGTGAGGTAGTGTGTGTGTAGTGTACAGGACTTCCATATTATGATAAAACAGCTGTAAAGTGCTCCAAATGATGATGGTTCATGATGTAAACTATCTTGAAGTTAACAGTAGCAACTTTTGGGCAATGGTATCATTTCACAGCTTGAACAATATGTTACTGCAGGCTTAGCAATATGAAGAGTGCATCAGTTAACTGCACCCGGTAGTGTTTTTGGAACACTTTATACCATAGTAAACGACCAGTTGCATCTACTGGAAGGCATGTGTCTCCAGAGCTTTCTAAGACAGAATTTTAAACTGCTCTGACTTTAGCATTTCCAAGCCTACACCATTTTCTCATATCCATAGATGCACCTTGCTTATGATACTTCTTGCTTAAGTTTTTTTCCGGAAATAGTTTGTTCGATATATGCAAGATAACGTGCTAAGATTGGAAGAAACCAGATAAAATTTGATTGGAAGAAAAAGTGCTGCTCTTACATTATCCCTTATTTAGCTTAGTGCTAAACTGTATGAAATTCAACCTTCATATTCGATATTTGTGATCTTAACTATAGTTGACTAAAGTTTTCTGATTCATTCAACTGACTGATAGTTCGATTTTTAACAGCGTCAAGAGATTAAATTTCAGGAAATATAAAAGTGATTATTGCGTGGAAACTCAAGAATAAAAAATAATTACTCATTTATGTTAAAAGTAAACGTTAATCAGAATTCTAGTTGATCAGTTTCAATCACCATTGATGATTATCTTCATGTTAATTATACTTTGTTTTATCAATGAATTTATTTTTGATTTTTACCCAGACATTTAGACATC
This sequence comes from Heterobilharzia americana, assembly GCA_944470555.2. Lineage (NCBI taxonomy): Eukaryota > Metazoa > Platyhelminthes > Trematoda > Strigeidida > Schistosomatidae > Heterobilharzia > Heterobilharzia americana. The sequence goes on along the minus strand of OX104133.1, from coordinate 19,227,057 downwards.
TACTGGGTATTTTTTGTTGACACTTCTAATTCCCCGTTCTTAGTCTGAATTGAATTGGTCGACGGTGGGAACAATATCGCGCGCTGAGGTGCAGGTACATCCAGGTGACATGTCCTAAATAAGCCGCGCATCTTAGATTCAACTGCCGGTCACCAGAAACCGATCTAAAATGTTTTTAGGATGTTACAGAAGGCTAAAAATCTCATATTATTTCAAAGGAGTCTGCTGTTTTATGACTTCCAATTGTCGACTGGGATCTTGAAAATTTCATGTTTGAAGTAATGAGACAAAGTATTCAAAAAATGAGTTGACGTGTAGCTTTTCGATACTCATAGTTAAAAATATGTAAGAACTGAACTTTATATTTATGCCTTACATTTTTAAGAATAATGAATTCACATTGATTTTCAGAACAGAAGACCCACTATATACAGTTGGCTATTCTCAGAAGCACTGTGTAACTGCCGAATAGTAGTGAGAACGGAAGTAGGTCAACATTTCTAATTATTCTGTTTCCTTTGCACAAAGTCGTTGGAATAAGAATGTCTTGCTACCATTCTCGATAATATTCTAATAACCAATTTCAGTCTCTGGATGTCCTCACTGGCATCATGAAGGTTGGAAAATGATGAAAGCAGAATGAATAAGATCCAACTGACATGGCCTTGGTTGTATTGTGTAATCTGAGCTGGGAGAACACAATACAACCAAGACCATCCACCTGAGCTACAAATATTCTCCACTATCCATGGTCACGTGGTTAGGAGTTGATCAACATACGAACTGACTCATGCAACGGCCTTAATTGCAAGGAAACAGACATTGATTCGCAGCTTCTCATTTGAGTAGTCGCAACCTTATTTATATATCCTTTTGGAAGAAAAGACTGGAACATAGTACTTAAATAGTTAGAAAACTTCTGGAAGTGTTCAATTTATATAAACTGATAGCATATAGTCATCAGAACACAAATGTGTTTCATGATCCAGCAATGGGAATAATACAAAACTGGGTCATTTGTCGAAAGGTGAATGTTATAAATGACAGTGTGGATCAACCAATCAACTACAATGGCTGCCATAGCTATCCGTCAGATGGTTGTGATATGTCACTTTGGAATAAACACTAATACCTCATCTGCATTTTAACCTATGCTGAAGACACCGTCAACCACAGGAAATAAAAGGGACCTACATGTATAGAACAAAACTGCTAACATATATGAAGCGAACTTAAACGTTTTGCAGAGTGAGCTGTCATCGTGCTTCGTCAGTTATCTGGAAGATATCATGAATAATGCACCCGGTTTTCTAAGCACTAAGACTATTGAGAACTGCTACGGTTAAGGGTTTTTAAATGTCGGTAATAACTGCTCAGAAAAAAACAGCATATGAAAACAGTTTTCCGTACTGACCGATATCAGCTATGGAGTCATAGCAGATCTTAAAGTAATAAAGAGATATACCATTATATGCTAAACTTAGCAGTGATGTCCATTCCCAATGCAGTAAAAGATGGTGCGTTGGACGGCTAGTTCTTCTAGTGAATACGGTACCAATAAACTACTAGGATGAAATCAAATGTCTAGCACTTTCTGACTTTTGACAACCTGTGAGTACGAGTAACCATCCTAGAATGTCATGCTTAGGCCCTCCTATCTCACACTAGACTCAGCTGAATTCATCAGCATTGGCTTCCTTAAATTTATTCCAGTTAGGTAACGCACAGTCATTGTATAGCAACCTGCCTCCCACCTAACCTGAAATTTATACGAATTAATGTGTAAATGTATTCTGCGATAGTACCCCTTTTTCACATCCTTCGAGCTTGGTGGTTTCATGGTAAGCCTCGCATTGTCTTTCTGAACAACATCCTTACTAAATTAAATATGAATTCAGCGTTTAGGACTTCTGCGGGAATGTTTCAGTACCCTATCTGGATAAAGTTGCATGCCGATAGTAAATTCCTTTGATTTTTTGTCACTAATGGTGTGCATTGTTCTCTTAGCTGTCTAGCCGTCTAACTCCTTACTTGGAGAATTTTGTTTGCTTTATGAGCTACATCTTATCCAAAGTGTCTCGTTATAACAACCTTTGTTTGGTATTCGCATTATACGTGGTAGAATGAAGTTTGCTGATTTCCGTGGATGACGTTGTAATCGATTACCAGCAGAATAAACACCGTATGATGAAACTGTGTGTAAGTGTCCTTCTGCAGAATGGTAACGAAGTAAATCTCTTCATTCCTTCTCTTTTGAATGAAGTCCATACTAAACAAACTTTATGCATTTTTAGGTTTTCTTTACGGTAGTTAGGTTTTTGACAAACTTCCGTTGACCTCCTGTACACTTGGGTCTATATTGTATTGACCTCATCGATTGAAATATTCAGGAATATGAAAGAGTAAGAACAACAGTGGGAGAAGGAGAAAACGGACCCATTTTATTTATGCAGGATCACGCAACGTACACTGTCAAAATATGAAATTCTACTGAAAAGTTAACGTACTTTAATCCCCTAAAAGAAGCAGAATGTGAGCCGGTGGTTACAATAATCTGAAAATTTCATAGAATATGTGTCAACTATAACGGCAAATTCAAGAAAAGTTAATAAATGGCAACCAGTTGTCGTATGTAAAATATAAGAATTTATCAACAGATATTGAGAAAGAGTTGGAGATAACAACAGTCAGTCAAAAGTCTTCATTCATTTGCTTCATTTTTTAAATATGACAATATTGCAGGAACTATTGTTAACAGATTAATATAGACATCACTGTCCAGAAATTTTCCTGCAGTCAAGTTAATTTCTGTGTACCAAACAATGTATCCGTTATTCCAGTCAAAAGTCGACAAAGACCCTTTCTATGTTACCTCCAACCGTGTATATCAATTAACACATACCAGCCGAGATATATATATGTGTATAAGAAGATTAGACAAGTGTAAACATTAGGTTTTTTGAATACATTCTGAAAAGCCTACGACTGAGGTGGGAATTAACACCCCTAACAGCGCAAGATTCATTCATAGTTCTTTGAAAATTACCCCGTAACCTTCAATTTACTAATGAGGTTTGTATAGTTAAGATTGTTTTTAATTGTATATTCTATGAAAATTTATTTCTGATGTTAGAAGTATACATTTATATTTGCGAAAATATTACCTCCAACACTTCAGCTACTTGATTTGTATGACAGCAGTCTCAAACGTTTAGCAAAAATAAATCTAACATTACGTCCAGCTGACAAATGAACTTGACAGTTGAAGCAATTAGTATCGGTTCACATACTAGCTGTCAGAAGATAACAGTCTTTTTTTCTTGATATTCTGAGGAGGTGCAGACTAATGTTCTCGAGATTTATTGCCCTTTCAAGCAGAATGTAAAGATCCATTCAGCTTTGTCAATCAACCAGGTTGGTCTTCAACTGGTTAAGTGGTTAAATAAGCGAGATCATCGTTTTCTTAACACAAACCGGAATTACGGATTGCTTGGGTAAACGGCTCAATTTGTGGATACGAAAAATTTCTGATAATCCTGTTCTGATATTATTCGTCATATGTAAATCTCGTATATACATTATCATAGATGTAAAAATAAATTAGGAAAAAGGCTAACTAATTCGTTCAGATTAATTAACTGAAAAACCAAGCCATTCAATAAAATTGTCCTGACAATGTAGCAGTATACACTGAAAAGCATGGCTCAAAAACATTGATCTCTCGCAAATTAAGCTAACTGACGCCTATTAATGACGGATAGTTGCTAGTAGTGAAATTTAGGACGTGCATTTCGTCCTATTGGGGACTCTTCAGCTGGAAAGTACAAATAACAACATTGAATGGAGTATTTTTAGAATGTATTTTGAAACCCTTTAGCATCCTTCTTTGCCACACTGACTTTGCATGAATCATCTGTGAGTGATGCTTATTCCTTGCTGCTTTACAAAATACCTATCAACATAAACTTCCATATTGAAGTTCTACTTCGTCGGATGAATTTCTTGTGTAGTTTGGAAGTTTGGTCGATGTTTGTCCTTCAGAATCGAACCTGTACTAAACAACAAATAATCTGACAAAACACAAACCAACTTTAGGAAATGAACAAATCTGACAAATCTAAGAAGCTGAACAATCAACCTTCTCATAGTATTGATGAAAAAAATGACAGGAAGCATTTTACAAGGTTGGCATAAATAAATAAAAATTTAACAAATTCCAACATCGACAAATGTGATTACGTCACCAACTTCCCGAAACAGATGGCAGAGTAAACAATTTTACCTTTCTAAAATCGTTTATTAAATGTTGAGTAAAATCATCTTTGCTTCTTAAAATGTTACATAATTATACAGCTGCATAAACGACAACATTGCTTCTTGTAAATATATGTAGATCAATGCAAGATCTCATTATATGTAATCAAATTAAAATTAAGACCTCATCTGAAGCTGGATATCGTTACTTAATTCACAGAGCATGCATGGGGAATCCTGGAAGGCACCTGTTTCAATCCTGCCACGGTTTACGTTTTAAGTTAGCGATCAAGCATATCACCATAACCTACTATTCACCCGATGTGACAAATTAATCATTCGAAAATAATGATCAGTTTGGAAGTGATTTCATACTTTGATTGGGTTGGTTCGTCTGGATGTGATTGGCTGTACTTCTGCGTGGAAGCCTCTATGCTGTGAGTGATTTCAGTTTGACGGTCATGAAGGACCAGTTAGACCCTATCAACAGCAAGAAATCTCAGCGTATAATATAAATTCCAGTTCATCTGATTATGTTTGGCGTGTATCTGACAACTGTCATATGTGATATTATGCTCCTGGACTGGTTCGAACCTACTCGCCGTTAATTGATAGAGAATGAAATGATGCAATATGTCAACCAATTCTCCTACTTAGGAAGCTGCATCAACCTGAACTCGTTGGTTGCCTACAAAATGCTAGTTTGAATACAGAAGGTTAGTTCGGCACTTTTTACCTTGTATCATCTATTGCGCCGACCGGTGAGGTGTCTGACTACCTGTCAAAGGAAATGTATACTGTGCAGCAGTCCGTTCTGTCTTGTTATGTGGCTATGAGACATGTCTGTTCAAAGTGGAAGATATCAAGTAATTACAGTTTTCGATCAAAGGTTTCATCGTATCATTGATTGAGTTTAATGGGTCGATATGTGAGCGATGTCCAGGTAAGTTGAAGGCTTCTAGGCAAGGAAGGTAAGTCGATTGATGAGGTTGTGGACCTTCACCGTCTAAGGTGGCATGGACGTGTGCTTTGTATGTTAAACCACTTTCTATCTCATCGTGCCATGCAAAGAGATACTGGATTATGTTGTAAGAGGATTCAGGGTGGTTAGACCAAGACATGACACCAGTCGATAAAGTCTCTGACCGTTAGTGTGAACCTAGTGAGGTGATTTAAACTAGCTGGTTGGGGTTTGCGAGATGAAAAGAATCAATGGTTGGGGACTCTTGTAACGTCTCTGAAAGTCGTTCACAGTGCCACAGATGTATTCACTCCTTGACGTCTTTAAAAGCTTAAATATTCGCAATAAACATTATGCTTAAATTATCTATACAATCACACAAGTTTGTCTACTTTGAAATCAGTCTTTTTCAACTCTCTCGTTCTTTGTGAACAACTGTGTTTTGACTTGAACCGATGATGTTTTGAATCGGGTCTTACCTTGATTTTTTCCGTCTGTCCGTTATTTCACCTGATTAATTAAGTTTATCTTATAGTTAGGCAGCATAGTTTATTATTTAGTTTTTATTGTTTATAATGATCAAATTGATAAACTACATTGTCCACCTGGGTAGTCCTTAATCTAACTAACTGTAGTAACACAGGAGTGTCAGCAAGAGATTACCTGTCAGCCAAGATCATAAAGTGAAATCTCTGATATAAAATTGCCATGAATTACCAAAATATATTACTGGACAACATGAGTATTGGGAAACCACTCACACTAATCATTTGATGGTAGCGATTCAGCTCTGTGAGCTAAATTTGTTCAAGTACACTGCAGATGAGCTCTATCTTAAGTGGTGTTGTTTAGACTTCTCTGATACGGCTACTGAAATCTGCAGATCACGTTTATTGATTTCTAGCTAGTGATGTGCTTCAGCAGTATACTTCTACGGCTATTATACCAGTTGTGCTTTTCTCTCCACGGCACCAATAAGGCTCACCTCTTTCCTGATACTTGAACTTTCTACCAGTTATTCAACAAGTCAGCATTTGTTTGAAGAAGATCCATATTGAACATAACTAATTGTTAAAGTAAACTGCACAATGCAAAAGTATACAGAATTTTCGTAAGACAATAAATAGATTTTTATGATGACTGAAAAAAAAGCTGCAAAATGAAGGGTTCTATCCTCCATATAACGTTCTCCTCCAATCATTCAGCAGCAAAACTATTGCATTTTACTCACTGTATTCAATAGTATAAACCTAAACTTTGCTAACAAATAGATTCAGCACTCGAAGACAGGAATTTCTTCAAACACACATATTGTTTGTCATTCAGTATAAACAGTACATAATTTAAATATCTATAATTCATCTAAAATTGTGTTGAATCTTCGTTTTCGTGTGTTCAATTTTCGTTTGTATACGAACTTCTGAATCCGTATGTAAAGTTTACAAATCTTTAAGGATAAACAAAGGTTGCCTTGCGTGGAACCAATGTCAACGATGAAAATCCTACGAGAATAAACTTTCAAAAGAAAAGAGAAATAATGAAACAAGAAATAAAATCTGAGGTACTTTTATGAATTTCATGAGAATGTTATTGTTGGTTGGTCTATCTGAGATATCTTTAGTTGATCAACTCATCTTAATGTATTGAGATGATGACTGAATATCAAGTGAACCTCGAATAATGAAAGGATTCACACTAGGAGCTTCTGTTCCACTGATCGACAATCTGCCAATGAAGTGCTTAGCTGAAAACCCAGAAGGTTGATTATTTTAATCGAAATTCATACAGCAAATACGTGCGTGTTCGTGAATCGGGCGGTAAGCCGCATCTATTAGGCAATCGCTGACTGCCCAAACCTCGTTGGGTGGAGCACAGTTCAAACAAGCAGTCTACTGGTTAGAATTCAACTATGTTCAACTGACCACTCATCCATTTATGCATGGCTTGTATTTCGGACGGAAATAATTGCATGTTGACTGCAATCAATGAATGCGCATTATCTCATTTCTTGTGCTTGAAATTAGTTGTTTTATCTTTACTGATAATGGTGCGTTTTTGTCAGGCCATTTGGTTGTGTATACAGATAAATCAAATCACCTGGAATATACAAACGACAAGTGCCAGACAATGTGTTGTGTTTTGCGACCTTGCAGTGCACAGCGGAATCTTGTTTGGATTGAATTTGCTAGACTGGGCAAGTATATACGGCACCGGTCACATGCGAAGTCAGTGTTACGACTGATTACACGAAACCACGTGGCACAGCCAATCACAACCAGACAGTGGTTATAACAGATTGGAAACTTGGTTAACTCAGAGGAATAGCGGTTAGTACTAATTGAGTTAGCCGTAAATGACTGTTTATAAAAAAGATTTTTATTTCCAACGAAAAAACTCACAATCCCCGGGATATTGTTTAAAAAAAACAAGCAGAACTCGTTTACAACTATTTGTAAGTGCATACCCACTGATATACACGTGACAGAAACAAGAAACTTTAATGTCTTTCAGTTTGGATTCTGAGATCTCAATTAGTTTGTTAATTGTTCAACTCCTGGGTTGTGTATATGACATTTTTCCAACATCACCTTTAAATTAAGTTGCGATTGCCTTCAAATAGATTGAATAATAAACTACCCCATCAAATGTCATATTGATCTAAATTACAACACACACCTGGACTCAATGTATGAGAGCTTCCATCGCAAACGGACTGTTCAGGTAGAAATAGGTGGGAATGGGTTCGAACACCAGACCTATCACCTGAAAGTCGAATGTTCAGGCCAATGAACTAAGTTTCTGTTAGTTCATGGGATCAACTGATAAAAATACGCTGATTATAGAAAAGTTGAAAGTATCCAGGTTTCAGGGTAATTACCTAGGGTCCAAAGATTCCGTATCACGGTTTGTTATAAAGAATATTCCCATGTAGCTGATTGTATAATGTGATATCATCTGTGCGCAGGACTCAATGACTCAGATTATTTAGTAGCATCATTCGCAAAGTGATGAACTCAGATTTCTCAAGATATCCTTGAACAAATTTTTAGTCATGATGTTTATGTTCACCAACGAAAACGCATTAAACGTTTCTGCCTACATCTGACTTCACAAAAATAAAACTTTGTGTGTGAAGCGATATGCCTGCTAACACTGAGCTCAGTTTTGAGCCAAATATTTCCCTTCTATAAACAGAACCACCTGAGATAGCAGTGGTTTAGAAGGCTATTACTATTGATACGTTTCAGCTGCTCTGGTGTGCAACACAACCGCGTTCTCATATGGCATGAGAAGTACTGAATAGGCAGCCAGTGTGAGTAAGATGAACGAATAGTGAAGCATAACGAATCTACATATAAGTTGAGCAAAATTCTTGGTGATTAAAGTGAAATTAAGGTCTGGTCAGCATACTGGTCTCGTAGTTCAGTTGGTAGAGCGCCGCCCCGGTAACTCCAAAGCCTCTGTTTTGAGTTCTGTCAGGACCCAGACTTTTCACTAAACAATTTTCCATTAAATTGGTCAGATACAACTTCTGAACATCAAAAACTTGTATAGGATGTTTAACTTACCAGTAACCCTATTTTTACAATTAAAATAAGGGTTACCACATTCCTAATAAACACAATCAAGTGATTAAGTTTTTTCCAGCATCCGATTTCGATAAAACTGTTTGATTTCGTAAAGTTTACTGGACAGATTTCATATTTCAACTTGAACTGCGAATTCAATTGACAACACGTGATTGGATATTGAATATCTGTAAAAATTTGAACATTTAGCCAGTTAGTCGGTGTTAAAATCAATGACTTTGAAATATTTTCTATTATTTATAAATATAGATATTCTACTAACAAGATGATCGAACACTAAAGAGATCCATATACAGGAAACCAATATAAATTGGACAATCGGTGGACTTCTGTAGTTGAGTTCCAAGAACCAGAAACTGTTATCTTATTCGCTCTCTGTTTTAATGACGCCAAAATACTCATTTTGCAGACAGCATAGAACAGGAAATAAGTTTCTTGAAATCTACCTTTTGAAACGAATTCTCATTGCTTTTCATTGATAAAAATATGAAACCCAAGAACACCTTAGTAATCCCTAGCACCGTCTCGTATTAAGATTTGTTACCTGGAAAAGGTTAGAGGGAGAAAAGTGAGAAATCTTTTGTCTGTTAGGTGATAGAGAAGGCTGGGTCACATTCATTTGATGTTGCATATCACATAAGTGACGAGCTCATGCACCGCTGGCTACGGACAAACGGGTGAGACGTACACTTTTCAGCATTTGCCTGGCAATCTTGGTAAGAAACCGTATCTCCCATCTTCCTGTGTACTTGTTTCCACATGTACATGTGAGTCGATAAATACAGTTTAAGCTATAAAGACTTGGAAATTCGTCTAATTAAGATTGTGCGTTTCCATTTGTTTTTTCTTCCTTAGTATCTGATTGGTTATATGTTATCGATATTTTGTAGTTTGTTTATTTGTCAACCATCATTAAGAATATTCCGCATTATAAACCTTCAATGTCTCCAACATATGTGCTCTTGAGATTCTGACCAGCATCCTGTCTGTTGTACACTTGAACTTTGAACCAATAGGCAATCAAGAATAAGCTGGACCTTGCTTGATAGTACATCTGTCTGCGAAACTGCAGAATATATTCAAATATTTATACTTGTTCATATGACAATCTATTCCATGAAATGCCAACAGTTCTGAAATTGATTAGGAACGTTAGCTTTCCACTAAGGTTTTGAAACGTATTCACTGTTTCATAACAGGCTTGAACAGATTTTTGACGATCGTAACAACCAACTATGATGGTCAACCAGCTAATTATTTACAAACTTCATAATTCATATTAACATTCCTTACACCTGATTAGTCTTTCAACCGATCAACTTTAGTTTCAGTAGAGTTTCCGTTGAAAATCGTTAACTGAGATCACAAGACGTGATCTTCAACACCGAGGGTTAGTAAGTATTAAAATATACTGCTGAATAACATGAGTATTTAGAAACCACTCATAATGATCTGTAGATTTCGCTTGTTAGCAATAGCGATTCGCCTTTTCGAACTAAAGTTTTCGGGTGCATAACTGATGAGCTTGCTTTCAAATGAATGGAATGACATTTAGATGTTTAGATCACATTGATCAGTCTGACGACGTTTACAGATCACAGTGAGTAGTTTCCAAGTACTCAGGTTATCTATCAGTAACTTACATCTCTGATGAAGTATTTGTGATTAACACCAGCAGTTAAGCCTGACAGCAGTCAACAGTCCTCTATCTGTTGATCAGTTAACACGAAGATATCATTGTTAGAACGTTGAACTTGAGCTTATCAAAACAATAAATAAGTACAACTAGGTTGGTTGTGGCTAGCAGGTCGAACAATTCGATCCAACAGGACAACGGAGAATAACAACTATGTCAATAAATAGTAATAAATACGTAGCCTAAAGTTGTCAGAGAATATTCTTTCCAAGCCAGTCACAGTGCACCAACCATTTGAATCGTTACCTCATCGCAAAGTTTATGTCCATTACTTATCTGATTAGATGATGCCTCAAAATGTATTTTTCGTTACGGAACCTAACAAAGAAAGCACATTTAGTCAGTAAAAAGCGAAAAGAGGTTACAGGGAAAATAATTATCTTTCGGATGACCCATTGTCACAGTTGTATATTTTTTAATACATAGGTAAGATGACAGAATATTCCAGACAACTTTACATGAAAAGGTGAAATCTAATCGATAAATGTATGGAAAGAATGAAATAATATTACGTAACACAAGATGCATTGAGCCTCGTGAACGTTTATTTAAAAGTTCCCTTGTTCTTGTAGAGTTGAGTTCATTGTTTGTACTATGTGCTCGCGAACTTAACCCAGAATCGTTGCTGAAAAGGGAGCAGAAAATTGTCTTCAGTTCCATAGCTGAACACCCCCTAGGCTCTGGGCGTCTTCTGGAAACCTAGCTTAAGGTTCTCTACAAAGTGTGCCCAAACATTTTAGAAGGGGTGAGGATTAGATAATTTATACATAACCGAAGTACTGGTGATCCACAGCCTAAAACCTGATTTGTGTATTCAGAAGAAACTGCTTTAAATACTTTTTCTACCATGGATTTAAACAAATACAGTACACCTTTGTTTGTGTTTTATCCTTACGTTTAACTGATGAATTTACTTTTACCAGACGCTAAATCTTACTGTTCATTGTCTCTAATAAGAACTGGTAGGACAACGTGTCATATTCCGTAATATTATTTCATTTTCTCCATGCATCGATCAACTAATTTTAACTTTTGAGTAGAAGATTTACCAGAGTATTGCACTTCATACTTTGATATAATGAATGAAAATGAATTTCTCAGAGATATTTATCTTCACTGTAACCTCCTTTTACTTTACAATAATGAAAATTCTTGTGTGGCCGAAGCTCACCTGTAAGATTGAAAAGAAACTATGCCATTCGCATAGGTAAGCTTTCGAGATTTCCAGACCAGACTACTAAGAAACAAACAGCTTTAATGAACGTTGTCAACATATTCTCACATCTTAACGCGCTAAACTGCGTAACTAGTTTTTTGAGTGACATTACTGTAAACCTACCTGTGATTCATTTTCCTCTTTACTGATAGTCCGGTAGAGCATCAGAGTATCAGAAATTTTTTTGGTTCGGTGTAGCAGCTCTATCTTGAACATTTAACCAGGTAAATGCTGGAAAGAACTTCAGTGTCACATTTACAGTTTGTACGAACTGTGTGGAAGGTGAATGCATAAAGTATTCTTTAAATTGCAGAAGTCATCTCAATTTGTCTCCTGAAGACTGAACTCCACTTTAAAAATGGTCTGTGCAGTCACTTAAAAATCTTGTCTTTCACCCCGTTACTAACATATTACACATTCTCACGTCTTCCACTTGTAAAATTCCCATTTTTTACCACCCTTATTAATTCTTTTAACCATATTTCATCATTCATACTGGTTACTTAATGCTGTTCCAGTCCTATTGAGTATTCTTATTATTGCATTTTTAGACATTGCGAAATTCCCCTTCTCCTGTCTATCTTCTGGTTTGTGTCCTAAATTGAATTCTGTCAAGAAAAAAACTTATGTAAAATTCCTTTTCTTTTATCACAAAAACTGGGATGACATAAATAAAAAGACTCTTCACTGAAAGCTGCTTTCCTTGGTAGCAGCTAGCAGTGGAGTTCAACCTGTATGTTTACTTCAGTTTAAATCCAATCCATGTGATGTTTCTAAATCTCATGGTGTTTGTGCTTCCAGGACGACTCTAGTTGTTTTCGCAAGGGGAAAGCTAAATCTCTTTAGAGATTAACATTTCAGTTGATAATTTTTACAAACATTTGAATGCTTTTATCCCCTTGCTTACCTGCATAGCTCATATCCTGATACACTTCACTTTGACTAAATCGAGAGGATGAATTGAAATCCACACCACCATATAATCCACAACAAGAAAGCTAAAATGATTGAAAAAACAAAAACCTTCATGATATATTATATAGGTAAATACTATGCAACAGATGAATGGTTTGGTAAATTATTGACATTTTACATCGGTTGGTCACCAACTTCATGCTGTCTACTCCGAATTGCTGATCGAATTCTATTGATGACTTGACAGTGTGATCACCAGGCTAGTAAGTTCAACATTGTGATGCACTTTAGTAGATGTTGGTTGGATGGAGGCAATGTCAGGCAGCCCTGGATCTAGGTTCTGCGCTTGTTGGCACTCATCAGCAGGGAGTTTCTGCAACCTCGGTGGAACTGACACCCCGCCTGAACTCGAACATGTGTCACACAATGTTGCAGTCAGCAACGTACCACTGGTCTGTGACATAAAACAATCTCATGTATTAACCAAATAACACGCTTTGTCGAATCGTACTCATAATTACCTTACAGTTAGTATGAACACTTTATCTGTAGTAGGTCTGTAGTAGGTATGCAAGTATATTGCTGATGAGACCAGCGCAAGATGGGTGAAATAACTATGTCACACCCAGACCACTCTTATCTGGCAGACGAAATCGGCGGATTAGCATGGTCTGAGCGCTATACTGTCATTTAATCATTTGTCACTGGGTACGTCGGTCACGTACTCAGAAAAGTTCAACCTACAGAGTAGATAAGTTGTTTAGGTCAACTGCATATCTTGATATAAGAGTAAAAATTGTGCACTGTGGTAGAATGTAATTCCATTTTTATTGATTTATTAGATTTATCACACAGTGTAACAGTATTGTTTACTGGATCACGTTTTGGACATAATTTATTGTCCATAGTCATATCATCTTGACATGACTATCCGTATTAGCGATTTCCAACTGTCTATTACATGGCCAGATATTACACAATTATTCCTTAAATGAGATATCTCGAATAACTGCCGCGTAAATATACTTAAAAAACCTGTCTTACAAAGTGACCAGGTACTAACTTGCGCGAATTATGTTCTTGACAGTTCAGTGTCAACCAAATATAGGTTTACATAACACTTGGTGTTTCTCCTCAGCCATATAAATATTTTCCTGATGATATCTACTCTTACAGATTTACGCATCAATGAGAATTTGTCAGCTACCGCTAGTTAAACTGACTTATGATGACTAATAAGTTTTTGTACCCACAACCTTGTTAAATACAGAAGTAGTTTGTTGGTTTAGGCATTGGACTTTCAAAACGTTAACCATGAATTGGAATCCCACTTCGACAAATCCAACCTAAACAACCAAGTGGTTTCATAAGTTCTCAAATGTTGAGTTTGCCTCGTAGCTTACTACACAGACATTTGAGCTAAGCTCCACAAAGTTTGTATTGCAGATTTCTTAGTGTCAATATCATACAGAGATTCTGAAAGGCGAGGCTTGAAATCTTACTCTGAGAACAAATTATCCTCTTAACGACACCTGAATAAGCCTTTCCGCAGCGTTTCTTACTGATGTTTACCTGAAAATTAATGCAAGTTGACTAAGAAAGTTTCATTATTCTACAGTCAAAGGATTTTTGCAAGGCCTAAACGTCAATAATTGAATATATCTGCATCCCAACATTGTGCACAGAATGAAAATATGTTTTGTTCATACTTCACTGGACCACTGAATACTGCTACAGATCACAAAAATGTCGACATCAATCTTTGATGAAAACTTTTTGGAAATCGTTTGACTGCCCGGAAGCCTCCTCAGTGAATAACGTCCTTTTGCTTATATGTGAATTTCTTTCGGTAGAACTTCTCAAAGTTCTGACGTGATACCATAACCTGTGGGTTATGAGGACAGTTACGATCCCATGGAGGTGGATGGCATTTGTGAAATGATTCCAAGCGACAAAAGTTGGATTACACTAGTGACTGAATTTCAATTTATTCACTGAATGGTAACGTACACATTGTGGGGGCTGACGACACTGGGTTCGATCCACGAAAAGTTGTCAACTTAAATTATTGAGAAAATCAAAACTGTGGCGTAACAACAGTCCAGCACTTCTCGCTTTTTAGAGTTTCTTTGACTGATCCTCGTTTTTGATGAAATCGAACATTTCGATATTATCCCAATATTGTTACAGGTCGCATCAAGTGATGGATCCCAGTCATACATTTATTAGAATTCGAATAGCGACCTTGAAATGCTGGACAAGATGAGCGGTACAAATAAATGAAGGTGCACTAGCGTAATGACGGTTGTTGGAAAATTCTTTGTTGAACTTGCAGCAGGTTTTCAGTTAACGACGTTTTGTCCAAGTGATGATTTCGACTGAAATGAAAGCAACTTTGAGTACCACCAGCTTTAACTCATTTCTTCCCATGCAATGAGTACATTTTAAGTAAATATAGAGCTGGTGCAAAAACACAATTCACTCAAGATAAGAAACCTTTTTTTTACAGAAAAATTTCTATTGTATCGTATAAGCTTTATTAGGAGATAATTTTTTCCAAATTAGCTCTTACTCGTCAGAAACTACCAATTTCCACAGTATTCATGGTGATAGAAACATTCTTGTTCAAGGCTTTAGAGTTGATCAAAGTCTCTTGATTATATTACAGTTTACACAATGTTGATCAGTCTCATGACTCGGCGTCGTTAAATATTTTGTTTAACCTTGAAGCTTACACCCAATCCAATTAGAATATTGAATGTATGCTTCGTTGCTTTCAACACTAAATACAGAATACTGCATCTTGGTAGTTGTAATCGATGATGGCTACCAGGGGAATTCAGAATGCGTGTGTCATCTTATTTGGAACTGACTTGGCGAACTGATGTGCCTGCTGGCTCCCAGTGACTGATGTAACTCTCATGTAAACTCAAACCAAGAGCCCATGGAATCGAATGATAGAGATGTTTATCCACTAGGATACTGAATCACGACATAGGTTTAAGTCGAAGTCAGAAAAGGATCACTCACCAGGTGGCAGGTACACCTAGTTGATGATCTAGGACGAAATCCGTATCCTTTAATTCACTGCTAGATATTACCCATCAATAATATCAAATGGAATTACTGGCAGTAACCCGGCATCTCATCCTCATGGAAGTCCGAATACCTAAGGTGGCCTATCATTTCAATCCAAACAACGATGGATAAATACAAGCGGTAACATCAGAATACTAGCGTTGAACTGTACATCTTATAGGCACAATTAACTTCTAGAAAGACAATTTTGAATGATCATCAAAATGTCAAACAAATTATGACTTATGGTCAAAATTTGATGAATTATATGTCCTTGAAATATGTATTTTAGATAAATTGGGCAAAGTTTTAATTGACACATCTTTTCTCTTCATGTCACCTATGCGATAAGTTCGGAAGTGATATGAAAGAATAAAAGTCTTCCTTAGGTGGTGTTACGTAGCTACAAGAAGGCAGCCAATAGGGGAGTTTTCAAGTCGTGATTAGATCATGTTCAGGTCATGATTTATGCATGAGCTGACATGAGGAACTGATTGGAGAAATTCGACCTCATACAAGAAATCTGATTGGTCCATTTATGGGGCTTCACTTTCTGAGAGTTTTGTAACTTCATATATGCCAAGTATTTGTCTCATAAAAGTTGTTGT
Organism: Heterobilharzia americana; assembly: GCA_944470555.2. Classification (NCBI taxonomy): domain Eukaryota; kingdom Metazoa; phylum Platyhelminthes; class Trematoda; order Strigeidida; family Schistosomatidae; genus Heterobilharzia; species Heterobilharzia americana. The sequence continues at coordinate 19,210,739 of OX104133.1, read as the reverse complement.
CGCTGTTCTTCAGTAACAGGTCGTCTTTGTCTTCTGTTTTTTTCCGCGGCTCAGTGAAGCAGAAGGTACTGAGGAAGGTCAGTCGTAAAGGCATTCGGTTGAGGTGTGTATTGAGTCTCAGTATCATTATACTCACGCGCGCAACCCCACCACTCGGTCACAACAGGTGGTATTCATCATGCATTGACATCGCTTGCAGAACTACTGATAACCTGTGAGTACTAAATGTCAGTTTTGTCTTGGTATGAAACTCGCCAGCAGTAGGCACACCTAACCCCACTTAGCATGGAACCCAGGACCATGAGATTTCCTGATATGTAAGTTGCCTTAAAGTCAATAGATCTTTATTTTCTTACTTCTGTCGATCGGTGATTTACCGTGAACATTATCAAATGTCATCGGTGAGTATTTGTCTTCATATCGAACTTGATCGACCCTAGAATTCACTAGTCATTATTAGAACATCAAAAACTTCCTCTTAAATTGTGCTATAATGAGCAGTCATTATATCAATTTGTTATCTTAGGTCAAACATGCACAAAAGATATTCTGAGCAATACTTACTAAAGGCATTAAAGTTGCTAAAATTATACTATCAGCTTCACTAGAATGCACAGAATGATAATTCCTGACTAGTACATTCAGTTGATTTTCAATTGGAAGTGTTACCTTAATAAAGAAAGATAGGAAGTTTTAAAAAGATAACATAAACTGAAAATTGTATCAGAAATATTTCATAATGGCTGATAGGAACTGTATGCATAAATCTAAATGAAAACAAAAATGTTTCAACACAGAAACAGAAACGAATTGATTGACTTCTGTAGGTAAAGGAGCTCCTATGCGGATGCCTCGATATTGGCTGAATATTCAATGTTGCGACTGACTTGGTTTCGGTCAGCAGGTGAATTCAGGACTCGTTCCATCCTATTTGGGACCTGTCAGCTAGATGTGCCTGCCAAGACTTGAACCAAAAACCTGTCACTTCAAACTCCAAAGTGTTGCAAGTGTCAGTAAATAATAATAACTGATCCGTGCTGCACAACAGGTGTCTCTCATGCTCCATTGACCTAGTGGGGTTTACTTGCTGACCATTTCCGTATGTGTTAGAAGTACTAGTTGATTAAGAAAAAAATCATGATCGCTCAAAACATATTGATCTAAGTCAGATGGAGATCATCAATAATTTTTCAAGCAGTGGTGTAACTGGTGAAAAAGCAAGCACTTTAAGGCCTTTTTGGTTGAGTTAAACTAGACTTCAGGTACAGAGAACTTTACGAGCAATAAACAAGAGTGGAGATGGTAAGTGACAGCGTTAAACGTGGGCCAATAACATCAAGTTCATTCACTTCCCAGTAAATGCACTGTTGGCTCATCTTATCATATTCATCGGAAAAATATTGGAAAATTCTTTCAGTCTTCAAAACATAGGTGTAAGAAACAGATACGCTGATAGATTGCGTCTATGAATATTAACTATAAGGTACAATAAATTCCCATGTGCATAAGAAAAGGAATGTTAGAGTTTATAAACTAGATGCTTATAGCTAACAATAGATGATAAAATCGTAGAGTTTACAATTCAGTATAAAACCAGTAGGAAACTTGAGATGCTAACTTACTTGAAATTTAAGTAAAATTTAAGCTAAGAGCATTTCAATTACTGTACAGAATCTAACACTAACTATAACTCAAGATGAACTGCTCACTCCTGAAGAACGAAATCAATTCATCATTATTCCATCGTTTAGTATGATGCGCCTGAAGAAAGCTTAGAAATATTGTGTTACCAAGTTTTAAATGTATGTGGATTTTATTCTCATGGTAGTATTCATCACGGAGAAACACTGAAAACCTGTGAGTACTGAAGAGCTGTTTCGTCCCACCACGAGACTCCTCAGCAGTACGCAACCAGAACCCCGTGTCAACAGGGATCCTATTCCAGAGCCTCAGGTCTCACAAAGAATGCGTTAGCCATTCAATCACTGGCATGGTGACTATCCATCAAGATCTCTAGCTGGCATTTGCTTCATTTCCGACTACTTGACTTTACAGGTCACGGCTTCTCATCAGAACTTTGAAATATCCCCCTGAAAACATCTCACTAGTGAGTACTATACATACGAAGTACTTTCATAATATCTTTATTCTTTGCTTGAGATAGTTTTCTGTACGAGCACTCACCTGATTGGTTAATTAAGGTTTAACCAAACGTGATTAACTGTCACCAAATTTAGGGAAACTATGAACTCCAGGGCTTTCGAAGCTATATCTTAACAGTGAATATCTACCTTCTAAACCACAGCGTTGATTTCTTATGCATGTGGGAATGCTTGCTACGTAATGGTAGTTCTGTATGACCTCTCATATAATTGGCCAATTAAGGTTTGCCAAAACTCGAATTTGATTAGTCGTCAATAAAATTTTTATTGGAAACTTTCAAATGGTTTAATCAGATGGAAATCCAGCCACTATTTCTGACATCAGAGACTCGATTTCATTAGTTAGTTGATAAATAAATGCAGCGAATATATTATCATAAATCTTTGTTTATTCACATTTGTAAGCCAAGTTTCGACCAGCTGAAAACATGACCAAGATATGATGAAACTAATTTTCGCATTTAGGCATAAGAGTATCAGTAAATTGAGTTTCTACAACGACAGAAACCATACGATAAATATTTTAAGCAAATAAAGTCATCACTTCATTTTCGTTAGACAAACTTTCTCATCCAAAACTTCATCTTTCTGCATGCATCATGTGTAAAAGATATCTTTCCAGACTTCGTTGAAAAAATCTCAGTAATCAAGCAGGAAACGAAAGGCATTTGACGATAAAGGGAAATATATGAGATCCTTTATTTTGTTTAGGGTTTGATTTATTCATTCAGTGTGTCACTATCTATTGGAAATATCAATATTTTATTTCTAGTAAGCAAAGACTCAAGTAAAAAAAATAATCTTAAAATTCTGTGCTATAGTTTAGCAAATTTTATTCCCGCATAGTTTAAGAACATATCCTAATCATCCTATTTTGTAGTAGGAGAACAGTAAAATTAAATAATCGTAACTGAAAACAAGATAGGACTTCATGAGGAACAGTCTATTAAGGAAATTTTGAACTTTGGACCATTCGACTCTCACGCATTGACTGAGTGGTGATATATTCACCGTATGATCTGAAGGTCGTGCCTTCCATATCATATGAGATCTTCGTTGTATATTGCTGAAGTTTCTGGAATGGTCTCAAAACAACTGTTCAAAACTGTCATGTAATAAAAATTTATTCGAATTCCATTACCAACTTTAAATAGTTAATTTCACACAAACTTAAATCTACCAAAGTATAGTTAACTGGCTCATTTCTTAAGCATTTTTATATTGAACTGTCAGCATACATAAGACTGAGCAGTCATCAGTCCCGGATTACCGAAAGTCTTCCATTCTTCCTATCTTTTCTGAGAGGATTTCGTCCAGATGTGAAAATCCAGTCTCCACCCAAGATGTCTGCTATTAATGACATGATTTGTGTACAGTACTGGAGGTTTTCCTGATGAACTCTGAGAGAACAACTGAAGACTACAAAAACTGCAATATGGACTTATTTACAGGAACAGAAAGGTGTCGAGATGTCAGGACGTTGAAAATCTCACAAGTAGATTTTTTTGTTTCTTATTTTAGCTCCTTTTAAATGCCCTATGGTTTCCTTTGATTTTCGACACCGATGATGTAGTTTGTATGGTAGTGGCTAGCAGTGAAATCGAGGTACATGCATTTCGTTCTGTCTAAGGCTCGTCAGCAGTATTCAGTACACCAGTGAGTGATGGCGCTTCCACTGAGATCCTAACGCCAGACCTATGGCTGATTTGACCAGAGCACTATACACTAGGCTACTGGGTCAAGATCAATTTTTATACACTGACATTTGCAGTTTCTTTTTAGTATAGTTATCAGCGAGACATTACATATATCAATAAATACATATATCATATCTTTCATATTCGTTAGTCATCTATTTGGAGAAAAATTGTATTGAATAACCAAACCACCAGATTATGTATTTCGATTGTCAAGGAACTACCCCACCAGTCACTGGTGACCAGATTACGCAGTCAATATATGAAAGTCTTCGGTTAGTTGTCAAGAGCACTTGTTAAGTTGCTTCTCTTTAACTAACCTCATGAACAGTGCATAAAATAAAGAAGAAACATTCCCTATAATTCTACCTAAAATAAGATCTACAAGTTCATCTGAAGTTGTGATGACACTTTGATGGGTAGCAATAACAGAATGATCCAATGCCTTCAGAAAAAAGTTTGGATTAATCCCACCCATACACACACACACTTATGCATTCAATTCATTATATAATGGATGTTGTCCTTTGTCTACTTTGTAATACTTCACATATCATAGTAAGTATTTATTGATATTTCCTCTTACTTCATATAACCACAGAATATTGACCGAAGGTTAGACGAAAACTCACATCACTGCCGAACTCGAAGCAGCGATTCCCAAGTTACAGGCTAAGCACTTTACCAGCCAAGCTCCAAGTTGCTGAACGAACCTTAACTTCACCTCACCTCAAACTCTTCTGAGACCCAGCTTCTCGTTTCATCAACAACCATCGACCAGTATCAGTAACACCAATCTGCCAAACTGCAGCTATCCCCAATAATCTCACTAAGTATAGTTTATGGAGCGTGGTTTTTATTACCGATAAACATTAGTTGGGACACCAGTAAAGTCTAGGAGCACTTGAAAGTCAAATGCCTTATTGTTAATAAGGTGGTCGTGAAACCTGGAAGTTCTAGATTCTATATCTTACTGAGACGTGGGTGTGCACTGTCGAGGAATTACACACTGCGATGAAACAGCCGCCTAATACAGCTATATGTTCTATGGTTCTGAAACCAAATTCAATCCACGATAAGAAAGAGACTATTTTCAAATCAATAAATCCCTACGAAATACCAATTGAATGTGTTATTGTCTGTAATAGCCATCGCACAAGGAAAGGCTATGGTTATTCAGTAGGCTATCATGTTTAAGGAGACCGGTTTTGGACTCGATTCATATTGGGTACAAAGTCATTCGATGGAAGCAGGTGCATCCAGTTGACGAATATCAATTAGGATGGAAGGATCTTCCTGAATGCCACTTCTGGCAACTATCCAGCATTAATATCAAATTTGAAATATGGCTAATGATGAGGCATCCGCGAAGGAGCCTATATGTCAATAGAGATCGATCAATTCGGTCCAATCCACGTCAGGATAATACCTGTCTGACAAGAAGAGGCTATCGTTACCCAGTGACCTAGTGGATAATGCTCTAGCATTTGAAGTAATCGGCCCCGTGTTTGTGTTTAAGCAGGAACACTATCGTCCACTGTGGGAGGTAGATGCATACGTCTAACAAGTCACAAATAAGACGAAACGCGCATCCTGAGTTCCACCGCTAGCCACGGTCTATCGTTACAATCAATTAAACAATCCATCATTTTATGCCATGTCGATTGCTACGCCATTGTGGGGAAACTGAGAATTGATATCATCCAGCAACGTTCTCCTTCCTAATCCCTCATCTAAAGAAGAAAGTTTACAGAAGACTTCCTTTTTGTCGCTACAACACAACCACTCCTGAACTTAATTACTGAGGTTCGCCGTTTGAGCAAAAACAATATAATTGGTGATGACTGGAGGTAAAATGAAAACCTGAACTGTCACAGGACTCGAACTAGCGACATCTGGTTAACTGAACTGCTGCTCTACTAAGTGAGCTAAAAGACCAAGTAGCTTGGTCTTAACACTCAAATTCGCCTTCTATAACTAATCTTTCTACAGAAATTACACGTGAAATCTCATTATTTCACGGTAATGTTCGGTGTGGTACACATGTCACAACAAAAACAACTGCTATTCCTTATTATCTTCGTACGTGTGATTTTTCGCTTGCTTGGAACAGTGTTCATTAACTCAGATTAAACTATATAAATTGCATTAAGTAGTAAATAATTTGACTTCCTCAAATTTTTTTCCAGTTATACTGGGTGATGATTGAAGGTGAGATGAAAATCTGGACCACGGCCGGATTTCAACGAGCCACCACTGGGTTTCCCCTTATCTTCAGTATGAAATAATTTGCTTAAAATAGCCTATATGACTAACAAAAGCATTTCTTAAAAATAAAATCTCTTCAAAGAAACCAAATACTACCCACAATCTGAAATTAAGTAACTTACTATTTCTGGATTAGTAGATTCTGTTATTAGCCATACTGATAGTAATACAATTCCAAGAGTTGCCAGAACAATGTACTAAGGAGTAAATTTACAAAGAAACTCACTAGAATATACCGTGCTTGCCAAATAACAAGTAGTTCAGATAAAAAACGTGAGAAATTATAAACCCTACAGAATTGAAAACAAAGTGAATCTTTGAAAATATCAAATTTCTAGCCAAGTAATAACTTTCATATTATGTCAGCTTGGTTTACGAATATGTGTATGATTTAACCTTTGGGTTTTAAAAGAATCACCAACGATTCATACAGTTATAAATTTGATAAAATTCAGTGTAGGTGGCACTGAGTTCACGTTTTATTGTAAACTCTCATTCTCAGTGATTATAGACTTGAAATAATCGTTTAACTGAATTAAATTATTTATTTCAGTCTGTGTGAACAAGTAGTCCGCCTAGAACTAGCTTCTTTCTTGTAATTAAAGCATGGAGTCATTCATTGTCTGCAAACAGAAGTAAATTTTTCTCCATATGTTTTGGCATATCAGTTACTTCGATTCAGCGTTTGATTACCATGAAATTGTCTGGTAGTCACTACATTCGGTCTTCAAAATGTAAGCTTTGACCATTTCCTAATCTATTAAGGAAGGAACTGGCATTCTTTTTAGGTCTCCATTATGAAAACTATATATTTGAACTTCCACAGTGCCATTTGCTTGGTTAGTTAGTGAGTTGCAAAAACTGCCTCTTATTCACTAAAGCCTTTTAAAGATTGATTATTTGGTTTCTTATTTTTGTACGATTACAGTAATAAGCTTAAGATGATGTGCAGATTGTTCAATGTAAAGCATAAGATTTGAGTCTCATTTGTGACACTTTTACGAGTGATCGTAAAGGTCACCCTAACCATAACTTAAGTGACCAGTTAAACCCCTGTATTCCATAAGAATTTACATTGCAGCCGAAATAAAAGAAACTTTATTGGTTGTTTCATTCGTTGCCAGGGTGGAATGCAGATTCACTCCACTATAACCAGATCGGAGGTAGAAGTGCACATATGATGAATACCTAGTTTAACAAAACTGATGTTCTAGACTCGAGCACTAGAACCGTCAAAAGAAAATACCCAGTAAGCTGCAGTCATGCCAACCGTTTTCGCAACATTTCTATTGCATTCTAATTGAATATAAATTTTAAAGTATCTTGGATGTCACAGCTAACCTGACAGGTGACGACATTCCTATTGAAACTAGAATCCTAGATGTATCATCTGGAACACATGACTCCCCTACCTAATAGGCGCATTCACTTAGAACAATTAGAATTTTTGAAATATCTGGGATAAATGTTTAGTCATTCTTATTGTATATGTTCCATGTTGATTCAATAAACAAAGCTTCACCTTCTGCTCAAATTTTCTTTAAAACGGTTACTCTATCTCACTCTACTCCATGATAATGTGTGAAAACATGCATGGCTTCGGCTGGGTTCTGTTTCAGATTTATTATTTCACTAGGATCTGCCATTCTAAAATTGGTCACGACGTTGTGCTCTGCCGTTCTTATTGACCTGGGTTCACCACTTTTACCTATGTATTTGATATCTAAATCGTTGCATGGAATTTGATAAGCCAAATAACTTTATTTAAAGGGCTTTATAGGACTCTTCAGCCTACAAATCAACTTTCTCAGTCAGATTGTAGGTTTATATGCTACGTTAATCCCAACTTTGTTAGAAAGTTTGCGTAAACTTTCTCAGATACCCTCCTTATGTGGCAGCAACGTGGTTTTGAATTCTTGTTTCTCAGTGTTGCCATTGTTATCATGTATATTATCTGTATCTGTTATACCCTTCATCTTTATCTTTTAATTTCTGATGCATTTCTGGATCACTTTATGAGTATGATCATTGATTACAAAAGGTCTTCTCATATTGCTTGTTGCCTATAGTAGTTTTTCCATTTAACTGTTCAAGCATTACACGAAACTGATTTTAACTAAGATAGGTGAGATAACTGGAAGTCTTAGCATTGATTAGAATGCATAGGTTTTCTGTAGACAGTGGTATCCAAGTCCTCATTTTGTCGCTTTTTATTCTACAATCTGGTATCATCATTCTAATTCACAAGTGAACTGAATTGCTTCTACAATTGAATTTATGTGTCAAACATTTATCGACATGTACTGACTTCAACTCTTTAAATTTGTCAGCTATATATCTCCACTGTATTTTAGAAGAAAGGATGATTATATTATGAGCTGTTTGTTTTTAACTAAGTAACTATCGAAGATACTGGTGATTCTATAGCAACTCTTTCAGTTTATTTGTTTACTTTCCCTTAGAACTAGAGAAACTGTAAAAGTCAGACGTAGTTGTACTCGGACTGTTATTTCTACAATCGATATCCTGGTTCTGAGTGGAAGTATCTGGTCACAGCTGAGCTGAGCTTATTCCTAACAGCCTCTACAACCATATTACCTAGCTTATGAGTTTAGAGACTGACTACATCATAGTTAACCATTTTTTCACTACATTCAACTTGTAGTTTATTTTATTTTGTTCTGTTTAAAAGGTTAGTCACTTTAGGTCCTGAACAGTGGATAAGTTGGGATTGTTTCCGAAGTTCACTATAGATTTAGATACAAAACCTTGTTTATGCACCCGAACAGTAGTATAAATCCTATTGAGGTTGTTATTTTGGAAGTTTGAATAAACTGTTTAACCTCAGCAATGATTGGCTTCCTTCTTGAGAAAATAGTCTCTGCCGTTTCTTGACAGTTACACAACTCTGACATCCAGATAACCAAACTGGGAGTTTACCGGTTGTATTTCTAGAAAAGTTCACCCACCAGAAATAAATATCACTTCAATCACCGAGGCTTTGACAAGGATGATATTGAGGTGAATGATAAGTAATCGTTCATTTAACCTGAACAATACAGCTGCCAGCAAGATGTTTTCATTTGAATACATACTGAGCTGAATTTGAAAGTAGGAGGTACTAATTCATTGTAGACTACAGCTGTCTGCCTCGAGACAAACCTGAGATGCGGTAATCATCACGCCACTGCATAAAAAATAGTCTTCTAAACCATGGGTATCATAAACGACCTCATCTACATATGCATGAATTTCTCACATATGAACATAAAGGATTCTATCCAAAAAGCATAACATTTTATCGTCAAACTCCCGTATCAATTTTTAACTTAGAGATGTGATATAAATTATCATGGCAGGGGAGGGTAATTAGCTGATGAGTTCTATTATCATCTACGAATTGAGCAAGTTAAATCTTCTTATCATATATTCCATTTTTTTAAATTCTTCATGTGAAAATAATATCCTCACGTTTTAAGTTATACATTCCGATAAGTATTACGAGAAGGCAAGATATCGGCGTTATACTCACATATGGATGAACATCATCTAGAGAACCACCGAAAACCTGAGAGCACTAGATAGCCATCTCACCTTATTATGGGACTTCTCAGAAGTGTGCATGTATGACCCTGCCAGGAATCCAGCCGAGGATTTCAGGTCACGTGGCAAGCACGTTGCTATTCAGCCACAGGTTTGGAATTTTATAGTCTTCATTTTCTACTTCTGTTAGTTCACGATATAGCGTAACCATCATCTATCCCCATCACAAACTAATCAGTTTAAATCAACAAATTATTACTCAAACCACAATGTTTCTTTTAAAATGGTGAATAAATTTGAATGAAAGCTGAGTGATTAGCTGAAGTTGATTCCAAGCTTTCATTTGAAATACAACTTTGACCGGAAGCTCAACTGAAGTAGCAGCGTCTAACTGACGTTAGCACTCGATTTCATAACGTTTAATCCTGGGTTTGAATCTCCTCCAGTACTTACAACAACGTCAGCAACAGCGTAGTATCGTATACCTTCTCACAACAAGTTTGACTCATAGCCCAATGTGAAATCATCTGCAGTTGTGATGAGTTGTACTTGAAATGACAATGACAATTTGAGTGTAAACAATAACGTTTAACGCATACGATCATTTCAACTGAAATACTAAATTCTGATGTCTCACAACTTTTTAAATATCTAAATGAACCATCGATGGAGAACTTGGACAAAAGGGGAAAGCGCAGATTCCTTGAGAAGTGCACTCATGATGCCAAATATTTCGTCAATAATGTAACATTACTGCATATTTCAGGGACAGCTTCGTCAAAAACATTGACTAGCTCTAGCTATAAGGAGAAGTAAAGAATTCTGCTATCCTTCAGTAATCACTAAATGATCTTGAACCACCAGTCAGAAGCGAGTGATTCTTGAAATAATACTGCAAACAAAATAATGTTGAGTTAGCTTCATTTTCAAGGTTCCTTTAGAGGTAAAAAGTGAATATCTGTCTGTTAGCGCAAGACTTACAGTCAAAGTGGTTAGTCTTGGTTACCAAATTGAAGTTTACTGTCAGATACTTGACACCATAGTCAAGAATTTCGGCATACATTTTCAGTGTATTTGACTTTTAAAGTGAAGAAGTTTGAAATTAAATTATAAAAAAATTTCTCAGCTAGTAGATCTTGTTTTTCGAGTTAATAGGATGTTTTAAATGCAATGACTTTAAGCGTTGATATTTACTCTTTAAAATTTGGATTATGAGTAACACAAAACGGTTACTAAACTGTGTCAATTTTGGCTAGTCTACCAAATTTTTTTGGAATATTATCGAGAAACTTTCTATTGGCTCTAAAGCACGACTAACTAATCAAGGTCACTCAGTGAAATGCTCAAGGAAAATGCAATTCTTTAATTTCACCTAAGTGAACAAAAAATGTTTGGACAAGCAATTAGTGTTTTATCAAAGCATATTTCACTCACAAGGAATATAACCACTTTGCTATAAAAGCATATGCCTATCAAGCCAATACAATATACTGCCAAAAATAACATGGATACTATGAAAATTCCCAAAGTCAGGTGATCTGAAATAAATAAAAAACAACTGTAAGATACTGTGAACACAACACAGCAATTATCACGTGATATCCTATATATTTAGCGTTCAGCCCTAGCCGGAGTTACAGTAGCTTTAAAAGTCATTCTTCATTTGCATAACCACCATTTTGAATATTCTTAAACGTCATACTACAGTCAGATCGTTCCGCAAAACCCAAGTTCTTTTAGATATCGAGACCTGTGTTACTTCATGTTGTAATCAGAATACTTATTCCAACTTAACCACATTATACAGTTTTCAAATACGCTAATACACTGCATGTCATAACGTTTCATGAATGGATGTATCACATGATATCCAAACACCGTGACAGCTTAGATCAAGCATGTGATCAGTCAGTTGTACAACCAAAACATTTCTAATACATAAAGGATTAGTCTACACTAGTGGCCTCACCCACTTCAAACTTAAAATGGCTATAAACGCCAGCCTAATAACTGCAGAGATAAAATTAGTTTTTTCTGTTTTGTGAAAAATTAACTTTTCCAGCCGAAATACCAAGACTTCATTGGTTATTTCCAACGGTTGCTAGGGTGATGTTTAAAGATACTCCAACTTCCGTACAAGATGTCAACGCTAGTGCTCATATGCCTTGATATCTGAAATATGAGTCATGTGTATTTATGCGGCTGAATCATGTGCTAACACTGTACCATTGTTCCCAAAATTGCAGACTAAGTGACTATACGCACGGAGAGAACGGAATCATGCACAATAATCAGTTTCATTTGACAAACAGCTATTTCTGAGTCATAAATCTTAAGGAAATGAATCAAGAGTTAGAACAAATCTCTTGAGTTCATATATACAGTCATATTATAAAACAAGACGGAGAAAAAAGCTTTTTTAAGTTAAATAAAATAATCCTTGATGATGTTTATTTTATCATTTCTCCTGTCGGTATAACAATGTCGAAGAAGGAATGGATTTCATCGATTTCAGACTGACACTTCGTCAGTGGTTGTCGACAGATTTGAAATTTCAATAAACTTTGTTGCTTTATCTTTTGTTTCGAAATCTGATATTTGTGTCTTCCTGTTTGAGTCACCTTTTACCTTACAAAGAATACCTTTCTAATGAAACGACACTATATTATAAAACTAACTTCACACCGTATACTTTTCAGCCAATTCACTAACCTGTTCCCTTGTTCTGATTTAATCACTATCTGATTTTCCTTCAACAAGTCGAAGACTATAAAAAGTCAATCATCATTTGACAATTCTTTCCGAATACATGTTGTATGCAGCTGATTAAAACTGTTGGAATAAAGGCAGAATTATTGCATTCTGCTTCACTAAGATCCTATGCGTTATTCAATCTATCCGAAGACGAGCGTGTTAAATTCACAGACTATGTCGAGACGGTATCAAATATCGACCAGAAGACGCTAAACTCAAGTTGATGAGACGTCTTAAACAGTCAGATATACGTTATCGTTTACCAGAAGCATCGGAAAATTATATATTCAATTAATCCAAGGTAGATTTGACTCCCATTCAAATGCAGGTATTATCTCTCGGTAAACAAGTTTGTGATATTCCAGCAACTACCAATGATTAAGACACAAAGGTCCGATATGAAAATCTGATCAACCAAACAAATGATCTCCTACCAGTTTCAAACAATAGACTTCAACAGTTCAAATCTACTGTCTTTAATTGTTGTCATCAATATCTTAATAAGTAGCCATATTGCAAAGGATTATTGACAAAGGACCATAGAAAAGAAAAACTGAGTGAGATCTTGAAAAATAAAGATTTGCTGCTAGTTTGTCCTCATATAGGTGCTGGTATTGTCTTTATGGGTCGTTTGGACTTTAAACCAAAAATGGTCTCTATCTTATCAGATATGAGTAAATTTTCCAGAGATTCTGCCCAACATGATGTCACTCAGCAAATTGAACGAATGGTCACCCGGATTCTGAAAAAAAAGAACGAGTCCATCATCAGCCATGAACTAATTAAGCATTTTGCAACCTTCTAGTTCTGTTACTCCACGCTTATATGGTTCTTAGAAAGTACACAAAGATCTTCCTCCGCTTCCAACTCTGGACATGAACAATTTACCATACCATTCCATCGCCAAGTGGCTGTCAGACGTCCTTCAACCAGTCAGAAAACACCTAAATACACATAGCTAATTAGATTCCTTCGACTTGTTGACTCAATTGACAATTCCAATATATCCGATAAGTGGGTGATTTTCTCTGGATGCAATTTCGCTCTTCATCAATGTCCCACGCACGGAAACTATCCGTTTTCTATGTGATTTCATCGGAGATAATAGTTTGCACGTTAGTACCCCAACACTCTATTAAAATAATTATACATTAGTTGTTTATTGAAATAAATAATTAATTGTAAATATAAAAATTGTTGTAATTTACCTGTTGCACATTGTATATGGTCTACTAATCGTTTTATAGTTGCTTCATTCGCTTGACTGCTCACTTGCCTCATCACTGGTAAAAGAAGTAACTCCATACTCCATTGAAGAATTTCTTCATTCCATCGTAATATTCCGATGAATGCTGTGAAGACAGTAACGATACACTGCAAAGAGGTTAAGCACAGGGGAAAGAATTAGTGTCAGTGTTCCGTGTAGGGATTAGGCCTTCCTAGTTTTTTTGATATCAATAGATATATATTATATATGTTGTTCATACTGCCTTAACTGAACCGGATATCTTTCCAGAGAACACTATCTGCACCAATTTCAACGTGAAATGAGCTATTTAGACTTTCTTTACGAATGATTTAATAGCTTGTTCTGTTGAAATAGTTCGTAAATGATAGAGAACGCACCACAGCCAAGAACATCCGCTTCACCTACAAATATTCTCGATCATATGTATCTTGTCACAGTTCTCTGTGATGTCATCGTCAATTTACCAACTCTGATTAACCACTGAGAACCAGTTGTTTTATTCTACGTTAGGGAATACCATCTCCACGGTCTCAATATTGCCATTCAAAATTAATGAACTAAGCAGACAATTGTTGTCTCTTAGATTTGAAGGTGTTGTCACTCTGAGTACTCCAAGAATGCAATCACAACACTTCAATTCACTAATTGGTAACTATTCTATCACTTCAGGCTAACATAGCTCTGACGTATCAATGTTTAATGTGCGCATGTAAGTTCTAACATCTTACTGCTTCTTTTAACTCATTAGTCCTTATAACTGGCTATGAACTGAAAGCTTTGCAATCCAAATTATCCGCCGTTTTCATTCATTTGGTTACTTGAGTGTGGATATTGTCTGGAGTGACAATACACAAAAAGATTCTGTTTTATTCTGTTTTTTTAGATACAGAATATTCCTCCATGTGTCCAATATTTCAGGAGGAATAACATCCATTACGTTGCGGAATCCTCTAGTGGAGGTCTTATTAAGCTCACTTCAACCGTAAATCTGTAGTCAAATTACATGAATGTGAGGCGAAGTAGAGTGTTAGAATTTGTTTAAAAGCTGATTTTAGATGGTGTAACGAGTTTTGGATTCTATCAATTGCCATGCAGTTCTATCTCACCAAACACATGACCAAAAGGTGGATTTCACTAGAAGATTTAATCCAACTTCTTTAAATGATGAGGTAACCACAAGTGTTGGTTAACTGAACTGTTTTAACAGACTTTTATGATCGACTGACTACTGCTACCTAGAAGTGTTGACATGGAACACGTTTCACGATAATTTAATGAACAATGTTGCCTTTAACAACTGTTCCTGGAAGTCTGGCATTTTTTATACTCAAAGAAGTTACCTTCACAGTACAAAAGCGATTCGCCACACTTAGGGTTCCTAGGGCGTATTCATATTTCTGTCTGTACAGTATGTGGTAGCAGTAAGACTGCCTTTTTTATTGGACTGAATGGCTAGAAACGACTGACGCTAAAAGCAGCACACTGCTTAGACTCACATTGTTCCTATACTTTAAAAAACGAGTGATGAGAAAAAAATAACTCACAATAAGCAATGTGTTTATAAATATGTTCCAGCAGTCCACTATTCGACCCATCTCTTTAAGTTCATTCAAAATACTCTGTAATGTATCACAAGATAAAAAATTTTCTAATGAATTTAATTGAATTTTACTCCTTGACTGTCAACAACCAACAATTAGATCAAGACAACCTTCATCATTTCAGTCAAACAAGTGTCGGCCAAGGTGACATTCCTCACTTCATTAAAACAGAGAGGGTTAATCAATCGAAAGGAAACGACTTCAACATACTACAAGTAAAAAAATCAACTAATCGGGAAGTTAACCAATCAATATACACCCTCACTCTGGTGCACTTATGACGACGTCTAGTTTGACATTTGGAACGCCCGCCAACCCTGGCTCGGATAATAACTCCCGCAGTTACAAAAATTCACTTTAGCGTCTACCAGCAAGACATAGAGCACCATAGTGTCAAGTCAGTTTTTTAGTGGCTGCATCGCAAGCTTCATTGATCAGCGTCTGATCCGTGCCGACGACTAAGCAGTAAACGACTACATCGACGGTTACCCACTGATGAGTATTTCACGTACGTAACCCAACTCCACTGGTGTCATTGTGGTCGGAATAGCTTACTGAAAAATCTAAATTCGCCACTCACTGATGCATGTTTAAGACCACTCACTAGTC
The DNA here is from genome assembly GCA_944470555.2 of Heterobilharzia americana. Lineage (NCBI taxonomy): Eukaryota > Metazoa > Platyhelminthes > Trematoda > Strigeidida > Schistosomatidae > Heterobilharzia > Heterobilharzia americana. Next base: position 19,194,856 of record OX104133.1, on the reverse strand, counting down.
AGTATGGATGTTTTAAAAGTACCAAATACACCTGCTTGATTGATACTAGATAAAACCCTAGCTTTGATTTAGCTAAACATTCTGTTAGTTGACTTTAATCAGCTGACACAAGCTAATCTTCTCAGTTTTACAGGTCATCTAAAGTTAATTTATAGGTCTATTGTTGAAAAGATGATTTCTCCCTACTCATTGTGGTGTTTGAATTATTCAGAGTTCGATTTCAAACTCAATGGGAAGATCAAAAGTCACAAGGATTCAGGCCTAGTGACTGAATACTCATAGGCAGGGACAGATATATATCAGAAGTGACGCATCCAATCAACAGGGAATGACTAGGAGGTTTTAAAGTCATTCACTCTAAATTTGTTTGATGGTGTCCGTTTTAAGAATACGTGATCAGAATCGTCTATTCCTTAATGCAATTTTAGGCTGTAATACTGTACCAAAAGCTTTCCGCTCCACCAGTACAACATTACAGCCCACTTCTTAACCATAAGCTTCAGGTTTCTATAAAGTTATTACCGCTTTTACATCAAAATTTCTAACAAACTGCAACAATGAATTAGGCTGGCAGTACTTTTGTAATAGAGCAGTGCTTTATTACTTGTAAGTAGAGAGACTGCAAAAACAAAATATTTGTGAACCTAATTTTTATAATTTTCTTGATAATTGGTCTTTTGGAACACTAGTGAGAGCATACCAGATGGTCTCAGAGGGGAACAGAAGTCCCCATTTAGTATAATTTTGAGACTTCCATGTAAATGATAAGTCTGAAATAGGAAAGCACATCAATTACATCACTGGGTGGACAGAATAAACTGACAAGTCAAGGTACAATATTTTAGTAGGTAAAGTATTCGTGGATGATCACTAGATTAAGGAATATTGGCTGAAAGGAATGAAACCCAATGAATTAGACGTTAACCTGTGTCATTTCAAATATGGAGGTTCGAAGTTCAAGCATAAAATTGATCAAGACGTTTCTCAACGTATGGTTTCAAGTGACTGAAAAGGTTTGAGTAAGTAAAGAATCAACTAATCAGAAGATAGTTTTCATCCCTAGAAGGCACCGAACGCCTATTTAGTCCTGATTTAAGTATTATTAGTAGTGTTTTCCCAGGAATTCACTGTGTGATCGAATTCAGCTTCCTTCCTTCATGTAGTGAGCAGTTTACTGTGAAGTGATTTATCCATATTTCTCAACTAAAGTCAGTTTGTGAAAATGTTCAATCACTACACAATAACCTGAAATTACTTAACCATTTTTCTATGGCTTTTCAACAGAATTTGAGGGGGTTTGTACCGTTGTCAAGTTGGTCTTCATTACGGAATGATATCAGTTGGAAAACCCTTGAAAACATGGGAGTATTCAACAGCTAGTTGTTCCTTTCTGGCATTGGACTCCTCAGTAGTGCGAACCGATAACTCCTCCAGAGTCAAAACTCAGGGCCATCACATTCCGTGCCACAGATGCTGTTATTGACCGAATGGATGAAAACCGAATACATAGAATCTTCCAACTTCTGTCATTTTGAGACATAGCGTGACGTTTCGTGCTTTCCGGCACTCATCAGCAGGCTGCATATACAACCAAGTATAAACCGGTGTTCCCTCAGTGATTCCGACCAGCTTCGCTCATTGCTAAAATCAGTTCACCATTGATGCCCGCAGGACTAGATTATGAACACGAGCTTATTCAAGTTTTGCAATGTGTCCACTATGCGAGTTGATCCATATTGCTTACTCTTTTATTAAGTTATGATCAATATATCATTCCTAGGAAAGTACCCCAGAGTATTCTTGTGAATAAACACTTGGAACCCTTCTCACCATGATAAAACAGTATGCGTTTAAGATTATGTTTTATATCAACAAATCTTACGACACAATCCATTCATGAAATTTGTGAGAGTTGAAAAGAACTGCACGTAACCCGACTTACTAGTCAAACACATCCTTGTAAGATGTTGCTTGTATATAAACTGTACCTGTCTCACAAGAAGTGGCTACTGTGACTCGCTTTGCCGTTTGAAGCGATCGGTCCTGGCTTCGAGTAGTAGTGGGAATAACATTACTCACCGAGAGGTAGGCATGTTGACTTGACGAGTCCTTAATAGGACGAAACGTGCGTCCTAGATTTCACTGTTACCCATCATCCATCAATGAACATGTCTTTGTGTACAAAAGGGCCTAATTATAAATTTAGTTCTTAGCAACTTGATGAGTAAACTCTTACTTGACGTGAATGAAATGGAAAACTGGATAAAAAATAAGTTAAGATGATTTCAAAATAAAGAAAAATCACGCAAAATCAGTAGAGACTTAACATACTTTTCATAGTGTTCTACAGAAGGTCAGTTCTGATCTAAAGAGAGCATCGGTTATGTTTCTGATCGCAGAATAGAGTGATACAAGTTTGAATCTCGGACATGAAATCAACTACCTTGAGGTAGTAGACACATTTAACCCATAGGTTGTTAACACTTGTGAATAACTAGCTAACATTAATCTGAGTGAAAATTTGCATGAAATGAACGATTTTCTTGGCGTGTAGGGTGGATGACGATTGTTGTCTATGTACTATGTACTGATATAATGATCACTATCACTGTTGCGAAGTGACTGCTTCGTGTTTTAAGACAGGACATTTTTTTGTGAAACTGCCATTCACATTCCCGAACGTCATGTTCAGACAGATTATAGTTTAACGTTGATTAGTCACTGCATGTTAACCAACATGACCACCGACTTCTAAGCGCTCTACATGACTTAAGTCTGTAGATCCAGCTTACACTGTAGTGAGAAATTCTAAATACTAATAGCTTAATACTAAAAAGCATCAGTTGCTCAGTTCATAGTAACCAATTTCACGTCGTCTAGTTCTAAGTGCTAATCGAATTCTAACGATCATTTTGCAATCAGAATATAAGGCTAGGACACACAGGATCACTTTGCACCCTGACTGATTTTTCTTGGTTGGAGGCATTCAACAGGAAGCCCTGCAGTAACTGCATCACAAACTACTTGGCACAAGTCAGTGAGCTGTAACTGTAATCTGTCCCGTTTGATATTCAAATCCACGTCACTCAGTACTACAGTATGAGACACTACCATATCTCTGTTATAGAAGGTGAGTCATTCCTATCGTATGTATTTAGTGTTGATTCAATAAACAGTGTTACCCTATGAGGAAGGCACATCAGAAACTTTACGTAGGATTTTCAATAAAGCCGGAATTAGAATGGCATTTTAACCCTCAAACTTACTCAGAGATAAGTTTCGTTGGGTGGCCTAATGACCTGATGAGACCAATTAAACAAAATAAGCTAATCTATCAAATTTCGTGTAATGACTGTGAGGTCAAGTACATCGGTCAAACCAGCCCGGTTGGTCGGGGTCAGCTAAAATAGCCGAGCATAGGAAAACTCCTAAGTATAGAATGACAGACCCGAATAAGATCAATAATCTAGAAATAAACTCGACTATTGCAATGCATGCATTAAAACAAAACCACACAATAGGGTGGGATAAATCCAATGTACTTAAGTCTAATATAATTAGGTGTAAAGAGCGATTGATTACTAAATCACTGTTTATCGAATCAACACTAAATACATACCATAGGAATGATGCAACACCTAGGAGAGAGATATGGAAAATTTTACTATCAATAAAAACAATTCATAACAATAAAAAGTGGATGTCGATAGTAGTGTGACTTAATGAATAAGATTATGAGCAATAGTTTGTGCTCGAAACATCATCCAGTAAATAATACTGTATCAATGTGTGTCATAAGTCAACCAAACAAATCTTATATGGAATTAAATTCGACCACAGTGCCTAAGTTCACAACTATATTAAAGAGATACTACCACTAAGGAGGTTTGAATCTTTCAAGGGACATTATTTACTGTAAGATTACAGTTAAGTCTTGCTGACAAACGCCAATAAGCGAGAAACGTTTATTATAAAGTCTCTGGATTTTTCGTTCAATTTGTGAGCGAAGGGTGGTTTTTGCGTTATAGTAAGTAGATTGTGTTGATGATGATGGTCCAAATGAAGGTAAAAGGAAGACGATTGTGCACCCATAACCACGTAACAAATTAATCTCATGGTCAGTATTCTCGTGGCCAGCGTTTTGTCGTTTATCGTCATTCAGTTGGATACCAGTTGTGTACTCTTTCTACTTCTGTCAGTTCGTGATAAAGTTCTGTCATCAGCTAATGCCATCAGCGAGTACGTGTTCCCACATCTAACTTGGTGCTGACGTTTACAATCAGTGAGCAATCCACCTCCAGGCGTCATTAATGAACACTAGGATTTATGAGCAGGAGTTCAAAACCAGAGCGAACCAGCTGTCAACTGGTTCTTCCAGCTTTCTATAGTTTTCCGAATGATGTCAGTGTGAACTACCACATTATCCCACATTATTCCAATTTAGTAAGAAAATGGGTGTTCATAAGTCAACTCTAAATTCGCTTTCTTTAAAAAAATGATTATCAACTCATCAAGCTTATTGACAGTGATCAGCTCTTGGTCCTACTGTTATTGTCCTTAAAAGGACAAAAGCTAAATTATACCAGTTCACCGCCTAGTGCTCAGTTCATCATTAATGTCACATATCACCATGGAAGTTTTAATTCAATTTTATGATTTTCAAGTTTAAAAACTTGGTTTCAACAACTAAGAAGGGACTAATTATATAGTTTCTAAACAGTGTGGTACAGTTAAAATATACTACTGAACACTGAATTGTTAGGAACCATAATTAAGCACTTTCCAAGCAAATTTGATGATTGGTAGTCTCATTTGAGATATACAAGTCTGTACGAGTCAACTATTCAGATTAATTCTGTCTGGATAATTAGGCCCTATGTGATGAATCCCTCCGCATAGACTACCGATTAGCAAAGCTCCGGACGAGCAAAACGGCTCTTCGGTGTATTTATCCCTCTGATCTACAGATCAGTCTGAATGGTTTCTAAATATTCAAGTTGTTCAGTAGGATGATTTGTTAGTCAACATCATTTTTATGTCAGAGATCGCACACTGTAATCTTGGCTGACGAGTGGTTGCCAACCAAAAAACTTGTTTATACGACAGTTGAGCAACTGAAAAGCCACTCATTGGTAAGAAATGTCAACATAGATGATGAAATTTGTCAGCTTTTTATAAATTGGTCATACTGTATAAGAAAAATCATTTGCTTAAAACTATTCATAATCATTGCATCCTTGTGACTATAAGAGGCATTTTAGCTACCAGAAATATTTATTTATAACTTTTGAGATTAAACAAACAACATTCTCAGATAAATAACGACAACTGATTGGTTATTTAATGCCAAATCGACCTAGTAGCATCCTTTGCGAAACAATAAAGCCACGAATATGACTAATTGTAACTGCAATAATCGTGATTGCCTAAACGGTTTTTTATGTCATCTGTTTGTTTGGTGATGTGGTTGGGAAAAGTGAACAGTGAACTTCAGTAGACAAGTCTGCAATTAAGAATTTTAAAAATTCCCATAATGTAAATTGGAAACAAGACATATAAGCGAACAATATTGTTTTCATTTAGGTCCTCTTTAGGCTTCACTCTAATAAAAATAGCTTTGTATATATAAAATTAAACCAGCAATGTAGATTTATCGGTTAATTTGATAAATGTTTTAAAATAACGATGATGATACCAATGATAAAAGTGATAACGTTGATTAAAGCAAATGCAATATGGATGATGATAAGAACCAAGAAAGTAGCATGAAAATACAGACACTCCGATAATCAAAGTGGGTCAAAAGCTTTTGAAGATAGAAGTTACGTGATAATGAAGAGCAAGGTAAGTGGATGAACAAAGCCTAGACAAATACAGTAAGTATACGTAATTTATAAGTATTTTATTATTTATTTTATTATCACCATCATCATTTTAAAACATTTATCAAATCAACCAATGAATCCAATGGTTGGCTTAATTATATATATATATATATATATATATATATATATATATATATATATATATATATATATAAATGCTCAACGACAAGAGGAACTGAGCACAATGTATAAAACACTGAACAAAGAAGTGAAGAAGAGTGCACGCAAAGACAAAAGACACTTCTACGACACACTGGCAAGTGAAGCAGATCAGGCTGCAGGTAAGAGAGACCTGACGACATTGTATCAAATAACCAGGTTGCTATCAGGGAAGAGACCAACACAGATGAAACCAATAAAAGATGAAGAAGGAAATTTAATTACAAAAGAAGAGAAACAGAGGAAACGATGGGCCAACCACTTCAAGAAGCTCTTGAATCGACCACCACCTGCACTTCGTCCAGAAATACCACCTGCAGCCGCTGAACTACAAGTGAACATTAATCCCCCAACGAAAATGGAAGTCCTGAACGCCATAAAGCTACTGAAATGCGGGAAAGCAGCAGGACCAGATGGAATCCCACCAGAAGCACTGAGAACAGATGCAGAGACAACAGCGGACATGCTCACACCACACCACTATTGCAGAAGGTGTGGAAGGAAGAGAAGGTACCTGACGATTGGAAGAAGGGTTACCTTGTCAAACTGCCGAAGAAGGGAGACCTCAGTGTTTGCAAGAACTGGCGCGGAATCACTCCAAGGGTGACATAGAGGAGGTCGTGCGAGGAGGAAATGAGAGCTTGTGGGCTGTCGTGGGACCAGGTTCAAAAGATCTCAGAGAACAGAGGTCACTGGAGGCGTGCTACTGAAGCCCTATGTTCCACTAGGAACCCAAGGGACTAATAATAATAATAATAATAATATATATAAAGCTATTTTTATTGGAATGAAGCCTAAACAGGATCTGATTGAAAGCAATATTGTTCGCTTATGTCCTGTTCCAAGTCTACAATTAACAGTAGATTACATAACAAAACCCATTGATATTATGTTAGATGGATCATTATAAAGAATCTCGTAAACTTAACTTACTGCTGAGTGTTATGGCATCAATCATATGCTCACATAGACGTATACATTTCAGTGGTATCAGTTAGTCAAATGTCGAAGTGCACTTAGCAAAATTCGTACAGTATGCAATGAGCCACATCTATCGTGTGAAAGCTAATGATACTACCTAGATTTCCAAACCTGGTTAGAAGGGGCAGGGCTCGAACTGACGGCTCACTGACTAAAATTCAACTCCTTAAACCAGTGGACCACAGATCCAGATTTTAGTTGGTGATGACAAAATTCCGATTTTTCTCTTCGAATTCTATTCGTTAGCTGTGTTTTGCTACAAGTGAATAGATTGTACATTTTGAATTTTTATCTTTTCATGTCATATGCCGATAAATGAGTAATCTCAGATTTATTATATGGAGAATCCTTATTGTTCGTTGACAAGTTGCCTGAGTACATTACTTTTTTTGTAAGCATAGAATTTAGGCGATATGGTACAGTGTAACTTTATATTTGATCAGTCTACTTGGTCAACCACACACTAACATAGTATTATTTACGGGATGGAGTTTTAATTATAAACTGTTTTCATAATCAAATAAAGGTTACTATACAACTCTCTGTCTAAGTTTCATTATTTGTAGTTCTACTGCCTTTCATCATTTGATTTGATTGATATAATGATTTTCCAGATATCTGTAATTGTAGTTAAATCATAACTCTAACACATATTTAGCGTTGCATCAATGAACACAGATTCAGTGATCGAAATTCTTATCTACTTAGCTACACTGGTCTTGAAGACTGTCACTCCATCTTACCTTATTGGGTGACTGTTAGTTATAAAGTGCTCAACTTTGGCTGAACTCTCTTCTAGATTACTGTTCTTGGGACGTCTTATCAGTGACGACTTAGCTAGGTTCCTATGCTCTACCAAGCTGATTAACTTCGATCAGCTAGTTTGACCCATGTGATTCCAGGGCATTTGATAACTAGACTTATTTTGTCTAAGTTAGTAAAAACTCTGAACCGACGAGATAATACCTGAGTGAATGTAGGTTTGAATGTCACTGTAATCCCAGAGTGATTGGGAATCATACCTTAAGTTTCTAATGTCGTTTACTTATAATGGCAATGGCAAAATGGGCCTTTAATTTCTTCTTAGTCTTGCTGCAAGGATTCATGTAGTGAATAATGCCTTATCACTATGTGATATATCAAATCAACTAATCTAATATGAAATTATTCTTTTCACTGATTAGATACGTGTATATAAGCGTTTTCAGTAACTATATGAAATCATTTCTGGATGAAGTACAAGAATGCTCAAGAAGACCGATCGTATCTTTCTATTTCTGCGTAAAATCTTGCAACTTTTCAATCTCTGGTAGAGGTAGCTGGCATGCATGATACTAACTCATACGGTCCGTTAGCTCGCGGTGTATTGCATATAATTTTCGGAACTAGTCATTATAACAAGAAGTGCTTACTCATTGAAAATATTGCTACCAAAACGTATCTCTATGACGTCAAAGGTCAAGTACTTACAGACTTCTCAAATTACTCTTGCGCCGCTACGATGACTGAACACAACTGTGTTGCTCAATATAGTCGGCTATAAGAATTAGTAACCAAATGGCAAACAATGTATCTCAGATGTTTTGGAGTGACTTTAGAAACCACCTTAGCAACAACTGAAATGACTGATTGGATGTTTCAATTTATGAAAATCTGCCTTTTCAACCGGAATAAAAGAAAACTAATTGGCTGTTTCAATTGTCGCTAATGTGGCCTTTGAAGTCACCCAAGTTTTGAGTAACACAATGCAACAGTTCAATTCGTACAGTTTTAGAAATCTAGAGTCGGTAAACAGGAAACTCTTTATCAAGGTGGTTAGTTACACGCTTGTAACATTTGTCATTAAGACATCAACATGACTTTAAATAAACTCATCTGATATCGGAAATTTAAACTTATACCATTCAGTGCCAGGGTCAACTAAATTCATCCCGAATCACTAAACTGAGAACACTTTTCCAGGCGATAAACCTAACAGTTCAGTGACAAGATTTACCGAGGAGTCCACGGAAAATGTATTCCTTATGTCAAAACCGTTTATGTAAAAGTGAACATGGTTGTAGTCCTAATTAGGCTGCATTGGAAGGCGCTAAACATTTACTCTGTGGGAAAATACTCGAACTGCCGACAAAAATGCATGCCATTCACTTCATTACAGGGAGTATTATTCAGTTAAGAATAATAATTATACTGCTACTGCTGAGAAGTCACATACTAGGTTGAGACAACTGTCCAGTGTTCCCAAGTTTCCAGATATCCTCCAGTTATTCTCTTTCCGTGATAAATACTACCTTAAGAATAAAATCCCTATAAACCCGAAAGTACATTAATAATAATTACTTAATGCAAGATAATATATTTTGAAGACAGCGAAGAATTTTCACTCTATAATATCGTAACAACTTCATTCCTGGTTTAGTATCATCATATAGGTTCTTAATTTTAGTAATGTAGAGAACGGTACATGAATAATCACAACAAAGGAAGTACCCATTCATTTGCAAGATTTCAATGTTGAAGATGAACTTATTTTCTGATATTTCTTCCTTCACACAAGATGTGTGCTAAATATGGTGCGGTTGACTCATATCAGATGTTTACTTCTTGAACTGAATCAAACCGTGTACACCTCTGATAAAGTCGACACCAAACGTGTGAACCGGTTTTTATCACTTCAGTCTGGTTAGCAGGTAGTGCAATTCGGTGTGAGTGGTTTAGAACCATTTATGTTAGTTGGCAGTATACTTTGCAACGATATGGTTGACGTTTGTTTTCATTTGACTAAACAAGCATAAAGTCACATAACGTTTTTTATTATCATCCCTAAAGAGGCAAAGTGAAGTTGTGCATAAAGAGTATGCTTAGCATATGATTAGATGATGACTGCAGTCAACTGGTTTCACAAACCAAAGTATATGTGAACAACCGTGTCAATGAGTAAGATTAACGAGGTACAACTAATCCTGTTGACAGTTTTCAAAGTACTACACAGTGTGACACAAATATTTCTGAATGGCTCAGAAGAAAATAAGTAGGGACAGTTAAGTAGAGTAAGTAATATACAGGGTATTTACAAACCGCAAGATGAGAGGTTGAGTTATAATGGAAATTAACAGCATTTTAAAATAATAAATCAAACGAAGTATGTTTTTATAAGACAAGACCACAGATGAAAATCAGAAGAAATAAGGTAGGTAAAACTTGATTTGTTTTACAGCATGATATTATTATTATTATTATTATTCAGGAAAAATTGATACTGATGCAGTTCTCAAGGATCTGTTTAGCTCCTTAGAAAAAAATGAGGACCTGACACTGCGAAAGACTGAGTTGAAGACCAGTTGAAAAAGAAAATACTACTTAGTGTTATTTTGTAAATTATTTGTTTGATAGCAGTGTGACAAAGAGGCAACCAGCATAGAAGCATCAGTTCATCAGTATACCTAACGAAATTAGCTCAAGCAGATTCGGGCAGGTTACGCAAAAAGAAAGGAAACAAAACAGGAGGAAGCACAGCATACTGAGGTTCTCTGGTTTCCGTGGGTAATGAAGTCGAGCTCATGACCTGTACACAAAAGGTACTAGGATAGCTGATTTATGAATAACTCGCTGATTACAGACAATTTCTACCATAAAACTAACAATAGTGGGATAAGCACGGAAAACTATAGCTCTATAAAGCGGTGTTTTGTCTCATCCTGAGGATCCTAACCAGCTTAGGGATGAGATCAAACACTAAAGGAGGCTATGATGTCTCAGTAGCCTTTTGGATAACGCCTCGGCGTTCGAAGCCATGACTACAGCTTCTGAGTCTCAGTGAGGAAAACCACCACTCACTGGTAGCCAGAAGGTATATCCAGGTGACATTTGAGTCCAAAATGGGACCAAACATCTTTTGCTGATTACACCGCTAACAACCACCAAACAAATTACACAATAACGACGCTTTAGGCAATATCCAGGTAGCCACATAAAAGCCTTAATCACTACGTATGTGGATTAAATTGATTCAGTGTTAAAAACCAAAGTTACAACAGTCAGTAAATAATAACATTGGTAACTTATACATATATAATAGAAACGAGTTCGTTATTCACGGAATTGAATATGCTTTGCCTGTATTAATAATCTACCAAATTCTACATGCATCACCAAGTTGTTTCTGCGAGGAAAAAACACCCAAAAAATCACTCCTGTTCGATTGGCAGTTTCTCCCTATTTCATTGAGTGGTTTGTGGAGTTTGACTAATTTCAAAGTAGTATTCATCACGAAATGATATCATTTGAAAACCTGGAACCCAGTGTGTAACAAGACTGCCATTGTAGTGGGCGTTGCCAATACGAATGGATATGAGTAGTATGTGTTGAGAAGGTGGCAGAAATCATAGGGAATTACCAGCAGTGGGTAAGGATTCCACCAAGAGAAACGCAAGAGACAAGGCAGGTGTATGAAGAGCAAATCAAGATAGAAGCAGAAGAGGAAATGAAGCATACTTTGCAAATGACGGTATTAGTGCAAGGTGTGCCATATTTAAGGACTGCTGTCCCACTTGTTGACAATAAATATTTCATCCTGCATACCTGTCTCTTGCTTCTTTCACTATGATCTTCATAAAAATCCCGAGATCCTTAAAACCTGTTACAATCAATTGTTTTGCTACGCAGTTTCAGGAAGAATCAAGAATCAACTTGTAAATATTAGATTGGTTGAAGGGATGAAAATCGATAGGATATTCAAATTTAAAAAAGCCTTTAAAATAGACAAGGTCACTGTGAACATAAAGAAACCCTTGAATTTTGTATATATCTTTGGAGTTACAATACACCTTCTGATTTCGTACAGCCTTTTCCATTTATTGAGAAACTGAGGGACCATCAACGGGTGGAATCCGAAGGTTACTTTTTAAGCGTCCGCATACATATATCACTTAGATTATATCAAGTCGTCCCTACGAGAACATAACAAGTGACAGCAAGGGTTATAACAACCCTTGAAAGCCTGAGACCACTGGACAGCTGTTTCGGCTTTGTTTGGTAATTCTCAGTAGTGTGCACCCACGACGTCACAAGGGACTGGTCTCAGGGCACTTAGGTCTCGCGAGGAAGTCTCTATGAATCAACCATTGGGCCGGTATTCTTGGTCCATATTTTCCTACATTTAACAATTGGCCGTACAATGCGGTCATAATCCAGTATCATTCGGGAGTTTTTGATACTACGATCACACTGGTTGACCCCACAGGTAGTGACTCGTCATTAGGACTTCGAGAAATCCGTCTTCAGGCGTGCCATTGATGAGCACTCTCCAGAATGATTGCTATGTGCCTTATTCACTTCTGCCTAGCTACCCTTTATGTACATATGATCTTCATTGTGATCGGCTGTCCGCATGTCTCTGATTGATTTTGTGTATGGACAAATCCCAATGATCTTGGATAATTTGCTCATTTAAGGAATTGCCCAGCTGCTTCTTGTTGACTATTTTCGTGTAACTGACTCGGCCAACTTCCCTTTCGGAAGCCCAAAGGCTAAAATGCTGCTGAACGTAAGTGTGGAACATAGGCAATTTAGTAGAATGTAACTCCATTACAAGCTTGTTTACTTGATAATAAATAATACCGTATTACTGTGCTAGATCAGATAAGCAAATCTGAGATGAAAATATCATCTGGACAATGAACCTCAGCATTTTTGAAGCAGACTCTTAAGATTTAGCAGGTTACTTTGACTGGGTCCAGCAGTCGTCGTTTCAAGTTTGACCCTATGAATTTTATTGGGGTATGCAATGTGAAAGGGATCAAATATTGCTTTTAAGATGGTATTCATTACGAACTGACACCAACTGGAGGAACATTGGAAACCTGGGAGCACCGGAAAACTGTTTCTTCCTTCAATGGCACTCCTAAGAAGTGCTCATTGTTGACTAGCTTCAATTGACCATTCCCAAAGTCCCGATGAGAAGTCATGATCTGTGGGGATGAGAAGGTATAGCATTGAAGTGCTAGCAATCTGCGAGGAGTCTGCAGATGGAATGGAAGTGGACTCTCCAAACTGTCAACTGGAGAGTCAGTAGTCTACTGCGATATTGTTACCCAGACGACAACCACGAACACACTGAGTTTCGGAGTGGCTATCATGATGTCCCCAAGGGCATCAAAGGCTTTCATACAGAGGGAACCAGTCTCCTGCTCCAGGATCATGACAGCGAGATTCAACTCGAAAGGAAGGACAGTTACAACCATACAATGCTACGCTACGCACCTACAAATAATACAGATGAAGAGAAGAAGAAGGAATTCCACAGACAATTGCAATCAACACTGGACAAGACCACACCGCAGTTGGCGACATCAAAATTCTAATGGGCGACATGAATGCCAAACTTGGGGAGGACAACACAGGAGGAGAACTAACCAAGGGTCGAGAAGCGCTCGGTGAGGTGATGAACGAGAATGGAGAATTGTTTACAGAATTCTGTGCATTCAACGATTTGGTGATTGGAGGCACTACGTACAAATACAAGGATATCCACAAAGCAACATGTTTTGTATTTCACCAGATACGATACACTTGCAAGTGAAGCAGAACAGACTGTTGGTAGGCGAGAACTGACAACATTGTATCAAATAACCAGGTTACTATCCGCGAGGGATGAGATCAACACAGATGAAACTAATGAAAGAAAGTGAAGGAAATCTAATTACCAAAGTGGAGAAAGGAAGGAAATGATGGGCTGACCACTTCAAAAAACTCTTGAATCGACCACCATCACCACCACCTGCGACTCGTCCAGGAATATTACCAGCAGCCCAGTCACAGAACTATCCGTGAACACAGGCCCTCGGATGAAAGTCGAAGCCCTGAACGCCATAAAGTTACGGAAAGGCAGGAGGGCAGTAGAACCAGATGGAATTCCGCCTGAAGCACAGAAAACAGACGCAGAGACAACAGCGGTCATGCGCACACCACACCACTATTGCAGAAGGTGTGGAAGGAAGGTAAGGTACCTGCCCATTGACTGGAAGAAGGGCTACCTTGTCAAACCTCCAAACAAGGGAGACCTATGTCTTGGCAAGAACTGGCACGGAATCATGCTTCTGTCCACCTCAAGCAAAATAACAAGCCACATCATCCTGGAGACACTAAAGGATGCGCTGGATTCAAAACTATGACCGAAACAGGCTGACTGGATTCAGGAAGAACAAAGCATGTGCGCATCAAATTGCAACGCTACGCTACGCATCATCGTTGAACAGAGTATAGAATGGTAGTCAACTCTCTACCTGAACTTCATCGACTTTGAAAAGGCCTTGTACAGCGTCGACCGAGAAGTAATTTGGAAACTGCTTCAACACCACGGAGTACCACAAACATTTATCAATCTCATTCAACAGTTATATGCTATATGATGCTACATGCCAAGTGATTCACAATGGAAAGCTCAGTGATGCCTTTGAAGTGAATAGTGACAGGAGTAAGACAAGGCTGTCTACTATCACCCATGATCTTGCTGATTATGGTCGACTGGACTGGACTGGACTGGACTGGATCATGCATCAAATAGTGGGGAGCGAGAAGAGGGAATACGTTGGCTGGACTGCGGAAAAGAACCTACAAGACTTGGATTTCGCTGATTATGATTTATGTCTGATGCCTTATATCGCACAAACTCGAAGATGTACAGGAGAAAACTAGCATGATGGTAGAAGAGGCAGCGAAGAGAGGACTTCAAGTGAACGTAGAGAAGACAGAGGTGATGATGATAGTCAACCAACACCACCACCACCACTACAGATATTCATCAACAGCTGCCGCCTACGCTTGCTCGGTACTGAAGATCTGATGAGATGGCCGGAAAGATTAAGCAACAAGGAACTCTGGCTGGTAACAAAGCAACCAAGAACCCATCGCCCAACAAATGTGCACTGGAAGGAAGTGGAGATGGATTGGGCATACAGTGAGAAGGCCGACTGGGGACATCACGTGACAGGCCAGTTGCTCGAGTGGAATCCAGAGGGTAAACGACGAGTTGGGCGTCCTAGGCGAGGGTGACATGGAGGAGATGGTATGGGGAAGAAATGAGAGCTTGTGGACAGTCGTGGTGCCAGGTTAAGAAGACTGCAGTGAAGGGTTCGCAATAGAGGTTGCGAACAAGAATCCTGATCAATATCGAAAAAAGCATAGTTTCTCATTTATCAATCTGATTACCACTGATAATATTCTCGGATATACCAGATAAACCGATTTTCGACTGGTATTAAAGATGGATATTAGTGTAATCGGCGACGCAACTTTCATTCCGTTCGGGACTCCTCTGCTATATATACTGGCTCACCAATAGTGACCAATAAGTTTGGTTCAGTCAACGACTTGTAATTAGAAGCTACTACATTGGCTACTGGTTGGTAGGTATTTCAGTGATTGAGTATCTTATACTACGAAAAAAGCGCTTCAATTACAAGATGTATTGCAGCTACTAAGTTATGTAATTCCACAGTGTGACTGACTACATTTTGTTCTGAAACATACCAGTTAGTTGTTCAGAAGTCCTTCAGTTGTGTTCCATCCTTGTTTGTAATTATCATCAGCAATTCATACAGATGAACTCTATAATTCAATAGGCCACATTACAATTGAAGTTTCAAGTTGTTTTACAAAGTACTTTAGTCAGAGGTGTTGACGGTGACTACTGAAATTATTTAATGATTAATTATACCGTTATAAACATGAGCGATGAAGATAAGTGGCATTGTATAGTGTCTTGAAAGGACTTGAACCTAGAAAGACATTCAGGTCTTTCAACATTTTCGCAAACTGTATTTTGATGAATGCTATGGGGTGAAACCTGAACGAGACGTTTTTTACTGTCCACTTCCAAACACTGAATGTTGATTTCAACAGATATATGGGAATCTATGTTAGTCGAGGGAATGTTATGTGACCGTCTTCTGTCACTGTAGTGTCCAGTTTACACCTCCAGCCAAAGATCAGCATAGGTTACATCAAAACGAAGGTTACATAATTCCCCGTGGCGTGGCTATAGGGCCACCTTTAAAAGCCCCTACTAACGCAGATCTTTATGTTTAGCCTAGAAAACATAACCTTGTCAAATATGATTAGCGAGTTTCATATCTAAAAAAGATACACAGATCATACCTTGATTACATGTGATAAGAATACGAATCTCAAAAACCTGCTTCAAACTTTTAATAGTGCTCATTCCTTAATCAAATTCACTTTGAAAACAGAGTCAGACTCTGAAGTTCACTTCCTTGATGTCCAAGTTTAAAGTAAATATGACAATTCACTCCGGAGATCTATTCACAGAAAACCAACTTAAACAAGCAGTTTACTTACTTTCAAAGTTATATCTCCTTAAGCAGAAAGAGAAATCTTATTAATTCACTCTTCTCAAGAACATGAAGAATTTGTACGAAGGATACCATCCATGATGAACTAGATAACTTAGGAGAGATTCTCATGGGAAATAGATACTCAGTGAAATCTGTACATAAGAATCTAGAGCCAAAACATGCCACGAAATGCGTGTATTCTGTGCGAAAAGGATTTTACTCCTGAACCTTGAATTCAAGAAAGATGATGCGGTGGATATCTTCAGAAAGAGACTATAAAGATCCATGAGCAGAACATTCTGTCACCAAACCTAGATTCATATTGTTCCGCCAGAAACACATTTTATTAGTAAGCAAAGAATAAGCTAGAGCGTTGTATCACATCATTGTGGGTGTATAAGTCTACTTGCTCTTTTGGAGCCAAGCACGTCAACCGTACAATGCATCAGCTTATGCAACGCGATCACGAATACTTCCTACCTTGTTTGGCAAAGGAGAACGGAAATGCATCTTCAGCTCTGTAACAAAACAATTATAAAACTGAGAACATTTGGTCCCCGGATAGATGTCAGTTGGTCAAAGGCAATCAGCAGAAAGGCCTACATCTAGGTTTTGTCAGTCACGACCCCAATGGCTCAGTAATAACGTCACTGACTACAACACTGGGTGACGTGGGTTTCAATCCGGAAGAGAACATTAGCTTCTAGGGGTTGCAGGTACGCCTTGCTGACGTGTGGTATAAGGTAAAAAACCTAGTTCAAAAGTTTCCGACATTAATTTTAACTGACACCGAGTATCCACTTCATTCTCCTCGTATCTCTTAAGGGAGGATAAGAAGAAATTACATAAGACTGTATGCTAGTACAGCCAAATACAAGAATTTGACTATACCATACCTAGAACGCATATTTGACGAGGAAAACGTGTTAGAACAGAACTCACATATCAACTTTGTCACAGTTAATAATCTCATTTCAATAAATTAATTAACAGGGTAAAATTTTTGTCGTTATTAATACTCTTAATATCACTTAAATTATTATAATGATACTATTTGAAATGTTGTTGGAATATATCAGCCTGAGAATTCCAAAAAATAATTATACTAAAACTATACCCGTCGCGCAAGAAGTAGCTATGGTAGCCCGTGGTGTAGTGAATAACGCCCTGGCGTCTGGAGCGACTGCCCCCGAGTCCAAATCCCGGTGGGAACAACATCACTCACTGGGGAGCAAGTATGTCCAGCTGAAGAGTCCCAAATAGGACGAAATGCGGATCCTGGAGTTCACTGCTAGCCATGATCCATCATTAACATAATTAGAACGCAGGCAATATCGAGGCATCCGCACAGGAGTCCGTATGCCAATAGAGACCGATCAATTCGGCCCAATCAACGACGGTATGATATAAAAACAATTATACTAGTAACAAAAACTGTTTGGAATAAAGCTACTTTTATTATTATTATTACTACTAAGCTAAATGCTTTTTCAGGGTATTTTTCATCACGGATTAGTATCAGCTAGAGAGCCACTGAAAACTAGGTAGAAGAGGATAGTTGTTTCGTTCCACTTTTATGACTCTTCAGAATATCGAACCCATTACTTTGAGGACTGATAGTGGACATATTACCTATAAAGCACTCGGTTGGGATCCAAAAACCCATGTTTCCTGACTGCCTTAAAATTAATGAAGTTGCTATAGGCCTTACAGGAATTTAGCCCCCCTTTGTTGGTCCTTTCCAAGCATTTCGTGCTTCACATTTAACATATATATATATATATATATATATATATATATATATATATATATATATATATATATATATAATGACAAAGAGAATGGGAAACGTGGAACCAGTGTGATTAACTTTGTATGCACTGAACTCCTTAAATACTTATTTATATTCACTTACTCAGTTTGAATAATTCTATCCAGATAACCACAGGAGTTTGTAAACCGCTTTAAGTTTTTAAGTTAAAAAAGTGACCGTAAATTAAATAAACCATATATACTGGTCTAATACAACCTAAGGTCATTTAATATATGTGTCAAAAATGGTCGAATGGTAAACACTGATTTCTTTTCTTCATAGATGACCTTGGCCTATTACCTGTTAACACTGATTATGAAGACTGTCAATGAATGTCTTGTCGATTTTGCAGTCAAATACTTGTTTATTTGATTGATGACAGAGGAAAGTGAGACAAACATCTCAGTTAATTTCAGAAACACTGATAAGTGTTGAAGTTAAAAGTTATCCCTAGGCGTAATCGAGCTTCTTATAGGTTACAGCGTTCTGTGTGAAAACGCGCATATTTTCTGTGTAATGTTTGCATATATTTTGAAGTGAAAACTTCAGTCACAGATCCTCTTGGTTGCCATTCAAAGTCTCACTACACTTAACCCAATTTGAGATTTAAGCACCATTCTTCATAGATAAATCTACTTTCTGTAGGGATTTTCTTCGTGGTGGTTAGCAGTGGAATCCAAGGAGCATGTTTCGTCCCACTTGGGACTTGTCAGCTGGATGTACCTGCACTCAAGTGAATGATACTGTTCCCACTGAAATTCGAAACCAGCACCCATCGCTTCTGCTACTACACGGCATTTTAAAGCCCATACAAATGGTTAAGATATGCGAAAATGCACGTTTTCACACAGAAAGTGATATTTTATATTAAGCGTCATAACACCTGGGGATGACTTTTAGCCTCATCCAATGATACGTTATTCTCATACAAACACTCAGATATCTGCAACAATTAGTCTATAAACCAAAATAAACTAGTAAATACACCCGCGACCGATGATGAATTGGGATTCACAAAGCCTATTAAGTGCTGTCTACTTTTTATATTCATAGTCTGAATGTTTTAGACAGTTAGAGACGTTTTGATAGAAGCTTTGGATCTAAATTTCATGTGTATTTTCGCATGGAGCTAAACCAAATCTTCAACATTAGGCAAGGCCATAGCCTTTTGAAAATTTTAAAACGCATCACTCAGAAATGCAGTTACAGGCTACCTAGAAAGATGAATATCAACTTTTCTGACTATAGCGCTGAATAAGTAGACTCCACAACTCTATGGGAGCAGAAATATTCTGGAGTTTGTCGATGCAACGGATTGATGAAATTATGAGAGACGAACAATATGGAATAATGCATAAAACCTTATTTCCCGAAAAAGACTTAATATTTGCAAATTGAAGTGGAAGTTAACATGAGGAGAAAGAAATGAATCAAAATGCATACACTGAGTGCTAAACTAGTTCACAAGTTAATGGCCTGCCCTATGCCCCGGTGAAGAGGAAACGTCAAGAATAGGGGTTAGCAACCCAACCCCGTGAAACCAATACAATTGCTAAAGAAACGTCAAAACACCCAAAAAATCACTCCTGTTCGATTGGCAGTTTCTCCCTATTTCATTGAGTGGTTTGTGGAGTTTGACTAATTTCAAAGTAGTATTCATCACGAAATGATATCATTTGAAAACCTGGAACCCAGTGTGTAACAAGACTGCCATTGTAGTGGGCGTTGCCAATACGAATGGATATGAGTAGTATGTGTTGAGAAGGTGGCAGAAATCATAGGGAATTACCAGCAGTGGGTAAGGATTCCACCAAGAGAAACGCAAGAGACAAGGCAGGTGTATGAAGAGCAAATCAAGATAGAAGCAGAAGAGGAAATGAAGCATACTTTGCAAATGACGGTATTAGTGCAAGGTGTGCCATATTTAAGGACTGCTGTCCCACTTGTTGACAATAAATATTTCATCCTGCATACCTGTCTCTTGCTTCTTTCACTATGATCTTCATAAAAATCCCGAGATCCTTAAAACCTGTTACAATCAATTGTTTTGCTACGCAGTTTCAGGAAGAATCAAGAATCAACTTGTAAATATTAGATTGGTTGAAGGGATGAAAATCGATAGGATATTCAAATTTAAAAAAGCCTTTAAAATAGACAAGGTCACTGTGAACATAAAGAAACCCTTGAATTTTGTATATATCTTTGGAGTTACAATACACCTTCTGATTTCGTACAGCCTTTTCCATTTATTGAGAAACTGAGGGACCATCAACGGGTGGAATCCGAAGGTTACTTTTTAAGCGTCCGCATACATATATCACTTAGATTATATCAAGTCGTCCCTACGAGAACATAACAAGTGACAGCAAGGGTTATAACAACCCTTGAAAGCCTGAGACCACTGGACAGCTGTTTCGGCTTTGTTTGGTAATTCTCAGTAGTGTGCACCCACGACGTCACAAGGGACTGGTCTCAGGGCACTTAGGTCTCGCGAGGAAGTCTCTATGAATCAACCATTGGGCCGGTATTCTTGGTCCATATTTTCCTACATTTAACAATTGGCCGTACAATGCGGTCATAATCCAGTATCATTCGGGAGTTTTTGATACTACGATCACACTGGTTGACCCCACAGGTAGTGACTCGTCATTAGGACTTCGAGAAATCCGTCTTCAGGCGTGCCATTGATGAGCACTCTCCAGAATGATTGCTATGTGCCTTATTCACTTCTGCCTAGCTACCCTTTATGTACATATGATCTTCATTGTGATCGGCTGTCCGCATGTCTCTGATTGATTTTGTGTATGGACAAATCCCAATGATCTTGGATAATTTGCTCATTTAAGGAATTGCCCAGCTGCTTCTTGTTGACTATTTTCGTGTAACTGACTCGGCCAACTTCCCTTTCGGAAGCCCAAAGGCTAAAATGCTGCTGAACGTAAGTGTGGAACATAGGCAATTTAGTAGAATGTAACTCCATTACAAGCTTGTTTACTTGATAATAAATAATACCGTATTACTGTGCTAGATCAGATAAGCAAATCTGAGATGAAAATATCATCTGGACAATGAACCTCAGCATTTTTGAAGCAGACTCTTAAGATTTAGCAGGTTACTTTGACTGGGTCCAGCAGTCGTCGTTTCAAGTTTGACCCTATGAATTTTATTGGGGTATGCAATGTGAAAGGGATCAAATATTGCTTTTAAGATGGTATTCATTACGAACTGACACCAACTGGAGGAACATTGGAAACCTGGGAGCACCGGAAAACTGTTTCTTCCTTCAATGGCACTCCTAAGAAGTGCTCATTGTTGACTAGCTTCAATTGACCATTCCCAAAGTCCCGATGAGAAGTCATGATCTGTGGGGCCAACGAAGTTGAACATGAGGAATGGGTGGAGGTTACGCTACATCGGGAACTGACAGAAGTAGGAAGTACGGACCACAGGATTCCGATCCACTGACCCATTGGTCATATGCTGACCGCGGAACCGGAAGATTTTGTGTTCGATTCCAAGCGGAGTGAGGTCGTAGATGCTCGTTGCTGAGGAGTCTCATACTACGACGTAACAGCCGTCCAATTCTTCTAGGTTTCCAATGATTTCCAACTGATATTAATCCATGATGAATACCAAGCTGTAATCAATAAATAAATCCCTATAAACCTCAAAAATGAATCAGGTATTATCTGAAAGTAATTCGCGATATTCTACTTCTTTCCTTTAGTTCTATTACCATACAAGTTCGACTAACCTCACCTGGTTAACTAGTTCACTAGTTAATAGTCCGTCCTATGCCCGGGCATTTCAAAATGACTGTCATTCCATGATTTAGCAGAGATCTTTCAAAAAAATGGAAATCGAAATATATATATATATATATATACAAGTATATTTTGCAAAGGAATTATTAAGTTAACTAATTCCAGCATTGGTATTTATGTTTCTGGGAGCTTAGACTTTATCAGTATTCCAGGAAACCTGACTTATATCCAGTTAGATAATTTTTCCTGGACGAGGAAGATATATCCTTTTCAAACCATTTCTGATATTTTGCGAAAACTAACCAATAAATCTTTAGCGTTTCAAGTGTAGTTGCAGGATAAAAAGTCCACTCCCTTTAAAATTGTCTTACATTACAACAAACGGGGAACAGAATGAAAGCTGAGAAGTCCAATACTACGACTAAACACAGGTAAATGGCTCCCATATTGTACATGGGAAAAGTCCTAGAAGCTTTCATCCGTTGACCTCCCGCTAGTTGAAGATATTCACAATCAAAAATTCGAGCATGCACTAATATCAATCATGTATTTATATTCAATTGACCGCTTCCTTCCCAGTGGAAAATAGGGCTTCCCTAACACGTCTCCATTACACTCCTTTCTCTGCAGTCTTCTTAACCTGGCACCACGACTGTCCACAAGCTCTCATTTCTTCCCCATACCATCTCCTCCATGTCACCCTCGCCTAGGACGCCCAACTCGTCGTTTACCCTCTGGATTCCACTCGAGCAACTGGCCTGTCACGTGATGTCCCCAGTCGGCCTTCTCACTGTATGCCCAATCCATCTCCACTTCCTTCCAGTGCACATTTGTTGGGCGATGGGTTCTTGGTTGCTTTGTTACCAGCCAGAGTTCCTTGTTGCTTAATCTTTCCGGCCATCTCATCAGATCTTCAGTACCGAGCAAGCGTAGGCGGCAGCTGTTGATGAATATCTGTAGTGGTGGTGGTGGTGTTGGTTGACTATCATCATCACCTCTGTCTTCTCTACGTTCACTTGAAGTCCTCTCTTCGCTGCCTCTTCTACCATCATGCTAGTTTTCTCCTGTACATCTTCGAGTTTGTGCGATATAAGGCATCAGACATAAATCATAATCAGCGAAATCCAAGTCTTGTAGGTTCTTTTCCGCAGTCCAGCCAACGTATTCCCTCTTCTCGCTCCCCACTATTTGATGCATGATCCAGTCCAGTCCAGTCCAGTCCAGTCGACCATAATCAGCAAGATCATGGGTGATAGTAGACAGCCTTGTCTTACTCCTGTCACTATTCACTTCAAAGGCATCACTGAGCTTTCCATTGTGAATCACTTGGCATGTAGCATCATATAGCATATAACTGTTGAATGAGATTGATAAATGTTTGTGGTACTCCGTGGTGTTGAAGCAGTTTCCAAATTACTTCTCGGTCGACGCTGTACAAGGCCTTTTCAAAGTCGATGAAGTTCAGGTAGAGAGTTGACTACCATTCTATACTCTGTTCAACGATGATGCGTAGCGTAGCGTTGCAATTTGATGCGCACATGCTTTGTTCTTCCTGAATCCAGTCAGCCTGTTTCGGTCATAGTTTTGAATCCAGCGCATCCTTTAGTGTCTCCAGGATGATGTGGCTTGTTATTTTGCTTGAGGTGGACAGAAGCATGATTCCGTGCCAGTTCTTGCCAAGACATAGGTCTCCCTTGTTTGGAGGTTTGACAAGGTAGCCCTTCTTCCAATCAATGGGCAGGTACCTTACCTTCCTTCCACACCTTCTGCAATAGTGGTGTGGTGTGCGCATGACCGCTGTTGTCTCTGCGTCTGTTTTCTGTGCTTCAGGCGGAATTCCATCTGGTTCTACTGCCCTCCTGCCTTTCCGTAACTTTATGGCGTTCAGGGCTTCGACTTTCATCCGAGGGCCTGTGTTCACGGATAGTTCTGTGACTGGGCTGCTGGTAATATTCCTGGACGAGTCGCAGGTGGTGGTGATGGTGGTCGATTCAAGAGTTTTTTGAAGTGGTCAGCCCATCATTTCCTTTCTTTCTCCACTTTGGTAATTAGATTTCCTTCACTTTCTTTCATTAGTTTCATCTGTGTTGATCTCATCCCTCGCGGATAGTAACCTGGTTATTTGATACAATGTTGTCAGTTCTCGCCTACCAACAGTCTGTTCTGCTTCACTTGCAAGTGTATCGTATCTGGTGAAATACAAAACATGTTGCTTTGTGGATATCCTTGTATTTGTACGTAGTGCCTCCAATCACCAAATCGTTGAATGCACAGAATTCTGTAAACAATTCTCCATTCTCGTTCATCACCTCACCGAGCGCTTCTCGACCCTTGGTTAGTTCTCCTCCTGTGTTGTCCTCCCCAAGTTTGGCATTCATGTCGCCCATTAGAATTTTGATGTCGCCAACTGCGGTGTGGTCTTGTCCAGTGTTGATTGCAATTGTCTGTGGAATTCCTTCTTCTTCTCTTCATCTGTATTATTTGTAGGTGCGTAGCGTAGCATTGTATGGTTGTAACTGTCCTTATTTTCGAGTTGAATCTCGCTGTCATGATCCTGGAGCAGGAGACTGGTTCCCTCTGTATGAAAGCCTTTGATGCTCTTGGGGACATCATGATAGCCACTCCGAAACTCAGTGTGTTCGTGGTTGTCGTCTGGGTAACAATATCGCAGTAGACTACTGACTCTCCAGTTGACAGTTTGGAGAGTCCACTTCCATTCCATCTGCAGACTCCTCGCAGATTGCTAGCACTTCAATGCTATACCTTCTCATCTCCTTTGTGATCTGGACAGCCTTGCTAGTTTGAAACACGGTGCGGACATTCCATGTCCCCACATTTACTTTCGCTTTCATCGTGAGACACATCAGCTGACTGGCTTCGCGAAGGCTTTCACCAACTGGCGTCATTTCATCTCCCCGATTCCAGTGAGGAGTATGTTTGCTTTTACTTTCTATATTTTCTTTTTGTTTTGACGTTTTTTTAGCCATTGGATTGGTTTTACGCTGTATGGTTGTGCATGAACTTGACCACTTATTTATATGAATTTAGACTTACTATTTGTGTTTAAAATGAATTAAGATCATATGGTAGTTACCAGTAGAGGGGTGACTGGCTATACTCTTCCTCTTTATACAAATTTTAGGTTAAAAATATTTTGTAGTGATTGCTGCCGCGAAGCTCAGTAATCCTGACATTTTCTCTGTGTTTGCTGTTTTAAAACAGTCGTGTTTTCCGTTTAATATTTTTTGCTTTCTAGTTGTCTGGCAATGGCACTGGTTAAAGTGTTGGTTACACTCACAGACAGATTCCTCTGTATATGCTAAGTGAACCAAATTAAGACTTTCTTCTTATTCTGTTAAGGTACTTGGTGCTGCAACTGAGTATAAATTCATAAATGATGTTGGAGGTGATGCCAGCAGGGTAACTATCGAGTTTGAACTGATTCAGCGAGCATGCAGCATTTTATATGATGAAACTGTAACTGAAGGAATGTTTTTTGTCAGTGCTCCATTGACTCTTGCATTCAATTTATTCGATATTGCATCTCCCTTGAATGTAAGGTAAAATAAAACCGTTTCCACAATTGGGTGTTCATGTATCCCTATCTGTTCTTCTCCATACCGCATATTATATCACTTTGGGTATCCATTTCCTCGACGACACTTTTGAGTTATGTTTGCTTCTTTCTCTAGCTTGTCCGCAGAACATAATTTCCTAGGTTTGCTTTTACAATGAAAACAGCAATAATTAGTCAATTCATTACTTTCGTTACTTCTCAATAATCTCATTTCTTTATAGGGTGTACACTTATATATATTTTTTCCTTGAGTTATGGTTTTTATTTACTTGGCTGTTGAGCAAACTATTATTCGGTAATTCGTTTATTTTAAAGTGTTAATAGTGTTGGTTGAGTGCTATATATATATATATATATATATATATATATATATATATATATATGCGCATTATCCTTTTGTTCAATCATTGTGTTGTCCCTCACATATATAAAAATCTAAATGAATATATAAATGTTGCACATTGTCGATTTCCGTGCTGAAAAGATGTAAACAACTGAACATATGTACTTTGCTTATTTTACGTATTTACCTACGGGAATTCCAATGAGTGATTAAACTACTTTTTTATGTGTATAAAAGTTGTGTGTATAGTCAGCGAGTAATTGTTTGCGTGTAATACATTTAAAATTATCACGATTTATTGATTTTTGTGCGGTGTACTGCATAAGATGAATTTAAACGCCAGTGCACTTACACACAAAAAAGTATCAACCTACCTAGGAGAGGAAACTTTAGTAAATATATATACATGTTCACTTAACTCAGTTCATCTCAAAGTTCAGTTCTCCAGTGAAACATATTTCAAAGAAGTTATACAGATCTCGGTAACTAACAGAGGAATCCAGAATGTGCCTTTTGCTCTATTTTGGACTCTTCAGTCGGATGTGCATGCACCTAAGTGACTGATGGTGTTCTCAGTGCTACTCGAACCCAGCATCCTTTGCTTCAGTTGCCAGAGCGTTATCCGCTAAGTCACTGGGGCACGAAAGACACCTCTTGTTATGATACTTGTGATTTTCCGTTGTTATACGGGGCCGAATCGCTGGACCTCTGTTGGCAGACGGTCTCCTGTGCGAATTTCTTAATAATGCTGATTGCTTATGATGTTATATTGATTGCACGAGAGGTGGCTACAGTGTCTCAATCGCCTAGTGGATAACTGTCTGGCGTTTGAAGCAAAGGGTACTGGGCTAAGGCCTCAGAGGGAACAACATCACTCCACACTTGGGTCCAGGTACACCTGGCTGACGAGTCCCAAATAGAACGAAACACAGATCCTGGATTTCTCTGCTAGTCACCAAGATCAATATAACATCACAGATAACCAATAGTATCCAAGCATCCGTATAGGAGTCATCTGTCAACAGAGGTAGAGCACTTCAGCCCTGTTTAGCAACGGGAAATTGCAAGTGTCATAACAACATTACAAACAAAGAAATATGACCCACATGATCATGAAACGAATATAGAAGTAGTTGAAAGAAATATGATGGTGTTATCTAAAGAAGGCGAAGCTTAGATTTTTAAGGTAGCACTCTTCATGAACTGATAACATTTGGAAAGCTATTGGAAACGTAAGAGCAGCAATTCACGAAATAGTGCAACCATCATGTAATACCATCAGCAAGTAGTTGTCCTCACGCAATACTTGGCTGAACCTACATGCCACAGCTACTCAGGTATTAGACCTCGTAATTTTCAATTATTGATTTGTTTACAATGAATCAGTTGACGATTATTGGTGTACATTATTTTTGTGTAGATGACGCAGAAAGCTTGATAGCTTCTTCATGATTCTCAGTGAGATCCCTGAATAAATGAATACACAAATTAATTCGTAAATTAATGATTGATAAATATGTGAATAAGTAAGTATCAAACATGTACATTGGACTCAATCCTTTACGAAAATCCCTCACTTCTATAAAATTGCGCATGCACCAGTCAGCGGAAGTTAGCCAGCCTCCTTGACAGTTCCTAAGTGCTCACCGAGGTTCATTGATTATTTTTGCTATGTAACACTCCTGATAAAGAGTAAGTTAAAAGAAATCGACATAGGACCTAGCATATTATTGCATAATGGTTAACACCACTGTAAGGCATTTCAGCACAACAAATAAGAATCTACCAGGATGAGAGATAAATAAATCAGGAAGAAAGCAGCCAAAAGTGGTAAGAAGTTACGAAAAAAGAATACGGAGAAACTACTAATAAGACTAAGGTAAAGTGTGGATACTTATGGGTCACACAGATCGATTCTCAATCATATCACCTAAAGTCTCTAACCACTGGTTTCTGTTATCTTGCGGGTTCGAAACCGGAAGTATGCATTTCCACAAAAAGCTCAGACCAACAATCAAATACTCTATGCATCGATGCCATATTTTGATATGATCACCCTTAACTTTTTCCAAGCCCGAATCTACTCAGCTAGGACTGTGTGATGTAGCAGAAGGTGATTAGGCAGGCGTAAAAACATATGTCGATGAAGGTGACTAACTTTATCAAATGACCCACACTTGTTTAATGGCTGTAATTTTCATACCAGTCGAAAGGTGTAAAATGAAAAACTCAGATGAATGTCGTTCTTTGTGTTATTCCATTTATTTTTAAAAAGTCATTCTATCTGTGATTTAATGGGTAAAATCATTGTATAGCTCGGTACAGGAGGTGTCGACTGACCCTTCATCGGTTTATGTACTACTTTTAGTTTGGAGGGAAGTAATTGCACTTTGACTGGTACCGATTACTGTGCATTGTCTCATAATTTATCCTTGAAATTAGTTGTCTCATTTTTAGGAATTATGGTGTTAGTTGTTGGCAGTAATCTTCGTTCCATCTATTTTTATGCTTGTTTGGAGTAAACAGCTAAGTTTATCTGCAACCACGAGGGTACGGTTGTATTCTTTGTGATTCGTCGAACCTCAATCACAAAGGTCCGCTGACTGATGAACTTGGACCAGTGCTGAACACAAAGAACTAGAGAAACCTAAATAATCACTCATGCGTGACGCATTCGGTAAATCACCATTAAATCTACTGTAAAGATTTCAGGAGAGAAATGCACATCAGTAGGGTACCAAATGTCAGGATTTCAACCTTTATTGGAAGACAGGCATTCATATATTCGTAGAATATGATAGAAACTAAGACTGGAAAAAGTCCATTTCCTAACTTCGACTCAACAGTCCTACTCACTGCTCTGTCTCTCGCTCTCTATGTATACTGTATTCTCACTCATGTTTTAAGACCTAAGTCTCTGTGAATCAATTTCAATCAACTAATCTTGTTTATTAGTATCTCTTGATACTTTTAATTCTCCTTTGTTATACAGCATTGAAATGATATGGCTCTGTTGGCATATGGGCTTTTATCCAGATGCCTAGATATTCCATGGTTGCTAGACACAAGCAAGTCAGTTATGAGCGTGTTCACACTAAAATTGACAAGCATGCAAAGTATCGTGAAGTCAGCTTGCTGAAAAGTATCTTAACGAAAAAATTCATCTTGAAAGTAATCAGATGCTATTTATAAAGAAACTCAAGAATTGGGGAAATTCAGTTAAAACCTTATCTATGACAGATATGATTCACTACTAAAAACAGAAATTTGATCAAAATAGGCGGTGAAGGCTGAGAAGGAAATGAACTTCAGTAGTCTATCCTTTATACGACAGATATTCAAAATAATTCCGTGATGAATATCATCTAGAAATCGATCAATCTCCACAAACCTCCAGTGCTCATTGATGGCTTGCTTCAAGACAGATTCGTTGAAGCCCCAGGGATAAGCATTGATCTCTGGGGTGAAACAAGTTGGATGTAATTACGAATGCTCGCTTATGGCATTGGATAATGGTTGATGCGGTTCGCTAATTCACAGAATTAGGAAATGTGGGTAGTTTACTTTTCAACACATCGGCCTATCTGTAACGTTCTTACTGCGAGATCTATTTGTCATAGGTTCGATCCATAGCAACGTCTTTGGTGTTCACTGCCAAGGAATGTTATAGAAGAGGACAAAACATCTGACCAGTGAGTGATCTAAGGTTTCCAAATCCAAATGATATGAGTCCGTGATGAGTACCAACTGACTGAAATGTATAAAACAGACACTTCTTATAGACGCATTGCATATTTTTTTCCAGTTTATTCACGAATTCCTATTTTCATCTTCATTGATTTGAAGTATAATTCGGAGGGTTAAAATCTCAATCATTTGGCTACAATTAGAAAGCATATGTTCATTAGGCTGTATCAGTCTCGAATGGTCGTTTGACATAAAAGGGTGCGTGAATGTGTCAGTTATGTTTTTGGAAGATCAATAAATTAGTTTAATATTGTAAATTATTAAAAACCTCCGTTGCGCAGTTAGAACAACTACATTCAGAATAATTCAACAGTTCGTCAACTAGGATATACGCTTTAAGTTTCTAAGGACTGAATAATAATGAAAAACATAAAACCAGTGGTAACTGAGTACCAAGTGATATTCTGTTAGACACTGGGATGGAATCCACAGGCAAGAATGCAAGATTATCGATTGTGGAAACTAAAAGGTTATGCTTTTGTCATCAAAACACTCCTAGTCGTCAACTGGGAAAAACAGTCGAATTAACAATAATAATAAATAAGAATCTGTGACAATAAAATACATAAGTGGGTGATAGTAGGGGTATATCATGAACTAAAAAAAGTAAGAAGAGATGTAAAGCAAGGAATTTCAATCAAATGACTAAACGTGAAAGTACTCATCAGAGGATCCGAAGACCCTAGGCAGCTTGATTCCCCATAGTGTCATAAGTCCACACTGTTGAGGATTATCAAAAGTGGGAAGAAACACCTGTCCAGGCGCTTAATGACTTTCTACTTCACATCAGTCCTCGGTGAAAAACTGCTTTTAAACTGACTAATCACTTAGTCAATCAATGTCGCTAACCTTACTATACTGCCAACGATGAGACATACACTAAAGATAAATGGTGAGCTACTACTAACAGAATTCAAACTTCGCGTTTCACCTCGTTTGGGACTCGTCAGCTAGATGCATCTACCTCTCAGTTAGTGGTATTATGCCTACAGAAAGTCAATCCAATCAGCTATTGCTTCTAATGTTAGAGCGTTATCCACTAGGCTGCTGAGTCTGCCTGAGTGAAATCATAAAAAGTACGCGAACGATACTAATTCAATGAGACACTTCGACTGGATACTAATAGCAACTCTTCTCCCTCAGTACCTTATACTACGCTGAGTCATGAAAATATCAGAAGTTAAAAGCTGAAGTGTAACTGCAAGGTAGACATTTTATTCGACAAAAATATATCTGTTATGCACAGTTTTGCTGAAAATATAGGCCACTAGATGAAAATTTGAACAGCTTAATCTGATTGGTCAAGTGTAGGATAAAACTGTCCAATAAAGATTTATGACCGAAATCGAAATTCAAAACTTTGGCCTTAGTGGCTGCTGACGTGAAGTGTTGAGTTCCACTTTGGCCATTTCCTCTCAGTCACCATAGCCACTGGTTGTGCAATGGTTATAGCTTTGATATTGGAGTTCTTTGTTTCAAGTTGTTAATTGTTTCTAACTGAAGTGATCCTCGGGGAAAAACAAGTTTCAAATCTAAAGCTATACCAATTGCAAAGGAAGCAGTTGTTTTGAGTCAGTATCCAAGGGGATAACGCTATGGAGTTGGAAGTGACGAGTAGTGAGCTCAAATTTCAATACTAACCTAGAGGCAAGTACATTTAGGTTATGAGTCTCAAATACCTGAAATACTGTTGGAACTACTCGCATAAAATGTTTCGTCACTAAGTTGTTCGAAATCTGTTATGTGACACCAATGGTAGTGTCATTAACTAAAGCATCCCGCTAATGAAAGCTAGTCAGACCCTTCAAAAAGTCTAGTCTTAGGGATTTTATATTCAAGGAAGGTGGGACTACAGAACTACTGTGGAAAAAACTAGAAGTGTAAAGTGATCAACTTCACACATCGAATTATTCTGAACGTGTGAACAGTAAGTTTACCCTTGCATGATTATGTGTAAAACGGTGATTAGTCCATGACGGTCTTCTAAATGATTTCCGCATAGAGGTGGTGAACACTAATATATTTGCATACATAACCTATCTTCTAAATGAGCTGAGGGAAGGTGATTTGGATACGTTTATTAAGGGTATCAGTTCAAAATGTGGAGATTTGCAGCAGCATACAAAGAACAAGTGGATAGAAGACGAATGACATTAAAGTCTCCGACCATTGATTCCTATCATCTGCAATGCGCCAAACAGGCTTCTTACACTTCTCTTCACGGTTTAGACCGGTAGGCATGGACTTCATGGACTGATGCCATGTCATCATCAAGGCATTGTTAGCCTTTTTCCGAGTCACTCCTACTTCACCTAATATCAAACAAAAGATAGCTGATGGCTTACAGTGTGCATCACATGTCTAAGGCATCTGGGTTTGTGAAGATTCTCAGCCTCATCTGCCGTCATGCCTTTATGGCCTAGTATTTTAAACCTAACCTGAACATTATTCATGATATGGCAGATACCATGCAGGTCTTTTGAACCAGGGCTCAGATTCCTGCTGTAAAAACCCATCTATATCTCCAGCAAACTATGGAAGTAGACAAGAAACTCAGACTTAATGTCTTATCCTATGCAATTTAAGCCATGTCATACAAAATATAAAGAGCAACAGAATTATGCCCCATTTGATTAGAGTTGACTAATAGAAGAGGGTGCTAGTCAACATTTACTGATGAATTTATTTTTTTACTGAAATTCCGTGAATTATTTCAATACACTGTTAATGCTGTCCATTGATTTATATGACGGTAAATGTGTAAGCACAACCTGTCTATTATTACAAAGTACAATGTCTAGAACTAACAATTTGAGAAAACGTTTTGGTGATTCTAAGGTAATTTTTAAAACTATGCGTTTTGTTTACTACTTTCTCAGAGAATTACTGACGCTAAGGTTTAGTAATATCAACTCATTGATTGATTTTTCTTCCTTTTTAGAAGCCACTAACTAGGTGGTTCACTAATAACTTATTCTAAGGTTTTTCAAATGCCACACGATCATCTTGGTAAAATTTGACTATAATACGCGTGTATATGTCATCGTGACAGGATTCGGTCACAATGACTGTTAGTAGTGAGGTGAAATCAAACTGTTTTCTCTTAAAATCTCTGAAGACCATTTAAAATCTGTTTAACTTATCATGTGAGAAAAAATGTAAACAATTTTACACTGACAATGCTATTTTTTTGAGTGGTATAGTTTCGTTTCACTGTTAACCAATCGCTATGCTAGCAACAAATGACATTTGTGTACATGATTTAGGGTTAAGTAAAAATTACCCAATCACAAAGAAGCATGTGCATGCATACAAATATACAAATAGATGATGACACATGCTATTAAGATAGTGAGATCGATAGTAAGATAAATAGCATAAAAATATGTCAGTCTTGATATTTTGGTTGTTATTCTCCGGAACCATTATGACACACAGTTATAACTGGGATTTTATAATTCTACTCCCCTCCTTAACTAACTGATTTGACTTATTTGTAATGAATGGAAGGTTGATGCCTGACAGTGAATCAGCGCCTGGGGGACCATGTGGACGACAACCAAACCAACTCATTTCAGTTAGTCAAAAAATAGACACGGAACATCCACAAAAATCAGTAATGCCAATGCAACAATATTATCACCACCCAATATCACCCAGAAGGTTAAATTATCCGCAACAACACTCTTATGATCAACAGCACCTTTTGGACAGTCACCATTTTCAGTGCTTTCCAGTGCAATCAGAATTGAAGTACAATTATTCTGATGAATCGTCTAGTTTCTATCAGCCAACATCTGTACGTAATTATCAATCGAACCATCAAACGAGGGTATCTGAACGCTTGCCTAAACATAAATATCTCAATCACCCATTTCATCAGAAACTTTTGGATCCTAATTTATCCATTTTACTCCATCCTCAAAATCAGTCAAATGCACCGACAGAGGCGCTATTTAGTGGGGCAATAACAGATGATGAACTCTTATCATCACAACCGCCTCCTCCACCATTACCACCTCATCATATCTTGTTTCTTCCTTCGTCAGAAACAGCATTTAAACCGATAAATCACCAGTATACTGAACGAAATGCATCATCCTCACAATCCATTCATGAATGCAATAGTGAGATTATTGATGCTGGTCGTGGTGGCAGTCATGGCTGTCCCATTGCTAATAGTAGTAGTAGGAGTAGTACGAAAATGAATTCCACACCAAATTTATTAGACCACCACGGTACAACCAATACTACTGTCAATACTTCTGAATATTTTAATCCCTTGTTGTACAAACATCGACAGTTACAAATGCAAATGCAGAATTTAAAACATTTACAACAACAGGACAAATATCAAGCTAGACTACCTACCTTATGGACTTTTTGTGGAACAACAAAGAGTACGGAGGAACTATTGAAAAGGCAAAAGAAAGTAAGTGATAAACTTATTTTTACCTGTTTAAGATTTCTTTTCACTGATACCCAGTCAATAACCTCATAACTAAGTGGTGCTTTTGACAAAGGTATCCTTACACTTGTGATTTCAAGAGGCAGATATAACGTTAACCTCTTGGTTGTCACCTTCTGATGCTTGGTGGGTTTTCGGAATGTCCGCCGCTATGTCTATCTTAACTAAAAGGATACTTTCAACAGAACAACAATAGTCATTTTGAAACCTGAAGAATGGTGTAAGGCTTAAGTGGGTGTGTAGTGTAAAGATATTTTCGTTATTATCTGGATGCTCACTGGAGCTTTTGTGATATCAAGGAGAAACAGTTGATCAACTATTAACCAATGCTCGGTGGACGTTTAAGGGAGTGAACTTAAAAGACACTTTACCTAAAAAAAAATAAAACCTACTTTTATAGCCGAAATAGTGAAATCTAATTCATCCATTTCAACAGTTGCCGCTATAACCTTAGCCTCAACTCTGTTTTTTACATGAACCACATAGTTCACACTGTTATGGAATGTCGAAGGTTATTATTATTATTAGTCCTCTGGGTTGTTAATGGAACATGGGGCTTCACTATCATGTCTCCATTACACTCCTTTCTCTGCAGTCTTCTTAACCTGGCACCACGACTGTCCACAAGCTCTCATTTCTTCCCCATACCATCTCCTCCATGTCACCCTCGCCTAGGACGCCCAACTCGTCGTTTACCCTCTGGATTCCACTCGAGCAACTGGCCTGTCACGTGATGTCCCCAGTCGGCCTTCTCACTGTATGCCCAATCCATCTCCACTTCCTTCCAGTGCACATTTGTTGGGCGATGGGTTCTTGGTTGCTTTGTTACCAGCCAGAGTTCCTTGTTGCTTATTCTTTCTGGCCATCTCATCAGATCTTCAGTACCGAGCAAGCGTAGGCGGCAGCTGTTGATGAATATCTGTAGTTTGTTGGAAATGCCTTTCGTGACGCTCCAAGTCTCTGAACCATCACATGGAAGCACTGACTTGACTGGATTGGTGTTGGAAATCCGAATCTTGTTCTTTGTGCTGAGTGCAGAAGATCTCCACACTGATTTCAGATTAATGAGGGCCTGTCTTGCTGCATTTTTGATCCTGGCTTCGACATCCTCATCTGTGCCTGTGCTGCCTGTAGTTGAAAGGAAGCTGCCTATGTAGGTGAGAGAGACTACTTCCTTTAGGTTTCTCCCACTGGTGCTGCTTGTTGTTGTTGTTGGTGGTGGTGGTGATGGTGGTGGTGTTGGTTGACTATCATCATCACCTCTGTCTTCTCTACGTTCACTTGAAGTCCTCTCTTCGCTGCCTCTTCTACCATCATGCTAGTTTTCTCCTGTACATCTTCGAGTTTGTGCGATATAAGGCATCAGACATAAATCATAATCAGCGAAATCCAAGTCTTGTAGGTTCTTTTCCGCAGTCCAGCCAACGTATTCCCTCTTCTCGCTCCCCACTATTTGATGCATGATCCAGTCCAGTCCAGTCCAGTCCAGTCGACCATAATCAGCAAGATCATGGGTGATAGTAGACAGCCTTGTCTTACTCCTGTCACTCTTCACTTCAAAGGCATCACTGAGTTTTCCATTGTGAATTACTTGGCATATGGCATCTTCATATAGTTGTTGAATGAGGCTGATAAAGGTTTGCGGTATTCCGTAGTATTGAAGCAGTTTTCAAATTACCTCTCGGTCGACGCTGTACAAGGCCTTTTCAAAGTCGATGAAGTTCAGGTAGAGAGTTGACTACCATTCTGTACTCTGTTCTATGATGATGCGTAGCGTAGCGTTGCAATTTGGTCCGCACATGATTTGTATCTCCTGAAGCTAGCCAGCCTGCCTGTTACAGTCGTAGTTTCGAATCCAGAGCATCCTTCAGTCTCTCTAGGATGATGCGGCTCAATATTTTGCTTGGGGTGGACAGGAGAGTGAATCCGTGCCAGTTCTTGCAAACACTGAGGTCTCCCTTCTTCGGCAGTTTGACAAGGTAACCCTTCTCCAATCAGTGGGTAGGTACCTTACCTTCCTTCCACACCTTCTGCAATAGTGGTGTGCGCATGACCGCTGTTGTCTCTGCATCTGTTCTCAGTGCTTCAGGCGGAATTCCATCTGGTTCTACTGCTTCCCTACATTTCAGTAGCTTTATGGCGTTCAGGACTTCCATTTTTGTTGGAGGATTTATGTTCACTTGCAGTTCAGCGGCTGGGCTGTAGGTGGTATTTCTGGACGAAGTGCAGGTGGTGATCGATTCAAGAGCTTCTTCAAATGGTCGGCCCATCGTTTCCTTTGTTTCCCTTCTTTCGTAATTAAATTTCCATCATCATCTTTCATTGGTTTCGTCTGCGTTGATCTCCTCCCACATAGCAACCCGGTTATTTGATACAATGCCGTCAGGTCTCTGTCTCTCCTACCTGCAGCCTGTTCTGCTTCACTTGCCAGTGTTTCGTAAAAGTGTCTTTTGTCTTTGTGCACACTCTTCTTCACTTCTTTGTCCAGTGTTTTATACACTGTACTCAGTTCCTCTTTACGTTGTGCGTCCTTGCACTGGTTCATCTTCTGCTTCACCATCCTCCTCTCCCTAATCTATTAGCTTCCATCTATCCGTCGAGATCCATTCCTTATCTTCTTTCTTCTTCCTTCCTAATACAGCTGTGCAGGTTTCTTTCCACATCTCTTTCAAGGAGTTCCAGTGTTCTTCCACACAGGTTTCTTTGGGGATGTTCCTCGATATCTCCCATTTTGTTCTGATGGCTGCCGTGAAGATTTATTTTGTAGTTTCATCCTTGAGTTTCGAGTGCTGTACTTGAGTTGCGGTCTATCACCAGCTTCCTTGAAGGCTTTTAACTTGATTTGGAAGGTTCCTTCCACTAGATAGTGAGTGGTGTAAACCTACATCTGCTTTTCTTCTTGACCTTGTGTCAAGTAGACTGCGCCTCCACTTACTTGAGATTGAGATAAAGTCGACTTGATTTTAGTGTGTCCATCTGGTGATATCCATGTCGCTTTGTGGATATCCTTGTATTTGTACGTAGTGCCTCCAATCACCAAATCGTTGAATGCACAGAATTCTGTAAACAATTCTCCATTCTCGTTCATCACCTCACCGAGCGCTTCTCGACCCTTGGTTACTTCTCTTCCTGTGTTGTCCTCCCCAAGTTTGGCATTCATGTCGCCCATTAGAATTTCGATGTCGCCAACTGCGGTGTGGTCTTGTCCAGTGTTGATTGCAATTGTCTGTGGAATTCCTTCTTCTTCTCTTCATCTGTATTATTTGTAGGTGCGTAGCGTAGCATTGTATGGTTGTAACTGTCCTTATTTTCGAGTTGAATCTCGCTGTCATGATCCTGGAGCAGGAGACTGGTTCCCTCTGTATGAAAGCCTTTGATGCTCTTGGGGACATCATGATAGCCACTCCGAAACTCAGTGTGTTCGTGGTT
The DNA here is from genome assembly GCA_944470555.2 of Heterobilharzia americana. Taxonomy (NCBI): domain Eukaryota; kingdom Metazoa; phylum Platyhelminthes; class Trematoda; order Strigeidida; family Schistosomatidae; genus Heterobilharzia; species Heterobilharzia americana. The sequence goes on along the minus strand of OX104133.1, from coordinate 19,157,337 downwards.
GTCGTCTGGGTAACAATATCGCAGTAGACTACTGACTCTCCAGTTGACAGTTTGGAGAGTCCACTTCCATTCCATCTGCAGACTCCTCGCAGATTGCTAGCACTTCAATGCTATACCTTCTCATCTCCTTTGTGATCTGGACAGCCTTGCTAGTTTGAAACACGGTGCGGACATTCCATGTCCCCACATTTACTTTCGCTTTCATCGTGAGACACATCAGCTGACTGGCTTCGCGAAGGCTTTCACCAACTGGCGTCATTTCATCTCCCCGATTCCAGTGAGGAGTATGTTTGCTTTTACTTTCTATATTTTCTTTGTGTTTTGACGTTTTTTTAGCCATTGGATTGGTTTTACGGGGCATGGTTGCTAGCCCTATGCCCAACGTTCCCTCTTTACCCGGGAATAGGACGAACTATTAACTAGTGAACTAGTTAACCAGGCGAGGTTTATCTCGAAGGTGTAGATTATTAATTATGGATAATGGATAAATTTGGAATTAAAGACACACATCTTCTCCTATTTAGGACATGTCGACCAGGCGTAACTATCTCTGAGAAAATGACTTTGTTCATCCCGGAGACTGGACCCAACACCTATGGTTTCAAGCTTTAGAGTGTTATCTACTTCGCTACTGAGTCAAGATGAGTACTTTTTGTGCGATGAGTGTAGTTTACATGGGACTGCTTGTAATTTCTCATCGTTGAGTGGACTAAACTGACCGCCTCCGTATTGGCAAATAGGCTTCATAGCGGATGTTTTGGTATCCTCGGGAATTTCAATTGGTATTAATGATGAATAGTGGCTAGCGGTGGGATCCAGGGAGAGTGTTATTTACAAAATATGTCATCGTTAAATCTGTGGGCTAAATTTTGGTGCTCAGTATTGCAGAGTTTGTTACACTGCATTAATTAGAGATGTAATGGAGACTAAAAGAGCTTATCATTTAGTAAACACGTTTCCTTTCTTACATTATGGTTCAACTTTTACAGGAATTCATAACATGCATGTATGTGGAGATGGGAACAATCTAGGTGCAGAGTGGTTTGGTGGAAAGGTTTTCAGTCCTCTTTGGTTGTTTAATGAGGTAAAAGTCGGTGGAATCTGTTGCTTGATCCAACGTATATCGACTCAAGATTAGGAAAACTACCAGTTGATTGGCTAAATATGTTCGGTCACTTCACGTTTACTTCAGCATCTTCAACTTTCTTGCGGATTCGCCTTTTCTTATTTATCCTCTGGGATATCTTTCTTTTGGTGAAATGAACTTTTTCAAATCCATGTAGCTCACGTTTAATATTCGTTATTCATTGATCCTGTACCAGGACATAGGCCTTATGAGATTCAAGAAGACTGGTGGGGTTATGGTATACTAGTCTGGCTATTTGGCTTACAACCATTCGGTCACGAATTTCAATCCCGCCACGCCTACCGAAGTTTGCGCAGCTAGGTAGTAAACATTAAGGAAAGATGTGACTGATTACCTACTGCCCAGCGCATGTAAGTGGCTGCTGAGTGATTTCGATCGCTTTTCGGGAGGTGGGGGGGGGCGGGTTTGCATGAAGACAAACTATTCTGATCATCTTATTAAAGATTATTGGATAAGGATGCAGTTGGAACCTAATACTCAATGACTGAAAGTTTATCACCTCAAAAACTGAGTTATATGCGTGTCAGACTTTAGACTGTTGAATAATTCTTTAAAATCAAGCAACAATATCTGTAAACAATGGATTCATGTAATCTAGTGTTAACAATTAAATGTACTGCAAATAAATGGGGTCAAAAACACAACAGTCAAGTATTTAGTGGCAATGCATAAACAGTAGACAGTAGACAAAAAGTGACAGATCATCCATTTTCTGGTTTTTAGTTGACATGCAGTTATTCTGAATTTCTATTCACATGAGTGTCAGTTATCTGAGTATTCAAAAACTATACTTGGTAGGGCGTGCAGTATTTCCCAGGATCCACTGACTGTCAAGTAATTATTGTTAGCAAGAGATTTAATCCAAGTTAGGTGCTTTGTTCCAACCTAAGTCATATTAGTGAATCAGTTGACGATAAAGAAATTGTAGTGAAAACCAGTCTTGCAGTACGTGAATCCTGTCAACTAACAGCTTATTAACATCTTAAAACTACTAATATGTTTGTCATCTTAGTAGGCATGATGGCAGTTGTCCTTCATAGCTCGGGCGTCTCTGTAATCAGAGAAACTATTGCATATGTCGACTTAATTGGTATCAGCTGTTGAAGTTAGACCGCTTAGACAGCAGGCTAAGAGTCTTATCCCTTGAAAGATACATAGTATCAAGTATGATTTATCAAAGTGAGGTAGATGTACATTTTCGATGTGATTTCTCACGCTGACAATCGTTTTGACTAATAACAATCATCTTTTAAAAGTCAATAGAAAATTCTTGCCTCACAACGATGATAAACGTTAAATTTATTAGCCATTTCTAGAACCTGTTGAAAAGTTGAATCCTACTTGAAGTAATGAGTTGTGACGCATTTCTCACTACCTCGTATCTTGCTTGAGTGTACTAATTTCCCCAAGAGATTCGAAATATATTTCCGTCTATGGGAATAATAAAACAAGAAAATAAACACTTCAATTCTTCATAGATAATTCCGACTGAACGCTTCAAGTTAAATGACGAAGGAGAGTAAAATCTGTTTACTGGAGTAGTGCAGTGTTCCATTTTTCGTGTGCGGTACATTGGTTTAAGTATTTAGGTTTGAAACAGTCCGAGTCCTGCCGCACCCATTGCAGCTTGGGTGAGCAGGTGGTATGACGAGTTGAATCTTGCTGTCATGATCCTGGAGCAGGAGACTGGTTCCCTCTGTATGAAAGCCTTTGATGCTCTTGGGGACATCATGATAGCCACTCCGAAACTCAGTGTGTTCGTGGTTGTCGTCTGGGTAACAATATCGCAGTAGATTACTGACTCTCCAGTTGACAGTTTGGAGAGTCCACTTCCATTCCATCTGCAGACTCCTCGCAGATTGCTAGCACTTCAATGCTATACCTTCTCATCTCCTTTGCAATCTAGGCTGCCTTGCTGGGTTCAAACATCGTGCGGACATTCCATGTTCCCACGTTCACTTTCGCTTTCATTGAGAGAAGACACATGGGCCAATTGGCTTCGCCTGCCCTATGCCCAACCTTCCCTTTTCACCCGGGCTTAGGACGGACTATTAACTAGTGAACTAGTTAACCAGGCGAGGTTAATTTATTCATGAGCTACATTATTATACAATAACTCATCTGTGTAGGTTTCGCCATGTCCTTCTTCTAAAACACTTTACAACTTGATGTGCTCATTTCTGGATAGTCATCGTCATTACACATCCCGAAAGACTGTGGAAGGCAGTCAGCCTTCTAACCGTTTGTCTAGTTATCTCACTTTAAATCGTCAGCAAAAAGAAATGTGTACATTAGGCACAAAAAAGAAATTACTCTCAGAAAGATGTAACATTAACACGTAAACCATTAAATTGGATCATGCGAAAAAATAACTGTTGATACTTGTCTAGTTTAATCAATGAGTAGAACGGCAATATGTGTAACAATTCAAAATGAGAATTTTGTTACCATTTAGTAAAAAGCATATTCAGGTGTTCCTATACTTCATTCTATTAAACAGTCATATCTAGGCATAAAGAAGGCGGAAATGAATATATATTTTCGTTGACCATTTCATGACGATTTTTTTGGTCACCACAATATGAAGAACTGAAGCATATGCAGCGTTCAAATTTTGTTACATGGTTGTCTGAGTGAAAAGTGTTCACATTCACTCTTGATGCGCATATCTTGTCACTCAACAGTTTATTTCAGTTTTTATTCAGTTCACAAGATACAATGGAAGTGTTGTGCATACTAACACTCGCGAGATATGTTAATGAAGAAATTGAGTACTTGGAAATCCTTCATGCATCTAAAGCACACAACAGTTACATTTTCGCGTCACCTTTTATTTGGAATATCATCTGACAAGAGAGAAACACGTTTACGCAGTTGATGTGTGAAAAACGTCTAGTAGTCGTTCTTCTGTAAAGAGGTGCAGCTTTCATGCGGTAGTTAATATATGCAAACTGTGTACTTCAGCCCGCTGATCACTCTAAAAGATCGCTAGCTAAGTGCAACTTTCATTTTTATGAAACCTTCATAACTTAAAGTTCGTATGACTACAAACAGCAATACATTTTTTCATGTGATTCGCAAGACTGCAACAGGTCCTTCCGATCTGTGGTATAGCTTACTTGGTGATTTCTTTCAGTGTAGTCCAGGAGGCATGTTTTCTCCTACTTAGGACTCGTCAGATGAATCTAGCTGCACCTCAGTGAGTGGACCTGTTTACTCTGACACTCAGACACACTGCCTGTAGCTTCAAACACCTAAGCCTCATCCATCAGACATGACAAAGACCTAATGTACAATAAGTAGTAGTTGTTTCTGGTTTGTAATTGTATTATCCAGCTGCTACACCAACTCGGATTACTCCACCTTTGTCGGTAGATAGGCTCCTATATAGATGAATTGAGATTGCTTGGATATCCACCATGTTATATCCAACACAAATCAAAAACAGGTGTAGCACACAAATGCATATAGAAATTACACATTTATTCGGCAAATATTTATGATGAATGAGTCTAAACCTTCATGAGAGCTGCAATGTATACGCTGATAAGTTAAACGAATATTCTCTAACAGGCTTACGAATCAAAGACAAATTACCGGGTGTAAGACTTAATCTTGTCGATGTGATAATAGTGACTACCAAAAATCTGGCTTGGAAATCGCTTACTTTTCTAACACTGTCTGTAGCCCGCTTCTCAAATCTGTCTAACTCAATTCTAAGCATGTGTATCACATACCTTAAGCGCAAAGACAGCTCCTTGCAAACGTCTATCACTCTCCAAGTACCCTAAAGTCAATAAAACAATTGCACAGTTAGCAGTACTAGGTAATTTTATATGTGAAAGTACTGATCAATCACTCTTGTTGCAACCTAAGCAACGTCTTATGGGAGGCTAGATGCTCAAACGTAAAGTTTAGCAAAAGTTGTGTTAAATCGCGAACTGACAGAAGTGATAAAATGTGAACTACTGGATACCAGCACAATGCCTCAAAGGTAAGGTGTTCAATGTTGAATCTTAAGGTTCTGTGTTCCATACTTGTTCGCGCAAAGTCGTGGATCCACGTTACTGAGGAGTCCAATTTCAGAATGGATGAGCTGTCCAGTGCACCCGGGTTTTCAGGATTTCTCCAACTGAATGAATTCCAAAGTGAATAACAACTTGAAATAATCTTAAATGTTAAAGTAATACATGTGTATGAAATATACGTAATGAAGTGAAGTTCATTTGAGATTATTCACCTACTAAGATAGCGTAATTTGCATTCACATTATTTATGAATTCAAGCAATATATTTACTTTAGGATTATTGTGCTAGAATATAGAACGACTTTTTAATTTAAACTGTGTTGCGGTTCCACTAACTAACTATATGAATTTCATTCTGAATTGTTTGGATTACTAACACTTTGCAAATATGAACTATGCCCGTCACACAAGAACTAGATAACGCTCTAACGTTTGAAGCAATAGGACCCAAGTTGAAGTTCCATTTGGAATAACATCGCTTACTGGCAGTCACGTACATACGGCTGACGAGTCACAAATGGGACACAACGTGTGTCCTGGATTCCACTGCTAACCACTTTGCATTCAAAACATATGATGAAAACGAAAGCGACTTCGCGGCGTCCCTGCACGAGCTCATATGCCAACAGAAACCAATCACTTCGGTCGAATCAAAAAGGAAGTGATATCAATAAATCTGAATTTCCCCTGATACAAAAAAATTCCATTGGACGCTGGTTCATACTTGTCTGTGAGCGCGACTGATGTATCATGTCGAAAATGTCTTAACTATGGATCATGACAGCGAGATTCAACTCAAAAGGAAAGAAAGTCACAATCATTCAATGCTACGCACCAACAAATATTTCAGATGCAGAGAAGAAGGAGGAATTCTACAGACAACTGCAATCAACACTGGACAAGACCACACCGCAGTTGGCGACATCGAAATTCTAATGGGCGACATGAATGCCAAACTTGGGGAGGACAACACAGGAAGAGAAGTAACCAAGGGTCGAGAAGCGCTCGGTGAGGTGATGAACGAGAATGGAGAATTGTTTGCAGAATTCTGTGCATTCAACGATTTGGTGAATTGAGGCAGTGCATGCGACCACAAGGATATTGACAAAGCAAGCGACACGGAGTTGATTTCACCATACACCAGGACACACTACACTAAAAATCAGATCGAATTCATCTCAATGTGAAGAAAGTGGAGACGCAGTCAGCCTGCTAGACACAAGATCAGATCAAGAAGGGGAGCAGATGTAGGTTCACATCACTCACTATCTAATGCATAGAACCTACCTTCAAAATCAAGTTGAAAGCCTTCAAACAACTTGGTGGTGATAGACCACAGTTCAATTTCAACATCCAGAACACAAACTGAATGACGAAACTACAGACGACATCCTCACGTCAGCCAACATAACAAAATGGGAGATATCGAGAAACATCCTGAAGAAACCCGAGTGGAAAATCACTGGAACCCTTTGAAAGCTATGTGGAAAGAAAGCTGCGTAATCATGTTAGGAAGGAAGAAGAAAGAGGATAAGGAATGGATCTCGAGGGACACATGGGAGCTGATAGAGGAGGAAGAGGGAGATGGTGAAGCAGAAGATGAATCGGTGCAGTGCAGGGATGAACGACGAGAAGAGGAACTGAGTACAACGTATAAAACACTACACTGGACAAGGAAGTGAAGAAGAGTGCACGCAAGGGCAAATGACACTTCCACGATACACTTGCAAGTGAAGCAGAACAGACTGTTGGTAGGCGAGAACTGACAACATTGTATCAAATAACCAGGTTACTATCCGCGAGGGATGAGATCAACACAGATGAAACTAATGAAAGAAAGTGAAGGAAATCTAATTACCAAAGTGGAGAAAGAAAGGAAATGATGGGCTGACCACTTCAAAAAACTCTTGAATCGACCACCATCACCACCACCTGCGACTCGTCCAGGAATATTACCAGCAGCCCAGTCACAGAACTATCCGTGAACACAGGCCCTCGGATGAAAGTCGAAGCCCTGAACGCCATAAAGTTACGGAAAGGCAGGAGGGCAGTAGAACCAGATGGAATTCCGCCTGAAGCACAGAAAACAGACGCAGAGACAACAGCGGTCATGCGCACACCACACCACTATTGCAGAAGGTGTGGAAGGAAGGTAAGGTACCTGCCCATTGATTGGAAGAAGGGCTACCTTGTCAAACCTCCAAACAAGGGAGACCTATGTCTTGGCAAGAACTGGCACGGAATCATGCTTCTGTCCACCTCAAGCAAAATAACAAGCCACATCATCCTGGAGACACTAAAGGATGCGCTGGATTCAAAACTATGACCGAAACAGGCTGACTGGATTCAGGAAGAACAAAGCATGTGCGCATCAAATTGCAACGCTACGCTACGCATCATCGTTGAACAGAGTATAGAATGGTAGTCAACTCTCTACCTGAACTTCATCGACTTTGAAAAGGCCTTGTACAGCGTCGACCGAGAAGTAATTTGGAAACTGCTTCAACACCACGCAGTACCACAAACATTTATCAATCTCATTCAACAGTTATATGCTATATGACGCTACATGCCAAGTGATTCACAATGGAAAACTCAGTGATGCCTTTGAAGTGAATAGTGACAGGAGTAAGACAAGGCTGTCTACTATCACCCATGATCTTGCTGATTGTGGTCGACTGGACTGGACTGGACTGGACTGGACTGGATCATGCATCAAATAGTGGGGAGCGAGAAGAGGGAATACGTTGGCTGGACTGCGGAAAAGAACCTACAAGACTTGGATTTCGCTGATTATGATTTATGTCTGATGCCTTATATCGCACAAACTCGAAGATGTACAGGAGAAAACTAGCATGATGGTAGAAGAGGCAGCGAAGAGAGGACTTCAAGTGAACGTAGAGAAGACAGAGGTGATGATGATAGTCAACCAACACCACCACCACCATTCAGAGGGTAAACGACGAGTTGGGCGTCCTAGGCGAGGGTGACATGGAGGAGATGGTATGGGGAAGAAATGAGAGCTTGTGGACAGTCGTGGTGTCAGGTTAAGAAGACTGCAGAGAAGGGAGTGTAATGGTGACGTCATAGTGAACCCCTATTTTCCACTTGGAACACGATGGGCAGCTAAATGTTGATGTAGGATAATTTTTTCGCTATAGTTTTGTGACATATCAAGCGTACACGCAGGCGATCACCGATTTGTTTATTCATAACTAATTTCATCTTGATAGTAATGTTTATTTATTTTAGTATATATTCTAGATAACAGATAGGCATTTAATTAACATAAATGTAATCAGCACACATTTTTGCATCGTTGATTAAAGTAGACGACAATTACTTGAAAAATAAATGTTACTTGAAAATCGATGAAAAAAGTTGATTACGCGCTGATTGGTTAATAAAGCCCGTAACCGAATTAATAGTATCTAGTGCTAACCGTACTCTAAATATTATTTCATTATTTGCTCACTAAGCTAGGAGATTTGCCACTTCGTTGCAGCCTGGTGGTTGAAGACAATCTGGTGGACAATACTGCCTCTTCGCTCAGGTCTCATGCTTGTTGGCACTCGTTGACAGAATTCGGTCGAAATAATGACCAGACAACCTGAAATGGGTTACTCTGCAGTGAACAATCAATGAACGTCACGAAATTTCATTTTTGTAGCGTCTCTGACTGTAATACTGCGAAACGAGGCCTCTAATCATACTGGGGACATCCGTTCTATTTCCTTGAGGTTGGGGAGATACCTCACTAACGAGCGCTGACAGGCATGAAACATAGGTCTGGGGTTTCCTGCTGGTTGCCTCTAACTACATGGTATCTATCAAAGTGGAGTATTTTATTTAACCTGTTTTTAGCACTGGATGACTTGGGTTGGTCACTAAGGTGTTGTTTATCTCACATTTTGTAGTCCTGAGTGCTGACCCAGTTCTCTCCATCAAAATATGGCCGCCAAACTAGAAGGTGCAAATGATGCCTGTTAGTTAGTTGGAGGTAATCAATAAGAATCTCTGCTCGGACAAGGTTTCGTGTAAGTTGGCACTCGTCAAAAGGATGATGTTCCCTGTACGGTTCGAACCGATGCCACTCACTGCTTCAATCAGAGATGTTGCTGCATTAACTGAATTGCATGAACAATCGAAAAAATTAAATTAGTCTTCTAATTTTATAGTCTAGGTCATAGTTTTCTAAACACTGTAAAATCGACTGACTGCTGATAGAATGCAGTCTAACTTCAATATTAATCCTTGTCTCAGATACTTCACAGGGGGCATAAAGTAAATGGACAGCAGGGATTTCATTGGTTTGTACACATATTTTAAAACAGCGAGAAATTGTTGGAAATTAAAAGTGCTTGGTTTGATTTAAAATGAATATTGATTGTATCCTCAAGAAGATGGAGGTATTTTGAGGCAAAAAGAAGTCGTAAAAAAACTTGAAAACCTCTACCTCAGTCCCAACGTCCAAAAATGTTGATCAGTGTCTTGACCACCTCCTATTCTTACTTGCTCTCAGCCTGTTACATCTTCTTAGTGGTAGAAGCTGAAAAGCACTGAAGTCAGCAGACTTTATTTCAAATGGCCACCAATGATGTTTTACGGATGTTTTATTGAAGCGCTGGGTCATTATTTCTCCAAATGACTTGTCGGTGTATTATGGGTAGGTTTTTTCCAATCAAAAAGTGAAATCAAAGCAGGAACAATAAGATACTGGATTGTGTGACTTTCTTCAGCCATAAATACCATCAATCCTACCCAGTATCTTCGATGTGGACTATGTATGGTATACAAATGACGTCCTTATCCTCGAATAAATTCGCATACACAGATCTATTCACTCACAGAAGACGTTAACCTTAATACCCAACATGAATGCGGTAACTGACTTTATTGATCACAATATATTGTAGTGGATACTGATTGTGAAAAGGAGTGATGAAATAGTGTGTTCATACTGTCAAACGCTCACTACCACATGAACCCACGCTGTCGTATGAATATTTGTCATCTACTCTTAACGACCACCAAGATTTTTTACGAACTTTGTCACTAGCCAGTGACTTCGCTTCTTAGCGACAGGTTTCCTTATTGCAAACCATCGATTTTATTGTGAGCACACAGATGACCTTATTCACAATGTTAAGGTTAGGTTAAATGGCCGAACAGAAATTCTGAAAGTATATCTGCAATATGTTTTGCACTTTTCAAAAGTTAAATCACATTTAAACTCATCTACGCGCTTACATGAAATATAGAATTAAGAGTGATTTGCTAGAACCCATTGGATACCTAACTTATTTAGAAAGTTGCATTATTCTTTATGAATAAGTTGCTGATATAACTCTGATACATCTGACAATTTCCCATCTACTGTACCTTTAATAAGGACTAAATATTTGGCTGTATTTGACGGACATCAGTTCCCTTGAGATTGCAGATACGCCTTGCTGACGAAAGTTAACAAACGCGAGACCTAGGTTGAGCAACGCTCCTGGCCAATTATCTCCAGCTATCTAAAAACAGTATACTGCGTATTACTACGAACAGTACAATACGACTACTATGTGATACAGCTGCTGAAGTAGGGACTATTATACCATAGTTACCTTTAAAACACGATTCGGAAAATGTGGAGCAACAGCGTGAATAATACAAAGATTTTGCTCAGGGTTACAAGTGAGGAAAGCAAAGCAATCTACAAAGTTGGAACCTATTTCATGCACAACAAAATGTCTCCTATCTTCATTTTGAGTGGTCTCCGTAGAACTAAATAAAAAGCATAGGTGTGACTAGACTGAGATATTTCACTCATCGGTGACGCCACTGACCTCCTCACTGAGCAGCGTGGTAGTATATTTAGTTGTGAAGTAACCGACTTGTTTATTTAGACCTTGTTACTCATCATAGAACGAAGACTACCGATCACGTTGGCAATATGTTCACTAAGCTATTTGACAAAAAACGGTGGTGCACTGTACCTCAGTGTTAAACTTTTTCGATCGGTTCGATAAGAAGCCCTGCCCATCCTTGGCTTCGTGCTTGTTAGCACTAACCAGCAAGGCATATCTCCAAAATACTTAGAAACTGGCGTTTTCTCAGTGATTCAAACCTTCGGCACTTAGTGTTGAGGTCAGAAATATTAAGCTACTGAAACCACGACTGACATTCTGTAAGACTTAGTTGTGGATACGAATAAGTGATGCGAACCATAAGTGTTTGAGAATTTTACTCTTTGTCGAGGCATATCAATGCCACCTTCAGGCTCCTAGACCGATCTCAGAAGAAAAGCTTTACAAATGAAATCTTCTCTCAAGAATAAGTTTTAAGTTAAGAGGTTGGAGTGCTGACAAAATCTCATCTAGGATACAGAAAGCCTATTTAGCGTTTACCAGCTTGCATCACGCCTGATACCGGTGATATATCTGACTGCATACCGAAGAATGAGTATATTACACTGTAGTCCTCTTTTTCCTGTTGTATGCCTGTTGGAAATGATCGTTGAAAGTAGAAAATATGAAGAGGTTACAGACTTTTAATCACAGGTCTCTTCGTAGCATTGCTTGTGTATGGGGGAATCACCCCATCAGCAATGTAGACACTACTCACAGGTTAATAGGAAAGGAGGTAAATCAGTCGACTACTTTGAACACGTTTTACTCCTGTCTAGAAAACGACTACCTCAACGTCGAATACCACCAGACACTGGATTGGGTTGGAAGAAAGCTCAGGGTGACCAAACCAAAATGTGGTGGTAATCCATAACGTTTCTGACTGTTAGTTTTAGCCGTATAGGTAGGGAACCAACCTCCTAACTGAAGCCCCGAAAAAGACAGAAATCAATGGTTCCAGACCCTTGATGATATGATTAAAAATCGGTTACAATGGCGCAAATGCATTCACTATCCAACATTTGCTAAAGTTAGAGCATCACTAACCTTATTTTTTCGAATTCCTCCTCCTAGCAAACACCTTTACCTACTTTGATATCACCCTTTTTCTACACACTTGTTCTTTGGATACTTCTGTGATGCAGGACAACTTGAACTGATGCACTTGTATGAGAGGTTCTACGTTGATTTTGTTTGTCCGTTGAAGAGGATGCAGGTTTGTGACAGACTCAACTTCTTCCAGCTATGAAATCTCATTGAAAAGAATAATGGCTTCATTGAAGAATCACATTCACTTTACACCATATGAATAATGTTCCATGAAAAAGAATAAATACAAAACACAAGAAACCGAAAACTAAGTATCATCACAAATCTTAACATTGTAAATGAGTTGGATGGGGTGAAATATCTTGTCTATCCGTTACTATACTTCTTGGTTGGTTACAAGTACTCAACAAAACCCCTTGCTGTTAAGAAGTCTGTAACAGTAAAAGGACTACCATTACTGCGAATAGTAAGACAAAGAACAGCAGTAAATTACTCAGAAGGAAAAGTATGAAATCAGCTGCAGAGGAAATGTCTTGAATGGGCATCATCAGTATGTTTGATATAATCCCATAAAAGTGTAGTTGTCTGAGCTCTGTGTCTCTTTTCTCTCTCAGTATCTCTTTCCAATACCTCCTTGACGAAAGAATATAGGATAAGGATAAAGAAATGCGATATCTTTTAGGACCTGTATATTGCATTTTCTGCTACCTTTTAAACTCCCTTTTCTTCTATTTATACAAGCTAATTTCTAGTGAACCAATGAGAAACTGTAGTGATCTTTCACTTCTCTGTGATTCCTATACTTTCTGAGGATGAACTGTCTACCATAACTCTCCCTCTCTTCCCACACAAATGATTTCAGGAGTAGTTTAGAAGTCCTAATTAGGCTATAAAACAAAAGACGCTCAGAGAAATCACACTTTTAAAAGATATCAATCGCAAATAAATGCAACATTTACATCGTGAACATATAGAAGTAGGAAATAAGGGCCATTGCATTCTGCCCCAGTAGCTCAATGGTAACATGCCGATCATGGAACCTTGTGGTCCTGGGTTCGGTCCCTCGTGATGTTGTGGGTGCACAGTACTAAGAAGCCCCATACAAGGATGAAGCAGCTGTCTGTTGCCCCCAGGCCTTCAGCGTTTCTCCAACTGATGTCAGTTCATGCTGAACGCCAACCTGAAACCAATAAATAGATACCCGTAAACCTTCAAACAGAGAAATGTTTCGTAACCTTGAAATCAATGAATTTCCACAAACCTCCGAACAAAATCTATTTCCAATTATAAATCAAGAGATCTGAAGGAGGATTACGCAATGTCTGAAGTAGTAATGAGAAGAAAACTTATCGAGATGGGAGTATTATTAAGTCACTATGTTGAGTATTGTAATCTAGCTGAAAGAATTGATGAGTGTAATGAGAATTCGGGATTTTAAAGATGGAAGAATGTGATGTCTGAGAGGATGCAATATCTAAGTAGTTTGATGAAAGAAGATTTTGGGAGTATCCACTGCAGATTAAGTAGGATCTGTGGCTCAGTGGCTTAAGGAGACGACTATAAACCAGTGAGTCACGGATTCGAACCCAGCTCCATCTACACAAGTTTGGTCATCCAGGCAGTATCCCTAGCCCTCACACATTAGGTATGGCTCATTGCCTTCTGTAAGGATGGGCACAAGGTGTCTGAGTGTGTTCCATTCCGTTCCACAAATCAAGCAATGTAACAATCTATTTTGAATGCAGATTTCAGTTTTCAAATTATGAACTGCGATAGCTTCTGTATTTTGAGAATACTTCAGGTGTACACTTTTCAAAAAATCTGTACAAACTCTATGAATGACACTCAAGTTGTTTCCTGCATTTACTGGGTGCTCATAATCAGGCCAAATCAGACAGGACCAGGCTGGCATTTTCTCGAAGATACGTTTAGGGAATGAACGATAAATACTGTTAAGATGCTTTAAACTACACGAGCATTTACGTGTTGTCAAGTTAAGGTATAACTACGCAACTTGATGAGAACATCTCTGAAAAGGGTGACTCTTTGCCGAAAGTCTTTGATTTAATGACTTCAGAAATACCAAACAATGTGAAATACAGATAAATAGAACAGATATCCTATGACTGATGACTTGTGAATCAAGATAGGAATAGCAAAATCTGCAGATTTTCTTGCAGTTTTGTCCCAGAAAATAATGTGTCACATATTAAAAACGCAAAAGCTGTAACTGCAATATTCGAATTGGAATTCAAATCCTCTGACAGTTGTTTAAATAAGGGAACTTTAGCACCGAATTAATATTCATAACATCATGAATCATAATTTTAACTTGGGAATTTCTGAACTGACTCAACTATTTGTGAGTGATTTTCGGAGTCAAGTAGTTGCAAACACAGTTCTGAATAGCGCTAATGAGGACCAACTATATGCAGCTGAAATCTAGAGCAACTGGTCCCTTTGATAAATTTAAACAGCGTAATTCGTACTCACGTTGAACCTACCTTGGTAGTACTGATCTTAATTTTCATACCAAGAGTAAGGTTTTTTCTTTTTCTCTTCCTTCCTATTCTTATGTTTCCTACTAACTTCATTGACCTTTTCCGTAAATTTTCATATAAATAGTTCGACAAGTCCATGTGTGATCAGATTGTTCGAAATGTATAGCGCTAATACAGCTGAAATCGTTTATTCTAGTTTTGGCTGAAAGGAGGCTAATACGCATCATCCCTTAATAAGATACGTATGAAGATTATAGACGACACGGCTCAGAATCGATCGTAGTGGCATACTTCCATCCAGAAATTATCTTCAGCTAGGGGGACATGTCAAATTGCACCACTGCTTTATCCCTTCTTGCTCCCTTTCATAACTTTCCATCAAATTGGTTGCTTTCTTTCTTATTTTTCTAACATTCAACTCTAAGCCTTGTACCTTCGTGTACTGATATGCTATGTATGCCGCATCACGCAGCGATGCTAGGTTCCTTTTGATGTTGACTGACTATCTGTTACGAATATATCCGGTAGAACTATAAAGTTTTGGCTTCCATAATAAAGTTTGCAGTGATCTTGGACAAACAAATAGGGAAAGGGTGGTTGCTTTTTAATTTTTATTACAGAAATAGAAGGAAATTACGTTGAACATCGTTTTATACCCGAAAGTTAAGAGTTTATCTAGGTTTTAAACTGCTTCTTTGCTGACTTAGAAAAAGGTACTTACGACTAAGGTACTCATCAGTGTAATTCCACAAGAAAAAACCACCAGAACTGTGATATGGACGAAAAATCAGGAGTTTCCCTGTCGCCTTTAATTTGTTTATGAATTTATGAATTAGAGTTCGAGAATTAAAAACAGAAATATCAGATTCATGAAGTAGGAAAATTAGGTAATGGCTTAAAAGACTTTAAAATTACGGTCTAAAAGCAGCAGACAAACAACGAATATGCCGTCTGTTAAATACTGGCGGTGAAAAGAAAGCCTAATCGCTGGCAACTTTTAACGCTTCACGACCCAATGGCTAATTTAAACTAACTTGAAATTAGATAGTAGATAAAACAAAGTTTTTCATCAGGTTTTAGGGTGTACAAACTAATGCTAACGTACACTCTAATGTGAACCTCTTGTTTAAAATTTTGTCCATAATAGGAAGGGCAGACGAATGAAAAATCCGTCAAAATTACCAAATGGTGCGAGAGAATGAAGTAAGGAGTAATTCCTTTCGATCCAATCAAAATTACCATCACTATTAAGATCGTCCTAGAAGTCGGATTAGGTTGAAAGAAGGTTCAGGATACCCAGACTAAGAAGTGGGACCGGTCCATGAAATCTCTTAATGTTGGTTTGAACCCTTTGGTAATTTGTGGACTACCTAGCTGGGGTCCCGAGGCAATGGGAATCAGTAGTTGAGGACTCTTGGTGACATGACTGACAACCGGTTATAATGGTGCAGATAAATTCACTCTTTGATTTCCTCTAACCTTAGGAGTTTTGACTAACATTAGTTTTTAAATTCTCTCTCTTTCCACGGACGTTTGTTAACTTTGATATATCTTTTTCTATTCACTTGTTGTTTGTATACTACTATGAAGTGTGGCAAATTGAACCGATGCACTTGTGTGCGAGGCTGTATGTTGATTTCGTCTATCTGTTTGCATAACCTAACCTATAATCAGTGACATCCTTTTACTAAACGAAAGCTTTCCGAAACAATCTCACATTCACTTTCTATTTGACCACCCTACTTCTAGGTAGTTAGGTAGTCGCTTCAAAATGAAGGAATTCTACAGTTCTGCCGTGAGTTTTCCAACCTCATCACTGAGTGACACCGATTTCAGTGACCAAGATGACACCACTTTGCTCATGGTTGGAGATACACCTTGTTGGTTGTGGAAACAAGCACATCACTTAGGGTTAGGCAGGGTTCTCACTACTTGACTCTCACTATCTAACAGCGAAACTCACGTATTGTTAGTAGAACTCACTAAGAGTAAAAAGGTAAAAACATGAGAATACATTTTTAGATGTGTTATCTATCATCTATGCACCCCAGCAAGCTTAATCATCAACTGACCCCCGTTCAATTATGTATATATTATAAGATGAATATGTTTAACCTAACGGTTTCTCTTCACTTATCTTTTCTGTCAGATCACATGATCTCCAAGTTCTTCATAAAGAATTTTTATTGAGAATAATTGAAGTTTTATGTATAATCTCTGTAATGCAGCTTACTGATTATTAAATAACCTACACATTAAAGGATCAATAATTTTAAAATCACTCAATATGTTATCGATTTCACATTATGGAGTCTCATATGCATTTATATAAATCAATAATAAATGTGGAACATTCATCACAATTAGGTTAATTTTATATTGTCAATAAACTGCTCCCGCTTTTTAAAAAACTCGTAAACAAATATGGGATAAACTATTAAATTCCACATAATTAGCGAGGAATTGTAAAAACAAGCCATTGAAATTATATACTTCTAGGCCAATTATCTCTGAGTGGTTTTCATATCTATCTATCTATCTACAGATTATTACAGTTTGTGCACTGCTTTCTTTGTTCACTTTCAGTCTACCTTGATAAAAATGACTGACATTTTCATGTTTAAATTAGACTTAAATATTTATTGCAAAGTTTCCATATGGATAATAATAATAAACAGAAGAGGTACGAAGGTATAGTTTTTAACAATCGAGTGTAGTTGATAACTGTCTTGTTCAAAGAAGGAATCTTTAAGTTGGGCATAAGATAATTTCATCTTGAAATGATGAAATCAATTACTGAAACCATCTAGCGGAAGATTTGTACCCTTGTAGGTCTTGGAACACAGGCACACTTACCTGCACTCGACACTGGGTATATTCATCTATCCGAAGGCTATGCAAGAGGTTTTATGATGACATCTGCCGCTCTTTAAAGGCTTGGTATTCAAATACATGTCTGTGTGTGTGGGGGGGCAAATTTTGAGGTACCAGGTGAGTTTTTAGCATTAAGTAGTTTATATGATAACAGAAAAACCGATGGTGGTTAGTCAGGCTTCTGAATTGGAAAGTTTAAAAAATTATTAGCAAATAAGGAGAGAGAAAGGGGCAACTTGTGGATACACAGTTTTACGTTGCCATACCTTTATCAGTGCAGGACAAACGCTTCCTGACAACTTTAATAATTTTTCAGTGCTTGATTTCATTACTGCCTATTCATGTTTCTTTGGCGACCTCCTGACGATGACCCAAATGTCTGCAAATAACTGATCAACTAAATGCTTTTGTACTGGTGTCGAGGATGATATAACTGAAAAGAAATTCGTGTCTCTGAGGAAGGCCTCCTTTTATGACTTAATGGTAATTTCAAGAGGTAATTTAACCTAAACTTTTTAAAAAGTTTTCTATCGTTCTATGTGGGACACTTCTATCAGAGTTATGTAATCAGACTTATGTGGGAAATTTTAGGCTGATCAAAAAAGGTTGTGAACATTAAGTGCGGTTCATGACTTGGGAAACAGATTCATATCAGTACAGTGAAATGCCTGTCCGAATAAGAAAATCCCACAAATACTATCGCCATTAAAAAATTATGACTTCTCCCTCTTCTGCTAACGCGTATCATGAGCATATTATGTTTCATGTAGATTTGTTATGTGGAGCCTCATCAAAGAGAACTTTGGGTTTAACGGTCGGTACTGTTATTTTCAGCTGCCTTCATACCACAGATCATATGTGTGACGACGTTAGTAGCGTAGAAGTCAGGCGTAAGAGTTTCAGATTGGGGGAGAACGTCAGTTGGTGTGGTTATGAACCCTTATCGACTGCGGTGGCTTTGATATATATTACGCATGTCTACTCACCATCCACCTCATTCCATACTGCTAGCTGAAGTAGATTCCGCTTGGTAAAAGGTAAGTGGTGACCAGACTAGAACATGGCACTAGTGTATGAAGTTTCTGACTTCTAGTCTCAGCTGTGAGGGAAAATGTGGACTTCGCGGTTAGGGTCCGCATTACAACTGAAATCCGTGTCTGGAGACTAAGTGGTAGTGATTCAGAATAGAACACAGTGGCGCAAATGAATCTACACATTATTTTCATCTTAATTTTCACATAGGGTTTCATGACCGTTTCTTCTCTTCTTCTTCTTCTTCCTTTTCCACCACCGTTCACTGCCTTTGACTACTTTCTTCTTTATTTCTTTATCCTTCTTATTGATGTTTCCCTGCCTGAAGTGCTAAAATGAGGTGTGGCAGTTATGTTACGTGGTTTGGTATTTCTGGTTGACTGATTAGTGCTCGGTAACGACAGAGTTCTAAAGATCAGATTGACATCAAAATATAGTGCACCATAGTTCCACATCACATGACTCAATGATCACGTTGCGAAATTTTATCGACCGTTTTTGGTCAGTTTAGAGCGCTCAGAACCAGACAATAGTATCAGCTACCAGTCCTGAAAGTGTTTGTTGTAGTCTGCATATTGTAGCCGCAAGTTGTCTCATTTCAGCACTGTGATACAGCTTCGCTTACTTAGAAAACACCAATTTCCTCATGGTTGCAAGTAAGGCGTACACTGATGAGTTCCTAACAAGCACGAAACTTGTTTTGAGTTAGATCTCCTGCCTTTTGACGCTTGGAAATCAACCCATTTTCAAACCATTTTAATAACAAATGATATCCTATTCCATCTTCCAGTAATATTATAGAATTTAGAAACCAAACTGTCATCTGTAGTACTCAGAGGTGTGGCTTCTCAGAAGCGATAAATGGTAGTCAACAATGTGGTCGAAATTTGGATGCTCTCGTTGCATAACGTGTGTCAGACCGTGACACCAAATGAGATGAGCAGAAAGAGGTAGCATCGAATCTATACTTAATGTAAGTGTCAAATCAGCTGGTGGTGTTGATGAAAAACTACTTCAACAGTATTATTTCGGCCAATACTGTGTCAGAGAACTTTAAAATGATGTCAGTCACTTATTTACCAATTTGGGGCTTATATCGATATTATTTTAAGGTAGTATTCACCAGATACTAACAGCTGCAGGACCATTGAGAACCAAGAAGCACTGGATAGCTGTTTCGTCCTAGTATGGGACTCTTCGGCAGTATGCACCTACTGCCCTGCCACTGCAGAAGTTAAACCCAGGACCTTCAGGTTTCATGCGAACGCGTTAACCGTTCAGAAATTGAGTAAAAGTCCAATGGTGCACAGTTTCCTACTTCTGTTAATTCACAGTATAGCGTAACTGACTACCAAAGTCTTATGTTGATATCTGCTTCACTTCTCCCAACAATTTTCATAGAGTAGACTATTTTAGTCAATGTGAACCCTAGTCAGTTACCTAGACTTCAAACATTGGAGAGTCATGTGTAGTCCGCTTCTGATAATGAAATATACAAAATGAACCATTTCTCTCTAAAACATTCCTCTTATAGAATCTCCAATACACTCTTTGAAATCTGCATTTACGGAAAGCATTACCAGCCTTGATTAATCACATTCAGTAAAAAAGGAAGAAAAAAACTCATACTATTATGACATTGAGGTTAGAAAGTCCTGCTGTGTTATTTTTAATTTTTTGAAGCAAGAAACAGAAACACAATGCTTACTTGTCCTAACTAACACTGGCATCTGTCTACCAACTACTTACCTCACTCATACTTAACCTAAAGTGAATGACACGTTCATTTAAATCCGGGCATGCATTCATTCTACTACTGTTTTTTTTAGATAAAAAAGATTACAATTGTGTTGTAATTTAGATTATTCAACGTTTCTAGTGTGAATTTATTTCTGGAAGAATAAGCAAACAAAAACACCTGAAAACGGAATGTCTACGAAAGGAACATTTGCTTTTGAAAATCACAAACTCCTAGCACACACCTTGACCCTCTTCAGTAGGTTCCGTTGATCAGTGTCAGCTGTAGACCACCAGTCTATTGTCTATTTGGGCAAATGTTAATTGGAAAATGCAGAAGGAGTTAGGATAACATGGCATCTCGAGAAAGTTAATCGTGTTCAAAACCATCAAGATTTAATGAGTTTCTATTTAGTGTCAAAGTTTGCTAGTCATGAGGTATATTGACAGAAAGTTTAGATTAGCATAGATTCCTTTACCTGTCAGTAATCTTTAGTCAGTTCTGTAGAAAAGTTGCGGTTTAACCGAATTTCTCTTTTCCTTGACGTTTTATCGACAAGTTGCATCTTCAACGTTAAGACAGCTACAATGCACCCTTAGTCAAGCGGCTCATTCACGTAACTCCGCACTCCATGCAAAAAAGTATGATTTTGATGTTGGATTGTGATAACTAATCGGCAGGACGTCTATCCTGAAGTAGACTTCGTCCTTGTTGGCACCCATCAACAAAGTATACGTGCACTTATGAGGAAAGTGATGTTCTTTCGGTGGTTCAAACCTGCGTCGCTCCTTACTGATGATTAGAGACTCAACCACTAGGCTATTTAAACAATAATGAACCCTTCTGGTAGGACTGAGTTGCATATATAAATTGTTCACCAGTAGCGGATAACCGGTGTAGGTTCTTAGTGCTTAGCAAACAGTAACATTGGTAATACACTAGCGACCTATTCAAAAACATTACGATTTTGCATTTGAGAATAGAAGTCCATTAACTAGACTACTTGTTTAATCGATGATAGATGTGTTCACTATTCTTTCAGAATAGCGTTACGTAAATGGAACCTTCTTGTGTTATATATCAATATAGGATAGGAAATTATGATGGTAGTTCGATGTTCTCTGAGCTTTGATATTTTGTCTTGAATGTTTCATCACCAGGCTTGGTGACATCCTAGGCAATAACTTCGTAAGGAAGCAAAACATATTTGAATGTTACTCGAATGTTTAGGTAGTTCTTTTGCTGACCTTGAGTGATATCGGACTTTAAGTTGCGCAAGAGATTTTTCTCACACTTTGACGCCTTTGACCTAGACTGGAGCTGTGGCTTATTGGTTTGTGGAGATGACTTTCAAACAGTGGGTCATGGATTCAAGTTCTGTTCCATCCACTGAGGTTTGGCCAACTAGATGGTATCAATAGCCCTCACACAAAAGATGTGACTTGTTGCTAACTGCATGAATTTGCACAAGGTTGTTGAGAGCATCTCTCTCTGGTCTTAAATTTCGCTCCGTTGAGCCTGCAGAGAATCTTTTTTGGAGTGAGATTTTGCTGTTTTTACTGTCATATAGTGCTTCATCATTGATTTGTTCGATCAACCTGCCATTGGTTGATAGATGAGTGTATTTCTTCTCAAGTAGATTATAAACTGGGCCTGTATTTATGTGTCACTTGATTGACTTTTCATCAGAATGCCATGCTTCCAGAAATTCTCTTGCAGCTTTCGAACCTGCTCTTTGAAGGATTTCTAGATTCTCCCAACCGAATTTGTGACCGTGGTTGTCCACGTGCAGTGAAGTCAAAGAGGTTGTGTCCTGCCGCTTAACAGCCAGTCGGTGTTCAAGAATTCTGTAAATAACCCTAACAAACATTATCTACCAGCTTAACCGAGCAAAATTTAAGGTCAAAGAGGTCAAGTTGAGACAAAAATCTCCGCTCCAACCACACATTTGGGTAAGATTCGAATATGATTCTCTTCTCTATGAAGTTAGTGCTGATTCTGTCACCAAGTCTGGTGATGAAATGTTTACGACAAAATACTAAAGCTCAGAGAATACTAAACAAAAATTATCCTCCTCCTGAGCTAAAAATCTTGTCCTTCATTCCAAACAGTAAATACTATACGTTAAAGGATTTACCCATACAGACACACACTGGATACTCAGACATCATCCAATACACTAAATGTTCCAAAAAAATTTTCGTTGAAGCTGCACTAATTTAATGCCAAATAGAGTACAATAGAAAGTCAACTGTTGTAGTACAAAACGAATCCAAGTAGTTATTTCCAGGATTTTAGGGGTAGCAATTTAATATCTTACAATTTTGCAGTAGTATGCTTTCAAAGACTTAACTAGGTCATATAATGTGCGACAGAGTAAAGTATAAGCTGAATCACTGAAATCAGAAAGTACATTTACTTCGTTGAAAAAAAATTGGATGTGAAAGTTGGTGAAGTTAGATGAAACAGAAAAGAAACAAGTTATGACACTAGCGTTACACGTGACAGAGGAACAATGCGTTCATTTCCGTATTTTTAAACTAAATACAAGAATAAGTAGAGCAATAGATTTTATACTCAGTGAACCAGAAGTGGAAGATGATGAGACAGATGAATCGGTGCAGTGCAGGGATGAAAGACGAGAAGAGGAACTGAGTACAACGTATAAAACACTACACTGGACAAGGAAGTGAAGAAGAGTGCACGCAAGGGCAAATGACACTTCCACGATACACTTGCAAGTGAAGCAGAACAGACTGTTGGTAGGCGAGAACTGACAACATTGTATCAAATAACCAGGTTACTATCCGCGAGGGATGAGATCAACACAGATGAAACTAATGAAAGAAAGTGAAGGAAATCTAATTACCAAAGTGGAGAAAGAAAGGAAATGATGGGCTGACCACTTCAAAAAACTCTTGAATCGACCACCATCACCACCACCTGCGACTCGTCCAGGAATATTACCAGCAGCCCAGTCACAGAACTATCCGTGAACACAGGCCCTCGGATGAAAGTCGAAGCCCTGAACGCCATAAAGTTACGGAAAGGCAGGAGGGCAGTAGAACCAGATGGAATTCCGCCTGAAGCACAGAAAACAGACGCAGAGACAACAGCGGTCATGCGCACACCACACCACTATTGCAGAAGGTGTGGAAGGAAGGTAAGGTACCTGCCCATTGATTGGAAGAAGGGCTACCTTGTCAAACCTCCAAACAAGGGAGACCTATGTCTTGGCAAGAACTGGCACGGAATCATGCTTCTGTCCACCTCAAGCAAAATAACAAGCCACATCATCCTGGAGACACTAAAGGATGCGCTGGATTCAAAACTATGACCGAAACAGGCTGACTGGATTCAGGAAGAACAAAGCATGTGCGCATCAAATTGCAACGCTACGCTACGCATCATCGTTGAACAGAGTATAGAATGGTAGTCAACTCTCTACCTGAACTTCATCGACTTTGAAAAGGCCTTGTACAGCGTCGACCGAGAAGTAATTTGGAAACTGCTTCAACACCACGCAGTACCACAAACATTTATCAATCTCATTCAACAGTTATATGCTGTATGACGCTACATGCCAAGTGATTCACAATGGAAAACTCAGTGATGCCTTTGAAGTGAAGAGTGACAGGAGTAAGACAAGGCTGTCTACTATCACCCATGATCTTGCTGATTGTGGTCGACTGGACTGGACTGGACTGAATCATGCGAGAAACTTTCTGTCTAGTCAGTCAACTTATTTACTATCCAAAGGCGAACATAACATCACAATTTTGAACAATCTGATGTCATCTGCCCACGTCTTTATATGCAGGATAGTACAAATATGACCAAATCTTGTCTCTCTTCGTCAGGCCTATTGAAAATGCTTTTTAAAAGTGACGAAGATATGCTAATTATGTTCTCTTAAACTGGTATCTTAGACAAATAAATGCTCGCTTTACCTTATATATGCTTTTTGGTTTAAATATGCTTGCTGTTTGCCAAGAAAGGATTAAAAAGATAAATAAACTCTTGAGAATATTTGTTTTGAGTAAATGACACTGACGTAACTGTTATCTTTGCTGGTAATGAGTAGAAGGCTCAGATTATAATTCTACTCAGTGGGCGGGTTTATTTTCACGTGCATGTGTCTGTGTGTGTTTAGTGTAATTCGATACGCTTCCAGTTTAACCACATAAGACTTGCTAGGTACTTGTGAAACTTCAATTTATATCGTGACCTTCTGAGATATCTTCAGAGTTTGATTGATGGCATGACTAGAGATGAAATCTTCTGCCAGAATACTTTATACATTTTTGTGAAGTGACTTTAAAAGCTACCCTAGCAACGACTGAAATAAACAATCAGATCTCTTTATTTCGATTGTAGAGAAACAGGGTCGCTATACTACTAGATCATGGGCATTTGAGTAGTGTATCCTTCACTAATTGAACTTGGTTAGCTGAAATTCAATATTAGGAACTAAACTTACTTGGATTTTTCAAATATATCAGTCAGGCGATAGACTGGGAATCTAAAGCCCACAACCTTGAACACTTTTGGGATCTTTATTCCATAAGCTTCAATCATAACTTTGAAGGGGGCAAATATTTCGAACCAAACCTTCCTATGTTGGTTGGAAGTGATTAGCCCGAAGTCCTGACTGACCTTTGTTTTGTGCTTTTTAGCACTTGATAGTCAGACGTATCTGCAACCTGGAGCGAACTGATGTTCTCCGGGAAAGCCGAACCTGTGTCACTAAGTGCTGTAGCCAGAAACTTTGTCACTGAGGTTTTTCCATGCTCATTGCATTTAAACCTGCCAGCTGAAAGAATAAATAAGCAAACCCAAGCCACGATGTATCAGTCCTATCATTTAACTACCTTGGAACATGAAACTTGCATTTAAGTAAGAGTGCATCATATTTTCTTTGATCCAGCTTTATACTGCATTATTCGTGACTTATACAAGTGAGGTGTTCTGGGATGTCTTTGACAAGGTCCTACGAACAATATGATCAGTCTTATCATGAAGATCCTATACGAAAGGAGGTGCGTTTTATCCGATATACAATATTCAAATCACTTATCAACTATTTAAATCCACTGGTCTCTGGTCTCAGGTATTCTACGTCTGATTTCGAGGATTCAATACTAAGTTTCTTGAGACACTTGTACATTTTGTTCAATGGAGGTAGATAATATGAACATGGGAAAGTCGCCTGACTTTAGGCCTTCGCCGCAAAACTAGAGTTGAGTGATTTCTCTGGATATTCTGCCCGGTCTCGTTGTCAAGTCATTCAGTAAGCTGAATAACCTAGTAGGAAGGCATTTCTTACAAAATTGGACACATGAACTTGTGCATGAATCATGATTAACTGAATGTGTTTAAAAACAGTGACTTCAGATCAGTTTGACCACATTTATTTCATAAGGCCGATTTATATGTTGATTTTTCTAAAGAAAATGTGGTGTAGCGCTTCTCCTGTTAGTAATAAAGGATACACAACTGAAGCTGCTTGCAGGTTATATTCTTGTGATTAATTCAGTTCCACCAAAAGTCAACGCTGGGGACTTACGATCGGATAGCTTTTGTGGTTACCCTCGGGGGACCAATTCATGCATGCATATTCCCTTATTCAAGCTTAGTTATCGCAACAACAATACTGCAATCACAAGACGTTGACTGAAGAAGACTGCAAATAGGGTTTAGGTGTAAACAGATGATTACGGTGACATTGCATGTGCATATTTCAGCTGAATTATATGTTGGGCTCTGGGAAGATATTAATCCATTCAAAGGTCGCCAGAACGACAGCACAATCACTTTAAACGTGATTAGTCACTTCAAGGTGGTTTGTTAGGTGTTCAAGAGAGTGACTTTAAAGGCCATCCTAGAAACTGATGAGGTAGCCAATTACATTCAGTTATTTTATGGAAAAGTACTTTCCCAGGTGAAATAACGAAGCCTGATTGGTCGTTTCAGTAATTGCAATGGTGGCCTTTAAAGTCACTTTACATAAATATTAAACGAAGGTTGGTATTGAAAATGAACAGTAATCACGTAAACTAGATGCAAAATGGATAATCTGACAAGTGGCATTGTTGGTCACCACTGTCGGTTCATCAATGGATTCGGTGAGACTATGAAATATTTATTCCCTTGAACGAGTAACTTTGAAAGTTACCCTGGTAACAATCAATCAGGTTCCTGCACTTCGGCTGGAAGGTCAAATTTTCTTAAAACAGGAAAATCTGATTGGTTATTTTAGATCTTATTAAGGTGACCTTTAGAAGCACTTAATTCATTCAGTATTTTTAAAACCAAAGATGGGTGGGTATATGAATGAGAATGCTTCATTTCTTCTTTATAAGTGTGCGTGTGTTGAGATGTGAGTCTTGTAAATATGTGCAGTAAACTAAGCATTACTAAATGATATCAATAATCTCTGGTCTCAGACTGAACTTGTTTCGATTTATATATTCAAATTTCGTATGTATATGTGTTATACTGTATGTTAAAGTGTGCGTTGGGTTTACGCTTATACTTTATTTTCATTCCAAATTATCAATTACCTAAGGGGCAGTTTCCACCGAGAATGACATAAACCGGTAAATATCAATATCATCATTATTATTACTGTTATTGGACCTTTGGGTTCCTAGTGGAAAACAGAGCTTCACTATCATGTCTCCATTACACTCCTTTCTCTGCAGTCTTCTTAACCTGGCACCACGACTGTCCACAAGCTCTCATTTCTTCCCCATACCATCTCCTCCATGTCACCCTCGCCTAGGACGCCCAACTCGTCGTTTACCCTCTGGATTCCACTCGAGCAACTGGCCTGTCACGTGATGTCCCCAGTCGGCCTTCTCACTGTATGCCCAATCCATCTCCACTTCCTTCCAGTGCACATTTGTTGGGCGATGGGTTCTTGGTTGCTTTGTTACCAGCCAGAGTTCCTTGTTGCTTAATCTTTCCGGCCATCTCATCAGATCTTCAGTACCGAGCAAGCGTAGGCAGCAGCTGTTGATGAATATCTGTAGTTTGTTGGAAATGCCTTTCGTGACGCTCCAAGTCTCTGAACCATCACATGGAAGCACTGACTTGACTGGATTGGTGTTGGAAATCCGAATCTTGTTCTTTGTGCTGAGTGCAGAAGATCTCCACACTGATTTCAGATTAATGAGGGCCTGTCTTGCTGCATTTTTGATCCTGGCTTCGACATCCTCATCTGTGCCTGTGCTGCCTGTAGTTGAAAGGAAGCTGCCTATGTAGGTGAGAGAGACTACTTCCTTTAGGTTTCTCCCACTGGTGCTGCTTGTTGTTGTTGTTGGTGGTGATGGTGGTGGTGGTGTTGGTTGACTATCATCATCACCTCTGTCTTCTCTACGTTCACTTGAAGTCCTCTCTTCGCTGCCTCTTCTACCATCATGCTAGTTTTCTCCTGTACATCTTCGAGTTTGTGCGATATAAGGCATCAGACATAAATCATAATCAGCGAAATCCAAATCTTCTACTCTCTCTTCATCGGCCAAGCCAACGTATGCCCATCTTCTCACTCCTCACAGTTTCTCGCATGATTCAGTCCAGTCCAGTCCAGTCGACCACAATCAGCAAGATCATGGGTGATAGTAGACAGCCTTGTCTTACTCCTGTCACTCTTCACTTCAAAGGCATCACTGAGTTTTCCATTGTGAATCACTTGGCATGTAGCATCATATAGCACATAATTTTTGAATGAGTTATATATGCTATTGTGTTATTTTGTTAAGTAACCAAGTCTCAACTAGTTTTTGCTGAGTAAATTCTCCATCTCGAATCAATGGCGAGCCCCCTTTGAAAAATTGTAATGTTACCTTCTCTGGAAGATTCTCACTGCCACCGTTATCCCTGATGTTACACTGGCAACATTGAGATCACAAATAGGAAAGCACAGAAGTACTCCTTATGAAGTTATCATGACGTATGGAAGCCCGAACATATAATCATCTAAAGTAAGGAAAATTAAGAATAATTTGAAAGGATTTATGAGGAGAAATGTAATGAAAGCATGTGCATCATTGTGGATGACTTTCGATCATATAGCCAATAATTTTTAACGATGCTTTGCCAAAGTTTTAAGGACTTCAGTAGTTTGCTTATAAATTTCAGGGAAAGCAAAACTTTTTACAACTGGATTACTCGTTGAATTATGATAGGAACCCCACTTAGAGAATGACTATTCTGAAACGATTGCACCTGAGAACTGGGCGAAAGTTATCATTGCTGACCGTTTTAAGTTGCAGAACAGCCTCTGTCAAACTACATAGCTTAGAACGTAGGTCTATTACTTTACGGATCAACCCAAGTGGAAAAGGAATCTTTGGAGATAAATTATATTTCCCCTCAATATATGGATGAATGCTTGAAGATCAACTGGTAGACTCTTGAGCTACATGAATGATGGTATCTAGGCTAGTAGTGCAACTTAACTGGTGACCAACAGTGGCAGTGAATAACTTGTGAACCTGCATTCATCCCTACAGAGCTTGAGATATTACAGTTTACATATATATTGTATTTCGGGGCAGTGACGTGACAACTTATGATCACTTTAAAGGTCATGAGCGTTACACCTCGACAAGTCAAAGTGTGTTGTAGAGTGACTTCATCGTACTGCAAGTGTTTTCCAGCACCAACTATAAATCATGAATTAACTTAACCAGGAAGGTGTTTGTGTTATCGGTACGCTCCATACTCGTTGCACAAGAAATTATTATATTGACCCATTTGTCTCCCAGACTGCAGTAGGTGAGCTGTGTTTAGGACCTGGAATCAGTCCACTACCTGAAAGTTAGTCAAATTCCTAAACCCAAGTCATACTACTAGCAGCACGGGAAATGTGACACTCAATCTTCCAGTCAAACAATCCGAAGGCCTCCGACCCCTTCGGTATGAGATCAAACTTGACAAAAACGTGATTATTGTATAATTTAGTGATCTTCAGTGCAAGGACGGGAGGAGGGGAAACAAAGCTATCGCTTGACCAATGTAAGACGCTAGTAGAAGTCACCTTCAGTTGTGATATGTAAGTTCCTGCCCGTCTCCATCATATTTTCTCTGCCACACGATTTTGTATTCGTTGTTGAATTCTGTAGATAACCACAGTGCAGGACTGTAATATTGCTTACAGATAAAGTTTTCTGCAGCTCTCAGCTGTAGGAAGAAATAGGAATATAATCACCCTTGTTCACAGTTGAACTATGAATAATACCCAGCTGGGAGGGGGAACAAGGTGTGCATACTCTCCTGTCTCTTTCATAGATTTTAAATCACATCACCTACAGTCTTTAAATATTGATTTTAGCTGGTCATTGATTTAGAGACATGCTATATCATAAGACGAAATCATATCGGAAACTTCAGATATTCAAAAACAGTGGGTAAAAACGCTACGTCGCACTTGAAGACTTTTCAACTGTGTATAACCACGCCTTCTCTTAAGAAAAAGTGACCAGATCTTCAGGTCTTGCTGTGAAAGTACTTTGTGATGACATCTACCTAAACCTTAGGTTCAATGAAATCCTCGAAGTTAGATTATTCTACACTTTATTAAAGCTTCTTTTCATTACGCTTCTTCTGATTAAGTCTGCTACTCTCCTCATCATTTACACTCACTGCGATGTCACGATCTAGAAAAATGAGTACCTTATTGTTAGAAAGCCTAGTCTTGCGTAAAACATTGTTATTGATCTAAACACTTTTAACTTGTCATTCTCACACAATTTTTGCAGCATGATAAGTAGTTTGTTTTCTGCTCCCATTGTAATGTAATTCCTTGACTGGTTAATCCTTACTCTTACTGTGATAATGCGTCAACTTCCAGACAAGGTAATGTTTCATGTGTATGCATACTCACACTTCAAAAAGTGATTAATTTTTATACTCAAAGGAATATGCTCTCCAATCATTCAGCTTCGGTCTCCTCTCTATTCGTCCCTGTTTGCAGCTGTTGGCTGTTGCGTACGAAGTTAGCTATCAGTTAAGCTTGCTTATTATATCCGTTTGGAACATATAACACCGATAGACGTACGTGCAGTAGCTCCTATCATTTTTTTCAACCCAGTTGGCTGATCATACAATTTGAGTTCAAGCTGATTTAATCATATTCTAACTGTCATGAAACCTAGGCATTTTGAGTGTTATATAATGCACACAAATATTCTCTGACTAAAACTATTTTGGCAAGATGCCAGACCTTTTTATACTCTCAGAATAACATAGATTTAGCACTTATACTAAGTATTACTCAGAAAAAATGTTGTGAGAAAGAAATAATATTGTTGACTGAACAGTTGGCTTCAGTCAACAAATGTCAGTAAATCAATAAGAAAACAGCATTATTCATCATGCTCACTGAAAATGTGCATCACTTTGACAACAATGAGTGATAAAGATTTGCATTTTTCTGAACCATGGCAGAAAAACGATTCAGATAAGATCAGCTATTGCCTGCTGCTAATATCCTGCAACTATCTAGTGTTTATTTAACACTTTTCCACGCAACCTGGGAAACAAGCAGAGAATGGTTCATTTGTATTTTCATAATGTTACCAGTAGCAAAATGTTATAATTTTGCCTGGTTTTCTGATGCTTAATTTCCGCATGTATTTTGGGCAATCCCATTCAACTGTATACACAACCAAATTACCTGGGCACAGTGCACCATAATTTACGAAGATGAAATATTTGATTTCAAGCACACAAAGGGGGATAATACACGGTAATGGATTGATTTCATTCAACATACGGAGTCAATCAATAGCTCTTCAATAAAGTAAGCTATGCAATAATGCTATGAATTAAATCATAGGTAGAATAATTTCTAAAATAAACAAAATAAACAGTTTTCATGAACATTAGTTAGTTTTTTTGATTGGTCAACTGTAGGATAAAATTGTCCAACAGGGTTTTTCCTGACC
The DNA here is from genome assembly GCA_944470555.2 of Heterobilharzia americana. Lineage (NCBI taxonomy): Eukaryota > Metazoa > Platyhelminthes > Trematoda > Strigeidida > Schistosomatidae > Heterobilharzia > Heterobilharzia americana. The sequence goes on along the minus strand of OX104133.1, from coordinate 19,126,121 downwards.
ACATTGCAGTGACATGAAACAAAAATTGAAATCCAAAAACTTAAATTCTATCGCCTGATGATTTAAAATGTTGATTTTTATTTGGACTGTTTCGTATTAGGATATCAAAGTAGACAAAGGTGTATTCGAGGTGAAATATTTTGAAAGAAATTATGATTATTGAAAATATACAAACTTTAGACGATGTCAAATAGTGAAAGCATTCGCGCCATTGTGACAAAGCCATAATACCAACAGTCTCCATTCACAGATTCCGTATTATGACCCTTTTCCCCAACTGAAGCGTTTTAGAGGCTGAAATAATAGAACTTTAAACCTCAATTTAGACAGTCAACATTCAACCTATAGTGCTTGGAGGTCATAGAGCAACCGATGAAATAGTTATCAGTGGATGACGTAATGGTAGATTTAAACTGATCGATTGACCTATATAAATGCTGAACTCTGAAGTGACAAAATATGTTAAAACTTACATGGCTAGTTCTGTTAATTTAGTCGAGTGAATGCAGTTTAAAGAACACTTGTAAAAGAACATCTATCTAACAAGTTATGGAAATTCGCATCACTCCAAAGTACAGTGCTCTTCAACTCCATTAAAGTTCAAGGAAGATTTTTCTGCCTGTTTTTCTGTAATTCTCTGTAGCATCTGCGCTGCATAGAAACAAACACCATCATCAAGCCTATGCTTATTAATTTACTCATATTTCCAGTTCCGTGGAGTGTTAACTCATATCAGACAGTTTACACCTGGTCCTCACCATTTACAAGCAATAACATCTCAGGGAATTATTCACCCTACTATGATGTGAGAAAGATCTTTCAGATATTTCTGTTGAGAAGCATCTAGATGAAATGATATCACTGTTCCCTCGCCAGTTTCTCTCGTCAGTTTTTCAGCTGACATCAGCTTGTGGTAAGGATTGTCGTCAAGCCTGCCTACGGTTTTCCGGGATTATATAGGTATACGTAGCTGTGTACGCAGCTATAGACTGTCTTATTGCGGTCCTCAATTTGACAGGAGTCAGTGGCGGGAGATTCTTGATGATATATGTACCTCAATTTTGTTATATTTGAAATTTTTAAATATTTGTGTTGACCTTCGCTCATTTTTCCTCTCTCCATTCATGCAGTTGTCTCTAGCGTTATTTTATTTGCTTTCGATCCATTGTCTTAATTGTCTACTGCTCAAGAACTCAAGCTGATGCACTTCTCAGGCACTTTCTATGTTGTTCTGTCCGTCTGTCTCCCTCTCAGAGTACTTTGTGTTCCGAGATCCTGCTCGACTATCTGGACTGAACTACAAATGGTAGAATGAACTAATTCTGTCACTATGTATCATATTAGTTTACATCATTACTGTAGTTACACGATAATCATGGGGTTTTTCACATGAGTAGAGATCAGGCGTTGACCAATAGTCAATAGAATGTTAAGGGAACTAGGTAATTTTTGAGAGGAGTAATCGAACTAAGAATTTGAGGGTGATGGAGCATATCCCTAAATGGCTAGAAAAGCAATCACATTCAATTAACCCGATAAATGCAAGGACAGGCAAACGTCATTGTCTAGAGGTAAACACCTTGTAGAAACAGGCCACAGAAGTGACTCCAAAACAGCCTCTAGACCATAACACAGGAGCTGTAAGGGCTGTATACGCAGGTTCATAAAAGCCTTAGCTATACGATAGTCCAACCCCCTTTGCGTATTTAAAAACAATTTGTCCTAAGCTTAAACCTACTTAGGTAACTGCACAAGAGGTGGGTATCATACTTCAATGGCTCAATGGATAACGCTCTAGCGTTTGGGGCGATGGCTACTGGGTTCGAGTCCCCATGGAAACAACATCACTGGGGTGCATGTACATTCGGCTGACGAGTCCAAAATGAAACGAAACCAGCGTCCTGGATTCCGCTGTTAGTCGCCAAAATCAATATAACTACCTTAGAAATTTTTGCCTAATTTTAATTTCATGAGATGTGTGAAAATGCATTATTCCTCCTTAGTATCCTTCAATTTTCCTAATATTGTATTATCCTAACTTATTTACCTCACATAATCTATTTTCATCTTTCATACGAAATGCCTTGAGAAGTAAGTGTGTCGCTAGATGTACGTGTTGCGCGAATACATGATATTTCTTAGATAACCTGTGTCTATATATTACATTTTGAAAATTCTTGTCATGTCCCTAGACGAAATGAATGAGACAGCAAGAACCATTTTGTCCACTTATTTTTTCTCAGCCTTGTATATTTTCCGTGTAATCTGTCAAATACATTATCTGGTTTGAGGGTTATAGGATTTATTCATTTTAGGGTAATTTCCACCATGAGATGTTCATCCCGATATTCCATAGAGAAACTGTAACCTGTGATGTCAATGAAATCAGAGGTGATGCCAATGTCAACCAATAACTTTGGATGATAGTCACGCTATCTCACGAGTTAACACAAGTAGAATACTGGGAAACAGCTGACCATGATGCAGCGCCTGAAAGATAACGTGCTCGCCGCAAGACCTGTAGGTCTTAGGACCGATCCCTGAAGGGGTCAGGGGTGCGCACTGCTGAGAAGTTCCATGTTTAAGTTAAACAGCTAGCTACTGCTTTTAGACTTTCAAAAGTTCTATAACTGATATTAGTCTGTGATGAAGACTAGCCTAAAATAAACATCATCCTTAGTGGGCTATCAAAGCACATTTGTCTTCAGTCTGAGTCAGATTAAGTAGCGTTAATGACAGTATGATCCGTTCAAAAATAGAAAACTAGGGCAATAATATTAGACAGAACCAGTGTTCTAGTGGTTCCCACAAGCCGTTATCCATAGGAACAAAGAGGCAACTGCAAGTGGATTTGCTATCAGTGACATCAGCCGCACCGTCGGATCAAGAACAACATTGGTGATGCACAGACATTATAGTGTCAAGATATTCCTTTCACAATAAGGGTCATGTTAATACCATATGAAGACAAAACTGACTAAAGTTGTACAGATACCACCAACCCTGACTGACAGCTGCCACCTTGAAGTGGCGGTCGGGCTTGTGTATCAAAATGACCCAACGAGCTATGCTACTGTAACCCTTGTTCCTTCGAAGTCCTACAATACCAGGAAGGTCTGTCGGGTAGCAGTGAGACGAAAAGCAATTACCGTTATAATGTGTATTGCTACGCTTTGATGGAGTCTGAGTGTGGAGTCGAACTGCCGACTGGGTAAGGGTATGATGGCAAAGAATTGCTTCCTTGGATAACCGGCAATACAGCCCATATGCTGCTTTCTGTGTGGGAAGTAGGGGTAAGAAAAGGTCGGCCCACAAAACAGTAAATTCCCATTTCACTGAAGTATCCTGATGTCTGCAACAAGGATTCACAGTCGGGCCCCTAAGCAAAAGATCGAAATCTAAAAACTGCTGAAGAGCCATGTTTAGGCAGCCTCGGACGGATGTCCTTTGGGCTCTGAAGTCACGCACTAACCCTTCTTTTTTACGGTCCCCAAGAAGAACTAGGCTTCCACGTTATGGGCAGCCGGGAAATGTCATCCACTTACACGCTTACAGAAGCACACAAGACAGAATCAAAAATAATCTATCGCCGTAAATTCTGTCCCCTCTTTTGCCTTCACCTCCCGATACTAATGTTAAGCCCTTTACACCTTCGCCAACCTCTCATTCTGCGACCATCGCGGACGATCGAAGTTATCGAAACTTCATTCTTAGTCTCCTAAGACCCCACCATCGATTTCATGTAGAAGCTCCCAACCTCCGTACTCTATGCAGAATCGGACAGCAAGCATCGCTCACAAAAACTCTAGAATCTCTAGCCATAGATGTATACTGCCTCAGAGACACGTATACAGGATCCAAGTGTGGCGATTCAATTAACCTCACCTGACCACTGCGGTGAATTTTCAAAATCCACCCTGAGTATCCGGAGACTTAGTGGCTAGCCCTCATGGACTTGCTGGCGTAGGCATAGCATTGAGTTGTAGGGCTTAATGTGCGCTCCTAGACTGCATACTCTACAACAGCCATGTGTGCTTTTCGACTGGACGGATCTGTAAGGAATAAGAAGGATCATGAGACTAGGCGATGCCTATTCGCAATCTGCCTACGCATCCACCGACTGCAGTTCGGACGATTTAAAAGATTAATTCTATAAGAAGCTATCAACTTTTCTACAAAGAGCAAAACCGTCATATCTAATCATTAAGGTAGGTGACTCTAACGCTCAAGTAGGAAAGCTGAACTAATCGGAAAGGCATCCACAGAATCCTATACCAATAAAAATGCAACACTGATCATCTGTGGCAATTTTGTTCCGACTATCACTTGTTTATAGCCAGCAGTATCCCACATGGCGTCCACCGACGTCAAATCAACGATGAACACAGACACATCACATTGCTATAAGCCATCGTCGGAGGGGGATAGGTGGAGGATCGCCACTCTTTCCGGAGAACCATTTTGGACTCCAATCACGTGCTAGTACGGGCTCATGTATGTATGTGCCTTAATGGTCAAAGGAGAACGGGCGATAGTAAAGCCTGTCCATGGCTGACTGCAAGGCGAGGGTATCAAGTATTTATTAAGGGGACAGTTAGCTAAGCATTTATCGGAACGTGTCAGCTATGGTCACCCTGAAGAAATCTGATTTGATATTAAGTCCGGTGCAGAAAAATTGGTAAAGACAATCGGTAAATTGAGATCAGTAAACGTCACTGAATTTCCTCAACGTTATCCAAACTTATGGATATGACATGACTGATCTCAGCTGTTTATGACCACAATGAATAGAGAAGTCAACTGATGCGTAAGTTGACCAGCAGTCTTCGCACCGATCGCGACCAGTGGCGGAGGATTAAAGTAACAGAGATGGAGGAGGCATCAGTGTTGAGTAGCGCCTGTCAACTATTTAGGCTTATTAAGAATATTGGCAAGAGGAAGACGATGTTCAATGAAACCACAACAGGACGGGGTGGGACGCTGATAACCTCTCAAGACAGACGGCTAGAACGTTGGGCGGGACACTGGAGCGGATTTCCACTGACCCTCAGCAACTATTCAGTTGCTCAGCATCCATCCTGAACCTGAATGGGGCGTAGATTTTGATCTTCCGACTCTCCTTGAAGTTGAGAAGGCTGTAGGGAACCTGAAGCGACGAAAAGCAGTTTGACTAGACAGTTTGCCACCCCATGTTTTCAAGGTTGAAGGTAAGAAACTCCTGATTAAAGTGATGGAGGTACTAGTTAGTGTATGAAAATCGGAGTTGTTGCCGTCAAACTAGTCTACTTCTCTGGTCATCCCAGAGAAGGGACAGAAATCTTTGACAACCATGAGGTATAATCCAAGGTCTTAGGATCCATAGTTATCTGACGCCTAACTGGAGCTTCACTCGATAACAAGAGACTTGAGAAAACCTTGAAGGTTTCAGACAGCTTAACGACTGTGCATCGAGCGTATTCTTACTTTCCAGCAGGTTTCGGAACACAGGCATACCTATCGACGGCTGACCATTGCCATATTTTTTGACCTGAAGGTGGCATTTGACTAATACTACCATGAGGTGTTGTGGGAGTGTCTGACAGTGAAGGGAGTAACAAACAAGTATGTCATGGTCATTAAAGCTCGCTACTCAAACTCACGTAGCTGTCTAAGGGTCAGTGGAGAGTTTTCATGTGAGTTGATGACAACTAGTGGTGTCTACCACGGACGCTGACTGTCACCGTTCCTCTTCAACTTTGTCATACACGTACTAATGGACGTAACCCTGGGAACACTTCACTTCAAAAGGATGGAGACGAAATCGTCTTCCTTGGTCAAGAAGCTGACAAAATGCAAGGTCTTCTGAACATGTTGAGAAGAAATGTGAATATGTTTGGCATGCATTTCCCACATGGTCTGCAATTACTGTTATAATAGGGAGTGATGTGTTTGAGTGTATCGACCGCTCTACTTACTTAGGGAGTTGCATCAGCCTGAACCGTCTGACGGAATCTCAGCCTTTCCGACTTGTGTCACCTGTGATTACATCAGGATATCCCACTATCTATCAGTGGACGAGTAGACTGTGCTTCAGTCCATCCAATCTCATCGTAGGGCTTAGACATGGCCGTTAAAAGTAGAAGACGTGAGGCAGTCACAGAGTTCAGGCCATAGATGTCTTCGTAGCATTGCTCGTGATTGGTAATAAATCACTATATAAGCACTGTTTAGGTCAGGCAAAGATCACTAGACAAGACAGGCAAGTCGATTGATGAGGTGGTGAACCTTCATTGACTGAGGTAGCTTGGACATGTACTGTGCATACCCATCCACCGTCAACCCCGACCTCTGATGCTAGAGAAAACTGGATTAGGTAGACTGTTGTAGACTGGTTGAGGTCCACGAGACGAAAGAAATCAAGGGTTGATGACTCTTGGTAACATGGCTGAAACCGGTCCCAATGGTGCAGATGCATTTACTCCTTGACCTCTTCTAAAGCTTGAATATTTGTACCAATCTTTATCTTCAGATAGTTTCTTCCCCTAACACCTTTGTCTTTTTTGATATCAGTCTTTTTCTATCCACTTGTTTTTTGAACGTTACTATGAATTGTAGCAATTTGAGCAGATACAATTGTGTCTGAGCTTCTACGTTGATTCTGTCTATCTGTCAGATATAGCCGATTAATCAATACACTATGCTAAATGATGCATGACTAACCGACCTACTCATCATCACTTTCTAATAATGACATCTTGAATATGTATTTTCTCGCATCTGTATTGGTCTACTGATCTTACTACCAAACCCAGAGTTGAGTGGCCGAAATCCCAAACGCGCCTACTGTAACGACTGCTACTGACTATCTGATATACATAGCCAAAATATGACAAGAAACAGTAACAAGGTATTCATCAAAAGAGGTCGTATGTCAGCAGAGCTTTGAAATCCATCAACGGTGAGTCTTAAGCTCTTCTTATACCCGATGAACAGTGAAAATAGAACCATTGACCACCACTTCACACAATTTGATGTCAGTTATGTATCAATTCTTAAAATAAATTATTTCCAGTCAGATCAGCAAAAATTATATTACCACTGATTTATATGTTTGTTTTCGTCTGTTTAATTTCCTTTAACTTCAGTTAGATCACCTACAATACTGTCTGCAAAGGTATGAAATTGAACGTGAGGAGGCTGGACAAGCAATTTGCCGGATCGAGGAACGTATGCAGGAGTTAGAAGCTCGAGCAACTGACCTACTGGAATTCGTATGTGAACACTTTTACTTATGGCCAGTAACTAATGCTGAAAAGAAGTTACTTACGTTTCACATTGATTGCACAACCTATTCAACCACTGGGTCGGAGTTTAACAGTCAATAGTTTCCTACTTCTATCGACTCGGGATATAGCGCGGCTATCCAGCAATTTGTTAAGTTGGAATTTGCTTCACTGGTTGACCCCGCAGCTCACAACTTCACTTTAAATGTCCGACCCAATGGTTGAATGCTTAACTCGTTCGCCATAAAACCTGAAGGTAATGGGTGTTTATTACTGAGAAGTCCTATACAAGGACGAATCAACTGTGCAGTGCTATCAGATTTTCAATTGTTCTTCAACTGATGTCAGTCTGTCATGAATCCTACTTTAAAGATCAATTGTTCTGAGTATTCAGTTGGACTGATTTTCAGTGCCTATTCCTTTCTGTCTAGCACTTTCCGGCTAGATGTATCAACTATCAAATGGATGTCTCTGTTTCCACTGGTAGTATCGAAATTTTTGCAAAAAAGGTATTTCTGCATGTATCGGTCAACAGATGGCAACTGAGGTAGCTATCCAACCTGGGTTCGCTCAACACTAACGAACTCTATCGAATAAATTCTGCAATGCCACCATGAAGTGAAGCTAAGGGACACCGCAATATGTTCCATTTTTTGTGTTAAATGGTGAGAGTGAAACGGCAGGAATCCCTGTTTGACCAAGGTTTAATGCTTGTTGGCCCACAGTAGCAAGTTGTATATTTGAAAATGAGGAAGGTGATAATGTCTCGGTCATTTTGACCTGGGTTACCCGATACTGAAAGCAGAGATTTTACCGCTAACTTTTCCAGACGCCGAGTGATTACTCCCTGTATAGTGGACCACAGTGTCGTGTCATTTGTTTAAACGGCCAAATTACAAATTTGGTGGTGGATATAATTCAGTTAGCGTTCAGCACTGCGGTCCACGCTTATACATTGGTTGCCAAATGATGACCGATACATGTATATAATTAGTCCTAAATAGCTTAGTGGCACATTATGGGCCTTCAGCATTGCCACTGCAATGGATGTGAAGAGAAGTTCGAAATAAACATGAAGAACGACTATTCTCAAGGTATCTCATGTTTTACACAGCCATAAAAGAATAAAAAGGGTGAAAGCTAAATTCTGACGATTTTATGCAATGAAAATCCATCATTTGCTCACTATTTTTATGCACATAAGAACACACCACATAAAACGCCTGAAAAGTTTATTCTAGCTTGTTATTTTGAATACACCACAGCATGGAACAAAAACTGAAGTTCAAGAACTTCTACTATAATAGCAACAAGACATTAAGTGTTGATTACCGATTTCAGTAACTTCCTATCAAATAAAAGTCTATTGAAGGTTAATATAGCAACAAACAACTTTTTCTCAAAAGGCATATCACAAGATGACTAGGTATCTGTCGAAAAACTAACTTGATATGAAGGAAGAATGGTATTGTTTTGAAAGCTATACAATTGAAATAACAAAGGTAGACGAACTCTTAACTTCACTAGGAAGAAATGTAACCTGCTAAAAAGCGTTGACTATAAAGGATACCCATTCCGATTTTCAATTGCCAGTGACAAGATTTAACAAGGAGGTGAAGAAATTTTTCACTTTTCAGATGGCGGCGCTTGATACTACTGAGATATGTAACTAAGCTGTCATGATTGCATAACACTTTAGAACCTGGTAAACGGTAGGATTCTAAGGAAGACAACGATTATTGGGTTAGAATTTACCCACTTGATAATAACTTACCAAATAAACTTGGAATTTAATTTAGCGTTTCTTAGAGTGTATGCAATACATTCAGTTCGTCAAAACATACATTTCTATCATTATCAGTTTTAATGTCTGAGATTGACTGTGGTTTCGCACACGTGTATTGATAATGGGTGACGATTCAAGCAGAAATAAAAACGTGGGCTGCAGCAAGATTTGAACCAGCAATCACCAATGTTAACGGCCTAATGTCTCACCCAGCTAAGTAAGCTATGAGGCTCGGATGCCGACCAGATTAAAAATCTCACTTCCCTGGCTGTTATGTGAATTCGTGATGTGTTACTATTGCTTCATTGTACTCACACTGGCTGCCAAGTCAAGACTTCTCACCCTAATCCAAACCTACTTGAATTACAGATAGGGAGCAGGGCGTCGATTATCAATTTTACTTTCTGGGATATTCATAGTTTGACAGACTTGTGTTGATAGTGGATGATGGTTGAAGGAGAAATGGAAATCTGGTCCACTACAGGATTGTTTATAGAATCGTGAGAATTGTTGAACAATCCTTACATTTAATGCCTTCAATTTTCCTTTATTATAAAGTGAAGTGTTATATATTTGTGTGCTTTATATTCAGTGGAAGCCTTCATTAAGGCATTCAGAATACATTTCACTAAAACCATATTGGTATTAGAATACTCCAGTTTGGTGGACAATTCAAACTTTGAGACCAAAGTGTTTTCGTGTCCATTTACGTCAGCCTCATTCGAATTGTACCATTTGTCTACAGCTTTTTATCAATAACCATTAAATTCACTTATTTGTGTAACAAGGCCTTTTAAGATAGTTTTTATACACTGTAGGTATGAAAGTAGGAATTAGTACATATAAATAACTTAGAACTGTTCTTAGGTTTGGAATACGATAAACTTAATTGAATACGACAATAAAAACATCGTTGCATTGAAAATGATATAAATTTTTTGCCATCATGCTCCTACGTTTAAAACGAACACTTAGGGTAATTTCAATAAAAACCGCACTCTTTTAAAGTCTGGAAACACTGAAGGTTAGTCAGTGGGTGGATTCATTTTTTTGCTATTTTAAACGGAAACGTCCAGCTAGTGGGAGTTAAACTCGCTTCTGACTGGTAATGAGCCGAGTTGTTGAACCTGGAAAAATAAACTTAGCGCTATGACTAACTTTGATTATGATACTGATTAAGTGCATTTCGTAGCCACTACCATCATCATGGACAGGTAATCAAAGCTATTGAGTTTGACAGTTGCTGTGCAACTACTAGAAAACACCTCTGACCCAAGCACTGTGTCAAAACAGGGTGATTAATTTGCAAATGAAATACAAACTGCATGGTTCATGTTGACATTTCTCATAAGTGAACAGTTTTTCAACGACTCAACTGTAGTGCCAGTCAACAGGGTTTTCGATGAAAACCACTATCCACTCAGCTAAAATCACAGTGTGTGATCTCTAACTCAAAAGTGTCACGAATTAACCGAACTATCTTTCTGAGTAACGTGACTAGTTGGAAACTACGCAGGCTGATATGCAGATTTCGATATCCCGATCAAAACACTATGAGCGGTTTTCGATTCCTCATGTTTTTTGGTGATATATTAGCCTGAACACCGTAGAAATTAAAGTCGAGACAAACTCAAGGTCGCGATATCCCTTGAAAAAATGGCTTCTAGATAACTTATCGCACATCCTATCAAAGGGACATGTAAGTAAATTTTAAGTCGATTCACTCAAATCATGACCTCACTAACAGCTGGATAGTGAAGGTTTGTCGGTAGGTCTTCAGTCCAGTAGACTCGTGGTCATTTGAAAGAATAATGTAGAGATTCTAGAGTTTTGTAGCTTCACTCATCGACTCTTTGTGCCACCTACCTATCTACTAATCATGTTTAACTCAGCTAGTCATAGTATGGTTGAATTCACAAGTTTGAACCCATCAATCAATAAGGATGTAGAGAGGAAGAGGTAAGTAGTTTGGAATTCATATTGATCGGTCACTGGAAGGCAACCAATTTCATGTTATCTGTTCTGTCGATCATTTTGTAATGTGACTACCAAGCTAGGCGGCTCAGCATAGCAGTGCTCTTGGGTAGATATCAGTTGGTGGGAGGCAATCGACAGAAAGCCCTGGATCTAGGCTTTGTGCTTGTTAGCACTCATCAGGCATATCTACAACCTCTATGGGATGGATTTACCCTCTGAAGTGCGAACATCGTGCAGACTTGTAAACCTGTAAGTCTGTCATTTTAAACATCATGGTAGTCACTGGGGCGTCTTTAGAAAAAGGAATACTACTTCGATTGTAATCATCATAATGCACGTTTACTTAGTGAATATTTGGAGTATTTATGTGGTGATTAGTTTACAAATGTAAAAGAAAGTAGGCTCTATCTACTTATGCATTTTTCGTGTTTCGAACGGTTATGCTCCCTGAGTTAAATCCTTTTGAGGATAACACTGATAAGTCCATTCAAAACGAGCATCTTGATCTGAGTAGCAAATAGGAAGATAAACAAAATCAAAATGGAGAACACCACAAAGAAGTTCATCGGTTCACGTTGCCACACTTCACAGAAGCACGCAAAGAATGAGGAGTTAGGGAATGGGTCATATTGAAGTAGTATAAGGAGAAAGAATAGAAAGGTCAAGGTCAGTGAGGATGTTCAAACGTTAGGAGATGTCAAACAGTGAATACACTTGCTCTATTGTGACCGATTTTCAGCCACGTCATCAGAGGTCTCCAATCATGCATTCTAATTACACCCTTTATGACCAAGTCACGTGTTTGAGTGACTGAAATAACATAACCTTAGAAATGATATTTTATGGTCTATAGTCAACCAATGATGACAAGACCTCAGTCGGGCAAGCAGAGTGAACTGTAGTGAAGTATACTCTTCATTTAACGGGTATTCAGATATCTTGCTGGCACTGGATATGGTGTAGGTTGGCAAATGCCAAGCGGTTTTCTGTATCCAAGCTGAGATTTCGTCAGAAACCAGCCTATTCTGGCTGGTGCAGGCCCCCAAGTAAATGAAAGAGTCAACGCATTCTACAGCTTCATTCATTGTCCTTAAACGAGGAGGAGCTCTGGGCCTGACTTATATTAGCAGTTTCTGAGTGTTATCAGTCAATCAATCAGTTAGTGGTTTCTATCGTGCAGTTTCACAACTCATTCTCTTGACAACATACTTGGTATCGATCAGATTATTTTAGTTTCTGAAGGAAATTACGTCAGAATATTACAATATCAAGTTACACGTCATTCTCAGTATAAACTGTAAGTTCTATTAACATGTATTTCGATTTGAATACTGTCAAAGTTTCGCGGAGAATATTGAATCCACGCTGTTCTTCAGTTGTACTCAGACTCATCTGAAAATGTTGTACACTAAGCTTATACCTTTCAGTATACAATCTCATGCTCAAAGTCAATTCAATATACGGTGGGATGAATAAGCAAGAAAATGCAGTTTTTTATATTTTTTGGAAGATAGACCACTTTGGCAATTCTGACTGCTCATCGTCCGCGACATCTGATTTAACCATATTATTGAGAGTCGAGGACTCAATCAAACTGTCGCCTGAACCCAGTTTTTCTTAAGACATATGAATGAAGATGATGAATTGCCAGTTAGCTGACCCTGTCCAGTAGTGATCAATATGCACCAATTTAGATGAGTTTTTGTTTGGTATAATACTCAATCAATTAGAAACTTAGCGCATGAGTGAATTAAATAAAGATTTTCATAAAACAACCTTATTTACCCACACATCCATGACTGACTGATCTATTACTCTTGATACAAACCTCTTGAGTACGATTCAAAGACGTAGTATGCGGGTGTCATGAATGAAAAGAATACATTGAATTAGTATAAAGTGATTGTAGAAAACAAACCTACCCACATGTAAAAGAGAAATATGCAAACAACTTAATTACTTAAAGTACAATTATAAGGTCGACATTATTCTTCCATGAAGGATATATATACACCTTATTTACTTGCACTTTGTTGTGTTGTCAACGTGGCATTGTGTGTTAACAATACTATTCAGCTAAATGATAATCAATATGACAAGAAGACTTCTGATTTACTAACAATGGGTCAACAAATGCCCCGGGGATATATTTATGCTGTTAAGAAGTATCAGTGGGTGGTGGCTGACAGTGAGATCTAAAATGCGCTCTTCGTCCTATTCGGTACTCGTCAGCTGGATGTACCTACTTTCTCCAAATGAGTGATAATGTTCCCAATAAAACATACTTTCTCATAATCGTCTGAATTTTGAACGAGTGTTTTTTCTCATCTTCATGTATTTATTCTCTATCCTCTCAAATAAACCTTCCCTTACTTTCAATCTGTGTTTATTTCCTGTTTTTGCAATGTTGGGAAAGTTGAATGATTGGACTTTATTGAAAACTCCATCTATGTTCTATCTGTCTATCAGTTATTATTTTTAAAGACTATCGTTCAAGAATATTCAAACAAAAAGAACACTACCTGTAGTAATGGTATTAGTGGCAGGCTTCATTGTTATCCAGTGGATGGCTTATTTAGATAATGAAATATTTTCAAGTTTGCATCTAAAACGGAATACCTGTTTGTGTACTCGGTGAAACTATAGAATTTTGTCGTCTTTGAGCGACTAGTAAATGACCTTGTACGCATCAATAGGAAAATAGTTGTTTCTTTCTAAGTTTTCATACGGAATTGAGAGGAATTACAATATATTTTAGTTTATTTCACGGTATTTAGGGAATTTTTCAGGCTTTTGACTGTGGATGAAAATATCCGTAGACGTAACTGCATGGAAATCAACTGTAGTATGAACACAAATTAGCGTTCAAGCGGACTTAGGAATTAGAATTCGAGAATTTTGAAACAAATCATTAGATTCATGATATTGGATACTAGTTTGATTTCACATTTGAAAACTTGAAAACGAAGTCATAAAGCAGCAAGTAAACAGTACGTAGGTCAGCTTTCAGTGCCACTGATTCATTTGAAATAAATGGAAGTGGCTGGGGACTTGAAATAAAGTTTAAGATTAGGTTTTAGGGTGTGCAGTCTGATACTAAAGCATCTCCCAGTGTGAACTTTGTGCTTAAAGTATTGTCCTTAGTGGGATATGCAGGTAAAAAAATCCTTTTCGAATTAGCGAACAGTGTGAGACGATAGTACGATTCAACTGAAATTATTAGCATAAAAACCTTGCATGTCTATCTAGCAATCAGTGATAACCTTTCAATAACCCAAAGTTTCGCAGAATGGAGTGCACAGCCACCTTTAACTTGGTTGACCACTCTAAGGTCCGTTTAGTAGTTACTCAGGTACAGCAAACTTCAGTTGTTCTCTTGTTTATTTTGTCTACCTTCTGGTAATGACTGACACTTTCACAACTGATCATGGTTAAAAATGGTGTTATCAATTCATATACCCAACTTTTATCTCTCAGGATATTTCAAAGAACCTAAATGACAACAACAGGATGAATTCTATGCAACAACATTGGGGGACTAGCTCGACTGATTTCAGTCAAGCGGAACAGTTACCATCAAATGATGAGTTTGAAAACCACTATATTAGTTGGTTGCAAAGTATTGAAAATACAACAAACACTGTAAGTTTTAATTTTTATTTTCTCCTGGTTTTTTTGAATGAAAAATATCATACTGGTTGTAACGATGATAGTGTTACTTTAAAGGGATATGAGTTATTATTTCACTGAAAAGTCGCGTTTCTCTTTTTGTAAAACTAGCATGGCAATCATAACATACACGCTCTGGAAGCAGGAGGATCAACTAAGGTAACTTAGTTAATGCGTTGGATTCAATCATAGCTCCAGCTTGCAATGTTCGATTACTAATGAATGCAACGTTGGTACTTTTGAGGTGGTATGCGTAGATATGCGGTACCAACATGAGAAATAAGTCCAGTGTAAGTTAAGGATTTCCAGGACTATTCGATAGAATTCGAACAGCACTGAGGACTAGACAACATGGAGTTGGCTACCCTTTATAAGCCAATCAATGTATCTAAACCGGCTCTACAGAAGGTCGGTCGCAGCCTGAATAACTCAATGATTGCGGCACAAGGTGGACAAGGGTTCGGATTAATTTGGTGACATCGAGGTTGCAAATACGTCTTGCCGACGAGTGTCAAAAAGCATGAAGCCTAGGTCCAGCAAGGCTTTTGGCCAGTTGTCTCCATTCAAATAACATCCATCTCAGTGCATCTTGATGGTCAGTCTCCTAGCCTGGTGGCAGTACTGCAAAATAATCGATCGAATTCGTTCTGAGCACAGACACCACCCTCCAATGGGAAACTAACTAAAAGCACTCACAAAGTTTTTTTAATGTGGTCTGGTGAACTAGCGTATCGTTAGTTACTAGAATTGTTATTTCATGTCATTGATTGTTTTGGACCAAATCAATCGGTATTTGTTGGTCTTATGAACTCAATGCTTCTCACTACTTAAGAATCACCGCACTGTTACTGTTTATTCACGCCAATGAATGATCAGTTGAAATTAACTCATGATATGATATCTTCAGCGCTTTAACTAACAGTCTTTCTCTCCTCACTCTTCTACGTACAATAGACATCACAGACTAACTGCTCACTGCCCTCATATATCTGCGCTCTGAGTTGTGCATGTATATAACTCATGGATGTGTCCACAAGGCACCGTAGTTCATACAAATGAAATTACTAACCTGATGTATAGAAAACAGTCAGTTATTTGGGAAACTTGAGTCGTTTGGGAGTCAGCGATGAATCAGTAAAAAGCTCTTCGGTCAAGCTGAACAAAATAGGTTAAATAGGTTTTAAGCTGTAAAAGTCTTTCGAAACTGATAAAAATAATACGTCCCATCATGTTAGTCTGAGATTCGATCCGTAGCAAGAATAATCACTGGAATTCTATACCAACGTCAAATTTTGCCTCTTTCATATGGTTGGAAGTAACCAATGGGTATCCCAGCGTGATCAAATTTTCCATAGCGTTGGCAACTCGTCAGCAAAGCATTTCTATAACCTCGAGGTAACGCCTTAGATATAGAAATCCACATCACCCAGGACACTAGTCAGAAACATTACTGAGGTATTCTTGGCGTGATTGGCTTCTTGTGTGAATTTTCTGGATCGAATACTTTGATTGGTCACTGAAACATTATTAATTTCATATTGTCTAGTCCTCAGTGTTGAGTCTCCCCTAGCATATTGGCCAGATTACAAAATGATTGATAGATTTCGCTTGAGATTCAGGATGAGAAATGAACTTGGCTAGTCGTCAGTAGCCAATCACTATATCAAACGTTGGTCCTTCTTCGCCTGACATTCTCACGTTTTACGGATATGCTTAAAAGCAGTTCGACTGGGCTAAATTGTTCGGTGATGAATAAGCCTCTTTATTCATTCAAGTGTTGTATATTCCATTGGGCTGAATTATACTGTTACATACTTTAAAAGAGGACTACACTTCTTTACGAGACAGCTATCTAGTAGCAAAGATTGAAATTGTCAGTATTTCAACTTATTACTATTTATTTTAACACTAGTTTCTCGGGCTTAGTAAAAACAATAACATTCTTGTTTCATTCTATTCATCGGTCAGATAAGAATTTGGTTGTCACGACACTAAGAACACCCTAGCAACTGCCAAAATAACCAATCCGGTTTAGGTAATTCGACTACGAAGTTTTGTTTTTACAAAATAGTTAACTATATTTGGTTATCTCAGTAGTTGTTAGGATGGCCTTTAAAGTCACTCACTATCATTACACACTGGGTTGCGATTTTCAAAATTCTTCCTACCAATGACGTACCTCACACCAACTGATTTGACTGAGACAGAAGGCAGGTGCATCCCACTAGCCCACAATGAATAATAATCTGCCTTCATAAAATACATGTAAAATGTACAACGGTTAGAATATTTAGACGGCTTGGTCAGAATTTTATTGCGTGCGATCGAAAGACAAAGAATCTCAGGTCACTAATCACTGACTGATTGTTGTTCTTATTCATCTGATGCATAGATAAGTAGATGTGAAGCGTGTACTGGTCTTCGATCATAATTGTCTTCCTAGCATTGCTCACGTATGCTGGAATCACTATGTTAGCAATGTTGAGGTTTGGGTAGTGTACTACGTAAAGCAGGGAAGCCGATCAATGAAGTTGTAAACCTCCAGCGACTGAGATAGCTTGAACACGTACTACACAGATCAAGATCACCTCCTACCTCAACCTGTAATGCTAGGGGAAGATGGATTAGGTTGGAAGAGCGTTCGAAGTGACCAGAGCATTTATTTACATTTTCTTCGTATCAAATGATTCAGATAGCCATCCAAATGGTTGGAAGAAGGATTTTACAATGCATTAAATGTGAGTGACAAAAGGTGTGCCGATCTCATCATTTATGTTGTCTGCTTGACATCTGAATCTATGAAAACAAAAAGTATCATCAGTCACCTATCTCCATCATAAATTCAATGCTGAGAATGAGTTACGCTACACGCTCGTTATACTCAGATTACTAGCAGATATATCTAAGACAGAGCCTGTCCATAGCTACATAATATCATATAATACTTAGTCTACTCATAAGCCAGAGTAGAAATCGTCTGGCGCATGGCCTAAATAAACTGTTTCAGGTATGGAAACATATTTCGAATACTGGCTTATGATACCGATTGTTTTCTTCACAAGAAACGCTTGTAAATTAGAGGATAAATCTTGTAAAACTATCGATTAGTGAGAAATACTTGTCCGATTTACTGGTTTTACGAATATTAAGATGTGTTTTAAACCAATGGACAGCTAACTCTGTTTAAGTTGCTTTCAGTTTGTTAGCTGACCTATAAACTAGCTTTCGGCAAGGGGCAATTTGAGTTGCACTGTTTTGTTGATATAACGTACTCATAGTTAGTCACTTCCTTACAGACTACTAAATTCAGTTTACATTTTCACACATTTTTAATGATGTTGATGACCGAAGTTGAAACATGATTCGTGCTCCTAACCTCTCTGAGAGTTTAAATTAAAATTATGAATCACTTGGTATTCTTTTGATCCAGATTTAAGAAAATTCAGGATAGATTGGATTCGAACACAACTATGATCTTCGTAATTTTAATACCTCGTTGTTTACTTCGCATTTTAAGGTAGTTAACATTACCACGTCAATATACGACATTGTTGTTCAGGGTACACAAGAACGCTTCATCCTCTACATTGTACGTTTCCTATCTGGTGGCAATTCCGTAAACCGTTTCTTTAGGTGGGTTTCGTTCAAAGGGTATATCTGAGAATGGATGAATTTAGTAGTTTCGGGATTTTAATTAATTCAAGCTCCTCTAAAGGTGAATTCAGCCCATAGTTTCTCACAGAAATAATAAGAGTGAGTCAGCAACTCTGTTATTTAGATGTTTTTTTCATATCATGTGATCATATCTGAAGTGACCAAGTGGAATAAACTGACAGAACAATACGGAATTTTAGAAACGCTCATAACACCATAAGACAGTTGAACTGGAAACGAATAGTGACTGTTCTCCGTCAGACCTTATACTTCACTCAGCCACAAAAATCAGAAGACAAGGCCCGGTCTGTGACTGCAAGGAGGACAACTTTATTTGACAAAAAACATGTCGTTTATATACAGTTTTTCCTTAGAAATTAAAGCCACTCTGCCGGAATTTAGACACTTATTCTGATTGGTCAGGTATAGGACAGTTATCCAATAATGTATTTCCTGCCCACACAATTGCCTGAAACAAGGTTGAAATCTAAAACTTCTACCTTAGCCGCTGATGGCTTAGAATTTTGATTTGGATTTAGACCGCTTCCTATCAGTACTGACCCTACGAATAACATAACATTATTTAGATGATCGTCTTTATTTTTATTTACGATTTTAGCTGAAGACTCCTTTTCTGAATGAACATAATACGAGTTCGGAAGATATTTATACTCAGAATAACTACATGTACATAGAACCATCTCTGAATGATAACACAGCGTCGAGTAACCAACCTAAACAACATTGTTCACTAGGACATTCTTTCAACTCTTTACCTCTGCCTAGTGCAAACGGTACAGCACTACCTGGGAACAATAATTCACCGGTAAGTTATTTAGTTCATTATTTTTTTGCATGTAGCGTCTAACTATTCATAAATAGTCCGAGAGGTAACGTGTAATCAGAACAGGAGAGCTATTGGCGTGTACAAATGAGGCTATGTTATTTTTTATTACGGAAAGAAAATTAGATTACAGACATCAGTCTTGATTTGAAAGAGACAGTAATAACAAGGTCGAGGAATTCGACTCAGTGTAGGAACGCATAAGCAACAACTGATATGCTTTGCATAAGAGGCGACTGTCGTACCTCAGTCGCCTAATGGATAACGCTTTGGCGTTTGGGGCGATGAGGACTGAGCTTAAGTCACGGTGGGAACACCGTTACTCCCCGTGTTGCAGATACATCCAGCTGATGAGTGAGTCCCAAATGGGTTAGAACGTGGATCCTGGATTTCGCTGCCGACCACCAAATAAACTGCAATAGAGTGTTTACCATTTTCATATAGTGTAAGCAAAGTATAACAAGTTATGTTCTCTACAACGGCTAGTCATCTTCAATGACCACCCTGCCCCTCCCCGCTAACACATACACACAAGCACATACTGTAGTTATTCAGGTTTAATCTGCACTCATCCTTGCGGACTGTTTAATTGAATTAGTATTGTAAAAAAATAAAATCAAACTTTTGCGACAATAAATTTTTGTCTTCATTTTCTGTTTTTAATCATGTTCACCTGGTGGTAGTGTTGTTGGTCGTCTAGTCGGAGATACTGAAATTTCAACGGTTCATTTTACTCAGTGTACTGACTAGCGTCTGCTTATTTCTGTTATGCATGTCTGTTATGGATGTCTGTTTGGAAATTTTAGCTGGGAAAAGCTTTTTTACTTCGGGTAAGTCGGATGAAGTGACGGATATGTACATAAGTGAAACTTATTTCCATCCCTTTTGTGATCATAGCTACAGTGTATATCGATGAGGTTAAATGATTTGTCTGCTTTATTCTAAGGATAAGCAGGGGGAAGAGGGAGTTCTCTTGAATATCGGCCCAAGAACTGCCTACATCTAACACATTCTAACCACTGAAAACAGTTATTCAACTTGTTTTCCTTTCATCTTAACAAGGTTTGCTGTGATTATTAGGAATAAGTGATCAGTACTGATGGTTCCGAGAAGAACGACTATTTAGCATCAGTAAGTAGTCTCAGATGCGAGAAGTGAAAAGTTTTTAACATATAATTGTAGTTGTGATCAGACAGGGATCATAGACCAGGAATCAGAGCATCACTTGGACAAGATTACTTGTAGAGAAAAGTGGTGTACAGCACGGTAATAGCATATATGGATGTTACATACTGAAAGGACATGTATGTAGAGCTTTCCTGGTCCCATACTCCTCGAAGTACACAATTAGTATTGAATTGTAAAGCCTAGTAATACATCGATGGGTTACTGGATAGCAACCAACTTCATGTTGTTTAGCTGTGAGTGCTAACAGAACTTTACAAATCATTTTGCATGGGGCTATCAAGCTTCGAGGCGCACTATCGCGGAGCACTTTGATGGGTGTTGTTCGGTTGACACATATCAGCAAGACTTATTTGCAACCTCAACGGAATTGATGTCCCTTGTGAGATTCGGCCCCTCATCAACCAATGCTGTAAGTCTCCAAAGTTACCAATGAGTTATTCTGGCCACAGAGCAGTCCTTTCTGTCGTTTGCTTCCAACCAACTAACAAAGTCCAATGACTTTGGAAAGTTACGCACGCGAGAATTTGAAATTCCACCAATAACTTTATGATGTGTGCCTACACTTTTCACAACACTGTTTCGCTTACCTCCACTTTCTTTTTTTCTTTCAAAAGGAATCTAAACGAAATCTACTATTGGAACATTTGATGATTCAAAGACAGCGGTTAGCTACAGCTGATGCCTCAGTCACATCGCTAGCAAAGCGATTAATGCTGGTAAATGATGAAACGTTTCTCAAAAGAAAAATATTGTATCGATAATTAATACAACTCAACTTGCGCAACAATAATAATAATCTTATATAACATGAATTGGTCGCTGAATGGTGACAGGTACAGCTGTCAAGTCATGAGTTCTCAGCAACGTCTAAAGTTTGTTGATCAAGTTTGTAATATCAGCACTGATATAAGTGACACGTACATGTCACATGTGATTTAAGAATTTTAAAGCATTCTATCATGCAACTTAGAACATGATACACAGGCTAAGAATATTGTTTCCAAATAGATCCTCTTCAGGCTTAATTCTATATACAGAATAGCTAAAAGCAAACTGTGACAGTGGCTGAATAGATAAAGGTGTTCATATCGAGACCTGAAGGTGTAAATCGTCGTGGGTGCATGCTTCTAAGGAGTCCGATACTAGGATAAAGCGGCTGTCTAATGGTCCTCCGAATGACGTCAGTCCGTGAGCAATATTGCCTTAATGATAAAATCCCCATGAAACTAAAATTAATTAAACAAATCATTTAGATTTATCGGTCAGTGATAACTGTTTAAGAGTATACAGATAGCAATAACAACGGTAATAATAATAGTAACAATAATAATAATGCGGAAAGTCATAATGATAGTGTTGACTAAAACATTCGTCGTACAGATGAAAATGATAATGATGATGAAAACCAAGAAAATAACGTGAGGATGAAGATACTTCGATGATCAAAGTGGGTCAGAAGCTTGAAAAAAATAATAGTTGTGTAGTAATAAAGGATAAGGTCAGTGGATAAGCGAGGTGCAATGAGAAGCTGAGACCTGTGATGTCAAGCAGTAAAACGTGAACCGGATGCCAACTGAAGACCTTAATGGATGGTAGCTCTATTCCACGCATCGACAGTGGTTGAAAACCGTGGACCGTTGAACTTCGACCCAGTGGTTGAATGGTTAACGTGATCCCTGCGAAACCTTAAGGTAATGAGTTCGATTCCTTGCGTGGCGGGGTGCTCTAGAGGAATACCATACTGGGATGAAACAATTTTCCGGTGTTTCTAGGTTTTCAGTGGTTCTCCGACTGATGGATACTATCTTAAAAATATAATAGGTATATGAAATGGGGAAATAATGAAAAAAGGACAAAAAGGTCTCAATGGTGAAGCTGTTAATTAAGCCTCTTCTGGCCACAGAATGGATAAAGGATGTACAAACTGCTACCTGCATACAAAAACTAGGATTATTGGCTCGAATTTCCATAGCTTTCGCCATGTGTAAAAGACGAGTTCTGATACCATTAGAAAGGTTAGGTGGTAACTGTGAAAACATTTTTCTTATCTACTCAGTGACTACTACTAACCAGAAGATATAAGACACAGCTTCTTGCAGACTTTATTTTCCCCTTCTCAACTATGAACGTAGATGCTCAGCAACACATGTGTCTCAGTCGATATTATCAAAATCGAAACGACAGGTAATCCTGAGACATCCGCGATGCAGTCCATGCACCAACATTAACTAATCGGTTTGGTGGAATCAATGCAGGGAAATTACAAGCAGCAATATCAAAATTATACCTGTCCCACACGCAGTGGCTATCGTGACCTGGTGGCCTAGTGGATAGTGTCCTGGCGTTTAAAGCGATAGTTTCTGGGTTTGAGTCCTAGTGGAAGCGGATATGTCTGGCTGACGAGTCAGTCCCAAATAGAAGGATACGCATATCCTGGGGTCCACTGGCAGCCACTACACATCCTTAATATTAAGTACTGCCATCAGCTTTCTACACATACATGTAACTAGCTGAATAAAGATGTTATTTTTTTGAAAATAGCCTTTGTCTGTAGGCCAGACGGGAAAAGTATCCAGGCAATGTTTGCTTCTTTTGATATTATTAGGCATTTTTCTGAAAACATTCTTCAAAAACTAAGAAAACATTGCGAATGGCTCTTTTTCCCTAACATTTTTTTATTATGCTAATGACTTGACCAGAGTTTTTCTCTACCACTAGTGACGACATTGGCAGACGTCATTACTTTGGTACTAATTTTATAAACAAACAGTTGTCATTTCCTCAACCCTGTTTCAGTTGAACTCGAATTCGAAACTACAACAAGATGTTTTGCTGAATAAACCACGGAAGCTTTCATACTCTGGTAATCCAACTGAACAAAATACGTCGATGTTCCATGAATTAACAGATAATTCTGCATTTTACAACAAACAAGCCATATCAAGTTCACTGGTTGAGTCAAAGACCCTTCGAAATTCAAAACATATGAGTAGTTATGCAAATCCGGTGGTTCACAGTGAAGGTTCCGGTGGTGCCGCTGGTGATGATGGTATTGGTAGCAGTACATTCCAATCTCGATTTATTCGCAGTTTGGAGGACGATATTTTAATCCGTGCATATTCAACAAAGAACAAGCAAACAGGTAAGTAACATTTTGTAACAACAACAGTAATAATAGTAATAATGATCAATAATATGTGCTTCCAAACGAAACAAGTCACCACTAGACGCCACCTAAAATGATATTCGGGTTTTACTGACTAGTCGAAATCTAAGTAAATCTTAAAGAACTACTTAGTGGGACGTATGACTGAAATTTCACAGTTTCCGTGTGATAAACAGATAATCTGTAGTATTAGATTTAGAGATCAATTGGAAAGGATCCCCAAGACGATAGGAATCAGTAGTTGAGAACTCTCCTTGAAATGGCTGAGAATGGGTCACAGTGGAGCATATGTATTCACTCTCTGACGTCTTCTAAAGCTTGAGTGCTTTGGTTTACCTTAACTTTCAAATTTCTTCTCCTTCCATCCACCTTTTACGCATCCGACATTAGTCTTTTTTCATTCAATTGTTCTCTGTATACTGTTGTAAAATGTGGTAACGTGAACCTGTCCACTTGTTTGTGGGGTTCACAGTTTATTTTTTCTGTCTATCAATGGAGAATCGATTCATTTCAATGCGGTTCTCATCACGAGTCGAGATCACGGGAAACGGTAGTGTTGAACAAGTATCGCTTAATAATTTGAAACTCTTAAGCGGCGTATATCACTCCACTACACAGTATACCTTGCCAACAAGCTCGAAAGGTAGGTCGAGTAGAACCTTCTGCTGACCACCTCCAACCATCTTAACATCAGCCAAAGTGAGAATAGATGACTCAGATCACAAATTTCAAGGACGCTGAGGATACCAGTCTTACCTTCTGTTAAACAGAGGTTAGGGGAGAATAATTGATTGATTAATGTGATACTGCTATACGTGACTAATCACGTGATAAAAACATACCAGTAGAAGTTACAATACCTAAAGCCACCAACAAAACGGCAGTACAACTTCAAAAGGCACAATACACTGTATAAAGCTGTAGTCGTCTTGGTGGCTAGCAGTGGAATCCAGGACGCACGTTTCTTCCTATTTAGTTCTCATCGGCTGGATTTAACTGCACCCTAATGAGTGACACTGTTCCCAGTGGGACTCAGACTCAGAACCTACCGCTTCAAATATCGAAGCATTACCCATTAGGTCGAGCAACGTAACCCAGAATAACAACGAGAAATTACAATAACCAATAAACAACAACTGCATAAACTTATCTTCTTCTTGAAAGTGACCTTGAAGGCTATTCTAGCACCAACTCAAATAGCCAATTATGTTTCTCTGCTTCGGCTGAAAAGGCATATTTTCATAAAATGAAGAAGTCTGATTGGTTATTTTACTTGTAGTTAAGGTTGGGCTTTAGATTCGTTTTTTGTTTTACCAACTCTGGTGAAGTCTAGATACTTATTCAGCTTTGTACAATCGATTCAAGTGAATTGTTTAAGTGGTAAATTCTTCATGTATACTTATGTTTATTTTTATTTCACTTTTACTGTTTGTATTTTCAAGCTTGGCAGAAATCTAGTACAATTGAACGAACAAACGGTTCAAGTGTTCAATATCTGTTAGACTCTCCTCAGTTGAAAGACATTAAATTGACTAGCGCTACGCGTAAACTCAATGAAACTTCATTTAACTACCTCAATTCTAATAGTACTACTACCATTAATAGCACTAATAACAATACTGACAGTAGCATCATAACTAGTGAATTCAGTGCTTTACTAAAAAAGGGTACACCAACTGCCAATAATGAAAGGCAAAAATTACCGACACCTATTCGTACGAATTCATCAACATGGTGTACAGGAACACATTCCCAAAGAATCCCACGTAAGTGATGCATGTAACCGTTGAAATTGTATTTGTGTACTTTTCATTGGTATTGGGGACCAATATAGAAGCATGTGACAACAGAGAAACATTACTAAACGAATATTTCAGCTCAAAGTAGGATTAGTCAAGGACTGATATCAGTTGGGGAGCATTGGACAGCTGTTCCAGCCGAGTTTGGAAAGCTTCAGTAAGGCCTACGCATGATACTCCCGCTCCATCCCTCCATGAGGGTATAAGACCAGAACGAACGTGCAACCATTCAGCCACTTGTTTGGAATCCAGTAGTTTTGTTTATTTGTGCTAAAATGCTATCATCATTATCATCATCAGACATATAACAACCTTCGGTTGAATTACTATCATGTGCTCATTAGTGAAACATTTTGAGATGAATTTCATAAAACCATAGTGAGAAACCATGATCCCTGGGTTCGACTCACTGATGACATTGAATGATGATCACACCATATTACGAAATGAAAAAAGGAAGTAGACCACTAGAATGCAACCCATTCACTGGCTAATGACTAAATACTCGTCATGAGTCCTGGCAGTTCCTGATCTCTCAGCTGAGAAGTCCCAAATTTGAACGAAACAAAAGTGCAGTATTCTCGGTTTTTAATGGTTTTTCAAATGATGTCAGTCCATGATGAATACTTACCTGAAACCACTCACTCGCCATAAACCGCCAGACAGACATAAAAACCCAGTACATAACCTCGCGCACACACATACACATAGACCTCCAAATCTAACAGTATATTCCTCTGTCATTATTCTACCGTATTTCATCTGTTATTCAACTGTGAGCTGATAAGTATTATACTAATTCGATCACAGTGTACACGTATATCCAACAGACTTTAAACTGGACCAACAGTGTTAGGCTTACAAATGCTAACCGGTAGAATTGGTGTTTGCCAGTAATATGTGTAATCTAAATGTAGACTAGCATATTAGTATGACTCAAAATCGGGAAATCAGTAGTAATGATACACAGAACCAAATGAGATTAACATCAGTTATTGCTGATGATTTTCAGACTAAAGAACTAAAGCATATCGTAAAAAGTAGAGAGGAAGAAACTAGAATGACTAAATGACATGGAAAATGAATATATGGTTGTAGGCTTTGCAAAAGTAATCGTTTGTCTGAACCATTGCGATTGAAAGAGATTTTAAATTTAATACAATGTCTAAGGAATTTGAAATGTATGAGGACTTGGACAAGCGTTCTCAGCTGCTTCGTCTTCTGGGTTGCTGAGCTTCAGTGCATTTTGTTCAGTTATTTGATTATTTTGCCGAAAGTTCCCTAAAGTTTTTAAGAGATAGTTCTGGTGAACGTCCATCACCTCGTGTGTGTTCATCGGGGATATAGTTCAAACTGACTTATCAACATCACACTTCATTCACTGTTGACCCACAGCATCTTTTCACTAGTATGAATACCCACGTCAGATGTTCTTGGTTATGGTCTTCGGAAAACATTGCATTTATTCTCTAAGCTAGAGTGATACTTGCTGTCTGTTTTTCAGTCACCCCGTGACAAGAATTGTACACAAATCAGAAATTAATTTTCATTATGAATTTCAATATCAGTTGGAGAACTACTGAAAACCTAGGAGCAATAAAAAGATATTTAAACCTGGTACTTTTCGCCAGTGCACAGGCATGAACTCACGAGGAATTGGACTTGGGACTTTCGGATCTAACGGTGAGTGCATTACCATTCGACCACAAATCCGGAATTACTACTCCTGTCCTGAGCTTGGTAGCTAGTGTAGTGACGGGTGTGCAGTGCTGAAGAGTCCCAAACTAGGACGAAACAGTTACACAGTGTGGTAAAGTCTCCACTGGTTCTCTCGAACCCTGAAATGACCAGTAAACAGTTTTGGTAGCTTCAAGCAATCCAACTACCCTCGGATAGTGGTAAATCTTGGTTGAACCACCTTTTACTTTCTACCTACTTAGAAATGGCGGTGAAGGCTTGTAGAAAACTTCGTTCTGGTGGATAATATTCATTGAGTCGTCCAACGAAGTTATATTCGCACTGAGACATAAAGTAACCAAACTAACTGCATAAACTGGAATGAAGATCTGTTAGGAAGTATTGTCACAGACTGAATGTTTTGACAGTGGTGGACGAAAGAAGAATTAAGTGAGGTTAATGTGGTATTATGAATAAGGAAGGAATAAAAAGTGCAAAAGATTCTATTTTGCTTTTCGGCGTTAAATAAAGAGGAAGTCTACAACCTTAAAAACAATTTCAGATGGAATAGAATACAACCGCAGTTACTACACCATGTATTTCAACTACTCATAAAAATCAGAAGCAAGTAATAATGTAGCTTATCATGCGTCATTTTGAATTTTAGAGGTTACACAACTTGCAAGACACCAACGTGCTTCAGAAAATGGCTACATAGAATTAGCTAATACCAGCTCTTCCCCGGTACCAGAAGATGATTATACAACTCGACTTTTACGAGAGACATCGAAAACACAGTTACCTAGTCGTAGATATTTTAATACCAATGCTCCAAACAATTCTATGACAGGATTTCTAACCCCTGTAAATTGTCCACTAGCAACAGCACAACTGTTATCCTGCAGTGACAAAACTTTGCCTAGACAATCATCACCATTTGTAAGGCAACAAGTGCAGCAACTACCGCATCCACCACCACCTCTTCCGCCGAAACCAAGTCAAATCAATCCAAAAACATCGATAGACTCACAAGAACATCTCAGTGCTGAAGATGAAGAAGTGTTTAAATTTATGTCACGATCATTTGACCCCAATGATGAGTTAAGTTCAGATTTCCAGGTAAGGTAGTTTCTGTTTGTAATTATCATCAATATTTAATCCTTTTTGATGTCAGATTCAATAAAATTTTAAAATTGTACCTTCTATGTGCTGTTGTTCAGTACATTCGTTGACAGAATATCCACAACATATATTACATACAAACCTTGCCTGGCTAACTAGTTCACTAGTTAATAGTCCGTCCTGTGCCCGGGTAAAGAGGGAACGTTGGGCATAGGGCTAGCAACCATGCCCCGTAAAACCAATCCAATCGCTAAAAAAACGTCAAAACATAAAGAAAATATAGAAAGTAAAAGCAAACATACTCCTCACTGGAATCGAGGAGATGAAATGACGCCAGTTGGTGAAAGCCTTCGCGAAGCCAGTCAGCTGATGTGTCTCACGATGAAAGCGAAAGTAAATGTGGGGACATGGAATGTCCGCACCGTGTTTCAAACTAGCAAGGCTGTCCAGATCGCAAAGGAGATGAGAAGGTATAGCATTGAAGTGCTAGCAATCTGCAAGGAGTCTGCAGATGGAATGGAAGTGGACTCTCCAAACTGTCAACTGGAGAGTCAGTAATCTACTGCGATATTGTTACCCAGACGACAACCACGAACACACTGAGTTTCGGAGTGGCTATCATGATGTCCCCAAGAGCATCAAAGGCTTTCATACAGAGGGAACCAGTCTCCTGCTCCAGGATCATGACAGCGAGGTTCAACTCGAAAGGAAGGACAGTTACAACCATACAATGCTACGCTACGCACC
This sequence comes from Heterobilharzia americana, assembly GCA_944470555.2. NCBI lineage: Eukaryota > Metazoa > Platyhelminthes > Trematoda > Strigeidida > Schistosomatidae > Heterobilharzia > Heterobilharzia americana. Next base: position 19,097,230 of record OX104133.1, on the reverse strand, counting down.
TACAAATAATACAGATGAAGAGAAGAAGAAGGAATTCCACAGACAATTGCAATCAACACTGGACAAGACCACACCGCAGTTGGCGACATCAAAATTCTAATGGGCGACATGAATGCCAAACTTGGGGAGGACAACACAGGAAGAGAAGTAACCAAGGGTCGAGAAGCGCTCGGTGAGGTGATGAACTAGAATGGAGAACTGTTTACAGGATTCTGTGCATTCAACGATTTGGTGAATGGAGGCACTATGTACAAACAAACAACAAAGCGACATGCTTTGGAATTCATCAGATGGACACACTACACTGAAAATCACAACAACTTCATCTCAATCTCGAGAAAGTGGAGACGCAGCTAGCTTGCTAGACACAAGATCAGATCAAGAAGGGGAGCAGATGTAGGTTCACATCACTCACTATCTAATGCATAGAACCTACCTTCAAAATCAAGTTGAAAGCCTTCAAACAACTTGGTGGTGATAGACCACAGTTCAATTTCAACATCCAGAACACAAACTGAATGACGAAACTACAGACGACATCTTCACGTCAGCCAACATAACAAAATGGGAGATATCGAGAAACATCCTGAAGAAACCCGAGTGGAAAATCACTGGAACCCTTTGAAAGCTATGTGGAAAGAAAGCTGCGTAATCGTGTTAGGAAGGAAGAAGAAAGAGGATAAGAAATGGATCTCGAGGGACACATGGGAGCTGATAGAGGAGGAAGAGGGAGATGGTGAAGCAGAAGATGAATCGGTGCAGTGCAGGGATGAACGACGAGAAGAGGAACTGAGTACAACGTATAAAACACTACACTGGACAAGGAAGTGAAGAAGAGTGCACGCAAGGGCAAATGACACTTCCACGATACACTTGCAAGTGAAGCAGAACAGACTGTTGGTAGGCGAGAACTGACAACATTGTATCAAATAACCAGGTTACTATCCGCGAGGGATGAGATCAACACAGATGAAACTAATGAAAGAAAGTGAAGGAAATCTAATTACCAAAGTGGAGAAAGAAAGGAAATGATGGGCTGACCACTTCAAAAAACTCTTGAATCGACCACCATCACCACCACCTGCGACTCGTCCAGGAATATTACCAGCAGCCCAGTCACAGAACTATCCGTGAACACAGGCCCTCGGATGAAAGTCGAAGCCCTGAACGCCATAAAGTTACGGAAAGGCAGGAGGGCAGTAGAACCAGATGGAATTCCGCCTGAAGCACAGAAAACAGACGCAGAGACAACAGCGGTCATGCGCACACCACTATTGCAGAAGGTGTGGAAGGAAGGTAAGGTACCTGCCCATTGATTGGAAGAAGGGCTACCTTGTCAAACCTCCAAACAAGGGAGACCTATGTCTTGGCAAGAACTGGCACGGAATCATGCTTCTGTCCACCTCAAGCAAAATAACAAGCCACATCATCCTGGAGACACTAAAGGATGCGCTGGATTCAAAACTATGACCGAAACAGGCTGACTGGATTCAGGAAGAACAAAGCATGTGCGCATCAAATTGCAACGCTACGCTACGCATCATCGTTGAACAGAGTATAGAATGGTAGTCAACTCTCTACCTGAACTTCATCGACTTTGAAAAGCCTTGTACAGCGTCGACCGAGAAGTAATTTGGAAACTGCTTCAACACCATGGAGTACCACAAACATTTATCAATCTCATTCAACAGTTATATGCTATATGATGCTACATGCCAAGTGATTTACAATGGAAAACTCAGTGATGCCTTTGAAGTGAAGAGTGACAGGAGTAAGACAAGGCTGTCTACTATCACCCATGATCTTGCTGATTGTGGTCGACTGGACTGGACTGGACTGGATCATGCATCAAATAGTGGGGAGCGAGAAGAGGGAATACGTTGGCTGGACTGCGGAAAAGAACCTACAAGACTTGGATTTCGCTGATGATGATTTATGTCTGATGCCTTATATCGCACAAACTCGAAGATGTACAGGAGAAAACTAGCATGATGGTAGAAGAGGCAGCGAAGAGAGGACTTCAAGTGAACGTAGAGAAGACAGAGGTGATGAAGATACCCAACCAACACGACCAGCAACAGCAAACATCAATCACTATCAACGAGAGAAACCTAAAGGAAGTGGCCTCTTTCACCTACCTAGGCAGCATCGTTTCAACTACAGGCGGCACAGACGAGGACGTGAAAGCCAGGACTGGAAAGGCAAGAAAACGGGCTTTCATTAACCTGAAATCAGTGTGGAGATGTACTGCACTCAACACAAAGTGTTAACAGGATCCAGATTTTCAACACTAAGTCAGTCAGGTCAGTGCTAATATATGGTTCAGAAACTTGGCGCATTACGAAAAGCATTTCCAGTAAACTTCAGGCATTCATCAACAACTGTCTTCGCTGGCTCGTTACTGAAGATCAGATGGCCAGAAAGAATAAGCAACAAGGAACTCTGGCGTGGCAACGAACCAACGAAGCAAGAACCCATCGCCCAACAAATGTGCACTGGAAGGAAGTGGAGATGGATTGGGCATGCACTGAGAAAGCCGATTGGGGATATCACGCGCCAGGCCAGTTGTTCGAGTGGAATCTAGAGGGGAAACGTTGAGTTGAGCGTCCGAGGGTGACATGGAGGAGATCGTGCGAGGAAGAAATGAGATCTTCTGGGCCGTTGTGGAGTTAGGTTCAAAAGTTTGCAGAGAAAAGAGTGCACTGGAGATGTGCTCTATGTTCCACTGGGAACCCAAGGGACATATAATAATATTACGTACAAATAATGATGCTGAATTTTCAAGATTGTGCGGTTATTACCTGGACATAGTTGCTTCTTTAGAATGATGAGTTTTGATAAGGATGAAAACAATTAATGTACCAAATATATTACCGACCGACATAAGCAGCTCTCGATCACTCATATCAATGAGGCTTGCTCGCTAGCCAGCCAGATCAACAGGAGTGATAAAGTGTGATAAAGTTTTCAAAAAGCTATAACAGTAAGACAATCGACACCCAAAGAAAAGATACTGAGTAACTAATACCATTATGCCAAGTTTGGCTAAAGTAAGTAGAACAATCATAGGATACTTCATCATCGTAACGAAAAAAATATACAAATAGTCCTATGTTTTGATTATAATACGATTGAACACTTCATTGTTTGTTACTTTGTGACTGAAAGAAACTTCTATCATGAAACATTACCAACCACAGGATAACTTCAATCTAGGAAGGAGGTGAGAAACAACAGCTATTTTACTCTAAATTCATCATCGAACCCTCAGGAAAACAGGTAGCCAATATTCTCCTTGCCATAATCATAATAACCATGGTAAACTCTTCAATACAAATTCTCAATGCGTAATTCATCATATTTCCCATGTTTTACAATGGAATTTGCTCAATAGGTTGACTACATGCAGATAAAATAAGCTTCTCTTCTCTAATTGGACTAAATTGATCTATCACTATCGGCATATGGGTTCCTATGTGTGGATGCCTTGACATTATCGAGTATTTCAGTTAAATAGTAATGAAGGATAGAGGCTAGCAGTGGGATCGAGTATGTGCGTTTCATCCTATTTGGGATCGACACGTCAGCTTGACGTATCTGCCTTCCAGTGAGTGATGTCGTTCCCATTGGGAGTCGAACCTAAAACCTATTGCTTCAAACTCTAGAGCGTTATCCATGAGGCCAATGATAACGCTCTGGTGTTTGAAGCGATCGGTCCTCGGTTCGAGTTTTAGTGGGAACAATATCGCTCAGTGGGAGATAAGTACATCCAGCTGACGACTCAGTCCCAACTAGAATGAAACACACATCCTGGATTCCACTGTTAGCCACTATATGTCATTACTATCAAAGTGAAATAATCGTCAATGTTGAGGCATCCATACATTGGAGCCTATATGCTAATAGTAGTCGATCATTTCGGTTTAATCAAAAACGGAGATTTACAAGCTACAACATCAAGAAAGCCATACAACTGTTATCTATCAGCCTTAGTAGTTAATGCACGCTAATAATAACAAAATTCATTTGATTTCTTATTCCATCTTTTCCATGTCTACCTGCATTTATTTGTATGCGTATGAACGGCGGGGGTAGTCTTTAAATCGAAAGTTGACCGACTCGAAACAACGACCTTTACCACCACCATATTATGTGAATATTAATCACGATGATGATGATGCTAGTGGTGAGATACTATTGAATAAAAGAAAATTCCCTCACAAAATAACAAGCACAACAACAACAATAAGTCCTACGAGTAACAAAAATAATAATAAAACAAGTCAATTAATAAAACAAACCGCCACATTGAATCATCAAATACCTCTAATCAGTGGATCATCAACTTCACTGAATGACTTACGCAAAGACGAAGAGAAAGGTAGCAGTAGTAAATTGAATTTCATCCAATGTAGAAAATCATTTGGTTCAATAGAGAAAATGAAGAATTAAAATGAAATTAATCAGGTAAAACAGTTAGCCTGTTTGTATACTTATTTGACTGTTGTTATTCTACGTATATTTTTCTCTTTGAGGCATTTTCTCATTCATATTCAGTACAATATACTATTATTTGCTAAAACAACAAGTGAAGAGAAATTAATATGAATTCATATTTATCTCATAGATTCTTTTCACTGACTAATACTGCCTAAAACAATATCAGTATTAATCTTCATGAATCGAAAGAAGAAGGAGAAGTTATACATCTGTATATCGATTCTATAGGGAGAGAAAGCAAAATATGATTTTCAGAAACAAAAGCCGACCTTCTTGCAAAGTAATCACAAAGCTGTAAACAGTGAATAATTCATGTTTTACCAAGCCCTAATCAAATGTATTGCCTATTTGTATAAGATGAAAGCAAAGAAAGAACAGATGATGTGCAACAACAAATCTTGCCAATTTTCAGGTTTGTGGGAATTTATTGACTGATTGATTCCAGGTTGGACTGATACCATTTGGAGAAGCATTGGAAACCTGGGAGCACTAGATAGTAGTTTTATCCTAATATGGAACTCCTTAGCAGCGCACACCCATGATCCCGCCCTCCAGGCATTGAAACCTGAACCTTCAGGCTCCACTTCCAGAACGTTGCCACTGAGTCAGAATCCAGTGGTTCACATTTCCTACTTTTACCAATTCATGATACAGCGCGACCTCCATCCAATGCCAGATCGATAGATTTCAATCAATTCTAAGCACTGAGGATCAGATGGCTACCTATATCTCCAAACTACTGGTGACCGAATTCATGTACGTTATCAAATTTTACGATTGGTCAGTCGTGGTCTGATCAGCTTAGTGGTTAAGTTTCCTTATTGGAACACTAAGCGATTCAAGTTCAAAACAACAAGATAAAGACGGCTTCCTTATGTTAAAAGATAAACCTTGTTGACAAATGCCAACAAGTACGAAACCTAGGTCAAGTAAGTAGCACTTTTCGCTGACTAATTCCACCATTTAAAATAAGTTACGCTATCAGAAGTATAATAATCAAACCGAATCGTGACGAAGAGGATAAAATCATAATATTGACAGTAATAATCATACTAAAAGAAGTTATAATAACAAGCGAACAGTAATGATTTCAAAGTAGTTTACATCGCGGATTGACATTGATGTCACTGGAAAAGAACCGAGTTATATGTAGGGAAGTAATAGAAGTAGGGTGAAGAAAGGACCATCCAATTCCAGTTCACTGACTGCATAGTAGCAGGCTGGGTAGGAGAGCTCACTATCTTGGCCTCAGCCTTTATGGAATTACGGATGCGCACTAGTGATGATTCACAAACGTATGTATCACAGCTGTCCACTGCTAACAGGTTTTAGCTGTTACCTGACAAATTTTGAAACGTGTTTTTCGTATATTGAAATATACTACTGATAAACAGTATCAGTACGACCTAAGATGACTTAAAAATGTAATTGTCTTTTATTTCTAGGTGAAAGCCAAGCGTTATATTAAACAGAAATCAGAGTATGCATTTAATTTGAGGGAATTTTTAAAAACTCTTCACCATCCGGTGGATGATTTAGCCGTGAAAACGTCTGACACAACTGCATTACCCCAATCAAACAGTGGAATATGTCTTACAAGTATACTCGGCAACTGGATCACATTAAGAACTTCCCGAGCACAGAAACCTCTGCCAGCGGAGGAATCCTTAGATTATTTTCAGTGCAAAATCATTTTGACCGGCAGAATATGTGGTGGTTATTTGTGGATAATGAAGAAACCAAGTCGTACTAGGAATAATATCTGGGAATCAATTAAACGTCGAGTACATGATTCATCGTCTACTCAGTCAACAAATGGTGAGAATGAAAAAATCAATAAACGAATAATAATACGTAGTACAAGCCAAGCCAGATGGTGTCGTAAATGGCTGTCATGTGACATGCTAGAACAAAAGATTTTTATCTGTGAAAGAAAAGGCAATGGCAGAATTGATTGTAAGGTTTGAATAGATATTTTGATCTCAAGGATATATATATTACCTAACATTTTAGAAATAATCTCATTTTACCAGTTGCAAGTATGAGAAACACCAAATGGTAAATAACCACATCTATTTCTTGTAGCAAATATGAGTAACAAAATTTCTTTTTTTTTAGGAGTATGAATCACGGACTGACATCAGCTGGAGAATCATTGAAAACCTGGGAGCAAGAGAGAACTGTTCTATCTTAGTATGGGACTCTTCGTTGTATTACGTTCTCTGAGCTGGGTTGTTTAATCACGGGGCTTTCTTGCTAGACGACATCATCAGCACTAACTTCAGTATGAAGTGAGCTGTCAATATTTCTCCGTTAGTGATTTAATAGCTTGCCCTGACCAACTGGTTCGTGACTGGTTGTTCCCTTTGTTTGTTATGTCATTGACTGAATGGATTTTCGTGTTGGCTGTTTCTCTGACCTTTCTGTTCTTTATCATTTTTCTCATTCGTTGACAGATTAGATCTACGTCCATACATCTATTGATTACTGACTGACTGACCTGAATACCAACCTTCTAAGAATTCTCTGATATTCTTTGCGTTCCCACTCTCCATCCAAGATTTCTACACTGTCAAAACTGAATTCATGTCCATAGTTGTAATCCACGTGCATTGAAATGAGTGATGAAACGACATGACGTTTAACAGTCGATTGGTGTTCACGTAGGCGGAGGCGAAGAGGGTGACCACTTTGTCCAATGTAGTGCTGACTACAGTTATTGCAGTTGATTTTGTAAATGATGTTCGGTTTGTCTTTGGCTGTTGTATCTTTTGGTTTGCATAATAGTGTTTGGAGAGAATTTGTTGGTTTATGCACCACACTAATTCCAAATGCTCTCACTTTTCTTGCCATGATTTCGGATATACTGTTTATGTATGGTAAGATGATGCGTTTACTGATTTCTCTCGATGACTTTGTAGTTGATGACGTATGGGATAGGCGTCTTCTGATAAAGATTCGTGGGCAGCCGTTCTTCTTTGGGATGGACATCAAGTAATTTTCTTCGTTTCCCTGTCAAGTTGTTGTACTGCAGTGCAGTGTGTTCTCGCTCTTTTGAATACAGTCTGCACGCAACTAATTTTGTGTGTTGTTGGGTTGTTGCTACACTAGTTGAGGATTTGATCTGTGTGTGTTGACTTCCTGTACACTTGGGTTTTCAGCTTTCCGGCATTTATCCTACTGACTAAAACATCCAGGAATGGTAGTTGGTTGTTTGACTCTTTCTCCATTGTGAATTTGATGTCACTGAAAACGTTGTTAATCAAACTGTGTTTTCCATATCATCCTTTTTAATGACGACAAAAGTATCGTCTACACAGCGAATCCAAATTTTTGGTTTAATCACAGCTCACTTCATACTGAAGTTAGTGCTGGTGATTTCGTTCAGAAAGACGACAAAAGCTCCAGATCAGAGAACACAATGTAACCAAGGCCACCCACCTGAGCTACAAATCTTCCCCACCATTAGTATAATACTCCTCAGCAAAACATACCCAAGACCCAAATAAGTATCTAAATCAGGACCTTTAGGATTCGCGGCATACTGATGAGGAGTTTCCTACTGAGACGAAGCAGCTGTCTAGTGCTTCCAGGTTTTTACTGGTTTGCAACAGATATCAAACCAAGAAGAAACAGTTCTCCAGTGCTCCTAGGTTTTCAAGGGTTCAGTCCGTAATAAACAATACTTTGGTTTCCTTAAGATTTTGTCAATAGAATCAAGATTTCAACGAAGAACAAATGATGAAGTGTATCGTAGTATCTCTGCAATATAAACACCTGTCGAAGGTCACCAACTAAAAGGAAACACCGGATGATGAGTACAGGTGGTTAACTGACCACAAGGATGTAGGACTTGGAAAGGCCTCCGACAGCATAGCACTAATGTTTAGTAGATATTATCACTGACCAATATATATACAAGAGATTGGTATTTTGAGACTTTTTACATGCCAAAAGATGAAGTTTTCTTGATTTATCCAACAGATAAACTTAACTGAGAATGGTAATTTACTTGTGATAATTTCACAATGTTAAGATATGCCATGGACAACTCTTCTAAAAATGTCCACTATTCCAGCTATTTGATTCAGAAGAGTTTTGTAGGGTAAGAGGTGATGGATCAGTGCAAGCAGACCTTTTGTTTTCACCATGGGAATGAAATAACACTGAAAACAGTAGTCTACAAGTTAAGTAAATAGATCATAATAGGGTGGGTGAACACATCCCCAAGTGGCTAGAAAAACAGTTTAACACACAAACTTTGATAAGTGCAGGTGACAGACATCCATCGTCATCTATAGCAAAACATATTATTGAAATGAATCACAGGGTTAATACGAAAACAGCGTTTAAGATAATATACAGGAATAATCAGGGGCGCATACTGAAGTTTGCCGAAGCGTTAGCCATTCGTAAACTTAATCCCCCGCTGTGTGTACAAAAACAGTTTGTTGTTTCACTTAATTTACCTTGGTAATCCTTGGCAATCTGATTATATTACCAAGAGTAGTGTCACAATCTTTTCATATTCACTATATTTGACCTTTAATTTTCATATATAAATTGACTTGACAAGTAAATATGTGATCAAATTGTTCGAAATGTATTGCGCAAATACGTCACATTTTTCAGATAATCTTCGTCTTCTCATAGCGTTATCGAAATTTATTAAAGGGACTAATTGTTTCAAATCTCTTTATCATCAACATGATAAACGAACTGTGGTTAAATGGTCTATGCATTGGACTTCCGACCGATGGATCACAGGTTCAAATTCTGCTTCATCTACCGAAGTTTGTGCACGCTGATAGCACTATTATTCGTCACACAGTAAGTGTGGCTCATTCCCTACAACACTGATGTGTACGTGGTAGCTGATTGTATTTCCAGTTTTCTACTCCGCTTCAATATGACACTGCCTTTGGATGCGTGGAACCACAATAATCAGCCATTTTCAGCATCGGAAACTACTATCCACTGATCTTCTTAGAATTGCAGGATTTTTGCAAAGATAAGTGTTATGTTCAATATCGCATGCGACTGACTCAATTCAGTGGCTATAATCAACACATTTCAAAGAATTAGATAAATCAGAAGAGTGAAACCCAACTATTGAGCACTTCACAGATTAAACTTTGAAATGTGTATAAGAATCTACGTAATTACTTCTTCCTAGCTAAAACCTTATCAACTTCAATGGCACATAGAATACTTTGATCTACTTGGTGTCTAGTAGTGGGCTTGGTCCTGTTTTAAACTCAAACCAGCTGATCGCTACCAAACATTTAGCATTCATAAGATGCAACTGCTTAAGTATAATCATCACACTATTCTTCTTCTGAATATTTTCTACTCCATTTAGGTACTATAAACTTTTCAATTATCAAAGTTGTCCATCAAAGGAGTACAGAACAACTATTAGATAGTCAAAAATCCTTTTCATTATCGCCTAGAATTTCCCAAAGAACTCTTTATTCTTTGGTGAGTACCGACAACAACAACAAAAATGACGAAAAAGGTAATAGTGAAAGTCAAGACAGTTTTAAAATTATGACGGATAACAATCACAATCATCGGAGACAGCAATCATTAACATTATCATCAACAACAACAGCTACAGCGGTAACAACAATAACGACAAGTGAGACAGACAGAAGTGACGTTGAACAAATAAACTGTACAGAAAAAACTGAAACATTCTTTTGCTTAGAAACTACTTTACATACTTATTTTTTAATGGCACCATCACCAGAGTTGACAAGATTGTGGATGGATGTTTTAAAGCAAGGTGAGTGATTGTTTAATGGATAGTTCACTTTTATCACTGCTATCAGAAATAATGGCCTAGTCATCCTGAAGAGGGCTCAGCGTGACCAAACCAAGACGTGGCACCAGTCGATAAAGTCTCTGACTATTAATCCAAGTCGTGTAGGGAGGGGCCGGCTGCTGGACTGAGCTCCTTTAGACGACAGGAATCAGTGGTTGAGGAGATGTCTAGAAATTAGCCACCATGGTGTGGATGGATTCCTCCCTTGACATCTTCTGAAGCTTAAGTTTTTGCATTAATCTCCATCTGCAGATGGTTTCTTCTCTTGTTCACCATTGTCTATCTTGATTTCAGTCTTTTTCTATTCATTTGTTCTTCGAGTACTAATATGAAGCAACTTGCATCGATACACTTGTGTGAGAGGTTCTACGATGATTTTGTCAGTCAATCATTTACTATACAATAAACATACTCTAGTGACCAGTGACCACCATTTCATACTATGAGTTGAAGAGGGGATCTGCCTTGGATCTCATTGGTTAGCTTGACAGCCCAAAAATTTTTTCTCGTTAACATGCATTATTTTCAGTGGTTGATTTTCACTGAAGGGAATATAATGAAATTGATTAACTGCCTTCTTAAAATTAAGTGAGAGGACGGAAACCATCTTAGCTTATTACGACTCGATAACTGAGTGGATACGGCTCTAGCGTTTGAAGCGATAGGTTCCAGGTTCGAGTGTTAGGGGGAAAAACATCACTCACTGTGGGACAGCAAGTACGTCCAGCTGACGAGTTCCAAAAAGGACGAAAAGTGCTTCCTGGATTTCACTACAAGGTTATACCCAAGATTATTACCATCTTGATCAGTGTCAAACGTGGTCTTCAAATAAGTTGATTCTGAGACATTTTGTCAGTTTCTTCGCATTATAAATTTACTTAAAATATAGATTTAGATATTGTAAGCAGGTTCAATGAATGATTGATTTCTATTTTAGCCAAATAATGGGTTTTTAAATATCTATTACAGGTTTAAAGTTTATTCATTTACATATTTTGAAATTTTTCAGTCCAAAAGTGCGATTTAAATATTCGCCGCGTTTTGAAATTATGCTGTAATAATGATCTGACCGTTCCACTTGGATGTGAAAACAGTGCAGTCGACATAGCGTGAAATACCGAGTATCACTTCATGAATAGTGAACAATATTTTAGAGAAAGATTTATTTATTAGTGCATGAAATCCAGTCAAAAGAAACCCCATGAAGACACAGACAGAAAACATCAACGTAAAGCCTCCCATACAAGTGCAACGGTTCAAGTTGCCAACCTTCGTAGTAGCATGCGAGGAACAAGTGGATATAAAAGATTGATATCAAAGTAGACAAAGGTATGTGGGAGGAGACGGTATTTAAAAATTAAGCTTAGTCAACACATTCAAGCTTTAGATGTCAAAGAGTGAATACATGTGCACCAATATGATAGACTTTCAGCGGTGTCACGAAGGTTTCTCCATCACTGATTCATATCATCCAAAGGACTCCGATGAGGCAGTTTACATTTCCCAACACGGCTCTGACCTACTGTCTGGGACTACATTGACTGGTGTCATCTCTTGGTCTCGCCACCCTGAACCCTCTTCAAACTTAATCATACCTCCCCCAGCAATAACATGCCGAGGTAGGCAGGGGTTGGGCATGAGCAGTACATGTCCAAGACATTTCAGTTGACTGAAGTTCACAACTCCAACAGCCGGCTGGCCTATCTTGCCTAGTACCCTTCGCCCGACGTTAACATTGCTCACACAGCGATTCCATCATACACCAGCGATGTTACGAAGAAACTTGTGATAGAAGTCTCGTAATCGCCTCATTTCTTCTACTTTCGACAGCTATGTCTCACAACCGTATGACAGGACAGAACGGACTGCAGCACAGTATACTCGTCCTGTAATAGGTAGTCGGGTATCTCAGCAATCGGCACCAAAGCTGATGCTAGTTGAAAATGCCAAACATGCCTCCGGTGTCCGAGTGAGGAATCTATCAACAATCAGCCAGCTTAAGCTGATGCAACTCCCCAATGAAGTGAGATGATCGACACATCCCACCACCTCACTCCCTATAAAAAACTGGAAGTACTTGCAGCAGACCAGTTCTGAAGCATCATCTTACATATGACAGAGGGCAACGAAATGCATGTCAAACATAATAAGATTTCTGTCCAACGTATCAGCATATTCACCGATGGGGACAATATCGTCTGCATATTCCAAGTCGACCAGATTGTCTCCAGGGAGTAGATCAATCCCTGTGAAGTCAGACATACCTAAAGTTATGTCTACTTACTAATGGACCATTAAGTAGGAACGGTGACAGTGAGCATCTCTGGTGGACGCCACTGGCTGTCATCAACTCACATGAAAACTCTCCATTAGCCCTTACATGGGTACGTGGGTTCGAGTAGCGAGCTTTAATGACCAATACATACTTGGTACCTCCTTCATAGTTAGACACTGCCACAACACCTCACGGCAGAATTAGTCAAATGCCACCTTCAGGTCAAAAAATATGGCAAGGGTCATCTGACTGATTGCTTCCAAAATGTCTATTACCACAAAGCGGATGGTAATACCCAGCCACCTATTTTCGAAAACGCCTTTCGCGTCTGGATGATAGAACAACATATATAACCCACTCCTATAAGATGAAATCTCTGACCACGATGATAGGCGATGCAATGTTCGCCCATTTGAAGGAGCTTCACAGTTTCCCTTTCAAATAAATTTATCAATGAGTTTAAAAATGAACAAGAAACTAATGCTGAAGAAAGTCCCCTCACGAATGTGCTGAAACCATGGAAAATATCATGCAAAAAAGTGTGAAGAGATTCAATGTGTATAAAAAACGATGGAGCTTATGAAACTAATTTTAAAAGACGTAACTAGTTAAAACTAATTACGCTTGTAGTGATCAGAATGCAGGAAGCATTCGAACAGGTTGACTGACTTTTATACTTGCCAAGAAGCACTTTGAGTAGTGATGTGAATATTCATTCACTTCTTGGTTGTATTGCGTTCTCTGAGCTGAGTTGTTTAGTCATGGAGCCTTCATCGTCTTTCTAGCCCAGTGGTTGAGTTGCAATGTATTCGCGAGGGCTTGCTCTCTCACGAGGTCTTTGGTGCACACTGCTGGGGGGCTCATCACTACAAACGAAATAGCTTTCCAGCAAGTCTTCTCAGGTTGCTGTTTTTATACAGTTCAACTGATTTCATTCAACACATGACAAAGATACACTTTGAAATCAATAATTTGATTTTACTTCTTTTCTTTTTCCCACCCATAGCAATGAGAATGGGTTCTGCATCCATGAATACTGACTGAGAAAACTGCTTTGCATATTTACTTATTTTCAACGAATAAAATCGATTGGACTATACAATAACATTCAAATATATTGTTTTTAAAAAATGCTGTATAAACACTACTTTTCTACTTTTTACCCACTGTCTTGTTCATTTCTTTTGTTTAGGCCAATTTTATGCTTTTTGGAAACAAATTGCTTTCATGCACACACATTTGACTTTTGACCTTTATTGATAGAGGTTGTCCATTATAATAAGGTCAGTTCCATTGACACACTTTCAAGCGGAATTTCATGTGGCTTTTAGATTCTATGGTCTGCGAGATTATTTTTAAGTGGGAATCGAAATTCACTCATAAACCAGGTTCATGTATCCATTCTTGTACTAGGCAATGAGCTACACACTTTTTGTAATAGGACTAGTGATAATACTTGGTTGCTGAGATCGCAGTTGGGGGAGCAGGGTTTGACCCCTGAGTCATCGGTTAGGAACTGAGTACCCAGATCGAATAAGCCACAGCTTCTGTTAGAAAAAGGGAAGTAGGAAGCAGTGAAAACTTAGAACAGTTGACTTTCTGTCATAATTCGTATTGTAATCTCAGTCTAATCATCGCTAATTTAGGTAGAAAGTGCGAGTTTTAGCTACACAACTTTTAAAAGAACTTTACTGATGTCATTTAAATTACTTTTATGGTTTCGTTAAGAGCACAAAATAAACTTCACCAGATAAACCAAACAACTCCAAATAAATTCAGTTCAATATGTAATAAAATTTACCGATAAAGTTCAAGCTTTTCCATTCTTGAGTGTTGAACACTTTCAAGGTCACGAAGATAGATATTATCGATACTTCCTTCAAATCAAGTGTTAACTACTGTCTCGACCAGCAAATAAGGTAAAATTATGTCTTCTTTTCACTGAATTAGATCATAAAGTATTTGCATACTGCAATGGCATTAAGTAGCGTGCAAATCAGCAAACAAGTGCATGCAGTGGACTCATAAACAATCACCATAAAAACCAAGTCCCCCTTATCTATAACTGCTTACTGCTAAACCTAAGTATTACTCTCTTAAGGTAGCCAAATGTCTCGTTATCTAGTTGGTGACGTACATGAATGCTTAGCCAGTGGTGAACACTTATTTATCCTTGGTTGGATAGCTGGCTTCCTGGTGATTCTGGCGGCTATGGTATTTTGAACTTAGTTGTGGGACAGTGGAACATCTTGTGGCCCTCTCTGACAAGCAGATATCAACCTGCGAACCGATACACCATCTTTCCGTCCAGTGCTGGGGCCTCAGAGCGAAAAAACTTACTTAGAATTAGCAATGACGGAGATACTCAGATGTTTATAAACCCACCTACCTAGGCGAATATGTAAAGTGCTTTGCCTAGCGACGGGAGAGTGTGCGAATGCATGCAAGGTTATGAGAAGGGTCTGTGACCTCCCCTGAGTGGGACCGAGTTGGCCGGCATGCTTGCCTATATCTATGGTATAGGTTGTAGTTCAAGGATGAGGTCCACCCTAGTGACCACACCAGTGGTTGTTACTGAACGCTCAAAACGAAGACGTTTGTATATATCATTCCTCTCCTGGTTGGGGAATGGTCTTCGGAAACAGTCACCGACTAACTCCTGAACCTGATAAATTAACTGCTAACACCACGCGTGCAGTAAGGACTGAAGTTCCAGGGCGTCACCTAACTTAGGTGACGGGGAGCGCTATTAATTGAGCGGTGGATGTGAGTCGCTTTTGACCTTAGCGGGATGACCCAGACAAGGCACCCGATGCCGTCCTAGCTGAGGAGATACAGGTAGATACCCAGAAATTTAGGGTTTTCTTCGTTAGTAGGAAGCATAGTTTTTTGAGTAAATCGTTTCCATGCATATGCACCCAATTGGAAGCCTGCCCACTAGCAGGTGACATTGAGCTGAGCTGAAATAGGTTAGGATTGTAAAATGGAAGTAATTAAAAGGGAAACAAAAATTTCCACAAAAATAGATGTGTAATCGGAAGGCCAATACGCAGACAGTTACTTGGATACACTTCTAGTAAGTTCAACTAACCACAAATTTAGCCTCCGCAACATGATCTGACTGATTTTAGGATGCGATGGCAATGAAACTGCCGTAGAATATTTTCGGAATGCATTTAGAAATAGGTCATGCGTTCCTTGCAAACATTTTCCATAAACAATCCATTAGTACTGATCTCGGGCAGAGATGTAAAACAAAAAAACAGCGGAGCGGTCCAACATATTTCCGTGGAAGCGGCGATCAAATTAAAAAGTATTAGTAAGCAACTAGTCATTATAGATAAACAATCGCTTGTTTTTACACACGTTAAGGGAAATGCAGAAAATGACATGAAGCAATATAATTTCCAACTTATATATTCATTAAAAAAAAGTATTTGTATGGTCTCCACATGCACGTCTATGAGGCAGACAATCAGCCTAGCCTATTGTATGAGTTTATAATACCAAGTGGCTGTCCAGACATCGGCAAGTGGAGAGGGATTTGAACCCGTGATCCACTTGGTTAAAAGTAGGAAGCCTAGATGCCAAAGAACCGCAGCTCCAAACACTGGTGGGCATAGTCACCTAGACACATTTAAGTGCTGGAGAATATTTGTGGCTCAGGGGGATAATTTTGATGGTGGTATGTTCTCTGAGCTGGAGTTTGTGCTGACGATGTTGTCTAAAATGACAACGAAAGCTCCACGATTGTACAATCCAGCCCAGAAAACACAACACAGTCAAAATACTTAATTGCCTTAATCTACTACATTGAACAATATTGTTAGTCGGTACAGCTATAAAATGAAATTCAACTGACAAGCGTTATCGTGTTCTAAACTTTAACACTTACAAAAAGGCATGGATATATGGGTTTCCCAGTTGATTGATATCAGTCTCAGAACCATGGGGTACTAGACAGTTAATGTAAGCTTCAGTTCAATAGTTTAGCCAGTTGACTTAGAATCAATATGTCATGGTCTCGAACACTACTCCACTTACAGAGATTCGGACAACCCTCATACAATTAGTGTAGCTCATTACTTACTGCATTAAAGTGCAAAACATTGCTGAGTGCATGCTTTCGATACTTACGGACAGTTATTGAGAAACATCAAATTTAAAAGAAACAAATGCCTACTACTCCATGGTTTCGCTTTCTTTTTTTCATTCTTTGATTAACTTTAAAAACTACCGAACCCTCGTAAACTAATTAATTCCAGTAAGTCTTTTAAAAAAGTGGATTGTGATCCGTATTTTAGAAGACAGTGTGTGACAATGATTTAACAACTAAGAAAGGTTCAGGCTGACTATGAATTCAGATTACTGCAAGTAATCGTCTTATAATTTCGAATAGGGAAGTTAAGGTGAGAAAGCATTCTGAGCAAATAACTGTAGTTTATAGCTGAAGAAATCCAGACAATCACTTTTGAAAGTTTTTCACATTTTCTGTTGATAATATCCCGGAATTAATCAGTTTGCGTTAGCCATAATAGCTATTTGTATAGACGCACAGAAACTGCCTTTAATTATATCTTTCTTACATACTTCGTATTGGTTAGTCTTGGAGTCCAGGACATGTTACATCCTGTTTGGATGAATATGCCTGCACCCCAGAGGGTGAAGTTCGGTGTACTCACTGACACTTTAACACAGCACCTTTGTATTAGAATAAGCTCCTATGCCAACAGAGACTGGTCAATTCAGTCCTGTAAATCAAGAACGGGAGATGTGAAAAATACCTTCAATAACAAAGATGACTGTTACAAAAGGATATGACCACATTACTTCAGTAACCTAATAGATATCGCCCTGGATTTTGAGCAAGTGGACGCCGCATTCGAGCTTCATTAGAGAAGAAATCACATTAGGGTGCCAATAAATCGAGATGACGAATAACAGACAAGACAAAATAAACGTCTGGGATCCAACTGGTAGCCTCCAGCAGATTTAAACAATTTTAGTACGTGAAAAATCCGATTTAGGTCAGAAGTTCATGGAATCTTTCTCCAAGTATGTCATCATTCCCTGTCATTGATGTACAACCAGAAAATAGGCATTAAAAATTGAAACCAACAGAAAGGAAGAATGCCACAGTGTGTACATGGATAGTCGTATGTAAGAAGACTATAGGGAATCGAGAAGTTATATAAAAGCTTCCACAGTAATTTGGAACCCTGGACGTCGTATGCAACCTAGATAAGTGCTGGCAATTAACTATAAAATATGAGAAACTCTCATGATCGTGAGAACTATTTAACATACACTCCCTTGAAACTCATGACATACCTCATTCGCTGGATGTTCACAGTCTCACAAACCGATTCTCTGGCTGAAATGAAACCTTACAACTATCCTTGCTTAATAGCGCAAACTAAATGGCTTTATGTCAAGATACTTTTAGTTCAAAATCCCCAACCAATCCTCATAATATTCGTTTTTAACAACCATAACGCAAGACTGAGTTTCTGTGCCGTATGTTCAACACTCACGTTAACGTTGCAGATGATTTAAGTTGATATATATCAATGTGCAAAAAAATTTAACTGAGATAAACTACCGCAAAACCAAACTATCCAACTAATACCGAATTACCAGTGTACTGAAATTACAAAGGAAATACCATATTTCACTTTAAAGATGGTGTTCATGTGAGATTTTCTCGAATTTCTCCATTACTTTCCTCACATATTATAACGGACTGCTTTCTCTGAAACGAACACAGACCATCAAGATAAGGAACCAATTCCTAAGACGCTTTTCAAGAAGAGAAATTTCGCACACGAGTAGATAGAGATAAAATCAAAGCAGGATTTCGAACAGAAGTGTAATGGTTCAAGCTGTCACATTCAACTACAGACTACAAAAAACAAAGTGGACAGAAAAAGAGTGCTGTCAAAGTAGATAAAAGTGCATTGAAGGAGAAAGGTATTGAATCATTGGACAGGTAGTGAAAACCTTCAAACTTCTGAAAACGTTAAAGGGTGAATAAACATATATACATATATACAATCAACTCAAGAATGACGTCTAGGAAAAAGTTAAAAAGGAAAGCGAATAGGTATTCAAAAGAAATAGCAATTGCTTTGGCTATGGTCCTTCCCGCATATTACGTCCTATTAACCAGGAGATTGAGCAATATGACAAATCTGCAGCATCATACACTTCCCCAAAATCAACAGCCTAGGGTTTGACGACTTTCGACATTGATGCTGACCTTGATAGTTTAACTGGACTCGCTAAGCTGAAGGCACCCGGTCAAGCATCCTCGCCATTTGGCACGCTGTCGTGTTACGTTGCATTGCTCGTATTCGACTCTCTAGCCAGTTAGTTGGAACGCATCGGTATTTTGGCATAACCATCCAAATATACTATTCCATCCGACTACGCTATCGTGTTCTTCCTTGGTCTCGTATTCGTGGGTATATAACAAGTTCGAATAATTAGTGATTGGTCTTTGCGTCTGTCAAGTTCGCACCAGGACAAATCCTAAATTGGTGAGCCCGACGTGATCACATATCCCGACCAATAACAAATATTGAATTGGTGAGCCTGTTCCATTTTATATTTGTTTATTGTTTTCATTTCGATAACATTTATATATCCATTTACTACACTTTCTCATGTCCGACCACACTCCCAAGCTTATTCGTATTAAGCCGACTACGAACACGATCCAACTCGTGCCATATTGGCCAGACAATGCAGAAACATGGTTTCTGTATGCCGAGGCCGATTTTCGAGAACAGGGTGTCTCAGATCCTCAATCTCGATTTCTTGCTGTCATACGTCACTACCGCGAGAATTAAACAGGTATGTTACAGCAAACATGTTTAATCCTGAAGTAAGTGACCCTTATGCACTTCTAAAGGCCGCACTCTTGAAGAAAAGCGATCTCACAGATCGCCAACGTCTAGACGAATTGCTTCGTAACATCGAGCTAGGCAGCCACTCAGCTACTGAAGTCCTCGCACGCATGCGAGAAGTAATCGGTGCACGAACATTTGACGATGGTTTCTTCCGAGAACTATTTCTCTCGAAACTACCACAACCGGTGCAAACCGTGTTGGTGACACTCCAGTCAGTCCCACTCGACGACCTGGCAGCCTCAGCAGATAAAATACTGGAGATATCCAGCAGACCCGTCTCCAACGTATATTCTATCTGCGACAAACCAGAGCGCCAGGATTCAGAGGTGACCAAGTTGTGCAACTCTGTGAAACGGTTGCTACGATCTCGAAGTCCTAGATCACGTAGAACTTCACAGAAACGCATCTCAGTGCATCGCAGCAAGTCGCGTGGTAGCCCTAAAACGAAACCCAACAGGGTGGAAAACCCTGAATGGTGCTGGTTTCATAACACTTACGGGGATGAAGCCAGAAAATGTCGTAAACCATGCCGTTTTAAGAAGGACACAAACTCGGGAAACGGTCACGCCGGCACGTGCTCACGGCAACCGTAGCCGGCGGAAAAAGCCGTTTGCTCTACGTCACCGACATTAAAACGAAAGTCCGCTACCTCGTCGACACCGGCGCAGAAGTTAGCGTTCTTCCAGCAACGACAAAGGAGCGTCATCACGACCCATCCTTCAATCTTCAAGCAGCCAACGGCAAGGCAATCGCGACATTCGGGAGACGGTATGCCTACCTCAACTTAGGTTTACGCAAACCTATCACTGGATTTTCCTCCTGCTGACGTCTCTATGCCCATCATTGGCATAGATTTGCTAAACCATTACGATCTACTCGTAGATGCTCGCCGTCGACGACTGATAGATAACAACACAAAGTTATCTATTGGCGGCACCACCTATGTAGGTCCGAGTTTAGCCATCGTTAGGACTAAACAATCAGGCGACGCGTCCTACCAGGCAGTTCTGGAGAAATATCCAGAGTTACACAACCAAAGCACACTCTTCCGTGCATAACCAGCAATGTTATGCATCACGTCACAACCACAGGTCCACCTGTGGCATCCAAAGCGCGCCGTTTAGCCCCCGATAAGCTCAAAATTCGACCACATGCTCGAACTGGGCATTATCAGACCGTCAAACAGTCCTTGGGCATCGCCATTGCACATGGTTCCCAAAAAGGATAGCAACGACTGGCGTCCAACCGGTGATTACCGAAGGCTTAACGCCAAAACAACTCCGGACTGCTACCCTATACCCACGTTTACGACTTGACCGCAACCTTATGCGGCATGAACATTTTCTCAAAATCGACTTGGTCAAAGCGTACAACCAGATACCTATGGCAGCAGAAGATATCGCGAAAACAGCCATTATTACTCCTTTTGGCCTGTTTGAATTCCTGCGCATGCCATTTGGTCTTCGGAATGCAGCACAAACATTCCAACGCTTTATGGACGACGTCTTCCGTGGTCTGAATTTTGTTCATGTCTACATCGATGACTGTCTAATTGCGAGTCCAGATAAGGAAACTCACCTTAAACATTTGGACCTCGCATTCGAAAGACTCAAAAAACATGGCATCACAGTTAACTTACAGAAGTGTGAAATAGGAGTTGAATCACTCAGCTTCCTTGGGCATACCATTGACAACAAAGGTATACGCCCATTGAGAGATAAAGTGGCGGCTATCACAAACTATCCAGAGCCGACCACTGTGAAACATCTCCGCACTTTCAATGGCCTGGTAAGTTATTACCGAAGGTTTATCCCTAACTGTGCCTCTGTCATGAGACCACTCACAGATCTACTTCGAGGAACTGCGAAGTTCGTGTCTCTGGACAACGCGGCTAGACTTGCTTTCCTAAAGTCAAGGAAGCCATTTCGAACGCAACCATGCTTATGCATCATGACCCCAATGCTCCTCTGAGTATTGCTGTTGATGCATCTGATTCAGCAATTGGAGCAGTTTTGCAACAGTTGACTGACAACCAGTGGCAACCGTTAGCCTTTTTCTCGAGGCGGCTGCAAGACGCGGAAACAAGATACAGTACATTTGGTAGGGAACTCCTAGCCATGTACTGTTCTGTACGCCATTTTCGACATTCTGTGGAAGGTCGTGATTTCATTATTTTCACAGACCACAAACCGTTAACTTTTCCCTCAGCTCGGCGTCTGACAAATACTCCCCTCGTGAGTCGCGACAGCTGGATTACATTTCCCAGTTCACGTCAGACATCCGCCACATTTCTGGAGCAAACAACTCCGCAGCCGACGCACTATCTCGAATAGCTTCGATAAACTATATCGAGGGTATTGATCTCGTTGAACTAGCTCGGCGTCAAAAGGAAGACCTTGAGCTGCATCATGAGTTGTCGTCCACAACTCTCAAACTGCGACTTTGTCCTGTTGGATCAGACAAGGATACAATTTTGTGCGATGTCTCTGCTAGTCAACCACGCCCAATAGTTCCGAAGAGTTGTCGACGCAACGTCTTCAATACGTTGCACAAACTCTCTCATCCAGGTGTACGAGCCACCATTAGGCTTATCGCACAACGTTTCTGCTGGCCTGGGATGAACAAAGACGTTAAGGAGTGGGCCCAGTCGTGCTTAGCTTGTCAAAAGTGTAAAGTCACGCGACACACGAAAAGCCCTTTAGGCTCATTTCTAGCCCCAGACATGCGTTTCGACCACGTCCATATAGATATTGTAGGACCCCTACCAGAATCTAATGGATGTACCTACCTTTTCACTTGTGTTGATCGTTTCACACGATGGCCGGAAGCAGTACCCATTAAAGATATTACTGCCGAAACAGTTGCTCGTGTTTTCGTCGAAAGATGGATCGCGAACTTCGGATGTCCATCTACGTCACAACCGACCGTGGGCGCCAATTTGAGTGGGATTATTTCACGCTCTAACGGCACTTTTAGGTTGCACTCGGTTCCGAACGACAGCCTACCATCCACAAGCAAATGGCATGGTAGAGCGTTTCCATCGACAGCTGAAAGCTTCCCTTTCAGCTACAAACATACCTCAGTGGACCGAGGCTCTGCCTCTAGTCCTACTAGGTATTCGTAACGCGTTGAAAGTTGATGCTGGATGCACTCCTGCAGAACTCGTCTATGGGACCACTCTTCGCCTACCAGGTGAGTTTGTTTCCCCTTCAACTTTCAAACATGTTTCCGACAGGGCATCTTATGTGACTAGGCTTACAAACGCAATGCGTTCAGTTAGGCCTTCTCCGATTAGACCGCAAACGACTGATGTTTTCGTCCACCCCAGTTTACAGAAGACATCACACGTGTTTGTTCGCCACGACGCTGTTCGTCGACCACTTGAACCACCCTACGACGGGCCGTTCAAAGTGATTAAGCGACATGAGAAATTCTATATAATTGAGCGAGACGGACGTGAAGATACTGTCAGTATCGACCGTTTGAAACCAGCTTATTTCGAAGGCAACCCCATTGTAAGTGACGTTTCAGCTCGCTACATCCGACCGACGGATGACTCAATTATCGAAATTCTCGACGATGTGCCTGGTAATGCACAGCTGCAACAACCATCGGCGCAACAAAAAACACGATCAGGTCGAACCGTCAGGTTCCCAGAGTACCTGAAGTCATATTCAACTTAGCTGTGTGTGTGCCAACCATTTTTTTTTTTCGAGGCACTATTTTTCTTATTTACCGGCAATGCACAAACCCTCGTACACTTTGCCTTTTTATATCAATTTTTATTTACCATGTAATAAAAACTAAAAAAAACGGCGAAGATAAGCGTAAATTTTTATTTTTCGACACGTTTATATATAAATAATTCCCATTTTTACGCAACGTTTTCGTGGTATTAAAGACTTTTATTTATATTCCAGGTGCAACGAGCACTGGACGGAACGTCGAAAGGAACAGATGACCGCGACCGACGTACAATTTCATTTATTGTATTTTATTTATTTAATCGCCACGACACCCTAGAATAAGGTTCAGACAACCAGGGGCCACCTCACGCAGTGAGCCCATCGGAAGAGTTTTACCAGTGGAGAAACCACTGGGTTTTTACTTCCGGCTGGTATCGTCTTAGGGTCCTCACGAACCCACTAGGGGGGGAGTGATCTGTAGCGTCATACACTTCCCCAAAATCAATAGCCTAGGGTTTGACGACTTCGACATTGATGCTGACCTTGATAGTTTAACTGGACTCGCTAAGCTGAAGGCACCCGGTCAAGCATCCTCGCCATTTGGCACGCTGTCGTGTTACGTTGCATTGCTCGTATTCGACTCTCTAGCCAGTTAGTTGGAACGCATCGGTATTTTGGCATAACCATCCAAATATACTATTCCATCCGACTACGCTATCGTGTTCTTCCTTGGTCTCGTATTCGTGGGTATATAACAAGTTCGAATAATTAGTGATTGGTCTTTGCGTCTGTCAAGTTCGCACCAGGACAAATCCTAAACTTACACATTCAGAAAATTATATCCGTTTACCACGGTAAAAAAAGGTTAGTTACAGTCACCCTCTGAGTACATAGGTCAGGTTGAAAATATTTGAAGGCGAGGGCTCCCGCAAACCTTAATAAACATGGTTTGTTGATTATCCTGAAAGATTGAGAAACATCTCTTTGGTGTTTTGTTCCCATCAGACTCTTGACGATTGCACTTTTAAAAACCTTGCTACCATTCAGACACAGGTTTCTCGGAATATGCTTATAAAATCGAGTAGTCACCCTTCTTTCAGTCCGTCATATTTACTTGCTTCCAAAAGTACAGGTGAATTGATATACGCAGTTGGTGACGTGAGATGGGTATTCGTCTACTTTCGACTATGTTATTGAGTCTGGTTGCATAAACTGGGATCGGTCTGTCAGCAGGGAGGCTCCTTCTCAGTGCAGCTTTTATTCTTCTGTCTATTCTTTCAGATGTCTCATCACCTTTGAATGCTAGGCGAAGGAAAACAGGCTTCTTCTCAATAGTTGGATATTTAGTGTTAATCCCAGATTTCAAATCTCCACTTATTTCTGCGTGTTTAAAATATTTTATGTCATTATTATTACTACTGATACTTCATTTCAACTGCAGGCTGTTTCAAGCTGATGAAAAGCCGTGAAATTAAATGAGCTCATTTCATTCTGCATATGTCTTTGTTCTTGCATTATTCAAATTTGCCAAGGAAACTAAATATATAAATCTTGTTTCGAATGGCGTACAATATTACATGCCTTATAAGAAAGAAAATATACCTAACAAGTTACCCCATACGGTGTGTTAAGTCCCTAGTAGCATTCACCTTTTACACCAGAATGTGAATTTAATGTAAGAAAACGATTTATCAGTCAGATTGTTGTTTTTTACGAATCACTGATATACAAGTTCTAGCCATGAAGCACAATAATTACTAACTGAAACCAATGAACTGAAAGGAAGTGTTAGCTGCAAAAAATGTAATTCAGGCGGACTTGCAGAACGGTGGGCTTGTAAGCACGACGGTTTAACGTTGTCAAACTGGTAACATGATTAGTGTTACCCTAATGGAAGTGAGCTGTTTGAATTTTACCACAAGTGACTGACTTAACAGCCTTTCGCCACGATATACAGCTGGTATGTTACTGCTTGCACATCTATTTCCACCGAATCCTCTGACGTAATCAAAACTGAATTTATCTTTTTACGATTTCCTTGATACACAGAATTCATGTCAATACAGGTGAACAACCACTAGTTTATTCATGTCAAACTTCTAAAGAAAAATCCTCCAGTGCTTTCTATTTTCCTAAGGCTTTCAACGATGTGAAGAAAGATATGTCGGGACGTCAAGGAGTCTACACCAACCCAAAACAACTCAGACCAACAGTCGGGGACTCCTTGTCTTGCCAGCCTGAACCCTCTTCTCACCTGCCCTAGAATGATAGGTCGAGGTAGGCGGTGGCTGGGTGTGCGTAACACATTCCCAAGACAACTCAGTCAGTGGACGTTTGCAATCTCGTCAATCGACTTTCTCAGTACCCTTCGCCTGACTTCAACATTGCTCACACGATGATTCCACTACACGGTAACAATGCTACGAAGACACCTACGATCAAAATCCTGTAACCGCTTCATGTCTTCTACTTTTAATAACCAAGTCTTACGGCTATATAACAGAACAGAACGGTATACTCGCCCTGTAATAGGTAGTCGGATATCTCGCCAGTCAGGGCCACAGATGATGCAAGTTGGCAAATGATAAGTGAACCTCTTGAGATATGGATTAGACTCTCCCCTAACCCTAACATGAGTGGATATAGACCACAAATACCATTCGCTTCCCCAATAAGAAACATTTTAACTGATGTTCATTTTTCTAATTCAGCCCTGAGCTCAGAAGTGATATATGTCGATTGATTTAGCTTGTACACCCAGCAAGCTTGCCATGGAAAGTCTATCCGGAGTTTGGATTACTTTGATCTGACTAGTTAGTGTGCATGGAGGACATCATATCATATCAGATAATATGACATATAGCATAGATTCACGCTCACAATCTCCACACCATTTAAGATGTAAAGCAAACAATATATTGTTATGTAAATATTTTGGTTTCCACGCTGGAAATTCGTGATTGGATATTATCTAGTTATGATTTCCATCTTGAAAGGCGTAGCGTTCACGCATTTGATTTGACATGGTACAGTGAACTAACTACAAATTTAAAAACATACACCAACAGCAGTACACCTTAAAGTGTTAACCAAGTATCCAGTTGAAGACAGCAGAAACTGAAACAGAAATCCACTCAACTACCTTGTGCACATTGGTGCAATAGGCAACAAGCCACACCTATTGTGAGTGCTTATGACATTACCTAGCTGCCTAAACTTAGGTGGGTGGAGCAGTGTTCGAGCCCACGAACCATTGGTTGAAAGTCAATCCCCTAAGCAAATGAGTCACAGCTCCACTCCACGAAGTACAGAAACAGCTACTACTCAAATTCTAAACCCAAATTATTTCAGTTACATCAAAAAGTATGCACATTTCTTGGAATTAGCGTCAAACCTTATGTAATCCCTAGATTATATTATCACACTTACACAAACCCTCCTACTAACACAAATTATCGCCTGCACTAAAGATGATGTTAATAGGTTGAATTTATGAACCAACACGTGGTCTCTTGAAAATCTGAAACCGATTGCAGATGTACATTCTCCATGCTTACATCATGTGCCAAAACAAGCAACTTCACTGGTTCTAACCTCTGTAGTACCACCATCTGGGACGAACTTACGTCTTATGTGCATGCCCAGTTGACGTCACTTTCGCAGTCTGATGAATTCTAACAGTTCATTTCATAGATCTAATGAAACTCAACACTGCCATGTCGGTAAGCTGTACATTTCATGCATGACTCGAAAGATAGTCAACTTTATCTTCGTGTAAGCCACACGAAAACTTACTATCCACACCTTCAGAATGCTCTTACCATTGGTATAATATATATATATATATATATATATATATATATATATATATATATATATATCCATGCTGTACTTATACATAAACACCAAAGAACACCATAGTCATTACTAAGAAAAATGCTCAGGAAAACAGAAGTCATGTATTGCAGCAATTGTATGGTAAGATTGAAGGATATTTTTTTATACAATAATTTAGTACCCTACAATGCTCAAAACGTTTATTGACAATCGGAGAACATGTATAAAAAACATGATCCAGTCAACATACCCACTGAGTCACGCAAGCAGATATACAAATAAAAAGAGACCTATACAAATACATAGTAGGAAAAGGTAACACCTTTCTTTATGTAGATGAAATTAAAACAATAGTGTATGACTTTGTTTGCGTTACTGGGAGATAAATATAAGTTAGGTAACATAAGAAAGAAAAGGAATAAAATATCTACATGATGTTAACTGGTCTGTTCTATATTACACAAACTAAATGTGTATTTTATTTCGGAGCTTCGTGTTGTACTATGCGCGGAAGAGGAGAAAACGGAAAGCATAGAACAACTTCCAAGTGTTTAAGAAACACATTGGTGTGTTTTCAAAAAATCATCAGTAATAAGTAGGCATGATGAAAAAAATGCACTGAGCCACAGATACAGATATGATGATGGGCAGGTATACACACATACATGAGTATGGTGGTGGTGAAAAAGAGGTTTGTGATCACTGTAAGAATTATAAAAGCAACAATTTCAAAGGAGACGGGAGAAAAAAATATCATAACATACCGGTATGATGATAAAGCTACTAAGGTGCCTACAGTGTGTTTGGAGCCCACCGTCCCTAAAAAAGCTAGGAGAAAAATCAACAATGAAAAATGCTCAACACACTGTAAATAATGAGTTATACACTGGAGGAAAGCTTCCAAATAGGAAAAAAGAGACATACTATTTTCTCTAGAGGTAGGTTGGATGAATAAATGAATACATTGAGACGAATACAACGACATCAAATGTTTGCTGTAACAAAATCAAAACAAAAATAACAGCCTTAGGCGCCTTACTCCTACTCTACCTCATTCTCTTTCACAAATGGAATACTTTGACTAAAATAAGTCACAGCACCCCCCCCTGCTCGCCTGAGTGTGCATACATACACATGCATAATGAAGTAGTAGCTTTGGCAGTAAGCTTAAATTGCACTGGGGGAAAAACAATATACAACAAGAATGGAATCTACTGACTCCAGAGAAATAGATTGAACAAAAAGAAAACGAACTGTCATACAATGAAAAGAAAGCATTTCACTACAAATATAACTGCATTTGGTAAAATAAACGCATTCCATTCAACTGAAACAAAAAGAAAAAATATATTAGACGAAAATATAAGCAGAAAACTAACTACACATGTTGATTACATAAAAAGGTGGTGGGAAACAAAAGAAAGGTGAATGAACATCGTGAAGTTCAGCCATTCAGCGCTGCTAATAGATGAATGACGATGGCGATAGACAAAACAAAAAGCAAGAGTAAACAGAAGCATAGCAAAATATTAGTGGCAATAGTACAATAAAAGCATAGCACACCGAAGATAAGGAGGATGAATAGGAAGAGGAACAGCCGAACTCAAGATCGAATCCTATACATGTCTTCCTTTATATCGTTGTATGCCAGCGTGTTAGCAAACGACAAAAAATGACAACAATAAACAAGACGGAGAAAGGAAGTCAAGTATGCTGTACAGCAAGCAATGTACTGGACCTTTCTATCTACATAAATAATAATAATAAGTGGAGTTGGTTACGTAGTCCAGCACATTACATAGTACGAATAATAACACCAATAATAATAACAATAATATGATTGTAACATATACGGAAATATATAAACAAACCTCTAAATGGAACCTCCATCTTAGAAGAAAAGCAAAAAAGAAAGGCCGATGTTGAAATGCATATTGGAAAGGATAGTGATGCGAACCTTTAAGAAGTAATAATATATACAATAAGCTAACTGATTGTCAATTAATAAGTGAGCAAATTAAAGGTATACACATAAAACATGAACATGACACATTGTATGAGACTGGAAACAGTTGGGCAAACATCATCATCAACATCACAAGTGAGAAAGGGTAAATGCGAATAGATTTCAGATTTCTAAAGAAAGAAAAAAACAACAACTAGGGATGATGACAAGATCGGTAAGTGATAAGGAAATCATCCAATGCCAAAATTACTTCCTGACGGGAAAAAAATGTCAGTTACTTATGTATAACATACATATATATATAGGAAGCTTGTCTAACCTAAATAAAATTTTTAAGCGATAACAGAGTTAGTAGTAGAAGTAGGCGTTGTTGTTGTTGTGTTCGGTTGATGAGATGCTGCAAGCTTTAGTGAATGAATTGGTCCCGAGGAGGCAGCTGCTGCTGCTGCTGCAGCCGCCAGATATTGTTGCTGTTGTTGCACTTGCATGTACTGTTGGTGCGTTGAATGTGCCGCTGCTGCAGCAGCATACTGGGCTGGTACTACACCAGGTATAAATTGTGCAGCGGCTTGAGGGAATAAACTGAATGCAGCTACAGACGTACCAGAGTGTGCCGGTGAAATAAGACCCTGCTGTTGAAGCATAGCGGAATGTTGCTGCATAAGCTGCTGCTGCTGAGCCTGTTGCTGTTGCTGTTGAGCTTGTTGCTGATGCTGTTGTTGCAATTGTTGATGCAGTTGGATAACTTGCTGTTGATGCTGCAACATTTGATTTTGATGATCTTGTTGAAGCTGTGCAGTTTGCTGTTGAAACTGATGGGCGAACTGAGGTTGATAGAATTGAAATTGAGATCTAGGTTGTTGCTGCTGATTCTG
Organism: Heterobilharzia americana; assembly: GCA_944470555.2. NCBI lineage: Eukaryota > Metazoa > Platyhelminthes > Trematoda > Strigeidida > Schistosomatidae > Heterobilharzia > Heterobilharzia americana. The sequence goes on along the minus strand of OX104133.1, from coordinate 19,067,353 downwards.
TTGAGATGGATGCTGTTGTGAAACTTGTTTAGACTGTTGTGTTTGATGATGAATAAAGTGTGCTTGTTGTTGACTTTGTTGTTGTGTGGCTTCTTGTGACTGCTGACTCTCCTGAGTTTGCTGCTGTTGACGATGCTGATGAATAAAAGCAGAAACATTAGGGACATGTTGAGAGCCTGAATAAGCAACAACTTGTGGATACTGCTGTTGTTGATTCTGATGAAATTGACGACCAAGCGCTGCAGCCGCCATTACAGCAGCAATATTAGTATTTGATACTGAAGTCGATATTGGATTTCCAGAGACAGTATCAACAACTGAAGAGATTTCTCCTCGTTGTGTTATACCAGAAGTACCAACTGGAAATGAAGCAACTGCACCTCCTATTTTCCGCGTTGAAGACGGACTCTGATACACATTAGAACTGTTAGCAACTGAGCAGGCATTATTGCTACTGTCAGAAACTGTATTAGATCCCAGAAAAGAGATAGCCGGTGATGCCGCTGTGTTTGTAGAATTGACTAGGAACGGCATTACCTGTGCATGAGGATAAGATGTTGAGTTAGCTGTACTAAATCCCACAGAAGAGTTTTGATTTGTAGGATAAAAAGAAACAGAATTACCTACCATGGCAGTTTGAGAAAATTGGCGTGGATTAGCGGAAAACAGAGCTGGATGATACTGAGCAATTCCTGCTAGTGATGCTAAAGTGGAATGATGTTGTGATGGCAAATGCAACTGCTGGCAGGTTGGTAATGGGAAAGAAATTGTAGACAAAGATGCAGGGATCTGTTGAGTATCGTTGGCTTTATCATTCCCAATAGATGAAGCTGAACTAACAGAATGATAAGATGGGAAGCACATACTATTCTGACCAGTTGTACAAACACTACTCGTGGAAGCAAAATCAAATACATTAGATGATGGATTATTCACACTAGTTGATGGTGTAGCAACAGCCAGTGGCAGACCAAGAGTTTTCCCAATAGAATTGACAGTTAAAAAAGATGCCGCTGATGCAGCGGCAACTACTGCGGCAGCTGCGGCTGCAGCCGCGGCAGCGGCACTCGTAGTTTTAGATTTCTTCCCGCCAGTAGCACGAGGTCGAGGTCCGTACATATGAGTTTTCTCGTGTAATCTCCGTTTATCTGACCGAGCGAAGCATTTTCCACAGTGACAACATTCATACGGTTTGACTTTAGTATGTATACGTTCATGGATTTTGAGTTTATCTGATCTTGTAAAGCGTTTAGGACAAAAAGTGCATGCATACGGACGAACACCTGTATGAGTGCGATGATGAATTTTTAACTTATCAGAACGAGTAAAGCGTTGCTTACAAGTAGTACATTCAAATGGCTTGACATTTAAATGAGAAATTTCATGAAGACGCATTTTATCAGCTCTCAAAAATGCTTTACCACATATAGAACACTTATGAGGTCGAATATCAGAATGAGTGAGTTTATGATTTTTTAAGGATTTCATACCAGAATATCTTTTGAAGCACTGATCACATTGATATGGTTTTGTAATAGTTATATCTGCATGTGGCGGAGGTGGGGGATCACCTAAAGAAGGATCAATTTTCAGTAATATTTCTTCTGGAAGTGTTGGTAATGGAAAAAGTACAGTCGACAAGGGCGAGACACAAGATTCATTGACCGAAACAACTGGATTAGAGGATACAGAATTATTTTGAGCGGTAGTTAATGCTGATGACAGACTACCATTCGTTGGAATTAAACTAAATGATGGGCTTGGAGAAGTAGGACACACTGTACTTACTGTACCACAAGTCGAAATTGTGGAATCGGAAACAACAGTATTAGGTCCAATTTCAACTTGAGGCTTTTTCGTGGTGGTTTTAGACTTCCGTTTTTGTTTCACTGGGGCATTAACGGTTGTGAATGATGGAAAACTAGTCATATTATAAATGGAAGTCCCTAAAGGTGGTTGGTTGGAAAGTGCTACAGTCGTTTGAGTTGTCACCGGATTTTGTGTAATAAAGCCAGCAGTACTTGGAATAACTGACAATGGTTGAGTCATCGTGTTGGTTGGAGACTGACTTGTTTGTTGTGGCTGTGGTTTTGCAACCCCAGGCTGACGTTGTTGCAAATGTTGATGTAACTGTTGCTGTAGTTGGGAATGAGGAGTTGGAAGTCTAGCTTGCTGTTGCAGAGAGTGTTGCTGTTGTTGCTTAAACTGTTGCTGCTGCAATTGAATCTGTTGTTGCAACTGTAATTGATGCTGTTGTTGTTGTTGCTGCAACTGCATCTGATGTTGGTGTAACTGTTGACTCTGTTGTGGAGATTGTGTATGAGTTTGTGAAGGAACTGAATGTTGCAAAGTCAAAGATACCGAATTTTGTAAACAAGCAGGGAAGTTATTGTTCGTACTTGTGACTGTAGCTGAATTTTCTACACTGACACCACGAGTGGTCACCGGTAATGATGAATCAGATGTTTGAACATGTTGCTGAATTGAACTAGCGTTAGGAAATTGAAATGAAGCTGCCCTTGGGTGTACTGCTGCAGCTGCCGCGGCAGCCGCCGCAGCTGCATTTCCAGCTGTTTGAGCGGAAAGTTGTGTCCAGGAAGCAAAATGTGGGTTTTGAACCATAACTGAAATAAGCATATAACAAGAGATTAAATGTAATGATTAAATCCACTAATAAAATATTATTAGCTACAATTTAGCAAGTCATAAAGCAGTTACATACAATAGTAATACTGAGTACCAAAACAATGTAACGGTTATGTGTAAAGCTTTTGGTAAAAGACGTAGTCCAATTAACGCCGGTCTGCTTCAGCCTTGGGGTTACCAAAATTTTACACCGAACATATTACTTCAAAATCTTTGCTTTCAACATATTTTAATCATTTAATTATGTCTTCTAAACGTGCCATGTACTCTTGCACAGTTTTAAAATGCTTTCAGCTAGCCATTTCTCGATTAGATAACAAAACGATGAAAAAAAATTCAGGTTCGGTGAAAGTGAACTTTTTGATGCGCAAAAATTCATCCCATTTCCCCTGCTCGGACGCTAAGCTCGAACGGCTTAATGAACCGTCACCACCAAACTTGAGTCCAATTTTCTGTACACCCTCCATTTTAGGTCAGAAGCTAATCTAAAAGTATTACCTTTAATAGTACTATTATTAACATCACTCGGATGCAGTAATCACTTCGTTTGAATATGTCGTTCTGGTAGTGAACTCGCTGAGAATTACATACTGCATAAAACATATTGTCTGAAAAAAGCGATTATTATTATTATTATTATTATTATTATTATTATTATTATTATTATTAGATTGGAAACCAGTTATGGATTGAAGTGTTCAAGGAATGATACACATCCACAATCCGATCTAAGCTGATACGCTACATTATATTCAAACCATCCAGTTCACTGTTGGCCAGGATACCTTCACATAGGGTTGGGTTTTTAAAATGCAAGAGGCGACCAGACCAAGATGCGGCATCGGTCTGTAAAGTTCCTGTTTTTCTGAGCTTTGCAGGGAGATGTAAACTTTCTAGTTAGGCTCTGCGCGACAAGTGGAATTCATAGTTGACCCGAGTAGTGTAAAAGGCCCACACACCGTATTTTCGTCTTAGCCATAATATTAGGTTTCGTCATTCTCTACAACCCTTTTTTATTTTATAGCTCTTTGAACAATTTTGGTTTATTTTTCTACTTCTTTGCATTTTGTCCTGTATTTGATATGAAATGTGGTAAATTGGACTATCATGCAGTTATTCCAGGTTCGAAGTTGACAAAAACTATGAACTTCATTTATTTACTCGATAATGAATTTCTACATCAGCATAGACATCAAACATATTAAAAATATCAAAAGGAGCACTAACAATTATTTAATGGGATACTAAAGTACACTTACAAGGGAAACTTGGCAACAGTAAACTGAATTACTAAACAATAAATAAATCCTTAAAATCAGCAGTGTTAAGTCATTAGGAATCTAGCAAAAGGGGAAACAATATCCGTCAATAAATATGTCGATATTACAGTACAAAATCAGTATTTCCTCAACTACACATTTACATCGATCTATCGCACTTGTTAGAACTCGTCCGTTGAATTGTATCTGCAAGCTTCAGGAAAGTTATTTCTTTTGACCACTTATGCCGACACTGCCAAGTACTGCAATTAGGAAATGCCACCTGCGATTTGCGTCAGAGACACATTACAATACAGTGATAACTTCTTGTGAAAGCGATGAGTGAGTACACCACATTGGTGGTGGTGCTCTAGGCACGCTTTCATAGTAACGTGAAAACTCACGGTGATCAGCCAAGCTTATCACTACCAATATAACGTTAGATATTTTCATCGTTTCCAAATAAAGAGTAAGCAATGTAGGGACCAGTAAAACTGAGTACTGGTTCAACTTGTCACATTTCGTATCAACACATAAGGGAGGAAGCTAACAAGCCGAAAAAGAGCACTCCAAAAGTAATAAGAGAATAGGAAAATGAGATTTAAGGATATGATGAGGATGAGTTGAGAAGCACTGGGATCGATTTCGAACCATATAACCTAAAATCTCCAATAGTCTACTTCGGTAATTTCACAAATCTAATCAGAAAAACTAAAGCTCCCTAAGGATCTCATACGGACTTCATAAACTGAAACTGCGTATGTCTGACAACGCATAAACAGCTTCTGAACAAATCCTATTTCAGGTAAAAATACGTCGTCGTAAGCCATAGATGGGTAGGCACCATATATGCCTCAACCACCTCAAACGATGAAACTTCATAACCTAGTCAACTGGCTTTGATGTTGGTACAGTATCTCATGAGGTATAAGAAATCGAGCAAACGCTGTGATACTTAGCTTTTGCACAATGTAGTTAAGATATTAGATGGACAAATACAGACAGACAAAACCAATGTAGAACCTCGCAAACAAGTGCATCGGTTCAAGTTGCTAGACTTCACAGTAATATACAAAGAACAGGTGGATAGAAAGAGACTTATATCAAAGTAGACAAAGTTATGTGAGAGAATAAACAATTTGAAGATTAAGGCTAGTGCATATATTTATGCCTTAGAAGACGTCAAAGAATGAATACGTCTGCGCCACTGCGACTGATTTCCAGCCATGTCACCAAGAGTTCTCAACCACTAGTTCCTATCGTCTCGGAAACTATGTAGATAGTCTACAAGGTGGCTCCGATCAACACTCAGAGACTTCATCGACTGGTGCTAGGTCTTGGTCTCGCCACCCTGGACTCTTCCAATCTAATCCAGCTCCCCGTACCATGGCACGTGAGGGTAGGTGGTGGCTCAGCATACTACACAGCAGGTCTTAAAGCCGCCTCAGTCGACGAAGATTCAGAACCTCATCAATCGGCTTGCCTATCTTCCCTGACCTCAGCATTGCTCAATCGATGATGGTGGATATCAGGTTGTCAGAAGCGTATGATCACATCCTCTTACAGTATGTTCTATACATCATAGGACCAACAAATGCACAAGATTGTGGCCGCGCCTGATGTCAGCCTGGTATGTTTTTCACATTGGTCACAAACGCTCGATCGCCAACGGTCAATATACAGGTTGGGATAATTGATAGAAAATATGAAATCTGTGAAATCGTAGGCTATTAAATTTAACAGTCCTTCACACGCTGGGGAGTACTTACAGCATTAATTGGTGCTTTAAACTTCCACTAAATGGCACAAATATCGTACAAGTTGCAAAAATGGTTGTCGATAGGTCTAAGAAAAATATTTATACTACTCTACGGATAACATTAAATAACAGACACCGGTGATCCAAACGCATCCCACGTAAGAAATCCTGCTCTAGAGGTAAACACCTTGTAGAAACAGGCCACAGAAGTGACTCCAAAACAGCCTCTAGACCATAACACAGGAGCTGTAAGGGCTGTATACGCAGGTTCATAAAAGCCTTAGCTATACGATAGTCCAACCCCCTTTGCGTATTTAAAAACAATTTGTCCTAAGCTTAAACCTACTTAGGTAACTGCACAAGAGGTGGGTATCATACTTCAATGGCTCAATGGATAACGCTCTAGCGTTTGGGGCGATGGCTACTGGGTTCGAGTCCCCATGGAAACAACATCACTGGGGTGCATGTACATTCGGCTGACGAGTCCAAAATGAAACGAAACCAGCGTCCTGGATTCCGCTGTTAGTCGCCAAAATCAATATAACTACCTTAGAAATTTTTGCCTAATTTTAATTTCATGAGATGTGTGAAAATGCATTATTCCTCCTTAGTATCCTTCAATTTTCCTAATATTGTATTATCCTAACTTATTTACCTCACATAATCTATTTTCATCTTTCATACGAAATGCCTTGAGAAGTAAGTGTGTCGCTAGATGTACGTGTTGCGCGAATACATGATATTTCTTAGATAACCTGTGTCTATATATTACATTTTGAAAATTCTTGTCATGTCCCTAGACGAAATGAATGAGACAGCAAGAACCATTTTGTCCACTTATTTTTTCTCAGCCTTGTATATTTTCCGTGTAATCTGTCAAATACATTATCTGGTTTGAGGGTTATAGGATTTATTCATTTTAGGGTAATTTCCACCATGAGATGTTCATCCCGATATTCCATAGAGAAACTGTAACCTGTGATGTCAATGAAATCAGAGGTGATGCCAATGTCAACCAATAACTTTGGATGATAGTCACGCTATCTCACGAGTTAACACAAGTAGAATACTGGGAAACAGCTGACCATGATGCAGCGCCTGAAAGATAACGTGCTCGCCGCAAGACCTGTAGGTCTTAGGACCGATCCCTGAAGGGGTCAGGGGTGCGCACTGCTGAGAAGTTCCATGTTTAAGTTAAACAGCTAGCTACTGCTTTTAGACTTTCAAAAGTTCTATAACTGATATTAGTCTGTGATGAAGACTAGCCTAAAATAAACATCATCCTTAGTGGGCTATCAAAGCACATTTGTCTTCAGTCTGAGTCAGATTAAGTAGCGTTAATGACAGTATGATCCGTTCAAAAATAGAAAACTAGGGCAATAATATTAGACAGAACCAGTGTTCTAGTGGTTCCCACAAGCCGTTATCCATAGGAACAAAGAGGCAACTGCAAGTGGATTTGCTATCAGTGACATCAGCCGCACCGTCGGATCAAGAACAACATTGGTGATGCACAGACATTATAGTGTCAAGATATTCCTTTCACAATAAGGGTCATGTTAATACCATATGAAGACAAAACTGACTAAAGTTGTACAGATACCACCAACCCTGACTGACAGCTGCCACCTTGAAGTGGCGGTCGGGCTTGTGTATCAAAATGACCCAACGAGCTATGCTACTGTAACCCTTGTTCCTTCGAAGTCCTACAATACCAGGAAGGTCTGTCGGGTAGCAGTGAGACGAAAAGCAATTACCGTTATAATGTGTATTGCTACGCTTTGATGGAGTCTGAGTGTGGAGTCGAACTGCCGACTGGGTAAGGGTATGATGGCAAAGAATTGCTTCCTTGGATAACCGGCAATACAGCCCATATGCTGCTTTCTGTGTGGGAAGTAGGGGTAAGAAAAGGTCGGCCCACAAAACAGTAAATTCCCATTTCACTGAAGTATCCTGATGTCTGCAACAAGGATTCACAGTCGGGCCCCTAAGCAAAAGATCGAAATCTAAAAACTGCTGAAGAGCCATGTTTAGGCAGCCTCGGACGGATGTCCTTTGGGCTCTGAAGTCACGCACTAACCCTTCTTTTTTACGGTCCCCAAGAAGAACTAGGCTTCCACGTTATGGGCAGCCGGGAAATGTCATCCACTTACACGCTTACAGAAGCACACAAGACAGAATCAAAAATAATCTATCGCCGTAAATTCTGTCCCCTCTTTTGCCTTCACCTCCCGATACTAATGTTAAGCCCTTTACACCTTCGCCAACCTCTCATTCTGCGACCATCGCGGACGATCGAAGTTATCGAAACTTCATTCTTAGTCTCCTAAGACCCCACCATCGATTTCATGTAGAAGCTCCCAACCTCCGTACTCTATGCAGAATCGGACAGCAAGCATCGCTCACAAAAACTCTAGAATCTCTAGCCATAGATGTATACTGCCTCAGAGACACGTATACAGGATCCAAGTGTGGCGATTCAATTAACCTCACCTGACCACTGCGGTGAATTTTCAAAATCCACCCTGAGTATCCGGAGACTTAGTGGCTAGCCCTCATGGACTTGCTGGCGTAGGCATAGCATTGAGTTGTAGGGCTTAATGTGCGCTCCTAGACTGCATACTCTACAACAGCCATGTGTGCTTTTCGACTGGACGGATCTGTAAGGAATAAGAAGGATCATGAGACTAGGCGATGCCTATTCGCAATCTGCCTACGCATCCACCGACTGCAGTTCGGACGATTTAAAAGATTAATTCTATAAGAAGCTATCAACTTTTCTACAAAGAGCAAAACCGTCATATCTAATCATTAAGGTAGGTGACTCTAACGCTCAAGTAGGAAAGCTGAACTAATCGGAAAGGCATCCACAGAATCCTATACCAATAAAAATGCAACACTGATCATCTGTGGCAATTTTGTTCCGACTATCACTTGTTTATAGCCAGCAGTATCCCACATGGCGTCCACCGACGTCAAATCAACGATGAACACAGACACATCACATTGCTATAAGCCATCGTCGGAGGGGGATAGGTGGAGGATCGCCACTCTTTCCGGAGAACCATTTTGGACTCCAATCACGTGCTAGTACGGGCTCATGTATGTATGTGCCTTATTGGTCAAAGACTGTCCATGGCCGACTGCAAGACGAGGGTTTCAAGTACGTATTAAGGAAATAGTTAGCTAAACATTTATCGGAACGTGTCAGCAATGGTCACCATGTACTGTAGAAACGGCAGTAAAGACAAATGGTAACAAATGGTACCCCCTGGAGGTCATCTGGCTGGCTTAGAATATACTGACGGTATTGCCGTGCTAGGTGAAGACGATAACAAAATGTAGGGTCTTCTGGATGCGTTGAGCAGAAATTTGAGTATGCTTGGCATGCATTTCTCTGGCACCAGTCAAATGTAAGATGATGCTTCACGACTGGTCTGTTGCAAGTACCCCCAGTTTTTCAATAGGGAGTGAAGTGGTGGAATGTGTCGACCACTTCACTTGGGGAGTTGCACCAGCCCGAACGGACTGGTTGTTGATAAAATCTCAGCTTGGATACAGAAGGCCCATTTGACATTTGCCAATTTACGCCACCTGTGGCACCAACTGGCGAGATATCCGGCTATCTATTAAAGGATGAGTATACTGTGCTGTAATCTGTTCTGTCCTGTTACACGGCTGAGACAGCTGTTAAAAGTAGGAGACGTAAAGCCGTTACTGGGTTTAACCATAAGTATCTGCGTAGCATTGTTCCCGTGTGGTGGAATCACCATGTGAGCAATGCTGAGGTCAGGGAAGATAGGCAAGCCGATTGATGAGGTTCTGAATCTTCGTCGACTGAGGCGGCTTTAAGACCTGCTGTGTAGTATGCTGAGCCACCACCTACCCTCACGTGCCATGGTACGGGGAGCTGGATTAGATTGGAAGAGTCCAGGGTGGCGAGACCAAGACCTAGCACCAGTCGATGAAGTCTCTGAGTGTTGATCGGAGCCACCTTGTAGACTATCTACATAGTTTCCGAGACGATAGGAACTAGTGGTTGAGAACTCTTGGTGACATGGCTGGAAATCAGTCGCAGTGGCGCAGACGTATTCATTCTTTGACGTCTTCTAAGGCATAAATATATGCACTAGCCTTAATCTTCAAATTGTTTATTCTCTCACATAACTTTGTCTACTTTGATATAAGTCTCTTTCTATCCACCTGTTCTTTGTATATTACTGTGAAGTCTAGCAACTTGAACCGATGCACTTGTTTGCGAGGTTCTACATTGGTTTTGTCTGTCTGTTATCATTGTCAGTAGTATTATATAGTCATAGGCAAATTTCTTGTCTATCTTACGTACCGGATCTTTAACAAATCAGACGAGCACTTCTCCTCATTCAAATCATAAATGTTGTATTATAATTCCGCTCAACCGAATTCGGCCTGGGAAACTGTGTAGTATTATAAGGCCTTATACAACAGACAAGTAAATCAGAATAGAACCTAACACAGGAGTGCATAAGCTTATTTTCCTAAAATTATGAGCAGCATGCGAAGAATCGGATAGAAGAATGATACCAAAGTAGATGAGAAGTGCATAAGACGAAAGAAAATAAATAAATAAAGGTTAGTGAAAACTTTCAAAACTTTGAGGATGGCAAAAAGTGTATTCATCTTTACCATCGCGACCGACTTAGAGGTATGCCACCCAGTCTTCAAGCATTAATTCTTACCATTTCAACGTTTCTAGTCACAGTTTACACTTCCATATACAGTTCGAACCAGCATTCAAAGAATATATGGATTTGGGCTGTCTTGGCTTGGTCAACGTTGGCTTTCTCTCTAACTAGCCTTACTTTGGCCATAGGTCAGGTTAGGTAGTGGTTTCACATGTAAAAAACATGACTGAGTCAAATCAGTTGGTCTGACTCGTTTTGACTGGTAATTTATGCTTAAATTCAACATTACTCGTTTTGTGACTCTACCCAATGAGAGCACTGTTACCGAGAGACTTGATTAAAAACCCTCAACCTCTTCAGATACGCCTTCAACTATAATTTACTGCCGTACAGCACGACAGAGAGCTATTGTGCAGCATATCCTTTGATTTGCAGCTGGATATCAGCAAGTGCAAGAGGCGGCTAAGTTGACAAAAGCTAGACAAGCCTATTGTAACCAAGTTGGAATTTCGTTGCAAATCAGCCTACTAGGGTCAAGTTTCACCTAACGAAACTAGGCTGTGTGTACTCAAGGTCCATCACATGCCTTCTTGGCAATAAGCCAGTTCTTAGAAAGTTGACAGTACGTCGCGTCACACTTATCAGAACGCCTTGCAAAAGGAATGGTGACAACTGATATCCTTGAAAGACAACACTGTTTTTCGCTAACTCAGGTGGCAACTCTGCGTTAACCCCTATACCACCGTGTGAGTTTCAGTAGATAACGTTGATTAACATAAGATAATTGCTCGATACTCCTCTAACATCGTAGGCAAGATCCTAGGGTCTATAGTTATACAATATCTAACTGGAGCTCGAGAACAACAAAGTCGGAAGAAACAAGGTAGATTTTGGAGCCAGATGAGGATGCATCAATCAAATCCCCACCCCCTAAACAATCTTTAGAAAGCAGGCGTAATTACCGGCAAACCACACTTGCGATATTTCGTCACCTGATGGTGGCACTTGATTCTGTCGATCGAGGTAATGTGGCAGTTTGATTGTGAAGAAAGTATATAATGCCAACCGAGGTTCTCTATTTGAAATTAGGTAACCGTGTAAGAGCTCAGAGAGAGCGTCTGAAGTAATGACAATTAGTGGTGCCTGTTGATATAGCCTCCACATGGTGCATAGGTATTCTATCTGACTTGGAGATGTAAGATAATGTTTGAAGACTAGTCGCAAGTCACAGTTGCACGATACGGAGTGGTGTGGTAGAATGAATTGACTACTTCACTTACTTAGGAAGTTGTGATAGCCTCAAGAGGCTTACTGGTTAAGACGGTTGACTTTCAACCAATTTGTTATTTGTACGACCTACGATCGGCCTACAAAGGTTTGGTGAGCCACACAGCATAATCAGCCCTCAAACACTAGGTGTCATACTGCCTACTGCACGAGGCTGCTGAACGCACTTTGACGAAATCTCAAATCATATTCAAAATGCCCGTTTAGCATAATCCAACCTACGCCATCTTTGGCACCGGTGAGATATTCGACTACCTATTAAAGGATGAACATACCAAGCTTCATTTAGATCTGCTTATTATAGTGGTGTGACACGTGGTCTTTACAATTAGATATGAAGAGATTACAGGTTGTTGGCCACATGCATTTTCATAGCTCCTTGCGTTGGGTGGAAGGATCACGTGTGGGTATTAGGTAAGAAAGGCGAATCAGTAGATGGGGTTGTGCACTTTTACCTACTCAGGTGGCTTGGACATGTGTGCTGAGTACCCCAAGTCACCTCCTACCTCGATGTGCAATGCTAGCAGAAGTAGGACTGGGTTGGAAAAAGGATATGGGTGGTTAGACAAACACATGGCAACAATCCACGATGTCTGACGGTCGACTTTAGCCATGTAAGGAGGTTCAGGTCCTCGAAAGGGTAACAACCAATGGTTGGGAACAGCTGATGACATGGCTAAAGATAAGTTACAACGGTGCAGATGTGTTCACTACTTGATGTCATTAAAGCTTGAATATTTGAACTAACTTTGATTTTGAGATTGTTCCCCATTTCACATACCTTTCTGTACCAAGTGGTCCTTTGCATGCTTCTGTGAAGTGATACAACTTGGACTAATGAACTTCTGTGAGGAATCTAGAGTTGTTATCTATCCGTCTGAAGTCAGTCACATATGGTCTTTTCGGAAGTTAAGGGTTGATAGTTTTAAAGGCAAATAGAAAACCTATACCTTCGGTACCAGGAGATTCCAGCGTAGGAGCAAGTGTTATTTTAGGGGACGACCTCTCATCCCCCCTCAATATAAGGAAGGCAGCGTTAGCAAAGACTACTGGTCACCTACGCGACATCTTACTGTTGTCACTCAATCCATCCAGTAGGAAGAATATTCCCTCGAACCTCTCATCGTACTGTAGCTCTTAACACCCTCATGATAGCTGCTTACCACTATTCTGAAGACATTCCTGTTATGCTAAGAAACTAAGTAAGATACTATGTCAACAACATAACTACGGGTGATATGCAAGCTTAACCATTTCAAAGAAGCAGGCGTCGGACAACCTTATAACTGAGGACTGAATAGGTGATAGTCCCGTCTGACTGATAAGACAGGAAATAAGGTGAAATTTATCCACTTATTACCTCAAACATATATGAGGAACGGTTTCCTAAACTGATACATAAGGCAACAAGCTAACGAACATCTACAATGACTCGCAGCCTTCTTATTTGGTAAAGTCTGTCAGGTATTTCCAGATGGATCCCTACAACCCCATAACTCGTAGTAAGGTTCCTGGACTGCTGCTTAAAAGGAAGTCAGGTATGAATATATAGGCTCAGTGCTCATTTACAATCTAGTAAGTTCAACAAACTCATTTTATGCACTATCGTCAGAATAATTTACTCGCAGACACTAGCATACACTTTGGTATCCAGATTGGGAACTTAGCAGTCATTGTACGAAGAAACTGGGCAAGCTAAAACTAGTTAAACCATGATCAGAAGTTCTGAGCCTCTAAAAAACGCGAATCCCATCTTTACCATGAAGAAGTGCAGATTCTTAGTAGTGATTAAATTCACTCACTATTGTCAGTGAAATCTATATATTACTCGAAGTATATCCTGAGTAATGGCATAACTATATCTCTACAATTGTTAAAACTTATCACTGTAACAAGTGGAGGGAACCAATGCATTTAGAAACCCTTTTGATACGTTTTTTTGTGAAAAGACATACCTGGGAAACTTCCATTTTCCATCAGTGAATGATTTCCAGTCAATGAAAGGAAAACATTATCCATCGTAAAAGAATTAATACCATAAAGACTAGATTAGTAGTAACCGCCTTTGTTGTTCTTACCATTTGAAACAACTGATTCAGTATTACAGCTTTAATGAAGTGGAACGATTCCAAATAACCTTACTAGGATAAATCTAAGAAATTTAGTTTTTCCAATACTGTTATTTTCTGATATGCTCGAGGTTATGACGGGATTTTTATCCCTGTATGTACTTCAATCATGGAGCTTAAGAAGAATAGCATGCAAAAATTTATATATTCTTTCATGTGTATGTCGAATTTCTTGTTGCATATATCCACAGGATCTGTAGTAATTGTCTGCTGTATTGACAGTTTTACTGTTAACACCCCATGCTAGCCACAAACTTGCAATCATGAATGATTTGCTTGAGGTTTCTGAAATATATGATAAGATTCTCAGTTGGCTAGCTCTAACAGGAGGAATAAGAGAATGTGAGGAGTCGGTGTGTTGCGTTGCTCCACTTTACCCCGAGACACCTGACAGTGTTCTGTTTAGTGCAGCATTTCTTTACTGACAAGGTAACAGACCTTTTAACCCAGTTTAATTTTTGACTCTGGATGCATCCCTGGCATTTAACTGGCACTCACAATATTGAATACTTAAGTAAATCCCAGACACACCACGAATTACAATTTTTCATTTGAAAAGCCCTACTGAAACATCTGGGAGTGCTGTAGCAGCTAATTATTTCTCAAAGACGATATTCTGCTTTCTAGCAACATTCAATTTTGATGCTGAGGTTCATGGTTTTAATTCAATAGTGTTTATCTAGAGGTAAAAGCTCAAGCAGTAATCCCGTTCGATACGTTGGCGTGCTAAGCTGTATCCCCATATCTAACACCCTTCAAGTAAGTATGTTAAACCAAGTGAATGAATTCTCGTGTTTAGGTCTTGAGTTTAGGTCCTTTTTATTTAGTTTCAGTCTTTCGGTGGATCCGCAACCCTATTCCAAAGTCATAAGTTCAGCCTTTTAGTGCAGGGTTGTCTTCGGGTTCTTTTCTTTTGTATTTTGTAGACTGGGTGGGCAAATGAACTGTTGGACTGCTGGTAAGACTGATAGCTTTTCTGTATATCCCGTTTTTATGAAAGCCTAGAGTTCCAGAGGTCAGTGTATAGATAAGACTTGGGTAGTGTGGTAAGACCTAATTCCATTTTAGTTGACTTTTTGACTGCGTCACTGCATGATACACCTACTAAGTCAACTAAAATGGAATTTTTGGTGTCATTACATGTTACTCAGTGAGTAAAAGGGGAAGAAGTCGGTTGCATTCGGCGGTTATGGCAAGAATGGAAAAAATATGTGTGACAGCAACGATCACTGGAAAGCAAATATTAAGAAAAAGACAAAAAGTGCTACATACGCGCTATAGTGGAATAGCTAAATCACAAGCTTCCTCGTGGGTTAGTGGTAAACCGTGCCTGTAAACACATTTACCCAACAACATTTTAATAGCCCCACTATACAGGCTGTTTTCAATTCCTGTGGTACAGCAATCTACAGTAGGCTTCTACTCCGATGTTAGCTCTTTAGTGTACTAGTCTCACTGGTTCCACACATGGCTATTTATTTTGATTTAGCGTTGGTGGTTCATGACCCACCTGATACGCCTTACACGCCGTTACCAAATCGTTTTATTTCGCACAACAGCTAAGGGTGGATGGGTTGAAGTGTCTTAGATCATCAGCTTAAGGTTCACTGTCTGGCTTGATAGCATATTTTTTGCCATTCTGTACATCTTCAAAACATTTCAGCTTCACATGAGCAGTCCAGAGGCTACTGCGTTAAGAACCTGAGGGTTTAATTCAATGAATTCTTTGAAAACTGTGGAGAAGAGTTTCAAAGTAAGAGTTCCATGACTTTTGGTACTGAAGTGTGCAGAAACGTTTTCCTCAGCAATCACTTCTATGCATTTTATAATAGTGTCAACTATGGCAAAGAAATTATGGTCCAACCTTTTTCACTGGTCGCTTGTCAAATAATGAGGCCACTTTGGATATATTTATTGCTATTAGCGTCACCTGTCCAAAGATTAGTTACTTTGGACTTTCCTAGGTTAAAGCAAGACTGTTTTTCGATGTCTAACTTTCAGTTGTTAAAGGTTATCTTGGAGCCATAATAGGTTGCTGTTTTCAGATATCAGCGGTCGTATTTTAATTTTGGCAATGGCATACAAGTTGGGAATAAAAACCGCCATAGGCTGATCGGAAGAGGACCACTGGTAGTACCAGTAGATACATTGTTGGCGCACCCTGTGCATACACACCCCAAAGCAAAAATTTACTTCTCCACTGATTACCACTTTCAATTTCTTTGGGAACAAACAATGCTGAAAGAATAATAATAATAATAATATATTTCATGCGACAAAGGTTACATGAATACAAACCAGTTTACAGGTTTGATCACTTTGGTAATGAGAGATGACTATTATGTACAATGTTATGCTATACATTAGATGCTGTGATTTATGGCATATAGGAGGCATGTTGAAGCAGGCTCAGTTCGAATTTGAAGATTATCCGGTCATCGTTTGAATCATCCAATATTCTTGAAGGTGAGGCCGCATCACATTCATGACCTTGGGGTGTGCGCGTTCGTCATCAGGTTTCGGTGCCAATATTTCCCACTGACGAATGCGATTTGTAGGATTCCATTTGAATGCAGGACTGGTTAAGTAAATCTGAAAAGTGAATAACAAAAGCGAGCAGCAGGCGAAATTTGTAACAGGGCACAAAAATACGCAGGAGTAGATCGACCATGATACATCTGGGTGAGTTTGTACTGACTATTAAACTTACTTGAGGAAGTGTCCAGAACCAACTGTTTAGAGGTAAGCTTAGGTGGAAGAAGATGAAGGTGCGCACGACAGTAATGAAAGTCAGCCTGAAGCTGAAGATATCACTACGAAATAGAAAGATTAGAGGATATTTGACCAGGTATTAACTTGTTATATACCTATGTACAAGCGTATGATGAAGTTATAAACATTTAGGTGAAATTCGTGGTTTTTTTTTGTTCTTAGGACCACCACCCTTTATCTGGTCACGAGGGGAATGATCATGGTGTTGCCTGTTGAGCATTACCATATCGGGTCTACCGAAACTATGTTGGTGCAGAGTACTTAGATGTAAGGGCAAATAATAAAGAGTTGCATGCTATGAAAATGCACCGACAGACAGTTCTTTTATCTTTTCGGAGTGGAGAGTTTACTTTAAGGGGCGATTTTTAGGAAATAGGTGTTAAGTCGTGAGATCGGTTAGGTTGTGAAGAAAAGTAGGTTACATTTGAGTATCTAATAAGTTCACTGTAGCATATCGTGTCGCACTCCGCTTCCTGTCCACTCTTGGTCATTTTTTTTCTAAGAAATTAGATTTTAACTTAACTATTGCGTTTAGTTTTCGGCATTGTATACTTATGTCATTGCTGTTAGTCTCCCTTGAGTCTAGGTACCAGTAGTACCTTAGTGCATGGCATTACCGTTTGTGGTTTGGCCGTCAACGAATTGATGAGATTCGTTAGATAGGAGGAATTTACTAAGTAATCGTTGAAACTGGCCGAGCGAACGGCATGCTCGTATAGGAGCGGGAAGTTTGTTCCACAGCATACTGTATTGCGTTATGAAAAACCTACATCGAAGTTTTGAGCGATACTTATTTATTGGGATGATGTTCTCGCTATTACGCAGATTATATGCCTGTGTTGTTTTAAAAGTGACAGCACATTTCGTTTTAGGGTTTGTAAATAAAAGACGAAAAAGAAGTGTTAAGTTGAGCTTCAGGCGTCTCAGCCAGAGTGATTCTAGTCCTAGTTTTTTGCATCTTGCTTCGTAAGGAAGTCCTTCGTTATGTATTAGTAGGCGCCGAGTAAAGTTCCGTTGAATGTTCTCTACTCGAATTCTGTCCGACACATTCATGCTACCATAGATAACGGTGCAGTACTCTAATATTGGGCGAACCATAGCCTTGTACAGTATAAGTTTTGCCTCAGGTATGAGTATGTTTCTGTGTAGAAGACCGATGAGTCTTGCTAAACCAAGGAAAAGACTGACAAATGCCTGCCTATCTTATCGCCGAGGTGCCCAATCGTCTCAAGCGGCCAGTTAGTTGGAGGCTGAGAGCTCTATACTTCTGAAAAGACGTTAGGTGAAGCTAATTGCATTACTCCAGTTTGGGAATTTCAAAACGCAAAAGGCCGTCAGCCTCCCCACTGCCCACTGGATTATGAATGGTAAGCCTGAAAGTCTGGCCTTGGCTTTATCCTTCCTGTAGCCAATGAATATAATTAATAGGTTACCTCACTCTCATTCATTTAGTATTTACTTTCTCTCTACTGACTGCGGAAGCAGCTTGCGGACCAGTGGCCTGACTGACTTAGAGGATGTCCTGGTTACTGTGACAGAATAACTGATCTGAAAAACCCTCCTGAGCACTCTGACTGACACCACTGACATTTCTTTTAACATTTTTACCCCCATCATGAATATCATCCTTTGACACAAACCGATGTGGTATTATTTTGTCATTTGCCTGTCTTCTTTGACTCGACGCCTGTTATTTGCTCTTGTTTTCATTGAGACTTATGAACAATGCTTCACCTTGCCATTGTGTGATGCTCGAATGTCAACAACAAGGCGTTGTTTTACTGTTCCCGACATTTTGTTTCGGTCCAACTTTGGGTTGCACTGTGAATCGACTGTTTGTCTTTTGACTATCTACTTTGAATGTTTATTACTTGATTTCATTCTTGTAGGCAGAGTTTTGATCCCATTTGTAGGGAATATCCCTGTTGATTCTCAGGTATTTAACAACTGTATTTAGTTGGCTTTTGCTGCATGGCGTTCCGCATTCCGTGCCGGAGAGATTTTTGGAGTGTATAGTTGCCCAGCGGTATCATCGAAGTACCTTCGTAATTTTGATATGACCTGTTATTGTTAAATGGTACCACAAATTTCCTACAGGTCTATCACAGAGTTATTACATCGAATCGTGCTTTAATGTTGCTGAGGCAACCCCTGACTGTGCGCGACTCAATGAATTTCGAGAAAGTATACAGTAGATGGCAGTTTATCAATTTTTATTATCTTTCCTTCTGGTTCCTGGTGGAACATAGGGCTTGACTAGCATGCTGCCATTTCACTCTGTCCCCTGCTGTCTCTTGGACCTGGCTTCATGACTGCCCATAAGTTTTTATTTCTTGTCACCCTTGGATGCTGAGCTCGTCGTTTCTCATTTTGGTTCCGCTTGAGGGCCTCGAGCGAGACGTCCCTGAACGGTCTTCTCATTGTATATGGAATCCATGTCCACTTCCTTCAGCATATTTGTTGGGCTATAGCTTCTCGGTTGGTTCATTGCAGGCCAGAATTCCTTGTTGCTTATTCTTTTTGGCCTTCCGGTCTGGTCTTCAGTATCGAGTGGGCGTAGGCGGCAGCTGTTGATGTATGTCTGCGGTTTGTTGGAAATCGTTTTGTAAAGCGCCAAGTTTCTCAACCATTACATAGTGGCACTGACTTGACTGACATTAGTGTTGAAAATCTGGATCTTGTTCTTCATGCTGGGTGCAGTGGGGTGCAGTAAATCTCCACACTGATCGCAGGCCAATGAAGGCCCCTCTTGATGTCTTTCGGAAGGTGGGTGAGAGAGACAACTTCCCTTAGATTTCTCCCGCTGTCTGCTGCTTGGAAACTTCGGTTCGGTATAGACAAATGTGGCTGGATGTGTTTTGGTACTCAATCGGTGGATATCAAGCTACATCTTCATTCAACGAAACTACCTGTTCTTAAAAGTGCATGCGGCCTTGGACTAAGATATTCAAGGGATATCACATTTTCCGAACAGGTAGCATCACAGACTAGCAAATCTAGGATCCTGATGGGTTGCATAGTTCGTAACTTCCATTTCAAAGAAGTCAAGATGCTACTCTACAAAGCTCACGTGCGTCCACTGTTAGGATACTGTCCATTTATACTAAGTGGTGTCCGCATAAAATATAAACATAAAATAGAGGGTGTCCAAAGGCGTTTCACAGCTAGATTATTAAGGCACGATTGCAAACAAGACTACAGCTCCAGATGCAGAACACTAAGTCTAGAAACGCTTTGGGTTAGACGACTCAAAATTAACCTGACGCTGTTCTTTAATGTGTTACATAAACACACCTTTACAGCCGGTGGTGGGTTTCAGTTGGAACACAACAGTTGTTATGATCTGCGCAACCACCCCCATAGCGTCACAATGAAATCGTTCAAGTCCTGCTTGCGCGCAAACTTCTTCACCGTCAAATTCTCTCAGTCGTGGAACAGACTTCCAGTTAAAGTGAAGGCTTCTAAATCAACCTCTGAATTTAGTCGGTTACTGGCTAACTTCTCATCATCTAGTGACTTTTTCAGCCTATCGAATACACCAACAGTCTCCTTCACGACATTTCACACACTCGGCCTTCTTAATGTATAATGAGACAACCACCACA
Organism: Heterobilharzia americana; assembly: GCA_944470555.2. Classification (NCBI taxonomy): domain Eukaryota; kingdom Metazoa; phylum Platyhelminthes; class Trematoda; order Strigeidida; family Schistosomatidae; genus Heterobilharzia; species Heterobilharzia americana. The sequence continues at coordinate 19,047,232 of OX104133.1, read as the reverse complement.
CCTACACTGACCTTTCATACGAAGCGTTGGGAGACTTCCATAAGATATCACCTCAAACTAACGGCAAATTCCGCCCCACCCAGCAAAGCAATCAAAAACGGAAATTCTACACACATGACAGAATGAAATTTATCTTTTTAAATACTCTGAAGAAAAGGCACATACGATGAAAGCCACAGCAAGGGAAGTTAAGTAGGGAGAAACATGAACATAGAATTCTTGCTTTCTCCGCCTGCTGCTTTGTTTTTTCTCGTTGTAGAAAAGTAATTCAGCTCTAAACGTTGGCTTGGTTGCCACCAAGAACAGACCATGGCTGAAACTACCCTTCATGGAGGGCAACCAGTTTTATCACGTTCAGAATACCTAACTACAGCAATCAGAAATAAAAATGTTCAGGGGGCTACAACTTCATAATTATCAAAATCTAGGATTAACTCATTATAAAAAGTGGCCAGCAAAGTCTAACGCTTTCCAGCTGCAAGGCTGTCAAGACCCTTGAAAACGGTGGATAAGATGTCCTCTGAGTCCACTTGGAGCATTCAAACAAGTCTGTTGCTTCTGGATGCTGGAGCTGGAAAAGTGAAGATATTTTGCTTTTATAACAATGATATATTTCATACAGCATAAGTTACCAGTACAACCACTCACGGTACCACGAATAATACCACTAGCTCTGTCGAAAATTCAATATTGGTACCACTAATACTACCACCACCATACCACTCCTACTACGACCACTATTACTGCTAATATTACTTCCACTTCTACTACTGCCAGTACTACCACTCAAAGTTACCATTACCACTGCCAATGCTACTGCTGCTGTAACTAATACCGCCAGAATTACCACTGCTGCTACCACTATCACTTCCTCTGTTAGTACCACTACTACCGCCATGAATACTACCACCGCTAATGCGGCCACTTCTATCAATCGTACTAACGCCAATACTATTACCTTTAATACCACCAGAGGTACTATTACTACTAATGCCACTAATGGTACCAATGCTGCTAGCACAGCTACTATCACCGGTACTACCACCAGTGCCGCTCACACTACGACGACTACTACTGCCGCTACTATTACCTCTAATACCACCAGTAATGCAACCATCATTATTACTACCACTCCTACCATTGCCGCGTCCAATATTACTACCACTACTACTAATACTGCCAATACCAATACTACTGTAACTGCTACTACCACTAATATGGCCGATTCTACTGCTACTACTACTACCACTCCTGCCACCACTAATACTACTTCCAATACTGCCAGTGCTACTTCTGCTACTACCATCACCACGTATACCGCTACCAATACAACTGCTACCACTACTATTACTACCACGGACAATGCTACCGCCACCAATTATTTTTATTATGTTTTACTTGCCTCTTGGGTTCCAAGTGGATCATAGGGCTTCACCGGCACCTCTCAATTCCACTCCGTTCTCTGCAATCTCTTGAACCTAGCTCCACTACGGCATAAGGCTCTCATTTCTTTCTCGCACGATCTCCTCCATGTCACCCTCGGACGTCCAGCTCGCCGCTTCCCGTCCAGGTTCCAATCGAGGGCCTGGCGCGTGACGTTCCCTAGCGGTCCTTTCAGCGTATGACCAATCCGTCTCGACTTCCTTCTGCATATTTGTTGGGCGATGGGTTCTTGCTTCGTTGGTTCGTTGCCACGCCAGAGTTCCTTGTTGCTTATTCTTTCTGGCCATCTGATCTTCAGTAACGAGCCAGCGAAGACAGTTGTCGATGAATGCCTGAAGTTTACTGGAAATGCTTTTCGTAATGCGCCAAGTTTCTGAACCATATAGTAGCACTGACCTGACTGACTTAGTGTTGAAAATCTGGATCCTGTTAACACTTTGTGTTGAGTGCAGTACATCTCCACACTGATTTCAGGTTAATGAAAGCCCGTTTTCTTGCCTTTCCAGTCCTGGCTTTCACGTCCTCGTCTGTGCCGCCTGTAGTTGAAACGATGCTGCCTAGGTAGGTGAAAGAGGCCACTTCCTTTAGGTTTCTCTCGTTGATAGTGATTGATGTTTGCTGTTGCTGGTCGTGTTGGTTGGGTATCTTCATCACCTCTGTCTTCTCTACGTTCACTTGAAGTCCCGTCTTCGCTGCGCTGCCCCTACTGTCAACTCGTTAGCTTTAGCCTGTAGGTCTTCAACTTTGTGCGACAGGACATTAGACAGAGGTCATCGGCGAAATTCAAATCTTCTAGGACCTTTTCCTCGGTCCAGCGTATTCCCCCTTCTCGCTTCTTACTGTTTGCCGTATGATCCAGTCAACTACAATCAGGAATATCATGGGTGATAGTAGACAGCCTTGTCTTACTCCTGTCATCCTTCACTTCAAAGGCATCACTGGATTTTCCCTCGTGAATCACTTGGCATGTAGCATCATATAGCATATAACTGTTGAATGAGATTGATAAATGTTTGTGGTACTCCGTGGTGTTGAAGCAGTTTCCAAATTACTTCTCGGTCGACGCTGCACAAGGCCTTTTCAAAGTCGATGAAGTTCAGGTAAAGAGTTGACTGCCATCCTACAATTTGTTCAACGATGATGCGTTGCGTAGCGTTACAATTTGATGCGCACATGCTTTGATCTTCCTGAATCAACTCAGCCTGTTTCGGCCATAGATTCGAATCCAGCGCATATTTAGTGCCCCCAGGATGATGCTGCATAACGTTTCGATTCGGGCGTGCAAAATTCATCTGAAAATCCCTCCCGCTCGCCCTATCTGATAGCATCGACATTTATTTAGATATTTTTACCCTCGTTATGCATGGTGTACCTCTGACCCTAGCCGGTGTAGTGTTGTCTGGTCGTTTGACTGTCTTCTTTGACCTTTTACCCAGTATTTGCCTCTGCATAATTGAGACTTATCATGAATGTTTCACTTTCCTATTATGTGACGCTGGACTGTTGACAAGGTGATGTTGTTTTACTGCGCCCAACATTTTGTTTTGATCCAACTTACGATTGTGCTGTCATTTGACTGTTTGTCTCTTGACTATCTACTGGGAACGTTTGTTGGTTGATTTGATTCTGGTAGACAGAGTTTTGATCCCTTTCGTCGGGAATATTCTTATTGACTGTCAGGTACTTAACGGTTGTATTTGTTTAACTAGTTTCTACCGCATAGTACGTATTTGCACCGGAGGACGTTTCGGACTGCATAGTTACCCAATGGCACTGTTGGGGTATTTTTGTAATTTCGATATAACTTATTGCTGCTTTGATAGCACCACAGATCTTGTTACGAGTCTACTACTGAATTACTACAAACCGTGTTTGGATATTTTGATCCAACTTTTGACTGTGCGTCACTCGCGGAAGTTCGGAGGCTATACAGTAGAACGCAGGAAGTAGTCGGATTCACGTCAGTTTGCACTGCCCAGTTATTTCTCGCGTTCAGGCCAAGACTATTGGATTTTGGCTGCTATAACTCCTAGCAGGGCGACAACCACTACTACTGCCACTGCTAACACTACCAATAATGCTACCACTACCATTAGCATTACTGCGACGGCTACTACTACTACTAGTACTATCGACACTAATACTACTGTTACTAATTCTACCACCACCTTTACCTCCGAACCTACTTTCACTACTTCTGCCACAATAACTACCTCCGCTATTACCACTGATACTACTACCTCTACTTATGCAACTACTACCACCGATACTAATACCGACACCACTGCCACAGCTGTCACTACTGCTACGACTACTAATACTTCCACTACTGCTACTAGTGCTTATACTACGACTGTTATTTCCACGACAACTACAAGTGCTGCTACCACATATGCCGCCATAATCTTTACTACTACTGTTGCCACAAATGGTGCCACTACAGCCACCACTGCTACAACCACCACTACTTCTACTATTACCACCACATACTATCACTATTACCACGACTGCTGATACTACTACCACCAGCAGTAGTCCTACCACTGCTACGGCCATTACGGTATACTACAACTACTACTGTCACTACGACTAGCACCACTACTACCAAGACTACAACCACCAATGCTGCCACCACTAATGCTACCAATACTACTGCTACTACCCCTATTGCACCTAGTATTACCACCAATAGTACTACCGCCACCGATACTAACACAAATATTGCTACCACTACTACCAACAATAGTGCAACTCCAACTACTGCCACTCCTACTACTACTGCCGCTTTTACCGCTACTGCTACCTCTACTAATAACATCGCTACCAACACCACTACTAAAAATACTGCTAATGCTAATAATACCACCACTGCCATTACCATAACCGGTAATACTGCCGCCACTAATACCACTGCTACAACTACACAGATGCCACTACTATTACCACTAATACCACCAATATTTATACCGCTACATGCCCACGGATCCAACCTCAGATACGAGGCAAGTCCCTCTTGATGTTATTTCATGCCGTGGCTCTGATAATGGTACAGTTATTTACTATGGTAAGTCTAGCCCCAGTAGGACCTCTGCTGAATTTGAGGCACGACAGTTGGATGAAAGGCGAGAGTTAGAGCTTGATGAGTTCAAGGCTAAACAAAGACAGGAAAGGTTGCGTCTGCATAAAGAACTAAACTTGTCAGATGTGAAAGGGGGTTCAGGTGACACCTTGTCTTTGGATGGTGATATAAAGTGTCATAAGTCAGTTCGTCTTGGTATTGACCCTCATAGCAGGCTTGATCCTGAAATGACTAGCCAGGTGAGCAGCGCAGAAAACAAAGGGGTGGCCACTACCTTGTCTTGTGTCAATGTCGGCTATGAGTTGCCAAAGGTAGAAATATGCAGCTTTGACGGGCATCCAGCCAGGAGCTGGTGGAATGTTCGAACATAGAACGAAACGATGCTGAGGCAATGTCGAGGTTAGCTATAAAAATGGAAAACCGCTCTATAGCCCCAAGAACAAATGGACTATACGGCGGACCTTAACTCCTTGAAAACTTTAGAAGGTATAGTAAAGAAATTGCCCCGTGTGTTACAGATGAAATGGGCGGAGACTGTCGGAAAGCCAACTGAGAGCGAACGAGAACTTACCTTCGCAGAGTTGATGCAGTTTGTGTCAGCCCGTGCGAGCATTTTGCTAAGTGGGTTTGCACAGCTGCCAATAAGCAGTCGACGACCAGACAGTAAAATTGCATGTTCCACGCAGCAGTCAGTACCCTCTGGAGAAGTCATGAAACCTTCATGCATACTTTGTGGAGGAAACCACGGAGTCACAAAATGTACCACATTTCTGTCGTTACCGGTGGATGAGAGATGGTCGAAGGCTAAAGAAATTGGTTGTTGTTTTTCGTGTCTTAAAAAGGGCCACAGGTCCGTAGAATGTAAAATTCGTAGGGTGTGCAGTCTGGAAGGTTGTAAAACATCCTATCACCCCCTGCTACATAAGAAGACCCACCATGCCGTAAGCGAACAACTGGAGAAAAGTAGTTGTGGATATACTGAGTCTCTCAGAGAAAGCGTGTGTTTGGGCCTACTCCCGGTACGCGTAAAGCACGGCAATAATGAGGTTTGCGGTTACGCTCTCTTGGACAATGGCTCTGATACAACTTTGATCACGGAAGGTGTTTTGCAGCTTCTAGGATTGTTGACTGACGGCACGAAAACTACCATCAAACCCGGTAGTGGAAATAGATTGGTGAACCCATTCAGCATGCCTTTTGAAGTTTATTCACTAGACGGAAGCGAATTCCTACTTATAGATCGGGCAGTTGTGACAGGAGATCTCCCAGTACGGAGACCTAAAAGGTCGATGCGAAAAAGTATTAAAAGGTGGCCGCATCTCGCTGACGTACCCTGGACAGAGGTGGAAGACGAAGAAGTTTTGCTGCTCATTGGTCGCGATGTACCTGAAGCTCACTAGGTTCTGGATCAGAGGTTAGGGGGCAGAAAAAGCCCATATGCTGTGAGAACATTGTTGGGTTGGGTCGTGTTTGGTTCGACAAGCTTTCATGAGCACAGGGAGGGGTTTGTGAATTGTATATCTCGGTCGGATTTACTAGTCAATCAGTTGGGGAGAATTTACGATTATGAGTTCGGTGATTTGTACTCGGGAGATAAGTCGTTATCGCTCGATGACTTAGCCGTCGTGAACATAGTGGAGCGGGGCGCTTATTGGGATAATGGACATTTTGTTGTTCCTTTGCCCTGGAAAGTGGAGTCGAAGATTGCGTATGGAGAGTGCGAAGTAGCCAGGCGACGTTTAGAGGATTTGAAACGCAGACTAATATCCTCTGAAAGCCTTCGTGAAGGCTACACTGGCTCCATGCAAGAGACCATGAGAAAGGGATATGCAACAGTAGTTCGTGAGCCCCAGCTTAATCCTGGCTACCGCCTACGATGGTATTTGCCGCATCATGCCGTATTTAACTCCAAGAAAGAGGGGAAGGTAAGAGTTGTACTGGACTGTGCTGCCAAACTGTCCGGAACTTCTTTAAGTGACCTCCTGTATCACGGACCAGGCACGACAGCGGACTTGGTTGGATTGTTATTGCGTTTTCACAAAGAACCGATTGCCTTGATAGTCCACGTGGAAGAAATTTTTATGCAGGTGAAAGTCCCAGAGTTTGACCGTGGTGCTCTGCGGTTCCCATGGTGGCCTCAGGGTGATTTCCCGAAGGGACCTCTTGGATATCAAATGACGTCACACCCGTTCGGTGCAGTGTCCTCACCACTTTGTGCGCATTTTGCAATTGCCAAGACGTATGCCAACGATTATGATAGCCATGTGATGGAAGCAGTGAAACATAATTTTTATGTCGATGATTGCCTAGTGTCTTTTACAAGCCCAGATGAGGCAAAAACGCTCGTGAAACAGTCCAATGATTTGATGTTACGTGGTGGCTTTAAACTGAAGAAGTGGGTGACCAATTCAGAGGCAGTAAGAGTAGTTCTTCCTGGTCCGAGCCATACAGAGAACTCAATTGACTTACGTGTTAGTCAAGGCTCAAACCATAGAGCCCTAGGTTTGAAGTGGGACGCCACGCATGATGTTCTTAAGTTCCGATTTGAACCCGCCGAAAAAACCCTTCACGAAGAGGGGACTACCATCCACCGTCTCGGCTCCTTCAGACCCACTAGGTCTGATCGGCCCAGTTTGCCTTCCGGCCAAGCAGTTATTGCGGAGTCTTTGCAAATTCATGCTGGTTGGGATACACCCCTGAGTTCCAGTGGCCTATCTGTGTGGATGGATTGGATGAGGTTCATGAAGAACCTTGGGCAAATCTCCGTATCGAGAAGTATCAAGAGGGAGGATAACAGTGAGATGAGTAAGGATGCGCTGCACTAATTTTGCAACGCTTCTGAATCTGGTTATGGAGCGGTGGCTTATTCGTGGAGCGCTTCAAAAAACACTACATCGTACAGCATACTGCTGTATAGCAAATCCCGGGCCGCCTCTCTAAAAACCATGACAGTGCCGAGACTAGAGTAGCTGCGGCAGTATTGAATGCACGAATGAGTGAAATTTTGAGGAAGAACCTCTCAAATAGCTTTGACAAGATTTATTCTTAGACGGCTTCTATGACTTTTATGTACTATATTGGAAATATAGAGTCGGTATAGTACGTTCGTGGCCAACCGTCTAGCCATTATTCGCCAGTATTCATCCCCTAATCAGTGGAGGTACATTAAATCTGAAGGGAATCCTGCAAATTGGACCCCAATAGGTATACGAAGAGCGTGCGATTTAGCCTCTTGGATTCAGAGCCCCCTTTCTGAGAACCAGACAGTTTTCAAGTACCATAGACCTCCGCTGGAAGGAGCCACCGAAAAATGTCGAATCCAAGAGGTCGATCCGAACAAACACAAACGTTACTGAGCTCACTGTTGGTCCGATTTTGGCGTATCATTCGGACTGCGTGAGGCTGATTAAAGCTGTCGCACGGCTTAAAAGATATGTGGTCTACACATCTGTTATGTATTCGCGTCGCCAAGATGTGTCATTGAATCTTGGCTTTCTAACTGGTAGCTGCTAAACATAAAGTATTATGTATAGTACAACAGGAGGTGTATAGAGGATTAATAAAAGAACTCCGAGAAAAGGGTAGTTGTGAGTCTGAAGAAGGTGAGTTGCAGAGGTTGTCACCTATACTTATTGACGGATTGGTCTGCGTCGGTGGGAGGTTGAACTATTCTGACTATCTATCTACTTTTAAGCACCCGGTTATCCTCCCCGGACATCACTTCGTGACTGAGCTGATCATAAGGCATTATCATATCATAGAAGGACATGCTGGTGCTTCAAAAGTCCTGGCGAATCTACGAAAAACTACTGGATAATTAAGGGGATCAGTGCCGTTAAACGTGTGATAAGAAAGTGTATAGTGTCGACGATTGAAAGCTTCACTGGGTCAGCAGATGATGGCCCCCTTACCGGTCTGTCGCGTGCAGAAAGGATGGTTTTGCTTCTCGTCGGTGGGAATTGAATATTTCTAACCACTCATGGTTCGCCAGGGAAGAAGAGAGGAAAAGAGGTACGGGTGTGTGTTTACTTGTTTTCAGACGCGAGCCATACATTTATTGGTAGCCTTCAACCTAGACACTGACGCCTTCATAATGGCTGTAATGAGGATCGTAGGAAGAAGAGGAACACCTGCAGAGAGATACAGTGATAATGGTTCTAACTTTGTTGGAGCGATCTCGAAACTAAGACAACTAGTGGGTGTGTGGGATGGACGGCGGATCAAGGATGCTATGGTGTCAAACGGGATACCATGGAGTTTCAACCCCCGCAGGCGAGTGATGGCCGTGGAATATGGGGACTGATGATACGTTTTGATGGTTATATCCAAAGAGCAGATTCCGCATGACGAAACATCAACCAGCTAATTCGGGAAGGTAGAAACTTTTTTGAACAATCGTCCTATTGTCACCATGACGACCGACCCAGGAGACAAGTTGGCTCTCGCCCTCAATGGCATTGATAGTACTGTAGTGCCCAGTTAACCTGACTATAATTTCTACCTGCTGTAGACTTTATATTCGCTATTGTCTGCAACTGAATGATGAATAACTTTTTATGTACTGATTCGATTTTACCCGCTCAACTCGCCCACTAGAGTGCCTGGAATAAACGCGTTGTACTTCTTCTACCGCCTTCTTATTTGCTACTTTGTGGTTGTCTAAAGCAAATTGTTCATAGCGTTAGACATAAGCCGCTGCGTCCAGCATTGGTGAGCCCGATAACGTGCATTGTTGCATTTGTTCATTTGAATTGTTTATCGATTAATTTTGATTTTTGTTTTTAAAAATATGTTTAACCTCATTGATTTTGATCCCGATATTGTCGATGAGTCCGTTTCACTGGAGGTTGAAGCTTAAATCCCGACTTAGAATCGATTACCAGCCTTTGATAAGGAAGACCCAGAACTATGGTTCGCCCAGCTGGAGCATTTCTTTGACCGACGTCACATAAAGTCAGAGAAACTGAGATACAATGACTTGCGCTCCATTCTTCCCCTCTCAGTTAGTAAAGAGGTCCGTGATCTCATAATCAGTGCCCTTGAAGAAGACCCTTGTTCCACGCTCAAGCGTGCGATGAGCCGTCTATCAGTGTCAGACAGCCGACGCATTCAGCGTTTGCTACAATGGGAGATGCTGGGAGTAGATCCCTATCACATTTTTTGAGACACTTACAAAAGATAGTGGGAGAAAATGCAGTTAGAGAAGCCATCCTCAAGGAAAGTTGGATACAGGCACTGCCGCATCATGTCCAGTGCGCACTCGACGCACAGGACCCGAAAACCCCGCCTACAGAGTTGGCCCGAGTTGTCGATCGCATTATGGAGAGAGGAATAGCCAGAGACAACCACTTATCACTGCATACTAGTCCTAGCTCGTCTAAGGACGCTACCATCACTGAATTAGTAGCAGACGTGAAGTCACTAACGGAAGCTGTGGCTCAAATCCAACTGAATCAAAGTCAGAGAGGCAAGTCATCACTCAGATATAGGTCACAAAGTAGACCCAGACACTAGGCCGTCCGGACAATTCTGTTGGTATCACTGGAAATACGGCGCACAGTCTAAACGATGTACAAGGCCATGCGACTGGCCTAAGCAATTCCCTGGCAAGACCCCTTCTCAGGTAGCGACTGCTGAGAAGGGGTGCTCGGACAGTTGCCTATTCTACTTCACCGACAGAAATTCTGGTATGGAATTCCGGGTAGACATTGGAGCCGCTCTTAGTATTCTCCCTCGAAACAAGGTTGAGCTCGGACACCAGATGTCCACAGTCACGCTTTAGGCCGCCAATAAAACACAAATAGCGACTTTCGGACAAAAAAATCTTGGGTTCAAACGCCGATTCCCTTGGGTGTTCACCATGGCAGATCTAGATCTCGCAATACTGGGTATAGATTTTTTGGAGGTATGAATTCTTAGTAGACACAAAGAAGGGAAGGTTGACGTTGAAGGAAACTTCTAAATACACAATAGGCAAGGTCAGCACAGCCACATCCCTAAACCTGGTACAATCTCCAATATCAACCGGAAGGTTTAGGAATATATTGGCGGATTTTCCAAACCTGGCGTCATCCAACGCCCAGACCTCTCACGTAAGTCCTTAGGTGACGCTTAGCATAAAAACACATGGCCTTCCTGTATTCGCAAAACCCAGGAGACTGACGCCGAATAAACTGAAAATCGCTAGGGCTGAATCTGACTATATGCTTCAGCTAGGCAGCATTCATCCTTCTAAGAGTCAGTGGGCTTCACCATTACATATGGGTCCAAGAAAAATCAGACTGGCAACCGTGTAGTGATTATAGAGCGTTAAACAAACGAACTATTCCTGATAGGTACCCAGTTCCTCATATTCGGGACTTCACTGTCTTGCAGGTGCCACTATATTCACTAAAATAGACCTAGTCCGCGCATATCACAATATTCCGGTGGCCGAAGAAGACGTTCCAAAAACAGCCATCATCGCCCCATTTGGTTTATACGAATTTGTGCGGATGCCTTTTGGCCTTCGGAATGCTGCACAAACCTTCCAGCGGTATATGGACGATCTTCTATGGGACTTACCATTTGCCAAAGCATAGATTGATGACCTACTGATTGCCAGCCCGGACATGGACTCACACGAGAGTCACATACGGGCGGTCTTACAAAAATTAAACGACAGTGGCATGGCGATAAATCAGAGCAAGTGTGTTTTCGGAGTTGAGAACATTCAATTCTTAGGACACATGATTAATACAGATGGAATATCACCGTTTCCAAAAGAGGTGGAGGCTATCAGCCACCTTTATAACGCAAATAAGTTTTCTTGGTCTAATTAATTTTTATCGTCGATTCATACCACATTGTGCGCAGCACATGCAACCCCTAACCGACGCCTTAAGGGGAAATCCTAAGGACTTTAAGCTCTCTACAGAAGCTATTGAGGCTGTCAACAAATTGAAAATGGCTTTGACAAAGGCTACAACCCTAAAATACCCTGATGTGAGTGTACCATTAGCACTGTTGGTCGATGCTTCCGACAAGGCTGTGGGAGCAGCACTCAACCAGTTTGTAGACAATCAATGGCAGCCAGTGGCATTCTTTTCAAAACGCCTTTCCCCACCCGAAACTCGGTATTCAACGTTTGGCCGAGAACTGCTAGCGATCTTTCTAGCAATTAAGCACTTCCGTCACATGGTGGGAGGTAGGACATTTACGGATCATAAGCCTTTAACTTATGCGCTAAATGCAAAATCTGACAAGTACTCACCACGTGAAATTCGTCACCTTGATTTTATATCGCAATTTGCTAGCGATATAAGGCATGTTAAACGTGCACAAAATTGCGTGGCTGACGCTCTGTCTCGAATTAACGTAAGCACTATTCATCAATCTATAAATTTCAAAACTTTAGCAGCAGACCAAGAAACAGATAGGGAATTGAGAAATTTACTTTCCAGTAGTAGTTGTAGCCTAAAACTTAAGCAGCTACCTTCACCCATAGGTATACATGAACAAAAGCCGAAACTTTGCATTCAAAAAGGCTTCGTGAAACATTTTTATCCACCTTGACCTTGATAATTCATTTTGGTTGCTTTGTCAACTTCATTTCACTTCACTCTCTTATACTTCTCTTTTATTATTATCATCATCATTGTCACCAATTTTCACTTCACTGGCAGTATTTGACCTATATTTCACTATTTAGCATCAGTTCGTTCCTTATTCATTCATCCGTTTTGCATGTTTCAGTTAAACTATCATCGTTTTACAATTCTTTGACAGCGCTTGTCTCTTATCTCACCACTTGTTCGACAATTTATTTCCGTATTCAATGACCCATTTTCTATTTCTTTCACTTCTTCCGCAAATACCACCACCTACCCTAATTTTACATTTTGCATATTGACTGAGCAAGGTTATGGTGTAATTTTCTTTCATCTTACCGATTATCAATACAACTGTACAGCTTGATATAATGAAGTCATTGAAAAGAAGTAGTTCTCCGCTGATACATATTCTGTTCTTATTCATGAAAGTGATTACTTTGTTTGAAAATGATCGTCAAAATCTACAAGTAAACGCGTTCCCCATTACTACCTTGCTACTTTCTTTTTACTTCTAGACCGACTGACTGACTGACTGGAGGGTTTACACCTAACTGTGTAAGCTTACTTTGAAGAGAACAGTCGGGTTTATTCAGTTGAGATATGGACAATGCGACTGAAGTGACTTATTCGCTGCTTTGAGTTCACCAGCTAGATATGTAAACCTTAATTCCGCTAAACAGAAAAACTTGAATTATCATATTCACTTACTAAACAACACTGTACAATCAGAACTCTGAAGGTGTCTCCGTGGCGAACTTTTCAAGGTTATTATAACCAAGGGAGTCGATCCATCAAGTAGACAATCAGCTGAGATAATTCATCATTTATGCATATACAACCAAGTATAAGCTTGAAATCTACACACAAGTTGGCGAGATGATTAGCCTCATCGGTGTAACAACTTGGCTGTTGATTGGATGTGGTCTAACCCGTTTGTATGTTATCATACGTGGGTGAGCGGAACTGTACACCTAAAAATACCAACCTAATAACTGAGACCGGTGAAGTGATGGGTTTAAAATACACTAACGACTTAGCAAGCACATAGTATTTTTGTTGACACCTGTGCATAGCCCAATATCAACAATGGCTATGAATACATAACCGAAAGAAAAACATAGTATCGTGAGCCGAATTGAAGGGTGACTGATATCCGTTTTGAATCGTGTTGCTATTCAACAGACTTACATCGATATCATTTTTGTAAGCAAGAAGATCTAAAAAGATTCCCTTCGAGAAATACCATTGATATTCAATTATAAACCACGTCACTACTTTCGTATGAATACTCAGTTCTATAAACTGCAAATTAATTTGGGATTGTGCCTTATAAGTGTAGAAACGGATAACATGACCAAACAAAGGTGAATGAAGATTATGACCGAATTGAGAAACATAACTCATCGTATCACTTGAAGTAGCTGATGGTTGAAATCCTATTGTCATTGGAAACCAGAGTTTGTTGTGCTAGACGACTTTGCACTGAAAAGAAGGTAAGGACACGAATGTGCTTCACTAACTGTTATTCACCTGCTCGTCTTGAGTAAGGTGCACTGACTGTATTCATCTCCCGTTTTCTAAACGCGTTATCGAGCATATATCAACTTGGCTATGCATAGGAGAGAGGAGTGCACCTCACAGCTCTGTTTAAGGTCATTTCATTGGTTATGATCACTCGGTAAACGCAGAAACCAAGTTCAGCACCCTCTACATAGAACGTGAATTCCTTGACACAGGTGTATGACTGAAGTTTCTTCGACCTGCAAAGACCATGGCACTGATCATTTTCAAGACTTAACTTAGGATTGAAATAAGTTTCCCCAATCAATCCAATTGTAATGGATCTGATTCTCACTTAAACAGTTCAATCTGGATTTATGCAAAACGATTGTGATATGAAAGGTTGCCTAAAATTTCTTTAACCTTTCAGAATAATTTCGATATTTTCACAACAGACCGTTGGAGCTAATTTTACAGAGAGATGTAGGTAGGGTAGGGGTGTTTTCAAAGTTATTCCATTCTAGTGGTAAGGATGGAAACCGTTTGGTGTTCATTTCCCCCCACCTTATTTCAACTTGAAATATGACTCATGCATTGTAGTCTGAGTTACTGATTTTATTGAAGTAATTGGTTTGCAAACCCAGTGGAATTTTGTTCATGATTAGGAATAAGAAGCTGTTCTATGTGTTTGATGTTCTGTGGAACAATTTAATGCTGCATTTTTTGAGTCCCTTCCTGATGTCAATAGAGGTGTCTGACTTATAATGAGATGAAATTTGTTGTGAATCATATTTGACGAGTACAATAACGATCTAATTTAGTTTTATTTTTGGCTTTGCCCAAATTAGTTCCTCCTTTTTTTATATTTTCATCTATTCTGAGAGTGTTTGCTTTTCTTTAGAGATGGAATTTAGGGAGACTATCACTCACTGGGATCCAGGCACATCCAGCTGACTGATCTGAAATATGACGAAATCTGTATCCTGCAACACGATGGTAGCCACCACCAAGCGAATGACATGAATATGATATCTGAGTTTATATCCCGGCTTCTGATCAAAGTGTCCAAATGACGAGAAAGACTTATCATTTCGGCTAGTTAAAATAACCAGTGTGAATCAACAAGTATCAATAAGCGGAATCTGAGTGTTTATTGAAATGTGCTGCCTTCTTGTTCATGCCTCATTGTATTCTAACCACACTTCACTTTACTTCAATATCATTCATGGTCAATTTGATCATTAGCATGCAAACATACTTAAATTCTCAAAGTAAAAAATGTTTATGATACATGAAGAATTCTGTCTAAATTTTGTCTGCTCATATCCCCATTGTCCTGTTGGTTTTGACTTAACTCCACAGTTTAGAATGGACTTTCAAAATATTTCCCTGAGAAAAATTTCAATCACTTCGATTCGACCGATATTCAAAGATGAAACAATCTTATTTCTCACATTGGCAATTATACTACATATATTCTCATCGACGTTTAACTGTCTAGCTTAAGTAATAAGCTATCTGAATCGATTCACTATCTTTCAATGCAAAATTATTGGTCATTAGCGCATCAACTTAGTTGAGCTTTCAATATGTAACTGTAATTAGCTCATTATTCACTTTTTAGTTATACCTGAGTACTTTGACTAACCCACCTTGAGACTTACGTAGCCTTAGCAAATGCAGCTAGAATTACCATAATAATCTATTGACTATGTAATAATGTCACTGCATTCACATTTTTTTCTCCTCTTTCTTATTATCTTGACAAGACAGATTATCCCAGTTTAAAGTCCATCAAACATCTAACACAGTCAATGTTAGTATAAACTTTTCAGAAGGAAATGAGAATTTTATTATTAACTTTTACAGAAAAACAGATTACACAACTTAAACATTTTTGTTATCGTCTGTTAATTTAACAATTTCATTACTTAGTGGAACGAATTTCATGATATCAACTAATATTCATATTCTCCCTAAAAAATTGGAAAGAAATGAAAAGTTTATTTATCTGCAAATGTAAGGAGGCAAGCGAACTACTATGCAGCAATCTGAGTGTTTTTCAACAGCACAACGAATATATTAGTTGGGGATATATTTTGTCTGCCTTATTGACGCACAATTCTTGAAGTCCAGTCTAACGCATTTATCCAAGAGAATTCATTCTTGGAATACGACTTCACCTCTCTGTAAACCGTTTTCACCAGTCTGTTAATCATTACTTCTTTCCTGCTGGAGAGAGAAAGGATGTGATCACCACTACGAAAGATAACCTAAATCTATGAGAACACCAATGCCCAACCTAACCGATGTCAGTTGATTATCTCGACAAACCATTGACAGACTACTTGACAAGGAAGGTTCTTCATCAGAAAATAAATGTCAGAAAATACAAATTGTTCGTATCATCAACATTTTTTCAGATAATTGGACGTCATACTGATCTTCTTGCAGCAAATATTCGTGAGTCCAAGTGTGATGAAAGCCTCATCAGCTGAAGGAAGGAAATTCCCTCAACACTGGTGAGGGTCGTACCCAACACACTTACACAATAACCTTAATGTCCTTCAACGCATAGTGATATATAAGCAGCCTATTCTGCAGTAAAAATCAATACAGATGTCAGCTTTAATGCAAAGCATACTCATCGGTGAAGTCTTATCAGTGAAAACCATAAGTTATATTTCGAATTCATGGCTGCAGAAATGTAAAATTATTGTCTCCTTTTATCAGCTGTAATGAAAATGCAATGAATGGAAGTACTCTTCATCCAACACGTCTGTGACGAGAATGCACCAATGTCATGGTAACATATTGAACAAAGAAAGAAAGAACATGCAGCACCACTTTAATCGTTCTGATTGTTGTAAATCTAAAATAACTGTTCTTCAATGTCTGGAACCAGAAAGTTGGTATGGCTTTTTCCACAGAGAAATTCGTTGATCCGATTATCACAAACGCATTCACAACATGCTACCATCTCCTTTTGCTTCGTAATAAACATTTGTAGCATCTGGTCATACAGAGTGAGAATGAAAACCACACATCGGTCAGTTCATGACTTCAGACCTCGATCTGATTTTGACAAGAACAATAAGCATCCGTCAAATCCAGCGTCAAATTTGTCAGTTGTTTCAACACACAAATGAATATTCTTCCCAGAGCACACCGTACTCCTTTTTCACACGTCATTGAAGTCACTTTATCACATGTTTATCTATACAGATTGACTTAGAGAACAGAAGTAAGAGTGTGAGTTATTAAAAAATGTAAGCTGACACCAAGAAGAGTCAGTCTATCATTTGCACAGATATTATTTCAATGTTGATTTTCATTTTGAACAAATAAGTAACTCACTGTGAGTTTATACAACATGGATTCATACGCATTTTGTATTACTGGAATTACAAAATAGATGATGAATAGTTAGGTTTGCCTATTGGATGATACTCGTTTGATTTGCTCTTTGAAAGTTTACGGACACAAACACTGATGTTAACAGGAAAATGAACGGGTGAAATTCAACTCAAATACTTTATTCAAGAGTACACGAACATTCATTTTAGAAGTGTCTGTGCATTTTGCAAACTCCAGTCAGTGATATAGTCTGCAGTATTATCTTACCCCAATATTTCTGAATAATGGAATGAACTTCAAATATCGAAGTTATCTCTCTATTCAACTTAGCGGCTTCTACAAAAGAGAAAATTGGATCAACAATTGACACCGTATATTCAATATTTTACACAACTTGAAACTGCATAAAAGATGATATGCGTATCAGATTTATGTTCATGAGTCTACTGTAGCCTATTTTTGTTTTACATACTGACTTTATGTCGATAAATATGTTTCATGTCAAAGGAAATAATTTTATAATTTTCGTTTCACAAACCACTATTATTAGAAACCGAAATATATGCTTTCACTCACCAGCTGGGTTTTCTCTGGTGAAATCGGCTAAACAGTCTTCTAGAGGATCATTATTTTCTTCTGAAAGTCAACAAAGCACACCTTACTAAATTGAACCAATGACGGAATATGAAATATGGCAAATTATTTTACTCCCAGTGTACTTAGAAGGATACCGCCTTCACCCATCCAAAAGTTTAAGTAATGGTTTATGAACACAACAAACACGATTGTTTATTACCTGTGTAATAACGCACTTCTTCTTTGAGCCATGAAAGAGAGGCAGCGTTTGGTTGGAAAAGATCACCTGATGAAGTTAAACCAAGTGTTGTGAGTTGAAAGTATCATGGAACGTGTTGAACTGAATATTTTAAATACTCAAAAAGTGTCTCAACAGCGTTAGATATTGCTAATGAGTTTGAAAAAATTATCAGAATGTTAACAGATGAATGTTGAAGACGATATTGAAAGCATTGGCACATATGTATTATATATGAAAAGATACGTTCGACTATGTAAGCATTGTATATATCCAAATCCATACCATATCTTTCCTTCAGTTCTTCAAGTTTTCTCACAAGCTCTAAAGTATATTTCGGTTCGGAATTTTTCAAAACAAATAAGAAATATACTAGTCATTTGGAAGTGGAATTCAAGATGAGATGAATAAACATTCTTGAAATCTGTCTACCAAAAGCTAAATACTAACATCTACTGGAAGATATCACTGTGATAAAATACTTCATGAACGTGTCGATGCCGAGTTCTGCTAATCTATGAAACAATTACAGTCAGTTCACTATATTCAAGAGTTTCTTTTCGGTGTTTAACGCATCGGAAATCACTCAATGAGTCGATCTGCAGACTTCAGACTGCTCTTATAAACAGCAACTCCGTTTGATAGGATACATAGACAAAGAAAATGTTGATTGACAGTCTTTCTGCTGTGTTTATATTTCGTGACTTGACAAGCTGACAGGGCAATAGGATTTATCATTGCAACCAGAGCATTTAAGTATGTTAAGGTGTGATTTGAGTGACCTCTATATTTCAGTTACAGTTGTAAACAATACTTGACAGTTATCCTTAATGGAGATGCATTTTTTTGAGTTCCAGTAATTCAGTCTACGTACTTAAGGATTTTGTCAGATGCATCCTGATTTTCATCTGTGTCCCGTAGAAATGACACTTCTTGTATGTTTTTATTTATTTCCAACTTCATCTTCTTTCAAATGATTTAAATAGGTATTGTTACAAACTACTAAGTCTGTTTAGCATTATTGGATAAGAACATCTTTTTCCAAAAGTTCTAATGACAGCGTTTCGATACATACACTACTGAATGTCATCTAGAATTCAATTGCTTGTAAAACAAAGATAAGAATGTTGCATGTTGTTCTTTGTTCCGTAGTTGATGCTCAAATCACCGCTAGATTTGAAATAACCAGAAATGTTCTTTGAAACTCAGCAATATCTTAGATGTGTTTATGACATCTTACAACGAACAGGAGCATTACTGCTTCCATTAATACTTGAACTACATAGATTATATACGTGAACGATTATTTAAATAATTCATGGAAAAGTTATTGAGTTTATTATAGTAATCCACTAGCCTGGGTACATCATCCTTGCTTTGTACTTCTCTAAGTTTCTGTGTAAACATGTTATCCCATGAAACATAACAATAGGGTTTGCTACTTCTCTCAGGTGTGTTATATTCTTTAGAATTGGATGATTCTCACTCATTTCATCTGGAATATGAAAAAGCTTTGTTACTAGTATTCGCTGAATAGGTTGCAAGCAGGTTATGGTGAAATTTGAAATGATGAGCATTTTGGAGCATCAGAACGTTTTAAGGCAGCAGAATTCATGATATTTTGTAGTGTTAAACCACCTACATGTAAATAAATGTAATATCACCTCTCATTAAACTTCTACGTTCTACCGAACTTAGTATGTTCATTGTCGTAGTGAGCATGATGATTTATTACTCAGCAGTTCTCAAGAAAAGAGCGAATGTAATAGCTTCGAACATTTAGCAGACAAAAATGTAGCTATATGTTTTCTTAGTGAAGCCTTAAAGGAAGCACTCATTCAGTGACTGTTTTGCAAGTTATCGTCGTCCCTTTTTAACACCCTCACCTGAATGTTTATAATTTTGATCATTATAATCGAGTAGCATAATGTAGGTTCAATATCAAATGATCGATGAATCAGACAAAGAATAAAATCGCATATATACACCCTTATTAATGAATTTGGTGTAAATGATTGACATGATAAACAGCTAGTCATCAGAGAATGAATCTAGGGGAAGAGTGGTGTGAAAACATCGCCGGCTGGCCGCTGTAACATGCCAAAGATAAATTCGCTTGAAGTAATCTAGAGATAAAAGGACCGGTCACACAATGGCGTCCAAATGAGTAATATTAAAAAAAGGCGACAAATCAAATATATGTACCACAAGCAAACCAAGAAAAAATCAACACAAAAACACAAACAAAATAATTACCGAAAACAGAGGCAAAATTCCGTTGAAAAAGCAACAACACGACCAATTGAGAAGTATGCAAACCTCAGACAACAAGAAAAAGAAAGTGGACACGCATTGCATTAGCTATAAATTGAGTGAATGAATAAGAGAGTGAGTAGAAGTGTGAAGCCAATGAGACACGCTCAGCTGAAACCTACATATCGATATTTAGTGATTCATGCAATATTCTGGTGATTTTACTCAACGGGGGATTAACTCGTGTATCATTTCTGTTGTAGTTGGCTGAAAATCAATCTCCAGTTGTCGTGATACTCTTGTGTTCTCTCATCTGAATGCTTGAATCGTGCAGATTTCATCGTCATTATTCTAGACATAATCATCAGCACAGATTGCAGAAGAGAACTAAACACCACCAAGATTATACCCCTTCCCTTCAGATTGAAGTTGCCTCATCAACAAAGCTAACTCAGTGTCTCAGTCATATCTGTGTGAGCAAAGAATGTCTCAAATAACAATCTCTCATACTTCCTTCATCATATTGAGTAAATTACAATGATCATTTCAGATGGCAACGGTCCAGCTTATCAATACACATTTGACGTTCATACTGAACGTAGTCAAATACAACGAATACATGAGGACGACCTCCAGCTGATCAATACAAAAACCTCCTGATTCTAGTCATCTCTAAAGAATTCAAGGAAACTCACACAGTCCTCACTGAACCAATATAATTGTGCAATTTGTGTGTGTTTAACCATGAAAATGTTATTATCCGCATATATCAGAGATGCAGACATAAAAATTTCTTCTCACCTTGGAATTCGGTAATACCATCCGTGAGTTCACTAACTGTTTGTTCATTATCTGAAAACCATAGACAGCAGACAAGTTATAATGTTGTTAATGGGTTGATAATAAACATCACAGTGAGGAGTTGTGCACAAAGCAATCACCTAATTATCTGGATCGATGTACCTATTCACAGTTGGTAAGTGCATATCGAAGCTGACGGATGATACTTGAGACATGACTAGTAGCACACTGATCATAGTCATTACAGGACGCAGTTTGAATGGCTTCATGTTCACGCCTCACTCCTCAGTGAAGCATTAAAGCAAGTTGATGGAATTGAAATTCTCTGAAACTGTGCACAATGATGTGAATAGGTGGAGAAGCCGTGGCGTCTTTCACTCATTCAATAAACTTCCTTGAGTACACTGCTTTCTGCCCCATCATCATCATCATCATCATCATCATCATCATCATCATCATCATCCCACCAGCAGATCTGTAATCTCCTTCACTATATTAGTAAATGTCTTCAGAGACACACAGATATATTGAAAAGGTGTACAAAGACAACGAGATAAATTTCATCATTCGCAACTCGCCTGATGTCAAAGGAATTAACAAATACTTCGACTAGCCTATCGATCGGAATCACCACTCAGTCAGTGTTACATTATCCTGTCGAGGTTGGTTGGTCAACTGACGTTGAAAGTGAATGCCGTAATCGAATAAATCTGTCATACCATATATGACACAGTTGACGACTGTTGAATCTTGTTTCATTCACTTTGAAGAATTCCCACTTCCTGTTAAACTACTCCCACAATAACTATGCATCTCATGATTGATCGCGACGTTGAACACCTCTGTTCTCTCTCCTCTCACTTGTGAGATTGACATACAGCAGAGAGGAGAAACAACTGAATCAATCACATTCTGATTGAACATGCTCAGTATTGTTGTAAAGCAGCTGGTTAGTGAAAGGTCAGACAGAAGTGGATGTGTGTCGGATCGAATGACCGATCAAAATGAGAATATCTCGAAGTGGTGCTCAAAGTGGATTGTTCCACAAGTGTTGTTTCAAGACAAGAAGTATCATGCTGCTTGTCATCCTGTAAGAAATGACAATGAGATTATTGCACTCAACTCAGTCACTCCCCTCCAATTCAGAAAACGATGACCAGCAACCAGCAGTTTCAACAAGCTCCAAATCCCCAACCGATGACAGTCCCTTTCAAACATCAATGACAATGTGGCACTGATATCATTCATTGTATTATTCACTAGATGTCAATGTTCAAATGCATTTGGTTCAGGCGAAACCTCATAATGATTTCAAAAGTGAATCTTATTCATCCTGAACAAATTACAAATATTGCACAGAAATAGGAGGCAGGTTCAACCATCCATGGAATTATGAAAACCAGGGGAAAGCACATGCGTAATTCTCGCACATTCACGTTGAATTCAATGAAGACAATATGATTGAGTGGATCTCAGTTCACCTTCGAATAACTTACCAATTTTCGGTTCGTCACTTACTCCACCTTGAAACAAGGAATACAAGCATTCGGTTACAGTTATCCCACAAGCATCACACAAGCAATCACTAGCTAGTTCTTGTCAAAATATATCACATGTAATCACCTTGATAATCATATGCACAGGAGAGAAGAAGACAGGGGACAAGCACTGTCTTCACGACTTCTTCGAATTTCGAGATTTCTCAAATGCTAACAGTGATTTATCGACCGGTGATGTACTGACATAAATATCTATGTAAATTGACAACACCTCGAGAGCATCCTCCATTTCACTCTCCATACTCAGGTTAAATATCATCTCATCATGTAATTACTGGTTACGGCTATGTTTCAAACCGAACTGATTGTCAGTGAGGAATTGACAACGTCTAATTCATACGATCTCCATGCGATTATCATTTGTAGACTGTTACAAAGAGGAGAGAATGCGTGCAAATTTATGATGAAACGATGATCTGTCATGTGTGAAGCATATAAGTGAATGCAGAGAAGCGTGGACAATTCAAGAGTCCTAATCCAATTGTATTATACAGACATTGTGGTGAAAGGAAGGTGTGAGATTATGAGATTACAAGTGAATGTATCGGTGCATGGACACGACCTGTTTTCATTGTGCTCCAATCAAGCTGCACGCTCAGATAGATTGAAATTCAGTTGGCCATTGAATTCGATATGTAGGAATGATTGACACTGACACTGAAACCTGTGATCATTCAGTCTGTGCATGCAGCGTTTTATATTTGACGAAGGTGGTTTGGAAGCAAAGAAAACATGGTCTGCATATTGTTGACAACTAGGTGTGACTGGTGAATCAGCCCTAACTCAATCAGAACATGATGCGTGTATTGAGTGAAGTGAATGAACTGGAGAGCTGTTCTTCAACACAGTCAACAATGTCTAAAACAGTGAAGGGTGCATGCAATGGCATTCGGTAAATAAAACTTCCGAAGTAAGTTTACCTTGTGCTGAAGATATGCATATGGCCAGAAACGTGGTAGCCACACTGATATACAGGAGGCAAAGCTTCATGATTATGCATATGTCACAAGTTCTTTGATTTTATACAGTTGAAATAATAATTAACAACGGCTTCTTCAGCTACTGATTGGTAGATTTCAAAGGTTTTCTGCATCAGTTGATTGGTGATTCAAGCTCAAGTAAATTGGACTGTCTTCACTCAATCCACAGTCGACCAGACACGTTTTGAGTGAGTGAGGGAGTCTGCGTTGGTGACAGATTGAGAGAGGGATTGAATGATTGATTCATTGATTGATTGATTGATTTATTGATTGAGTGGTGGAGTGAGTGAGTGAGTGAGTGAGTGAGTGAGTGAGTGAGTGAGAGTGTGAAGCCAATGAGACACGCTCAGCTGAAACCTACATATCGATATTTAGTGATGTATGCTATATTCTGGTGATTTTACTCAACGGGGGATTAACTCGTGTATCATTTCTGTTGTAGTTGGCTGAAAATCAATCTCCAGTTGTCGTGATACTCTTGTGTTCTCTCATCTGAATGCTTGAATCGTGCAGATTTTATCGTCATTATTCTAGACATAATGAAACCTCACCTAGTTGACTAGTTCACTTGGTACTAGGCGGTCCTAAGCTCAGGTAAATCGGGACGGTTGGGCATAGGGTTAGCAACCTCCCGCTTCAAAAGCATTCCAATCGCTAGAGAAACTTCAACGCACAGAGAAATGATCAGAGATTAAATCGAACTTATTCATTACTGGAATCGGAGAGACGAAATGACGCCTGTTGTTGGAAGCCTGCCTTCGTGAAGCCAGTCGGCCGATCTGTCTACTCTTCACTCGATGAAAGCGAAGGTGAGTATGGGGAGGACATGGAATGTCCACACCGTGTATGAACCTAGCAAGGCTATCCAGATTGCGAAAGAGATGAGAAGGTATGGCATGCAAGTGCTCAGAATCTGCGAGGAATCTGCAGATGGAATGGAAGTGGACTCTCCAAACTGTCGACTGGATAGTCAATAATAATCTACTCCGATATTGTCAGCCAGACGACAAGCAGGAGCACAGCACACTGAGTTCAGTTATGGAGTGGCTATCATGATATCTATCCCCTTGAAGAGCATCGAAGGCCGTCATGCAATGGGAACCAATCTCCTCCTCCTGCACGATAAGCATCATGACAGCAAGATGGATTCAACTCAGAAGGCAGGAAAGTCACAATCATTCAATGCTACGCGCCAACAAATAATGCGGATGAAGAGAAGAAGCAGGAATTCTACAAACATCTACAAACAGCTGCAATTAGTACTGGACAAGACCCCATCCCAGTTGGCGACATCAAAACTCGTTCTGATGGGTGGGGTGACATGAATGTCAAACTGGGAGGGGACAAGACAGGGAGAGAAGTGATCATGGGTGGAGAAGCACTCGGTGAAATGATGATGAATGAGAATGGAGAACTGTTTGCAGACTTCTGCTTGTTCAACGATTTGGTGATTGGAGGTGAGGCAGTGTGTACAGTGTACAAGCACAAGGATATTCACAAAGCGAGCGACATGCATGTGATTTCACCAGACACCGGGACACACTGCACTAGAAATCAGGTCGACTTCATCTCAATGTGAAGAAAGTGGAGACACAGCCAGCCTACTGGACACAAGATCACATCACATCAGATCAGATCAGATGAGATGAGATGAGATGAGATGAGATAGATGAGATAGATGAGATCAGATAGATGATAGATGAGATCAGATGAAGAAGGGGAGCAGATGTAGCTAGGTTCACACCACTCACTATCTAGTGCAAGGAACCTACTCTCAAAATCAAGTTGAAAGCCTTCAAACAACCTGGTGGTGATAGACCACAGTTGAAGTTGAACACGCAGAACAGAACAGAAACCACACTGAAGGACGAGACTTCAAAGGAAATCTTCACGTCAGCCATCAGAACCGAATGGGAAACATTGAGCACCATGCCTTAAGGATCGGGCGTGGAAGAACACTGGAACTCTTTGAAAGCTATGTGGGAAGAAGCCTGCATAAGCGTGTTAGGAAGGCAGAAGAAGAAGAAGAAGAAGAAGAAGAAGAAGAAGAAGAAGAAGAAGAATGAAGGAGCAAGACAAGGAATGGATGTCGACAGACACATGGGAGCTGATAGAGTAGGGAGAGGAAGATGGTGATGGTGATGATGATGGTGATGGTGATGATGATGATGATGATGATGATGATGATGACGATGATGATGATATGATGATGATGACGGTGATGGTGATGGTGATGGTGATGTTGAGGCAGAGATGAACCAGTGCAAGGATGCACAACGAAAAGAAGAACTGAGTACAAGGTATAAAATACTACACTGGACAAAGAAGTGAAGAGGAATGCGCGCGAAGACAGAAGACACTTCCACGACACATTGGCAAGTGAAGCAGAACAGGCTGCTGGTAGGAGAGAT